>OY735229.1:29241956-29289456 GCA_963457665.1 Thysanoteuthis rhombus | reverse complement strand
ATTTTTCAGTGGCAAGTCTCCCAGACTATTTTGTCATCCTTTAAATTGGTGCATTTTGTGGGTGTATCTTGATTCCAAACCAAAATTTTCCGCCCGGGAAAATTATTTCTGAAGGAAGTAAACGGAAATAATTGAAAATATATCAAAGCCATATTCTCGCAAGGAGGACAAAAAAGCCAGGCTCAAGTTCAGCATTAGTGTAAAAACAGAAATGTACCCATACCCCAATTTTCTTATTTCAGAAGAATTATTGAGTAGTCACTGAAGTACTTCAAAGCTGTAGTTTCGTACGATTGCCAGAAAGAGAGGATGCAGTCCAATATATACATGTGTGTGTGCCCCTGTGTGTGTGTGTGTGTGTGTGCGCAGTACACGTTGCATTATTATGCAATTGCGTTTTTGGCTTTTGAATTCTATTGCAGAGGAATAATTCCGACATATTTTACACAAATAGCATAATTGCTCACTGCCTGCAAATACTGAACTTGAATGTACACGTGGTGAAGAATACCAAGTATGTTTTTAAATCCCTCTATCTCTATCCAGCAAAATTATTAAGCATGGATAGAAAATACAGTGAGATACTAATTATATAGTGATTAAATGCTTAATTAGACATTGACCATAATGTCCACGTGTGCAGTTAAAATCAAAAGTTAAAAAAAGGCCATAAAAACTCATGTACATGACATACTGAAACCTATAAAACAACAATGCAATTTTATATACGAAACTCGGATGAATATCATTGATTATTTTATGATCCATGTATCACAGATATTAGTCAATCAGCCATTGATTTTCTTAAATTTGAATTTCTGCTGCAATAACTTCCGCACTTGCCAGAATGGCACACCATGTTATATTTGGTTGCATACGGACGCCCATCTTCATAAACTTTTCTCTTGAGGATGCTCTACATATTTTCAATTGGTTTGAAATCTGGAGAAAATGGTGTTAAGTCCATTCATCATCTTTTCTGGAACTAATTTTAGTCAGGTATTCGACCGTTCCATGCACACTGTGCGAAGCAGCGTTATCCGGTATGAAGATAGGTCTTTTACATAGGTTGAAAGACTTGGCTGAAAATTGTTTTTCGGAAATTGCCAGGGTAGTCAATATTGCTGCATCTGGTACATGCCAAGGTCCTACCAACTTGTCTCTTACGATTCTGGCATTAAACGTATTCCCTCTGCCGCCTTATTGATGCCTTAATCATAGAGGACGTTGTTTTTCCTTTGCCACCCGACCAAACTCCAACCACTCAATCCATCAAGATGACTGGTTGTCAGAAGCGGTCGATTATCAGGCTTGTCACATTTTGCAATATGTTGAAGAATTCGGCGTCGATATGATTTGAACGCGTTTCCCAATCAACATTTTAGAGGATAGTTTTGCTGTGTTTCTGACAGTATGCTCGATTCGATACACTCCCTGTTGTATTATTACTGTGGATTTATTCTTATCTGATCTTCTATGCTATGCAACATGGTCTTTAACACGGGTCCAGTTTTGCTATTTCAAGGAATATACTGCTTTCTCCAAGCTGAATGACAACAGAAATCTTCTTAGCTCTCGAAATCACTTTTACGACCTGATGTTTTTGCAGTGCTTACCTAATAATTTGGTGCTCTAAAAATGCGAGGGAGAAACAAAAATGGCTTCCGTTTGTTTAATAATGCTCAAAATGTCTTTATTTTGCTACTTTGGCGCAGAACAGTATTGCTATTGTTTCTGTCATTATTTTACTCCTTCGTGAAACTAAATTTACACGATAATTTGGCACTACACACACACACTCACACATATTCATATCGAATGAAGGGCACCAGAGAACCGTTCAACAGAAACCTTCTTCATGACAAATGTTTTGTCGAATAAAATTATGATCTATAATATCTATTTGTACACCCATTAGAAGAAGATCAAAAAGGATTGTTGAACATGATCCTGCAGATTAATGTCCTCACATACATCAGAGACCGTCAATCAAAGCTGTTGTGAAAACTGTCAACTCAGGTCTCTTTTGTTTTCAAGTGTGTATGGTTGGCTGGCTATGAATGTATGTGCATGAAGCTACAGAGCTGAATATTCAAACAATAATTCTTGAAAAATGTTTTTGACCCCTCGTACCAATAAAGGTTTCCAATGGAGGATTCAATTACAATATAAGTTTATGCTAAACTGGACCCTTAGTTAGTATCAAACAACGTTCACGTTTGCTCTTTTCTTCAAATTCAGAATTTTTAGTCTACACTAAACTAAAGGCGAAAGAAGTAATTTATTCATTGATCACCCCTTTCTCATTTTTTTTAATCGGTTACCTCAACACAGCATGCTGCTAAAAGACATTATTCACATGACGGTTCCTAGTGATTGACCAACCAGACCAGTTTTCCATAAGTTCATGTATATGTGAGATGCTATACAAAGGTTACGGACAGACTTTTGATGCTACTCTTTATAAGCTTAAATGAAAGCAACAAACACATGGAATGATTTTTGTAAATGCGAGAGTGCACAGGGCAGATTCAGGGTGGACAATGATGACAGGTCCCTTTGGAATGATTTACCTTTTTGCAGATCGCAAAACTCAAGCAGTTTTTGTCACAAGAGAACAATCTGCATTGTTTCAAACATATATCAATGAAGATGGGCACTTCAGAAGATGATAAGCGTTTTGTTGACCTGCAAATCTTTTCGGACGAAACGGTTGTCCTCAAGTGGGGTTTGTCGCCAGAAACAATATTAGTTTATTTTCATGGCTTGATTAACTTGGGCATGCGACGTATGTTATCTACATCCTAATCAAGGGCTCTTTCCCATGAAGGGCCTATTCACAGCCAATGGTCAACAGAGTACGTTGGAAAGTGAGCCAGAAATCGTCCCTTTCAACCTGAGAGGAAAGGTCCTCCACTTTCTTCTGAACCCCAGCCAACTTTCCTACTCTGTGTCAGTTTTCTTTGCCTTGTACCTTGCATCTACTGTGTTGCATTTTCCAACATCATTCATAAGCTGCAGAACCCCAAAGTTGAGAAAAGGAAAAATAAAAAACTACAGCATTTTTTTCTTTTTCGTCTCGGCTACTTATTGCTCTCACTGCAGACACACAGATTACTTTCTTAATAATATATTCGGATGCGCGTATTTCATATATTCAATTTTATCAATAAAATGTTCCACATATTTTCGGGCGTTTCTATCAGTCATCAAAACATCTGGTGTCCATAAGCCTTTATTTCTTTTTTCTTATGTTACGTTGAACTACCGTAGCCATCAGGATGTGCTTGTGTTGAAGAGGTCCTGGCTCTACAGTTTTGCCTACAGACTTTAAAATTGGCATTAGCATTATACTAGGTCTATTCTAAAAAAAAAATGTTTCAATTTAAATATTTTGAGAAAAAAAAAAGCTTTGACCCAGGGGGCATTATTTTTACAGGTTAGTTTATAACATCCAAATTCTCTCAAATCTACATGTTTCTGAACGTATTTCTTATCATATCTTAGATGTTTTCCAGCAAGAATAACATCTAAATTCTCCAGAATCTAGTTCTTTCTAGATGTGACGCTCCAGTTGTTCATTTATTGACTGTGTTGGCGAGTTTTTTTAATTTTTTGTTTTTTGCATTTTGGCATGTGGATCTTCCATAACTTCTTCACCTACCCTGTTATCAGAACATCATTGTTACGTTGTATCTGACGGAGACTACGACGAAAAACAAAAACAAAACAAAAACATAATAACGGATTTAGTTGATCATCGATTTTATTTCTGAATCTTCCCTCACTACTTGTTATCACAATCCACCTTTGTGAAATATATGAAGAAGTAAGTTGAGTTCATTTACTTCACTACTGAATCTTCATTTACCACCACAATCCACTTCGTTGTCTTCGACATAAAACCGAGCGTGGCATCCACCGCAATAATCAGCTCTGAAAGAATAAAAAGCAAATTAATTAACGAAAGACAGCAAGCAATATATTTCATTTTGACAAAGACTATTCTAATAAGGCATAATGGCAAATCAAGAGAAATGAAGAAAATCATATAATAAATTAGATTACATAATATTATAATCACCCAATAGTTTCCTGTCGCTGCTTACGTGATCAATTCATTACGCTCGCAACAACAGTGTGACACACAACAGACACACACACACACACACACTACACGCTACACACACACACACACAAACAAAAACACACACACACACACAAATACATGCATATTCATATTTGTGCATGTCTGTGGTTAAATATGATTGACAGGGAACATCTTTATGGTGGAATTTTTCAATAATTTTGTCTTATTTCAACGCAAGAAATCGTGTGTTTGGATCCATAGAGTGCTTTTGGCTAAACAATAAGCCATCCGACAGAAACTCAATTACTTCAACCACAGTGTGTTCGGCAAAGCCATTAGTGTGTTGATATGACATGACGAGTGGTGGGGAAGCGATTTCTCAATTGGGTGGTTTTCAATTGTAGAATGAACTCAAAACTCTCTGACCTTTGCCAAAGAGGATTTCGGTGTTGGATTCCTCTTTTTGATAACTTAGGCCTCTAAAATCGTAAGAATTTTCAACAGCTCATCTTGTATTATATATGGGTGTTGTCCACTAACATATACTGTATTGGTTTTTCCAAATGCATGTACATTTATACGTCGTCATGTCACTTTGGTCTGATGAATGGCAAGTTAGACATCTGCATAACGTGGTAGCTGTGTTTTCAACGCAGGCATTTTAGGATTGTTTTCGAAATGGGACACGATCCAATGAAGGGAAAGAGAACTTCTCATTGACGTTAGTCTTACTGTTAGAAGATTTTTTGTTGATAACTAGATTGGCAGTTTTAAATCTTTTATAGCAAATTACCAGTTTTAGATTTTTTCAGGTTCACGGGTGGAAGTACATTTTCTTATCATTTGTTTGATAGCGGATTCATCATGTTTGTAATTTTGGTGCTTGGTTACTATAGAAACTGTTTATAGTTTTATTTCTTCCATTGTCTATAACATTGGTATAATATTCCCCTAGAAACAGTTGAATCTAGGGGAATTTTTAAAGTGATATTTTGTCTCTCGTAGACATGATTGTGTACGAATGTTGTTTACATTGTTACTCGATCGCGTATGCAATAATATCCAGTCTGAGCCATACCTAATCCTGTTGGATTATTAGATCTTACCATTAGGGACAGCGAATACAAGCAATGATATTAAGGCGACTGGTTTCTGGTGATTTGGCTAGAATTCATTTTTGACGTTTGAATACCACACGTTAATGCCATAAGTTATAGAAGCCAATCAACCTACGTCACCTTTCGCCAACACAAAAATCAGAAGAAAATGGCATATCTACACGGTGTGACAACGGTAGAAAATGGAACTTTCATTCCCTTAGAGGTGGGAACACACGATGAGATAGGTGATGATTGCAGGCACCTTTCGGGGAAGCTATCACAAACACTGACCCAGAAAAAAAAACGGAAGTTATTCAGAAAGAATAAGTTAGCCAAGAACCAAACGATATTCTGATATTCATGCTAAAAGCCTCAAAAACTCTTGGAAGAATTCAATAGAATAATGTGATGGGGTGGATTTCGAAACGTAGCAGTAGCAGATATAATATAAATAATCTAAGTGTTGTCTCGGGTGGAGGTAGTAAAAGAGGAAAAAAGTTAGGATCTTCTTGCGTAAATATCTAGATATATAGAAGTGCGACTACTTTAATAATGACGGGACTTCGACCAATCGACCACGCCTTATACGACTTTGGAAAAAAGATATTACATGGTTTACTGAACAAACTATTTCGTCTTGGATTAATAACATTAACGTTTATCGATTCAGCTACTGACTGAACTAAAATCATCTTGAATTAATTTTTGGTTAACAAAGTTTGTTATTATTCATTAAAAATAATTTATTCTGACCGTCAACAATATAGTTAGGAAACCCATTATTTATTAACGTTTTCCTAATGTTGGGAATTCTTGTAGAATAACTTGCAGAAAGAATATATATATATATATATATATATATATATATATATATATATATATATATATATATATATATATATATTTTCTGCAAGTTATTCTACGGAAGAATGAGAATCAAATTCCATTGAAAAATTGATAATCATACAATGTCCACTATTACATGCTCTAGAACCTAGAATATATATATATATATATATATATATGTATGTGTGTGTGTGTGTGTGTGTGTGTATGTGTGTGTGTTCTAGAGCCTTTGATTATGGACATTGTATAATTATTTCTTTTTTCAATGGTATTTGATTCTTTCTTCTAACTTTGATCCTGAGGCAATATTTTCTGTTGCACGAATTATTTGCATTAACTTCCTAATTATATTCTAGTTGTAGTTCAATACCTTTTGTTCCTATCTGTTTCCTCTACTTCATGACAGTTATCGGCATTTTTACATGTTTCAGCGATTTCGATCGTTTATTTACACGGTTTTTTTTATTCGCTCAGTCAGATAATTTCTATCAGTTTACAAAATTCTTAAGAAATTTTGTCAAACAGAAACGATGACATCGATAAACTGAATCTGAATATTATCCTGTCCCATCCTTAGTCGTCGATGGAAAATGGGTATCGAATACATTAGTGGATGAATTGAATACATGAAGAAATCAACTTATCTAAATGAGATAATCAACTAATCACTTACATGCAATGCTCTAGAGTCGATACAAAAAGTAAATGAGTAAAAATGAAACACAGAAACTTATACGTTTGTTGCTTGAAAGGTTTTTCCCTGTAATCTCTCATCTCTACAAACATAGCAATTGACACTTTACAGAATGAATCAAGATGCACTAAACTCCTGCTGTTAACGTATACCCCGGGAGTGCCGTTCTAACGACTTTGCTGTAGTAACGAGTGAAGTATAAATGAGACATGCAAATTATAAGGTATGGCAAGCACCTTTCCACTTCCTCTGGGAAGAATTTTATCTCCAACAATCATCTACAAGGATATAAAAAAAAAACAAACCCAAAACAAACGAAACAAAAAATATGCCGTTAGAAGGCGTGTGTCAATGAATAGTGCCTTTAGAACGAGAGTTCCTTTTATCTAAATTGATTCCCCCTAAATTGGTATGTACAGAAATTTAGCTGTGTGTTTAATATTTGTGTATATATATATATATATATATATATATATATATATATATATATATATATATATATACATTTATGTACATTCTCTGTGGTATACATCGGGCAAAGCGTTGTGGTCAAACAAAACCAAGAAAAATGATTTGTTCAGCAGTCTAAAAAACTTTTAAAATGATAAAGAGTCTTGTGCAAATTCCTAAAAACAAGACAAGAGCATTTTTGATACTTACACGCACTTAGCCTTCGGGAAAGATGGACACTTTACAAATGCACAGGGATGTATAAAACAAAGAGCTTCTTTGCAGTCACGCTTCTCTGTGAAAATATAAGTTTAACAAAAGAAATACAGAATGAAACAGAAATAGAGAAAAGGTTCAGACAAAGATTGATATAATCAAGATGAAAGATAGGAAAGTAGGTGAAAGTAAGAAAGAAAAGGCTAAGAAGAGAATGAAAGGACTAGAAAGAGGGCGAAGAGATAATGATGAGAGGGAAAAAAAAGAAAGACCGGGGAAGAAAATGAGACTCGGTGAGAGAAACAGAAGTAAAATTGAGAGAATTGGACGAGAAAGACAGAGACGACTCAGAAAGATGATAAGAAGCTGAGGAGGCTCAGTAAAAAGAATAGTGACACGGAATAAGGGCAAAAAAGAGGATGAAAGGGAAGAAGGAAGAAGATAAAATAGCAGGAGATGACGAAAGACCAAGAGAAAAATTGAGAGAAAACAGTCAGAGAGAGAGAGAGAGAGAGAGAGAGAGAGAGAGAGAGAGAGAGAGAGAGAGAGAGAGAGAGATAGAGTGAGAGCAGAAGGCTGAAAACAATATGAAAGAAACAACGAATCTTGAGAAAGATGATGAGAGAAATTGGAAAAGATTATCGAAGAGGATGATAGAAGCACAGGGAAGACAGAGACAGAGAGATGAACAAGAATAGAGAAAATTATGATGGAATGGACGAGGAAGAGTAGACAAGAAAGATTTTAAAAGATAAATAACGTTTAAGGTAGTGACAAAAAGAAAAAGAAACAAACATAAAGGGAATAAAGAAGAAAGAGAAGGACACCGAAAAATGGAGTAAAATGAAGAATATTTGCAGGAGAAAAGACGTGGGACGCAATGCACATACGTATATATATATATATATATATATATATATATATATATATATATATATATATATAGCCACACTGAAGAGATGTAATACATCGAAACAGCTGTCTGTGGATGACACAATAATATATATATATATATATATATATATATATATATATAGGGAAAAAGAGAGAGAGGGTAGACATAGAGAGTTGGACCATAGCAATTCCCTTTCACCATATACATATATCACGTATTATCTTCTTTTTAATCCCTAGTATGTGTGTGTGTGTGTGTGTGTATATATATATATATATATATATATAAATACATATATATGCATTTCTCTTTCAATATATAGGCAGGAATCTATATATATATATATATATATATATATATATATATATATATATATATATATATATATAAAGTGGTGATATTGATCCCCACGAGGTGCCTCAATATTTCGGCTATTCGCTCTATCATGCCAATGTTGATATAGCAAATGAGATTTTATTTATATACTTCAGCACGTATTGTTAGTCCGAGAATGTGTGAGTATACATACGTATATATTTATAGATCACAGGCCAGTTAGTGTTGTGATGTCTAAAATGTGAGAGGGCGGTTTCAACCTCTTAATTAAAATTAATTGTTTATAATTATGCCACTGGGGATGGTCATTTCTCTATATACCAACTGGCATGTATCGTAAGAAGATATAGTTCATATATTTGACAATGGATAGACAGGAAAAAATTGATGTTTAGACGGACGGATAGATATCATGAATTTATATCTATCTATCATGAATTTGTATATTTTATGCTTTCCTGCTTCTATCTTTGAGTACAAGTGTACAAAGTGGGTGAAATGAGTGACGCAACTTCAGGTATTGGTCGTCTCTGATTCTATTTCACATATCCCAAAGGGGTCGAGTAAATAGTAATATAATATGTGGTGCCTACTCACGTTACTCCACGAACCAAAGACAAAATCAAGAGTCTTTGAATAAATAAGCAATATTTGTCCATTCTGAAATCTCAGCAACAAATAATGGGAACTCAAAAGAGATCTGCAACAAAAATATTGTCTCACCATGGAATGGAGAGGCATTGGCTGCCACAAAGAAAATCAGGAGGCATGCAAAGAAAAGCTTCATGTTGACTTGGAAGGCGTCTTCTAAGAGAGAAGAAAATTGTGTCCCTATCTGGATTCGTTCACCGATTTTATACTAACAGGTTCGAGCGACAACGTTTTATATACAGCACAACATATGACTAGATTCAGAGTAGGTGTCATCATCTAATAAAGTCTTCATTGGCAACAAATCTGTTGTTACCTACAACAACATCTGTGAAAAAATACACACACACACACACACACACACACACATATATATATATATATATATATATATATATATATATATATATATGCTCTCTATTATGTATCAATACACTGTCTCCTCAAAAACAACCATACCTACTGATTCACACAATCCTTTTAAACAAGGTATATACGTCAAAGACGTATTATCCCTTTCATTCAGGGGAATGGCCATGTGCAGCTGGTCTGTCAGAAGCAGTTCACACCTTTCTTACCTATCTTAGGAATATGATTTATCTATTTTGACTTCAACAGCTGCAAAAACTATCCATCTCACAAAAACTGTTGTGAAAACAACAGCTTAGTCACCGACAAATACTTCATCAGATGATGATGCCTACTTTTCTTTGTATATCTTAGCTTTTGTTTGTGTTGGCTAATGCGTTTCCATCTCATGGTTAGAGCTTGCAGATATTTTCATCGTGGACCGCTTTTAAGTTTTCACTATTTTGAGATTTCAAAATGGAGGAATACTGCTCATCTTTTCAAACTTTATTTTGTCTTTACTTCGTGAAGTAACCCAACGAGACAACAGATATATTACAATACAAATCGAATGAATAATAACGAAACCCAGTGCATAAATACACACCTGAAGTTACAGTCATCTTTTCTTGCTTCTAATCCAAGAGAAAATATGGTTTGTAACTATAAGCTGGACAAAAGACTCTGGACGGGCGATACCAGCGAAAATCCTGCTTGATATAGACGAAACAAAATGGATGTATTCAATTCGATGTAACCAAATATAATGCTTAACATCACTCAGAGAGATCTCAAGATAACACAGTATATCAAAGAGAAGAATAGGTGTCAGATATACCGTAGAATCTGTTAGAAAACCGAATGGCAATCAGCTAGCCATTTTGCAAAAATGCCAGACAACCGTTGGACATCAAGACTCACAACGTGTATTGCCTGAAATCATATGCGAAAATGTGTCCGTTAGATCATGAAATGGGGAGACTAGTTAGAGGCTAAGGAGATACTGGCACCGCCATGTTGATACTCGTCTGATATGTTGGTCCAATCTCCAGACATTTCAGTATCAAGTTTGAAGTTGTTTGGATCCACGGTTCTCTGTCTGAGGGGTGTTGCAATAAGAATTCATCTAAAAATTGATTTAATTTTTTTCCTAAATTTTATACATCACTACCGTTGACGACCATTGGGTAAAAGATATAAAAATACAATGAAGACAGAGAAAATGTGATTTTTCACTCTCTTTCTATCTTTCTTGATTATTTTTTTATGATAAAAAGTGAAAAGGAGGGTGAGAGAGAGAGAGAGAGAGAGAGAGAGAGAGAGAGAGAGAGAGAGAGAGAGAGAGAGAGAAATAGAGAATCAGTTTTTTTCTGTAAAACGAGATTTAATAAAATCATAGTGAGGATGATAATACGGCATTAAGAAAAAAACAGTTATTAAAATTTTTGCTATCAACTGAAAAATAACAGTGTCTCAATATTTCAAGTTTAAACCTCCCGACTATTTCTTTCTCTATTGGGAAAGGAAGTAAATAATTGCTTTCGTTATTTTATTCATCCAACGAATAAATTTTTCATCAATGTAGAGTAATCTTTAGGAAAGAGTACGTAAATTCTCATTTCTTATTCATAGAGCTAAATTTAGATTTAAAATATCCAAGTTGACTACACTGAAGAGACGAAACCGAAATACTTCCAAGCTGTTGCTACGAAGGGAAACTATTAACTGGAAATAATTTTTCATGACAATTATGGTAGGCTGCTCCATGCCCATACTACACAAGACTTTTCGAACGGGAACTCCCCTAGTATATCTAACTACAATTGATGAAATGTCTGTAAGTATGTCTGTAAGTATGTATGCATTGCTATTACTCAACAATTGGTCATTATATGGAGTTGTCATTCGCCAGATATATAAGTCAGCACACAAGGCAGCCCAGTGTCAAATTTTTCTATCGGTGGTTTTAGAGAAGTCCAATACAAATAAATAACATTTTAAATCTTTTCTTTTAATCTTCTCCCTCGACTTTCGTTCTTTAAACTATATGAATTTTGATATGAAATATCTAAATAGGGGATACTGGAAAGAAGTAACCGAAATATTACGGAGTTTTTCTGCACCAGACCGAAATTACTTTACATGGAAATTATTGAAGGCTGCTCCACACACCATAAAATCTGGCCCATTCTTAACATTCACCCTTGGAGGGCTCCACTCCAGACTAAATGATACTAAGATTCTCATTCTGTTCATCTGCTTGTGACCTGTAGTAAGCAATACGCTGCTATGTAGCAGTATATAGAGTGAACTAAGGTTCTACGAACACGTGGTAACCAGAACGAAGATCGAAAACTCCGGTTGATAATAGTATAGGATCTACTGCGTGGTTATCCTCTCTAACTCCGATTTTTCAAAGAACATAAATATCATTTGCTAGTTATACAGCTTTCCATTTTACCATTCATTTATTGTGTCGAAATTGCATGGTAAATCCAGGTGCAATAGGGCCGTATATTTTATGTTCAATTCAGTCCCATCAGACATCAGGGTACAGTTTGTACTTTTTGATATTGATTGTAATTATGGTAATTTTGATCATTCATTTTTCAATAAGCGTTGGACGAGAAAGATTTGAAAAACAGGGGAATGAAGTGCCGTCTGTCGTTAGAATGTGATGTGGTCACAAATATTAATGTAGTGCGAATGTGTTAAAATAAGTCAGATATTCTCAAAGTGGAATTCAAAAAATACGTAAACGGATTTGGTTAATAACTCAGTTAAAACTTTCAAGTGACTGACATCTTTTGGCAGCATGCTGTGTTGCTGTTGGGGTGAATAAATGAAAGATTGGAAAAAGGGGCGATCAGTGAATAAATTACTTCTCTCGCCCTATGTAGGGGGGGTGATCACTGAAAAGCCAGAATTTAAAAGAAAAATAAGATAAGGAACCAAATTTGCATTGACTGACCCACTACTAAAAGCATATTTAGGAGGGGGTAGAAAAAAAATCTCTTGACATAAAAAGGAGTGAATGTTTATATCTACAGCCCTCTAGCAGCCTGTACATAAATTCATAGATAGCCGGTTAGATCAACTTGAAAATAGTTCCAGTGGATAATTTCTAACAAAGATGGTTTCACTTGAGTTCTTCATCATCGAGTTCGGCAGCAGCTGTGGCAAAGTCCCAATGAGGTATAAACAGCATGGATGATCAACCAATTAGTTAGTTCTCCCGTCTTTTGTTGGACACTAAAAAGCCCAAATTTTCAAAAAGTAAGCCTGTGTGCAGCTGGAAATTGGCTAGTGGCCATTTTTGCATAAACTTATATTGTAAATTGAACCTTCGGTAAAAAATATTTTTGCGGAGGTATCATGAAAAAAAAGCATAGAGTTCGTTTACAGACATGATATGGAGTAAAAGTTTATATGTATTCATGATACTTCCATACATAGCCAGCTAGACAGACGCACTTAAAAACCGTAGAAAGCGATGTTAACAGTTTTGATGACAGTTTTGATATATGGTTTATGATATTCTACATTGAGATATCAATTTCTGATACAGAAAAATATTCAAAACTTTTTTATTCGAATAGAGATCATTTCATGATTTCATGAAATAGAGAGCTGGCAAGGTTAAACTCCACTCGAATTTCGACTCTGACAGCTACTTTTGTATTATATATATAATAACTACAACAATCATAAAGAGACATATCTTTTTATAAATGCATTTATTCATAAGATACGTTTCTGTATAAAACATTTTCATCAACGTTTAAGACATGTCAATTTAACCTAGAGAGCATCCTGGCAATCAATTGGCCATCGATTCAAACCATGGTAGGGTATTTGAAGTTTCCGTATCAATTTACTCCCATAATTTTGGTACTATATCTTATTGTTTTTATTAGAAAAACAGTCAATCCCAGACTTTGCGTTGGTGTTTCATAAAAACTCCGTTGGACAACCCGTTGCTTTATCTCACCTTACTAAAATTAGTGAGTCAGACTTCTGCCAACATAGATCCTAATTAGTAGCAGCATCAACTTTTAAAGTTGAAGCCAGGGACTTTGCCCTAAATTGAGGTTGAATTTACAATATATATATGCAAAAATGGACTCTTACTTTGCGTCTGTCTTCATGACAGCGGATGTGCGTGGCTGCGGGGTTACGTTCAGATCACCTTGGACGCAACAGTTGTAACATCACGGAAGTTAAACAACGTCAAGTCGGGGCAGTACTTAGATGGGTGGCCATTGGAGAATACAGGGTGCTATAAGCAGAACAGAGCTTCGATAGGACTGGCAAGCCGGATATAGGGTTTATTAACGAGTATACCCAATCAGTTTCTTTTATAGAAAGTTGATTTTCTACGAAACCAAACATAGGATTTTATCATTTTTAGTGAAACAGTCCACTATCACGAGGTTTTTTTAACAGGTATTATCTATAACCATAAGCATATATTTTCGTAGGAGTTACATATTTTTAGACGGCAACGTATTCATATTTTGGTAACCTGCAGTAGTTACAATGCTGTAGAGTTAGGTCATAAATAATACCCGATAATATCTGTTTTGAATGTGTAATGCTCCTATAAAAGTGATATCATCGTGCTAAAGTGATAGATATGTATTCATTTATAGGCGATACTGCACATACCTGGGCTCTTAGCTGCACCAAAGTAACTTTTCATTGCAGAAAAGTGTAGCAGCATCGAAATTAGGTTATTGTTCTTCTCGATCGGATCGCATTTCGACCAGGGACGCTTCGTAAATACATACAGACTGTCATTACAGCAACAACTCAGCTGCACAATAAGGAGTACAACCATTGAGAACGTGATATTGTTTGATTTCAACAAAAGCGATAAAAGTTTTTTTTTCGACACACAACATTAATTAAATTTGGCTAACGTGATTATGCGGTAACTCAGCAATAATGAATTGTGAAACGAATGTGTAAAACAGATGTTTGATAAAAGATGAACAAAAAATGATTAGATGGATAGATAATCTTTTAACATGAATTTATATATTCTCTGTTTGTCGAACGAAACAAAGAAGTACAAGTCTGGCTGCTACAGGATCAGACTCTACTCCTATTCCGACTTCAATTCAATCATTGCAACTTTTTTAAAAATTGTATATATAATAATAAATTCGTGAATATATAAGATTTGACAGCTTTGCTCGGTTGGTAAGAGAGTCGCCTTCTAATCAAATCATTTCCATTTACGGTAGGGAAATTTTGATTTTGAACATAGGTGTTGTTTAACATGATGTGATAGACAAAAAGTGAAGAGTGTACTCCCCTAAAATGGTGAGGGTTGTTCTTGTAATTTTTTTTCAGGGTGAAACAAAATCAAATCCAACTTTGAGATGAGTTTGACAAAATATTGAGTTTTTGAACTGATAAACCACAGGAGAGATGAAAATAAAATCTACATGTAGACTCAAAAAGCGTATTCTAAGAGAGAGAGGTAAATCGTGTCTCTGTCTGGATTTGTTCACTTAATTTGTGTTTACAGGTTCGAGCGACAGCTTTCTCTCCATGACACACTAGATGACCAGAGTTCAAACAAGTGGAAGCGGGAGGAGAAAACCTGTTTTTAAAAATTGTAAAGGATAAATAACTGAACGATTATGTGAGCATATGTATTCAACTCTTTTACTGTGGATCCTCTTGATAGAATCTGGTGAAACCAATTACCATCAGATGTTACATAAATATCTAGATAAAGTTCAGTTGTGTGCAATCTAATTGTTACATTTGAACATAGAACGGAGCTCAATTAAATCCATTAATACAAAACAGATATAATATGACACCACGACAAAGCTACCAAAATAGATTGGAGGATTGGATTCACTTGAAGCCATGCACTTCACAGGGCAAAGGCTTCTCAAAGAGCATGCAAATCAGACACACAAACTGAATAAACCTGTTGATAGCTTTTGTGACAGTTTTGGCTCACGGTGTCTAATAGATTTCTGAATGATAAATCAACAATGACAATACCTATTCATCGTAATTCAGACAACTAAAACCCATTATGTATACTACTAATAGGTGTTAACAAACCAGATGGTATACAGTCAAAGTTTGATAATGGAGAATGTAGCACTATTGCTAAATTTGTATGTTATCTGCTGGTAAGCTTTTTTAGTCGTCATCATAATCAGTCTATTATTTACCGTCTATTTTGATTCCTTTGTTATCCCAGTCTAGGTTTCTGAAGATTGTCTCGAGGCAGGCTGTAAAGAGTTTGAGTGAGTTGGTATCACATTGCCCTACACTTTTTTGAGTCTGGAAGGGCTCTGAGTTTTTATGTAACCTGATGAAGGAGCTGTTGTGGCGGTATACATTTTGTTATACTGACATATTCAGGGTCTGCACCTAATAGAGTGATAGTTTCAATGACGTTGGGAATTTCTACGGTCAAATGCCTTTTTGAAGTCTATAAATGTTACTGCAAGTGGCATTTGATATTCTGCTGCGACGTCTTTTAGTTGATTTATCAAATGAAGATAGTCCATAGTTGAGTAGCTCTTTCTAAAGGCAACTTGTTCCGTTGGTTGGTTTTAGTATGGCATTTTGATGGTTCAGCTGTCAGTAAAAAACGAGATTTTTTTTTATCCATGCGTAGAATAAATACAAATACCTTAAATTATCTTTATCTTGAATTTTTATGACTAATTTTACCTTTATCTTGATTTATAAGTTGCTTTTATTGCAACTTTTACTCTGACCGATTTCCCCCAAGGGTGAGCAAATTGCGTTTGATCGGAAAAAAAGAGTAAGACTTAGAAAACAAATTATACGAATTTTAAATAGTAATGAATAGTGATAGTTTATCGGATGAAAAATTTTAAAAGATATATATATTAATTCAGTATATCACAAACGTTAAAACGCATACCATGAACGAAATTAATTCTTTTGTCGATTTTCTACAATTCTTCAAATCATCTCTTTTAAAATAACAAGGCAAAAGAAAACAAATCTAATTTTTGATATTATCAAAGCATCCGTTTTATTCATAAAAAAATCGGCGATGCTTATATACAGTGGAATTGTTTCCCGTGCAACTATTGAGACATCATCATCAGTGGTTGGAGTAATCGGAGCAGTAGTATTAGTTGTAGTGATATATACAATAACCAAGACGGCTTTGTTTCACACCTTTCTACTCTTTCTGTTCGTTTTAGCATGACAGAAACTAAACATCAAACAAACAGTAAAAATCGTGACATAGGATTTCACATTATGAGAAGAGGTTTTGTCTATGTCATCAAAGATAGGCTATACAATTTCAAATCTTGTCAAGTTTTTATTTACAATCGATGCTGTTTCTTTAATAGTCATAGAATGTAAAATTACTTGTGTTGCAACAGAGAATAGAATAAAAAGAAGTATAACACGTTTGATCAGTCACTCAATAGAAACAGTCCCATGACCAGCGCCTTTCAGCGGTATACTGTGTTGGTGTGATCAATTGATAACTTGAAAAAAAGGGGTTATCAATATATTAATTACTTTTCTCACCTTATTTTGGATCATTAGAAAGTCTGAAGCAAAAGCAAGAGGGATGGCTGCTGGGCACATATTGAGGGATCAATTTAACACAACCTACGTTGCAAATTTTACTCATCACTAAAACTTTTTTTATGAATAATTAAAAAAGGTTTTTCGTGACAAAATGAGGAGTAAAAGTTGAAATTTTAAGCCCTCTAGTTCCACTGGTGCAGTCTATACATGTGATAGATACTTACACACGTGTATACATACATACACAGCCAGCCAGCCAGCCAACAATCCAACCAGACTAAAGAAGAAACTTATGTTGGCAGTTCTGATGACAGTCTGAGTGAAATATCACTAACAACCAGCCAAAAGTTATTATTAAGTTCCATAATGTTAAATAATGCTATCAATTATTCGTGTGGTGGTATTAAAATGCTTTGTATTACTAATAAGCAATCTAGTTAATTGCGTTAAATATACATTTGTCAGTCATATATTGAGCTAAAAAAATAGAATGATGGGAATTTTTAAGTATACAGCATTCTAATCATTTCAATTGATAACAACTCTAATAAACTATTCATGTAATTATATTTTCCTCCTCAATCTTCATTACCTGCCACATGTTACCAATTGTGACAAGCAAAGAGTTTCGGTCCGGGGTCTTTTACAATCATGAAATCGTATGCGAAACGCTAAATGCGTGTATGTGTGTGTGTGTGTGTGTGTGTGTGTGTTTGTTTGTATTTCTACGTATATGAATGAACGTTCATATATGTATAATCATGAATGCGTTATCTCATTTGCTGACTTATATATATTTGTATATACATATATGTGTGTGTGTGCGGTGTAAGTCATTTATTATAATCATGAATGGTGTTAATAAACAGTTATTGTTATCAAAATTAGTTGGTCCCGAGCATTTAATTTCAAATTGATGAAAATTATCATTGATTTCAATTTATTTTTTCATAATGTTAACTTTACATGACAATTGATTTAATGACATAACAATCAGGCAGGCCCCAGCTCTTATGTATATAAGTGTGCATTTATATGAATACTTATGTATGTATATGTATATATGCACGTTATTGTTGTATTGTGTATCTCTAAAAAACTTGCGCCATTTTTTTCTAAAAAGCTTCTTACTTTAAAACATTCCCCTACGTCCATTGAGTATGTATTCCCCGTTTGTGCCATAATTTCGTTGAGCTGTGCCAATTTTTATGGGGATACAGTGACACAGTTATTTATCTTATAAGACACTTGCTGAAGCTGTCAAGTTTGCAGTTTTCTCCTGTCATGAAACTGGTGCCAAGATGAATCAGTTTTTGCCCTTCTCTCGAACAGTATCGGTGCGTCTTCAAGATAAAAAGCACCTGTTAGATATAGTGTTTCCTTGAACACAAAGAAACGTGAGAGGTATATTGGCAAAATATACAGAAATTGGAAATATATCCACAGGCTCCAAAATTATATTTTTAATAACGAAGTATGATTGAACAAAATATTGATAAGAAGATCATGATAATGAAATTAGAAAGCTGTGTTTTGTTCCTTACCAGATTACACACCTTGAATTAGACCAGTATTTCGAACCAGAACGTAGATGAATGGGTGGACCATGCGCTACAGAAAAACAATGATCAGATTTTGTGGCCAATCAAGGAATTCGCTTTCAATTTAGAAACATTTTTTTTTATTCTTCAGGAAAAGAGATTGAAAATTAAAAAAGAGAATTCAAAATTCGTGGGGAAGTAACTTTATAATATTTTTAGTTGATGTACGACGTTGGCAAAGGTATTTTCTCTCTGAATAACTCCTCAAATTTCTTTGCAACCACTCTGCCTTGCCAGAAGTATTGAATCTGAGACCCATATGGATTAATTTAATTCTAAATGGTTTAATATGGATAGGACATTTATAAGCGATATATTCCCCAACCGTTCATTTATTATATGTTCAAAATATTGTAGTAATCATCTCCAGAATAGCAGTAAGATTCGAGTTTTACCCTGTAGCAGTCGGATTGTTCTTATTTATTCGGTTATATGAATAATCGGATTTGAGAATATTCTGACCTGCGTTTGGAAACATTATATGGTCCTGACCATCTGACGACTGCAGCAATTTATCTAATATTAGCGCGTGATCCGCCTCCACGATTTGCCAAATACATGCTCATATCAGTTAGCTGTAGTGTAAAGGGGTGCTATTACTTTCCCAACCCTCAAAGACTTGCTATAAACAAAGAAGCACTCAGGGATCGCATAACTCTGCAAACCTCAATGCCACTAAAACTGAAGGAAAAATTCATAAATAGTTACGTTGCAGTGGAAGTAAGAGTAAAAATTCATAGATCTGCCCCAAAATTATATAAATATTTTCCCTCGGCCCATTATCAACAGTTTGACAGAATGTCATTGGAATTCATCGAAAACTTCTGGCAATATTGTATGGACAAGCATGAAGGGATGCATAAATGTATGAAGAAGGAATTCCTTGATCCACCCCAAAAATTTAACCGGTAAGTCCTGACTCCATGACCTATCTTCCATAAAATATTTCTTTGAAATTCATTGAAAACTTTCGGAAACATTGTTTACAAATATAACTACGATAGAGGGAAGATAATTGCAAAATTTCCTTTGATCCACTTCAGAATTCGATAACTCCTCCCGTAACCCATTAAACACCTTTTCACAGAATTACATTGAAACACATTGAGAACTTTTGGAGATAGTGTGTGGACAAAAAAAGGAAAGACAGACCAACGGAAAGACAAACGCAAGTAACTTCATATCAAATACCCATTGGTGTCTGCTGACGGCAAGAGGATTTGAACGTTGGAGCCTTTTAGTCGATGAAGGATTATGGTGCAGTACAATTGTTTTAAGCTTAATGTGTCCGTCCATATAAAAAGACTATATCATCATTCACTGGTAACAGGGTTGCCACAAAGATATATTCGCTCTATACACCTTTGCCTTCAATTCCCACAAAAGATGTATACTTTGCACCCCCCCCCGGAAAAGTAGCATTGGAGCCCATGAATATACCCCTCCTAACTTAACAAAACCAAACCTTTCTGATCTGAGTTGGGTCATGGAACTCATTCCTTTTTTTTGCTTTTTATTACATTATTTTACCAGTTATTTGTTTTTGACGTACAAAGGGAACTCATTATCATTCCAAGATTTATCCTGGTTGATGATTATATTATTGCCGTTCATTTTATGCCACGATGCTTCCGCCAACTCATTTCAAGGCGTTCATTGATATTGGATCAGCCGAAACGTTGTGGAAATATCAAATGTAATAGGATCAATAGTCCGAACAACTTTGGTAAAAAAACAAAAATAAATACACATTTGAAAATGGTTCCAAGAAATAATGCTACAACATATTGTGTCGGATCCTGCTGGTATGGAGGAGTGAGCATATAATTTGTCACACACGATTATTCTCAAGAGCCAAACATATGAGCTGAGTCGTCGAAGTGGCTAAAGTTATTGGTGAGAGATTTAAAGGAAATCATGCATTGACTTATAATGAGGATAATTTATCCGACATAACTCAATCGAAGACATGATTCTGATTTTTTAATACTCTCATGGTTAATAATAATATTATTGATGGAAACCATTTAGTTATCATAGACACACATTCTATCTGTTCAACACAATCAGTTGCAACATATTCCATGATATCAATCTGTATCAAAATCTAATTTCAATAATGCACACCATTGAAATCTCTTTATCTTGCACAAATCCTTGCTTCTATTAGAAACTGTCATCCAAAACTGTCGCAAAAACTGTCAACTTATCTTTATTCAGTTTTTGAGCAAGTCAGCCTGGCTACTATGTTTGTACCAATTGAGCTACAGGACTGAAAATCTATACATTATGCCTGCAATAATTTTTTAAAGTATTTTTTATAATTCCCCCCAATAGGTTTATAGTGGATGAGAATGGGTTAAATCTGCAATGCGAGCTCATTCTAAATTGGTCCCTTTGTTTGTGCCCGGTAGTGTTCACACTAGCTTTTTAAATTTGCTTCCATAAGACGTTGTTCACGTGACGCTTACTATTTACTCATCTATTAGTGGCTTCGGTTGGTCATCAGTGACAATGGATATAATCACCAATTTGTTGCTGTTGTCTGCACATCCAATTTGGGAGAGAGGTTGGTCCATCTGTTTACTCTTCTGTCTTTCATATCAAACACTAAATAGCAGAGCTATGTTCATTATTTCATACACAAGCTACACCTTAAGTGTGGTGGGATATTCCAATTTGTTACTTTTAGAACATCCTTGCTCAGTCGGTCTGCCTGTCTGTTTGTTTATATTCACTCTCTCTATACAATACAACAGCGGTGTTGATAAAACACCACCTCCTCCAAGCTTTTATATATATATACTGTGTTCTTCGTGAATGAAGGATTTCTATAAAGACCTTTAGGAAACTGACATTGCGTAAAGCTAAGAGGCAACAACCATTAATTTCATAAGGAACAATTTTAGCATTCCTAGGCCAAAGAATGCTGATGTTGGTATGTTTATGGCGGCGCGAGATACTGGGTAATCGGGTGTAGGGTATATGACTCTGTGTGTGTGTGTGTGTGTGTGTGTGCGTGTGCATACGTGTGTGCGAGAGAGAAAGAGGGTGATGGTTGTTTCCTTGAAAGTACTTATATATATATATATTCAAACACTAATGCCTACACACAAACAAGCACACACACACGCAAGCACACTCAGTGTATTATTTGCAACCTTATAGTCAGCTTTATGCAAATAAAATTAATAATACATAGATTTACATAAAGGCAGATTTACATAAACGGATGCATTATGTACTATATATTTATACAAATACACACCCAGCCACCCACAAATACGCACACCGACACAGACCGACACATACAAACACACACACACACATGTATGTAAATATATATATTTACGTGTGTGTGTGTGTGTGTGAGAGCCAATTTGATTTATCCAGCGCTGGAACTTCACATTAAAATCTTTTCTTCCTCGGGCAGAAGCCTTTTAATTGAATTAGGTCACATCCTCACAAGGGTGTCCTGCGGTGGAATCTTTATTCTTTACCATTTCAAGACCACATCATATGAAGAATGTCATCTTTCCTCTTCTTTTTTTATTCATCACAATTTCTATTGTTGTAATTCTTCTCTACATTCATTTTTTCTCTAAAATGTTACTTCCTTGCCAAGTTGAGTGATTTTTACCTGGAGGACAATGTAAGGTCTCTGATTGGTTGTGACAACAATGGCACGTGAGCCAAACGAAGGCCATCGTTTATTCTCCTTTCTGACTTTCGTTCTATCTATCTATCTATTTACCTATCTATCTCTCTATCTGTTTGTCTGTTCATATCTATTCATATCAGATTGTCATATATATATATATATATATATATATATATATATATATATATATATATATATATATATATATATATATTCTGCTTCAGTCGGTTTATATCTATCCCTGCCATACATTTGATATCTATTTATCTCTCTCTCCACACACACACCCACTCATACACCCGCACACAAACACAAACACACACACACACTCTCTCTCCCCCTCTCTCTCAGTCTGTTTATATTTACCGTGTCAAACTGCCATTGTCTATCTATCAGAATATACCAAATCAGAACAAAATAAATGGTCGCTTAGAATCCTAACCTTCCCTTTACCTTTCACTTTTTCGAATCTTACACTTCTTTCCTTTTTTTCAACACCCTTCCTCTTCTTTCTTCTCATTCACAATCTAGTTTTCCGCAGCTCATTCCTTTTCTCTTTCCACTATTTTCGTTTACTTTTTTTTTCACTTCTCCTTCTTTGCTCTCTCATTTCAGTTTTAGATCCCATTTTCATTGTCACTCTTTGTTTTTATTCTTTTCTCATTTTACACCCCCTCCCCAACTTCTTTCATTATATTTCCTTCTTATCTTCTTCCTTATTCTCCATCTTCCACTCATCTGCTTCTTCCAGTTTTTCCCTGTTTTTCTCTCTCTATTTTTATTCATATTTTCCTTCTCCTTTTCTTTCTCTTCCACTTTATTCCTCTTGTTGCCCTCCTGTTTGTTTTTCCCCTTCTTCCCATTCCTTCTTTCTTTCCCCTTATTCTTCTTTCATTCAATTCTGATTGTTACATCATTCAAGATATCGTCTTAATTCCCAGAAACATGAGACAAAAAAAAAAAAAAGAGAGAAAAGAAAAAGATCAAAAAAATTCATTGACAAAAAGCACTTTTTGGAAGCAGTCAATTTTGTTAACGCTTGGCTGGTATTAAATGTATGGTTCTTATCGCATACATTAGATCAGTGCCACTAATCCTTCAGGATACACGTGGCAGATGCCTAGAGTATCTTATTAGTGAGCGATTGGAAAATCTCATTTGAAACTTCTCATTCAATCTTCTTTTGAATGTAATCTGACATTGAGAGCTTGTATTCTATTTCGCACGACTCCTTCGTGAGCGAATAATCCTATACGTAAATATGTTGCAGTATTATTGTGAAACTAATGATTTCATGAAATCCTTATGGTTTTGGTTAGTTTGACACAAGGCTGCAGTAGTAGGGGTTCTCCTAGAGGATCAAATTCAATGGAAATGACCAGCATCACGATCTTGGTAACTGATCGTGAAACTTGTGATTTTATAAAATCCTTAAAGATTTTTAGAAATCCTTGAATGTTTTAATAATTTCACGAAATACCTCTTTTCGCAAACAGAATAGTAACTAGCTTAGGCTGCTGATAGTTACAACTTCTATGGATTTGATGCTCATTGGGTGCCCGGCTACAGTTGCTTTTGGTCAAACTAAGCCGTAGTAAATTCAGTAAATACTGAAATAGAATATACTCCATATTTGCTATGTTTAGCTTAGTTTGACATATAGCTATAGAAGGATCGAACTCATTACAGTGGCAACGAGCTTCTTAACCATCACTTCGCTATTTGTGAAAGTAGGTGTGGGGAAATCACTAGTTTTATAATCTTACTGTAACACATAGGTTCAAAAATTAAGTCTCTTTATTTGAGAAATCTACGAACTGATGATGTTTATTCCCCTGTGCCAGGAAAAAAACTTTAATTCTTCCCTTTTCTGACTTTGTGCTAAGAGCTGACCTCGGGGTAGAGACCCCAGAACATTTAGACCATCGACCCATCCATGGAATCTTTAATTTCTCATCGTCCTTCAAGCATGTACAACGATAAATAAATGAAAATATATGAAAAGCAAGTAGACGCGCAGTTTTCCATTTAATATTCTAAATAACTATTTCTGTCGTCATGTTTTATTTCTTAAGGCAAATTGTAAATTATGTATCCTTCAAGCAACGTATTGGATAATAAAAACCTTCGATTTATTAAGTGAAAAAAAATTCTTTTATTTCCGGTATTTATTTAACAACATTTCTCACTCTCTTTTGCAATATCTCGGACAAATTCATTATTTTGTTTTCCATAAATTTTTTCAACTTTCCCACACGAGAACTGCTCCAGTTGACTTCTGCAGTTTTCCAAGGAAATGAATTTTCTTTATATCAAGAGAATACTGTAAAAAAAGGAATAAATGATAAGAAGGTATAATATCTGGAGGACATGACAGATGATGTTGCATGTATTCTTCAATCTTCGATGTTAGAATCAATAAACAAAAAATACATCAATTTGTATGACGTTGATTATTCTCAAGTAATGTCTTGAGAAATTTCCAGCACAAAATATTGCAAAGCACTTCTCGCACAATTGATCATCCACAAGACCTTTTCCATGAACTTCATAAGAATTACTTTATGTTTGAGTAACAATTTCAGATTTTAAGAAAGAAAAAGTATGATAGTCACAAATTTGCTTTCTTTTCCAAACTTGATGGTTACTGATACGAGAGCTATGGCAATAGAAAAAAAGACGACATTCCTTTATGTAGTTAATAACAACTAAGCAATACCGTGCAGCTGTGGGCACGAATGCACTGGTGAAACATGTCGGCCCTTGAAGGTTCAGGTGGAAGAACACCGAAAAGCGGTGAGCAAAGATGAAACCAACAAATCGGGTATAGCTGATCATATATGGGAAGAAAAGGGAGACCACCTACCCCTCTGGAACAAAGTTGAGATAATTGATCAGGAAGAACACTGGAAAATTCGAAAATTGAAAGAGTTGGCCCATATGCTAGGCAAGCTGAACTGCCTCAGTATCCTAGCATTGAAATGAATACCATATGGGAACCTCTGATAATAAAAGACGGAAAACAATAACATCAAAAACATCAAAAAACTGTCACCTAAGGTTTAAGGCTCCTAAAAATTAGCACCTGTTGTCCACATGGACACATAGCGCAGTGGTCACAGAATCAGACAAATTACTGTAAAGTAATCTGATGGTTCTAGGTTCAATCCTAGTGTGAGACAATATAAAAATACTACTAATGCTAAGAGGGGAGTACGGTCAATATACCATGTCGGATAAATAAAGATGATACCTGACGAAGGCCGTAGAGTGCAACGGCCGAAACGTTGTATGAAAAACAACCAAGATGAGGATGGAATAGAAATAACAACTAAATACTTCTGCCATCTGGCCAATAACAACTAAAACTGTTTTTGGTCAACAAAATACTAATAACGATGCTGCTCGATAATTAAGCATGAGAAAAATACACGATTTACATACCAAGAATGTTGAACAGTAGCTCAAAAAATTTACAAAGAGTTATGTATCACTTTCAGCAGATTTAAACATATATATACTTTGTGTCATCCACCGACAGCTGTTTTGATGTATTACATCTCTTCAGTGTGGCTATAGACTTTCCATTATCTCATCCAGTACGGCGAGGTAGAATTGAAACCTTCACTCCAGACTTGGAGGCTGATATCCCACCTCTGGACAGTCAGTAAGTCTGAATTTAAGCTATATATCTATTCACACACAAATTCCTCATACACCAGAGTGCTCTATCCCTATGGAAGAGCATTGCATAAGCTTACAAGGGATGAGTTACCTCACTTAAAGAGTACTGAACCCTGAATATATATATATATATATATATATATGTGTGTGTGTGTGTGTACATAAAGAGGTCCGTATCCTTATGATGAAAATGTATTTATTTTACCCCCAAAATATTAATTCTTCCGCATAAACTTGTTCCATGTCAATGTACTTTATTCAGAGGTGAATATCAATCTCAGATATCAAACAATATACAGTGAAAAACTCAGATCAAAATTCGTTGAATAACTACGTGTCTGAGTACAGACTTATTGATCCACTCAGGATTCATATATATTTATTTGTACATATATATATGTGTGTGTGTGTGTGTGTGTGTGTGTGTGTATGTGTGTATGCTTTACATATATGAACACTGAAGATGTAAAAGAATATTTCAAACATTTATGCCATTTCCGTCAATTATTTCCAAATATCTGTCAATGCAAGATTTGTAAATGGGCTTAATGTTTCACAAGTGATAATATGTTATAGAACTATATGTGAATTTTTCTTGTGATGATCAACAGTTGTTTACAATTTGGAGGATTTGCAAACGAAACAGTCATTCCAACATGGCTCCCCAGCTGTGCTTATCAAACACTACCCACCAAGCCTTAGTGTTTTACATTTAGCTTGCTATCTTATTTATCGGACTGTGTCATAATCAATGTACTTTATTATTTTTTACTAGATATCACCATAATGTATTGCACATGGGTGTTATTTTACTAAATCACTTAATTTTCTGGAACAAAGTGCCCACTTACATAGGCTACCCCCAAAACGTAGATGACGATCAGTAAGTATGACAACAGACGTGTCTCGTTGTGTCTGGGTTTACCCATGTGAATATCAAATTTGTCATGCCGGTTTCAAATTCAAGTTGCAGTCAAGAAATCTTCTGATGTCATCTGTATGAACACTAGTAAATCAGATAAAAAAATCATACACGCACACACACCCACATGTATGTGTGAGTGGCATAAAATTGTGGCCTATCAAGTTCTCACGTGTCTTGTAATAACTCTCTGGGTCCCTGTTTGTTACTAAAGGAAATAATCTTATTGTTCTAAGGTTTCCCAATGATTTGAGGGCGGATAGCGAATTGTGATAGAAGGCCCAGATAAGTTCAAAATTTCATGAGCAAGAAACAATGGATAAATGATCTCACCTATCGTTCTCACACTAGGACGCCTGTCATTCAATGATGTTGGCTAGCTAGGCAAATGTTTTTATAGTGATTTTGATCCATACTGCGTATCACTCAATTTTGACTCAGTGAAAGGCTTGGTTAAGCCGAGTAACTATGCACTTTAAACACCTGCCATACAATGAAGACGGGCAAGCTAATGTAAATGTACATTTTTGATTCGATCCTTACTTGGTACTACACAATTCTTCCCAAATACAAGACAAAGCTAAGCATTACAAGTCTGGTTGCTACATGAAGAAACACTATTCTTATTTATCTCATGGCACTATGTGAAGTGTTTAGGTGAGCTGGTATCACTTGGTCTTACTCGGTATTCGAGATGAAAGGACCCAGAGTCGTTATGTAGCCTAATAAACGAACTACTCTGTCGGTATTTATGTTTACAAGACTCTAACAGGGTCAACGCCTTGTAGTATGATTGCATCGAAGGCCTTCTCAAAGTCGACAAATGCTGCAGCAAATTGCTTTCTATATTCTGCTGCTTTCTCTTCTGGTTGATTTACTGAATGAATATGGTCAATGGTTGAGTTGCCTTTTCTGAATCCAGCCTGTTCTCGTGGTTGGTTTTCATCAAGCGTTTCGGGAATTCGGCGGATGATACTTTTGATGAAAAGTTTGTGAATGCAGTTGAGTAAGCTAATTGACCAGTAGTTGTTTAGATCTTTTGATTCCCCTACCTCATGTAATAGCTTTATGATTACAGTCTTCCAATCTTCAGGGACTTCAGCCTATCTTAGTCATAAGTTGAATAGAGTGGTTAGTTTCCTGGTGAGGATTTCACCAGCTTTTATTGAGTGTTTTTCAAACGTAACAAAAGCAAAAATGACAAGAATAATTAGCTTCTAAATCAGTAAGCTCAACCAAAATGTCAAATGTGAAATCACGACTGAGTGATGGCCAGTATGCCGACTTACTGACTGAGATAAATTGATTAGTCCCTGCTATTAACGAAAATTTATAGTACAGATACGTAAAGGCTCATTTAATTCTAATAAATGAACATATTTATACGAAAAATATATTTTAAATTTTTTTGATTTTGAATTCATTATACTGTATATTCAGTATAAGAATTACTGTTATGGTCTTCAGTATCTATATAAGCTGGAGTGGAGTTTAACCCTCCAACGGCCATGTTTGTTGGACATTTCATCTGGGCGTCTGCCGTAGAGAGATGGTTTGCAAACTTGTTTCTCTGGCTATTTTAGTGCATTGAGATCGATCCTTACGGGGTGTTAGGAATTTCTGGTTCTGTGTTAATTTGGCTGAGCTTCAGGCGTCTGCAGTAGAGTGATAATTCAAAACTTATCTCACTGATCATTGGTAATCTGATCCCCACTTGATGCTCCATTCTTGTGATGCAAGAAAAAAAATTGGCGCTCTAATCGTGCAAACCATTGTCTTGAGGTAACTTGTAAATCCATCAAAGCTTTGGTACATAGTTGCTAAGATCCTATGCATACCGATCAGTCACAAATTATGTAATCAGTACATTTGAGACTTGATCATGTGTATAAATGTTTCTGTTTATTAATGGTCAAAACAGTTCATTTGTTTACATCACTACGAATGAGAAATGGGATAAAAAGTCGTCTACAGACCTTTCTATTTACCCGTCTCTCCCCATCCTCCCCAACATTTGAGAGAAAATCTTACTTGGAAAAAGTAGACCATTACATCTACTTCAGGCAGCGAATCTTCATGAAGTCATCAAAAGAAAAAGAAATAAAGTGAAGAATCACACAAAGTTGGCAAGCTTTTGGAAGAGCAAGCTTGCCTTTGAAAAACAATAAAATCGCACTAGTCCTATAAAGAAGGGTATGCAACAAATGTACCCTACCGATAGTCACACACAGAGCTGAAACATTGAACCTTACCAAAAGATTGGCCCTGAGAACCATGCAACTTGCACATGAGAATACCGTACTCAACCTCACATGGAGAGACCATAAGACAGCACAGTATATAAGAAAAAAGACAAGAGTCTGCGACATCATAGAATCCATTAGAAATCTCAAATAGCATTCGGCTGGACATGTCGCAAGAATGTCAGACAACCACTGTACATCAGGTCTCACAACGTAGATCTCAAGAGATCAGGTGTAAGGTTGTGGATGACTGAAAGTAAGATGGTGTAACGAGCTTGATAAATTCAGGAAGTATTGGCTCCGTGATGCCCATGATAGAGAGGTCTGGCAAATCTTGGGGAAAGTTTATGTACAACAACAGACTGATGATGATGATGGTTGAATATCTCTTACAACCTCCGATTCCACTGTCCCCCAACATGTCTGTCTCCATTGTGGAACTAGCAGATAGATAAGAAAAAAATAACCAATTCACCAGTTTAAATTAAATGCATTGGACAGGTAAAATCTGGGGGACAGATCCCTGATGCCAAGCAAATTATGCTTCGGGAGTCTTACTTGGGAGAAAGAGCCGAAGTCCTAATTTCGAAGACAGTCTTCTCAATATCCATCAAATTGAGAGCAGAATTTTAAAACGTTCTTATTTCTTCGATGCCAACCGACAGGAAGAGCCAAAGTCTGGAAGTTTTGCGCTATTTCCTTTTGGATATTTTTTCAACCGTAGAATTTTTTCATCCATGGAATTGAACGAGAAGGTCTGGAATCGTGTATGGAATGAAATTCCATAACGGAGATTAAGAATTTACCATATCACTGACTCCAAAAGTTGGTTGACCAGACGGAGGAAGTGGTGCCATACGTCGGTACAGGATCTGCATGTCAAATGAAAATAAAAAAAATAAAAATACCCGTATAGAAACATCAATCCTACATTCACAAATATGTGTGCATATAAATATGCATATGTAATGTGTGTGTAAAAGTTCATAACGCTCTATATAGAAAACTAGAAACTTGAATGTATTGCTCGGACATTTATGTGCCGATACATATTTATATCTGGATAAATACATCTATATTTACGTAATTGAACACATATTCGTATGTATGCATGTATTTATAAGCATGAGATGATGCTATCACAGAGAAAATGAAGCTGGTAAATTCATATAATGATAAAGAATGAAATATTGCTGCTACAAAGAACACACACACATACACACACATATATATGTATGTGTGAGCGTATGTGTTTGTGTGTGTGAAGAAGGGAATCATTATAATTAGTAAAAAAGTACTAATTGCTATAAATAGATGCAATTACGGAGAGAAAATATCTCTAAATATATGCTGGAAAGATCTTTTGCAAAGGATTAGCACAGTAAGATATCTGTCTGGGAAAAAGAAAGAAGATAACTACAAATGTGGCAATTACCACCATATTACACAATTACCTAACATGTATTAACTATTCACAAAAATATTCACCAACAGGCGCTCTGGACGATAATCAACCATGTGATCAAGCAGGCTTCAGAAGTAGTGATTCAATAATAGACCACCTACATGCAATACATTAATTAATCGAAAAGTCATCAACATAATACACAACACTTTGTTGAGTCATTGTGTATTATGAGAAAGCATTTGATTCGGTAGAACACACGACAGTTTCCAACTCAATGCAAAAACTAACAGTTTACAAGTATTGCATAGAATTAATTCAGAACATATACAAAAATGTTACCGTAACAATTACATTACATGAAGATGAAAACAAGATGAAAATAGTGAAAGGGGTGAGACAAAGGGATACAATATCACCTAATTTATTCGCAGAGATCTTAAAAAAACATTTTCAGAAAACTAACTGGGAAGGAATGGGAATGAACATTGAAGGAACATTTTTACACCCTTTGAGATTTGCCGATGACGTTTCCATGTTGTCAGAAGCATAGGAAGAATTACAAAACATTTTGACTGATCTTAATAGGGAGAGTGAAAAGGTCGGCTCAAAGATAAACAGAACAAATGCAAAATTGATGTTGAGATATAGTCTCCCAAAAGACCATACGAAAAGAGGCCAAGGCAAGACACAAAAACATTTACCAAAAACTGATGTTAAGATTAGAGGAAGACCATGAAAAAGAAACATATTGAGAAGCATTGTGACAATGTGTTTAGAGTGTGAAGCCAAAAATGAATGCATGATAACGGATAGGATTATGTATGCGAAGCGTAGAAATCAACAAAACGGGCTGAGAACCAACTTAGAAACGCACAAAGAGCCATGGGAAGAACAATGCAAGGGATGACTCTAAAAGATAGGAAAAGATCATCATGGCGTGAGGGCGTTATGAAAATAATCAAGCAACAAAATAGAGATGGGCTGGGCTCTCAGCAAAAATTGGAGACAACAGATGTAACAACAAAAGCATAAATGATCGATGTCCTTAGGGCACTAAATGCTCTTGAAAAAGGTCCGAGGAGTGGGGGAGATAGAAATGAGCATTGGTAAATTACGGATTGTCCTACCGAAATTTGAACTCACGACCTGCGGATCTATTTTGACAAGTCTTAGATTTTACGGACAATTTATCATACAGATATTAACGGGCTTATTCTATTCTAATAAACGAATGAATTCATTTTTACAAAATAAATATTTTTATCTATTAAATATATATTTATATATATATATATATATATATATATATATATATATATATATATATATCACAAATGTTACAGTGATCATCCTGTGTCCGAATAGTTGAGGTAGAGGTTGATCTTGCAGCAACCAGTCTTGTCATATAAACAATCACACCGCCCATGTTGTAAACTGAAGCTAACATGACATTGCTATACAACAAAGCCCATCTCCCTCCCAATTTACTGATGACAGGATGTGCTTGGCTATAGGGTATATATAATTGGATATAACAGAAGGAGAATTGGAGAGAGATTAATAATTCCCAGTTTCCATACAATTGAACAGACCTTTAGTTACATTCCAAAAGATAGATCGCTTTCGAGGGCATCTTCTATCATTCTCAAATCATGGTGGAGTTGTACAGTTCAATAGCATGGTGGACTTGTATCTTATTTGATGATATTTTACGATCTAATTTTATCGTCAAATTCGGAGTTTGCAGTCTGTTTTTGTCAGTTGCTTTTAATGTTCCACTAACGTCAATTTTTGGTGTGTGAGCATTTGAGAATTTCTTTTTGTTTGGACATGTTTTTCAATTATCGAATGTAATCGATCAATTAAATATTCATTAGTCAACAGACTAAGTAATTACTAAAAAAACATCTAATATACCGGTACCTTGACTCAAGAGTATATTGTTTAGTCTGGGACGTTTTGGCTTTTTTATGAGTGCTTAACCAAAATATTAACCCTCAAACGTGCACATGACAGAATCATGCTTGGCCTCATATGGAGAGATCCCAAGATAGCGCAGTATATTAGAGAAAATGCAGAAGTCCAGGGCATCATAGAAAAATTTTTAAAAATTCAAATGGCAATGAGCTTGACATGTTGCAAGAATGGCAAACATGGCGTGACGAGCTAGATAAATTCAAAAAGTACTGGCTCCACGATACCCATGATAGAGAGGTCTGTCAGATCTTAAGGAAGGTTTATGTTCAACAACGGACACTAATAAACTGATCATGATGATATCGATGATGATTTACACCTCTTCTGCGGATGGAAATGTTATCATTCAGTGTTTTGTGTATTCTTTGTCTTTTCTCTTGCTCTTTGAACTGAGAGATGGTAGGCCAAAAGTCGTGATAATGTTTTTCTTGAATGTCCTTACATTACCAAAGTAGATGTATACGATAGGGGACATAATCCACCGAAGAACAAGTGAACTCATATATGACATTAGTCTAGCGAACTGGGAACTTCTCATAACCTAGGTTGCTGGTGATAATCAAGTTTGATACGTTTATTCTCTTATAATAAATCATTAATTTAATTTGTTCGTCATTTTCATATGGAAGAGTGTATTGTTTTATGATAGTCATGATACTGACTCGTCTTTTCGCACAACAAAATAAATCTATTGTATTTCTATTGATTTTGTTGTTGTTAAGATTTATAGTTTTGCTATCGAGTTTTTTAAGGGCTAATTTTATTTGCTTGCCAGCAATATAATTAGGAAAACCATTGTTTACTAGAGTTCGTTTTATATTATCATTTCTTTTAAAATTGCTTTGTTAATCAAGTTTATGATGACTGCTATTTTATATTTGTGTGGACATTTACTACCAGAGCTGAGGTAGCAAGGGTTTTCACTGATGGGTTTTTGGAGTAGAAAAGGTTTTGTTATTTAAATCAACGAGAAATTCGAGGAAATGGATTCTATAATTTATGTCGAGTCAAAAAGTGGACTTGAAGACGGAGCTTATCTTAAGAAGGGCTTTTAAGTTTTTGATTTCATTCATGTTATTGGAAAATAGAAAGATGTCATCAACATATCTTATATAAATTGTTGGTTTATCTGAATAATTAAAAAGTTGGACCAAGTGCATTCCTCAGAGTAACACCGTTAGTCTGCATGTATATAGTGATCGTAAAAAATGAACACTAGTTCAAGATAGAGCTTACGAGAGATGGTAGGTTTAATTTCTTAGAGGTGGATGAGGATTGATTACTATAGTCTTTTGGAAAGGTATATAAGTGAAAGAATCTCTGCTAAGTGAAACGAAGATGCGTTTGTTTGGTTGTGCATAGTATATTTAAAAATTCTTGGGTGGAATATATAATGTTATAGTTATGTAAATATGGGGAATTGATATCACTTGCATCTTGTAGATTTTGCTCTATCATTGTGGATAGTTTGTATTTTGGAGTTGAAGTTTTTCAGGCTTTAGACAACATAGATGTTAGACTTGTTTCTTCTGCTGATAATAATGTTATGATTCATTAGTAGTTCTATAGCTTCTATTTTGAGTTTTTCCGGTAAAATGGATTTTTTGTTGCGAGTGGGGCTCTCTTTGGCGTCTTCGGCTCTGAAAAGATCCCATCGGTTGGGATGTATTTCGATCTGTTCTTTTGTTTGCAAATTTACAGCTGATTGGGAAAGAATTTCAATTTCAGTTTTTTTCAGGGGTCTAATTTTTGATTGTAGACGGCCGTTAGGTCCTTTCTGGTCCCCGGTGAGGTCTTGGTCGTAGAGATTCTAAAATCTGTGATGACTCAGGAAAGAATTGCCATTGTATAAGTTGTTGAATTTTTTTTAGTACTATTATGACTGAGTGATTTCTTTCTGATGATGGGTTAGATGAGTTAGTGTTGTGCGTTTCTGCAGTCCTTTTCACTTTTGTCAGTTTTCAGGATCCCTCCATTTCATTCACTGTAGAACGTACAAGAAAATTATTATAGTGACGCTAAACCCTCACCTTTTAGATCAAAGTGCAATAAAATCACATTAAAGATACACGGATCACGGAACGATAATACCCCTCTTTACAAAATACTATGTCAAGAAGTACAACACTTGAAAATATACTCAAGGAACTTGTATATTGAATGTATTTTATGACTAGATAGCTGATTTATCATTAATTGCTTCTTGTCAGTCATTTTTTATGAAAGATGTATCAATAATATGCTGCTGAATTATATAAGTGTGTGTATATTGCAAACCATCTTGAAATCTTCAATGTTTCTGAAATCCATCAAATGAATTCAATTTTTCAAGTTTTGCCATAGATTTTCAATTGGATTCAAGTCAGGAGATTAACTGGGCCATTGAAGCACCCGTATATTGTTCTGAACAAAACATACGTGATTTATTTCAATTATGCTATAACGATAAAACCGCTCTCTTGAAGCTCGGAGTTTTGCATTGAAGATATCAAATCAGTTCCAAAATATTCCAATACGCCGAACCATTCATGGTTTCTTCAGTCATATAATGTATCCCCGGTTCATTGAAAGAGGCACACTCCAAACCAAGAAACTTCAATCCCCGTGCTTTACTAGGGAAATGGTGCTTTGATCATAGTCTAATATTTTTCAATACATGTCGAGCTTGGTTGTGACCGGAAGTTCACTACCGATGACCCAGCAGAAAATCTTAGATATTCTTTCAAGTGATCATTGAATTCGCTTCAACTTTTACTAAAGATCTGGCTCAAGGAAGTTCTTTGATGGTGTAAATTTCTTTTACTTCTGTTTAATTGATCTATAGGTACTGACAGGAAAATTTTACGTCTTTGCAATGATCCTGTAGCTCACACCATCATAATAATGCTTAAACACTTCATTATCATGTTCAGTTGAGATATCCTTCATTTGAACAAGACCACCTTGATGCAAGAAGGTGAAATAGTTATTGAGATGGTATCGTACAATTGTGAAGTATTGCTAGAAATTTCAAATGCTTATATGCAGACACAAAGAAGGCATCAATTCCTTAATGAATTACATTTCTATGGTAATTTTTCAGTCTAAATAAAATCACTTTTGACATCGATATTTCTGTTTTATTCTGAATATGCATCCTTTTCTTAGTAATTGTTAATTCTATTTCAAAATACACAACCTGTGTAAATTTAAAATAAATGTAATCATATTAAATGAATATTTTGTACTCATGTAAACATCTATTTCATTTCACAGTGCCAACGTGCAAAAGAGAGAACCAAATAGTGAATAAAGGAAAGGGGAAATTATTAACACATAAAAGTTCGGAGTGTTGATGACCGTCGGATATTCAAAAAAGAAATTAAAACAAAGGAAGGAATTCTGGGATCTATTTGCGTTCATAGGCACATCAAACTGAAACGGTATATTTAGAATGAAAAAGTTTTTAAAATTCTCATAGGCACCACATCCAGCATTTTACACTACTTAAATCAAAATAAAAGTTCGTTGTCAAAATAAAAGTAGCATATAAGTGAGAGAAAGAAAAAAAAAAGATCGTAAAAAAATAGATTTTTTAGAATGATGAAACTTCCCAAAGAGGTAATAAAATAAGTTCCACCAAAGTGAGTTTTCCTGTTGAAATGTTCGTCGACATTTGTGTCTTGCTGGCAGCAATAAACTTGTAAATAAAATACAATATAAATAAAAACCCGTTTTGATAAATTGCCCAATTCCTATGTCTGTTTATAACCTTCTGAATTGATTAAATAACTCAGTCTTTTTCCAGACATTTAATATTAGCGAATAAAATAGCCAACCTAGGGCGATGGAGACGTAGACCTCTTCGATGTATTTCTTTTGAGAACTTACACTTTGTTTTAGGCCACATGCTTGCTTTCACAAAAAATGCGAAAATTGCGTTTAGCATTAGTTTTGCCATTATAAAGGCAGCACACACCCTTTTCCACTCTCTTATTGTATTCCGTATCTCTCACCACCCTGATGTTTGACGACTCAGTCTCACATATCATTATCATCAATTTGAAATGTGGGAAATGCTTTCCAATATAAAAATGGTAACTGCTTTTTCATTTTACGGAAAGATGTTGCAGGAATGCTTTCCTTTAGGATAGCATGGGAAATCTGTGTATGGATGAATACAGGATGTTTAAAAAATGAACACGCATATTTATGAAAAGTTAAGGCCCTTGAAATTTAAGGGGTGTAGTAAGTATGTGTGTTTCTTTTCTGGAAAAAATGCTTACCCTTGCTTTAAATTAAAAGTGTCTAACTGTAAAAAGAACCCTGTATTTACTGAAACTATCCAACTTTAGCACGAGACGAAATGGTGGGTTCAAAACATAACATTGATTTTCCAAAAGGGAATGGTATGTCCATCTTTTTTTAAAAGGATATAATATATATTTGTGTTTTCATCTGTCTCCAAACTTCGATCACTGGGTCTGCAGGGGAATATACAACAACAACAGCCATTAAGAAAGCTCCAAATATGAAAAAAATATTCCAGCAAGATGCATCCAAAGATTAAAAAATTTTTTTTATTATCATTCAGTTTTAAACAATCTATTTTGCTTCCGAATTAAAAACCAAACAAACAGAAGCAATCACGTGACGTATTTTTTCATTGTATATTTCAAAATCAATTTACAGGTGAAACAAGCAAAAAATTATTTAAAAACCTTTAAGTAAATCAAGAAATAAATCAATCAAATAACTTTTTACCAATCCTGCAGACTGCCAAGATTTTAGTGAAATTCTTTCTTTTTGTGTTTTTTGTCGGAAAATAATGTATTATGGGTGTGTATACTTTTCAGTACACAAAAGCAATTCGTTTTTCCAAGCAGTATCACCGTGTTTTTCGATGCAAAACACGCACGTCCGCACCCCAAAAAGAAATATCGAAAGAGGAGAAACAAGAAAAAAAAAGGTTCTAATTTTCCTGCTTCTTTTATATACCAGATAGAATGAATGTTATTCATTTACTATGGCAAAATTTAAGAGTGCGTTCATTTCTGAAGATATTCGCTAAAATTTATAAACTGAAGGTGAGTATTATTGGAAGATACATTTTATACTTTGTAGAACACGGAGCGAAGGGGATTCCTTATTCTTGATTTCTACATTTGGTTTAAAAAGGGACATTCTATTGGACGATTTGTCACTGCATATTAATCCATTTATGCTTATGGGCCTACATTTAGTCTACCTTTGAAAAGTGCCGTAGAAAATATATTTATGAAAGAAAGATCAAATCATATATGAATATTTTTAAGCTAACAAAAAACCATTTCCAGTTTAAGATCATGAAGCCTCTTCAATTGGAACTGCTGAATTGAAATATTGCTGACAAGAAGTTGAAAAAGCAGTTTATCATTCATGTCTTTGAGAGGAAATTTTATATCTTAAATAGAAATATGATTTAAAAAATTATTCCCCCTATCTACCTCAGGTATCAAATTTCCTTTCTATTTAAATGGGTAGAAAGGTCATCGTGCACGTTACATATTCGACCATCTTTGACTTGATTCAGAAATGTCACAATTACCCAACCAGCTGGAAAGATTTAGCAGGAATTTTCAGATCGAATAGGCCACCTGATTTATATGCATACATACACATGAATATATACATATAAATAAACACACACACACACACACACACACACACACACACACACACACATATATATATATATGTACATATGTATGAACATAAGTGAATACCTGATTTGGTACATAAACAATTACACTTGCACACATATGCACAAACACAGACATACATATACAAACACATTATAAATACAAAAATAAATATGAATATTTATGAATACCTGATTGGATATATATATATATATATATATATATATATATATATATATATATATATATATATATATATATATATATATATATATATATATATATATATATATGTATATATATACACGCGTACATCCACACGTATATATGCACATTTGAACATGTACATATATTCATATACATACGTTTGAATGAATATGAATATGAATATTTTCTTACATACAGTAAATGTGTATGCAAAATCCTTTGGATTACAATACGCACGTATAAATAATAGATATACAGCTAAAATTGTGGAAAAACCTCATTCACATAAACAAGATGCATATATTCATATACAGCTTTAGCCAATCTTAGAATAGCTTTTCATTAAATGACTCCGATAAGAGATAAGGATTTAGAGTTTGAATCATAAAATATTGATTCGTTTTTACCCGTTTATTTTTTCAAAAGTCCTGATTAGATATTGATCAGTTGATTCGATCAATTTCCAAGTTTCTAATTTCATACGATTTACAAATCTCATGAGTAATTGCTTATATATATAAGTAATAAAATATAGAAGAAAGAAATGAAACTTGAGGAAATGACATTCATTTTGGAAGTTAGTAGATGTTTATATAATATCCAATATTTTATATAAAAAAAGATGGGTTAATAGCCTCAACCGGTTTCGTGTTGTCTTCAGGAGATCTGAACTGAGGAATATACACTTTGTGTGTGTATGTGTGTGTTTTCATCTATACATCTGCATGAACGAATATATGGCTTATGTTCACGAACGAATACTTTGGGGAGGTTCTATCACGACTAGTACCTTAGGTGTCGAGGGAACAACAACAACAACAACAATAATAACCACAACGACAACTTAAACACACACATATCTATTTATATATATACATATACATAGATGCATGAATGATATTGTGTAAATACATCATCATAGAAAAGTATAGAATATTGTTTTTAAACATTAAAAAAACAATACCAATTATGTACTTGTTAATGATTGCTTCTTGGTCGATACATTAACGAGATTTATACACATTACTAGTGAGATCGATTCCCACAAAGGACTCTTCTGCCTTTTGTTAACAAATCTCTCGCCGGAGTTCCAACTCAGTTTGCCTTTTCCATTTAGTAAATCGTAAAAACAACTCAGAAAGAACAATCGGCAAATTTTGAAACTATGTTAAACATCAACCAATAAATAATTCAAATATATTAGGTAAACGATAGAAATAAAATAAGAGAAATCTTGGACTGGCGTGCTAATATGGGAGCAATAAAGGGAATAGATAGAAATTAAAGCACTGAAGAACTGTGTAAAAATTGTATTGGAAGTAGAAGAATGTCATCCAGTTCCAAAAGATGCACCAGAAGTCGACAATTCGTGATTTACTGCTGTTGCTTAGATTTTCAATACAAGTACAACACATGACCAACTGACAACAAATAGATTTTGGTCGTTCTGCACGTCGTTTTCAGTTACGAAATTCATCAACACCGAAAAGCATTTGAACTTTCGATGACAGTAACAAAGAAAGCTCGCACGCTAGATAACAGTAAGGAAACCCAGGTAACATAGCTTCAATGGTGTGTTCAGTTGTTCTCCCTCGGTGTGAGATCGACGGGACGCCAAAAGATCGCCTACGTATCCTAAGCCATCTCTAACTCAATTGGATCCTACTTGGAACAAATCAAACTCACTTTCTGCGTCAAGCGACAACTGTTAAGAAAGGTGTGTGACCAACACGCAAATAAACTAAATCAGATGTTGACACAAAAATAACGTCGCATTTCCGTTTTCTAATGAATTTTATATCTCTGACTCCTAATTTATCTCCCACATACTGTGCTAGTTGTCTCTTCACAGGATGATAAGCACATGCTCTGTGCATGTTCTTTCAGCTCCATAGGTGACTATTGCGAGGCTGCATTTGTTGAAGACTGTTCTTTCTAAAACCAATGGCATCTTTTTGCTCTTGAATGTTTCATAAGCCCCACAGTTGCTATAAAAGAGACTCATCATTTTCTTTTGTATCAAGCGAAAACTATTATGAGAGATAACAGTCAAAAAGTGAGATAAGAAACAGAATAGATGACCGACATCTGAGATAAAAACATGTGACAGAGTTGCATTACCATGTGTCTTATGTCTTTAACTTCTGCTCATGCAGAGCCAACACATGACTTACTTGAAACCGCTTCTCGAATCACACTCAGGCTTCTCCGAATCACTTTTTTCAACTGTTTATAGGCTTGAAATTCTTTCAAACCATCCGGTCGAATTCTTATTTCCTATTGGTCAACTATTTTATGTAACTAATGTTTATTAAATCTTTCTTAGGTTCAACTAATCCTTTGTGTCGACAGCCATCTATGAATCCCGAAAGACATGAAAAAATAATCAGATTAAGAACCGCAAGGGGTTTGAGTCTAGCTGGCAAGAGCCAGACAGACCGTCCACTGCCCATCGTATTATATATGTGTCATCTCACCCACATTCTCACATACGCGTTCGCTCTGACCACCGACAAGCCAACATAAACGCACAAATGTGTACTTGAATAACTGCAGTGTTAGTCAGCTTGCAATTCTACTGGGAAGAATTGACTACCAAGCCTCGTATTATCTAATAAAAGACAGCCCATGACAAACACGCAAATCAACTTGCTGGGTTGTTGGCACAAAGGTAACGTGTAAACCTCTTTGTCACCGTCTATGCCCAGCTGAAACTTCACAGATCTATTAAATGGGTGTCTTCCTCTCTGTTTAAAGTATTTTGTTTTGTGTTTTGAACTAGTAAAGAAAAAAGGCTTGATGAAAAGGTAACCCTTTTTATTCTTATCGAACCAACAGTACTGTCAACCAACATCTCGCCACATAATATATAATATAATATATATAATATATCAAAAGCTAAATTTCAAACATGTCACCTGTCGAACGGCACTGACCTTAATTCAGACACAACTACGTCATCCTAACAAAAACTATCCAGGTAAGGATATGAGTCGGAATAAGCACTAAATAACCCTGACTGCTAAAGGCTCAAACTTCACTCCTATTTCTATCCCGACTGAAAATGATTATTGCAACCTTTGTACTGTATTTCTAATAAAAAGATTCCTAGGCATATTTGTTGGTATACAACTTGTCAGATTGGCTCAGCTGGTAAGAGAATCGCCTTTCAATCACGTGGTAATGATTTCTGATCTTGTAAAGGAAATGGTAATTTTATATATCTGTTTGGTTTAACGTGACAAGGAAGTGTCATGATATTGATGAGGAGTTGATTTCAGTAATTTTTTTCGTGAATAAATTCGTTAAATTTCCTAAATGAATAGAATATCAAAAAAGGTCAGTCTATGCGAGCAGATGTAAGTAGATGTGTATGAGGCACTAGATGTTTAGTGTGGTATGTGTATGTGTGTCTGGCAGCAGAGGTATCTGCTGATATTGTGTGTGTGTGTGGAAATAAAAATATATATGTGTATGTGTTTGCATGTATGGATATGAGCATGTACGTTTGCATGCATTCAAGTGAGAAAATTTGAAGGGAATGAACCCATATTTTCATCAGGATAGTGAAAATTCTGGAAATCTGATCTGCTAGTGCTAAAGCTTCATTGGCAAGGGAAAAAGTGCCGCAGAAACTACGTTTGGGCTTGTAAGTTCCAATAATTTAATAGCTGACATTTTTAGCGATTATTCTGATGGATATTTTTTTCGTGAGTGGTATGTTCTTATTAACTATATGTCCTACTTAGCCAAGAGAATCACTTTGGCTAACGACAGACGCTAAAAGGCTGCTTTTGACGCTGATGATGGTGATGATGATGACGGTGGTAGATGTAGACGAGGCTGAAAAATTCCAAAGTTGGTCAGAATTAAATTCATATCAAAACAGACCAATTGTGTATTTTCCTCTAGCCACACGCTAATAGCTATTTACTAGTACAGATAATTAATTGAATAATGCCTGTTTTATTTGGGAATCTTCAATCTATGCTTCAGAGTCTATCGGCCCTAACGATTTGAAGGAACAGCAATGAGGATGAAAATTGATATAATTCAGACACATAACGCATTAAATAACTTTTCAGAAAGGAAGTTGATTGCTTTTTCATTCGACAATGTAAGGGTATTTACAAAACTTAGCTTTGTCTACTACAGTATGGAACTTCTCTATCCTACGAGTATACTTGACACCATCAGACGAAACCAAGTTGAATTTGGATTAGTCAGATCACAGACCATTGCACTAACCCCCCACAGTCAAATCAATATTTTCTTTGGCATTGGCTAAAAGGGGGTTTGCAATTGACAGAACTGATAAATGGCGTCTTTCTCACTACAGAACCTTTTAACCCAGTCTCTTGCAATCGCCGCCTTATAGTGTGAGATGGAATGCAAGATTCCTCGCCATTGCACATCCCCCTCCAGGATTTGAGAAACTGTTTTGAAGTGGTCACACGTTGAGATAATTTCCACCCTCCGGTCCGAATACACCTTTCCTGGTCTGTCACCACACTTCACATTCTGTAGTGTACCTATCCCATATGCTTTGCATTAATTATGCGGATAGCGTGATCATTCGCATTTGGGCCATGTGGGATATCTGATTAAGCAGTTTCAGCCATTTTAAAATCATCTTCCTTTGTTGTAGTGGGGAGCTCATTTATCTTGTTCACTGGACCAAAAACAAATACAATAACGTCCAATAGCAAAGCCAACACCCGCCAAGTAGTGATTCAAACACTTATAGCAATAATAAACAAAATGAGTGAGTCGTTCATTTGCAAGATAAGCCAAATTTATATCATGACACAAAACAATTGAAACACTGAGCTGCTTTATACACTGCAAGTAAAATTACACGACCTACACACACAGATATGTTTCTTTCCTAGTCTGAATATAACTTTTGGTCACGACTGTATAATGTACACGCGCATTCATTGTGATTATTTACACAGACATATATATATATATATATATATATATATATGTGTGTGTGTGTGTGTGTGTGTGTGTGTGTGTCTGCCATACAGTACAGATCTGCTTGTGCGTGTTAAAGATAATTCCTCGAGCAATGCATGAATATGTCAGAGTTGTAAATATTCGTGACAGGCTTCGTGCAGATTGATATCAGTTGAGTATTGAGTGATTCTCAATCGTAACTTTCAATTTACGTGGCTGTTGAGAGAATGCAATCCAATATCAAATGTAAGACTGCACATCCTCTTGGGTCCAATCCCTCACTCAGCGTTCTTCTGGCGCGTGTGAAGTTTAATTACCAATCGCTCTGTGTAAGCACTCTGGAACGTAATAATCGCAATGTATATCTTATCAAACAATTCCAGTGAACCTGACCGAAAGATAAATGAAGATAGGGTTTCATTTTTCTGGTCGATTTATTTGTAACTATTAAACATGGAAACACTGGAATCATCCTGCAATATCCTTTGATCTCTTTCCATTCCTCTATCCCAACATCTATCTATTAAGTCAAGAATGTGATTTTTCCCACCTTGACATTCGTCAACAAACAAATCAATTTGCATGATACAAAGGGTTTATAGCGTGGCATTTTACACAGAGTAGATGTTCATTTACAAGTTTTCAAATTTGACTATTTCCTTCTCTTTTCACATTGGAATTATCAGTTATTAATGACAGTATGGATGAAAAAAGACTTCCATATGATTTTTCTATCTAGGTAAAGAAAGGAGTCATCTGAAACTACACAAGGCATCAATCAAGTATTTGGCCATGAACCGATTACCGTTTACACGATACAGCGCTGGCTTCAGAGGTTTCAATGATGAGATGAGAGTCTTGAACGTCCAAGAAGGAGGAGATCTTTTAATGAGAATACACTTATGGAAACAGTCGAGGCAGCCATTCGATCATTAGTTTGTAATATTGTAAGAATAATGGGAACAAGCAAATCAAGCATTTCCGCCGATTTGAGCGCATTGGATGGAAGAAAATGAACTTAATATGATAAAAGTAATAGGTACGACATTTGGGATTCAAAGTTCTGACTAATCCACTTATTCCTTTGGCCCTTCTCCAATAGACTTTCATTTTTGAAACATCTTGGCAAGAATAAATAGTTACAAAACCAAGCAGCCGCAGAAAGACCTTTAAGGGGATTGATTTAATCTAGGGACAGTGATTTGTATCGTAAGGGCATACATTTTATTGAATGTTGGCAAAGGTGAATTCATTCACTTGGAAACTACTTTATTGAACTTATTATTTATTCTTATATCGTTGTAATCTTAGATCGTTGAAAAATGCCATTACTTTCTGGACAACCTAATATCTATCTATCTGCATATGCTCGTTCATGTTTAGACAACTCATGATTTGGTATTACACAGCTTTGTCGGCATGACAGGTGTGTGTGTGTGTGTGTGTGTGTGTGTGTGTGTGTGTGTGTGCGTGTGTTGTAGATACTTATTTATTTATTCACGTGGTATGTGCATATACATATTTATCTGTTAAGTAGATATCATGTTGGCTAAAGTGTGGTTTCAGATCCTTAAGTAAAAATAATACTTTTATTTTTGTGTCTCATATAAGGCACTCATTCCTCCAGACATGTGTATAAAATCTCCCAAAAGCTATATTCCCCATGTTCAGTCTGTTGTCCCTTTCTTTCTTTGTTTAGGTGTCAGAAAATACGGTATCTTTAAGTAGGTAAATTCCATGAGAGTTTTCTATAAGCTGTGAATGCGCGTGCATATGTTCAGCAACCAGTGTTCAAATGAATTTATGTGCGCACAAAGTGTACAGAAGAATCTATGTGCACACAAAGCGTGCAGAGGGATTTATGTGTTTGCAAAATTGCTATATATATATATATATATATATATATAGATAGATAGATAGATAGATAGATGCAGTAGTATAGAGGAATAGAAAGAGATGAAAACTATAGCAATATGATTTTAGCATTTGTGGAACCTGTTCAAAAGGTTACAATAAATCGTATTAAAAATGAATCCTTTCTCCGTTTATCTTTCGGTCACGTTGACCAGAATCGTTCGGCGAAAGATGTGTCGCATTTGTCACGTTCAGGAGAGCCTACAAAGAGCTTTTGGCGGTTGAGGTTTCCTATAAGCCATGAACACGCCACGTTTTGCAACTTGCACAAGTGAAATTAATGTGCTTACTGAAAATAATGTAATGAAAAATCATACGTTTAATCATATGTATAACAATAATTCATTATAAAAATACATTTATAATTTTAAATACATTACTTCATATAAATTGATAATACTTGTATTATAACTTATTATAAACTCCAAGTTATACCTGACTCCCTTCAAAACTTAGCTTATGTGGAGATTCTAGTCTTGTCGAGACTAGGACTTCATCCTTGCAAGTTTATGATCATTTCTTTTGAAGGATGCAATTGCACCGGAGGGATACATCCATCCAGATATCGTAACTTACATTATGTTCTCATTTATAAAAAACGTTCACAGACCCAAAAATATCCTTTTATCTCTGCCTGCCTTGACGTCGAAGGCCGAGGTCTGTAGTCTTGTGTGCTTGATGTGAAAGGCTTAATATACAACCGTTTGCTTCAATATTTAGCCAAACGTATTTTCTATCATATGGTTATTTACTGGCATTCTAAACGACCTGCAAACCTGCTCTCAATCCAGATGCTTTTAAAAAACTAGTCAGGCATTCTGCAATCATTACGGTACTGTCACTCGTAATGAAAATATGGCGTAAGGTTATTTTTGAGGTTTTTAGACACTTATATTCTCCCGAATAAATGGATGGTAACTGTGTCTTCGTTTTACACCTTTTTTTTTATCTTACAGAAGAAATGCACTGCTTCAGGATTGCAGGAGGAACCTGCCCTTTCAAATGCTTTATCAATTATAATCCATGGCTGGGAGAATATGAAATTACATTTATTAGATAGCGTTATCTAAATATATGGTAATTTTGAGAAAAATATTCAAGTTGTCAGAAAAATTACGACACGTTAATGACAGGAAAAAAGAATTCAGGCGATGAGTATGTAAATTTTCATCTTAATCTTCAAAAGTTTACTTTAAAAAGTATGAGGCAAATGCAAAATTTTATGATCTCATTATCTACTCTATCATTAGAATTTATCGCGTGCCAATCCTTGAGGCACCAATCAATTTGGATAAAAAAGATGAAATCTGATTAGAGAGCGAGCGTAAGGAAAATATTACAAAAATAATGATAGTGATTGTGAAAAAAACGAGTGAATAACATTTTGGAAACCAACGTACATCTAAACTCACGAATATAAAGTGGAACTCTGAAATACATAATTGCATAAATTATATATACACGCACATGCACATGGATACATACGCATATAATCATTTATCTAATATATATGTGTATGTGTGTGTGTGTGTGAATGTATGTGTATGTATGTATATAAATACTGTCCTCGGAGTCACATATACACTTCCTTGAGTCCCCCATCCTACGAAGGCCCCTTTTGCAGCTGTTATCAGCTGTCTTGTTGTGCGTTCAATTCGCCTGTGGTTAGGGAAATTTCTGGGAAAAGTCGGGGTAGGCTTGACTGTAGAGACTGTAGAGACATGGGTTTGGGTTTTTTTTCCCATAAGAACCTGTACAAAACATAAAAAATGGCCAACTCGATCATTGAATGCTACGGTATTCAGTACAAATGCTCATTCAAGGATGTTTCGCTGCCGAATCCCACGGAAAAGAGTCTGATACACCACATTCAGATTACCATTTATCTCGTCTTTACGGTATTCTTTTCATTAAAAAATTAAATTTCTCAACTACACAGTGAGGGCTCATTTGATTGATTGCCGAGTTAAATTAAGACCTTGCCACCGGTTCTCGATACATTTCGTATGGTCCGTATGGTGATGTGTGGTATTTATTACATCACCTTAAACTTGGTTTGGTTTATGGAGTAAAACAAG
>OY735229.1:29091956-29239456 GCA_963457665.1 Thysanoteuthis rhombus | reverse complement strand
TTTTTTAGCAGTCGTCATTCTTTAGCGGTAAGGCTAAACTATTATGCAAACTATAGAATTCCTCCAACAATTCGAAAAATCCGTACATTTTGAAGAAATAACTCCTACCTCCTAAGGGTCATGCCCTCCTGGGGATCATATCCCCTTGTTGAACAAAAATACCGTCTTGAATTTATAAAGATTATTCACAGAATTATCGACTCTTTATTTATATTTACCCGAAAAACCGCGGGAATAGGATTTGACACAAAGTCGGTTTAGCGTGTGGGGTAGATACTTTCTCGAAGATTCTTTTCAGTCCTCAAGACTTGAAGAGTCGGATTTATGCCAATAAGTGAACAATATTCAAGTCATGCTTGCATTATTTTCATTTCATTATCTGTGTGGGTGCGAAAACTTGAATATCCAATCTCCTCTCTGGTATATACCACTAATCTGACTACCTATCCAACGTTACTGTGAATAATGTTTAATGCATTTCTCTTTGTTTTTATTCTCTCACGGGATTTAAAGGCAAAGATTTAATGTAGAAGAGAATAAGATTTTAGATAAAAACTGCCATGGAGAAGATTGGAAATGAAATTCGATTATTTGTAGAATGGATGCTTCTGATACGGAGGGAACCGAGTCTATCTATGATTAATGTTGCCTGTGGCGTTTTATTTCTTCAGCAGTGAACCAAAAGTATCACTGCATGGACGCGGCCATATTTGTTGATTCGACCCCCCCCCGTTTTAATGTCCTCATTATTCATAGAGGACACGCTTCTGTTCGCTCTTTATTAATTGGAAAATGACATCTGCTCCTTGTCGACCGGGCGTCACTTAAGGTCATTTCTAGGGAACGGCGAATTCACTGATAAACTTTGACGTATCGTACCGAAAACCGGAGCTAGAGCCCTCTCTCTTTCTCTTTCCCCTCCCTTTTTCCTTTCTATCTCCCTTGCCTTACTCTTTCTCCCCCCCATCTTCGTATGCTTGTTTGTTCCTTTCTTTTTTCGATCTTTTTGTATAAATATTCATAGACAAACAGAATAGAAAATATATTTGATCAGAGTAATAATGATTTGTTAATGGCAGACTCTCGATTTTGGTTGACGGTGAGAGTAAGAAATTTAGATTCAATAAGTGATTATTAGTAAATGGCAGATAGTTGGCGCTGGATGACAATACAAATCATGAGAAATTGATATGAGCTGTCTCAAAAGGAATTTAGATTCAGCAAGAACTATTACTCAATGGCAGACTGTCGATAATAGATGGCAATGAACATCATCATATAATAGTATACGTCAGCTCGAATGGAATTTAGATATAATAAGAATAGACCGTATAATAAAAGTCGACCGTAGACACGTTTATTGAAAGTAACTGAATGTGATTCCCTGCTGATGGAACCTGGAGTTGTCTTGCCAAAAATTAGGGTTGGAAGCCAAGACAAAGGTGATAATGCCTATCTCATAATTGCACACATTACCATTAAAAATCGCCCATAGGTTTGCCACTTATCGCTAATTCCCATTAGTGGATATTATCGTTCAGCAAACTCTTACCGCTAATTCAGGTCCTTAATATCTAAAGAGATAGATATACATATAAATAAAAGGAAGTTGAGAAAGAGAGAACGGGGGGGGGATGAGTAAGTTTGTAATGTGTGGGCTGTTTGGCCTTGTGTTGAGAATTCAAGTGTCGTGATTGTTTTGCGTGTGCATGTCTGGCTTCCTCCGTTAACCAGAAGTACATTTTTCAGTAGCTGGGAGGTCGAAATCGACTGTGGAAATCTCACCATAGGCATCTAGCAGTAGATGATTTACTTCTCGTTAAAGAGCGTTTTTGTGAGTGTTACCCGGAATAGCTGCCAAAGACACTGTGATCACAGCTTGTTGACGATGGTATAGGTTGTCAAAGCAGCAATACATTTGCTTAATGCTGTGGTTTATTCTTAATTATCATGTACTTTATATTGTGTGATCTGATTAGTTATTCTCTAGAGCTATTACCCCAAATGTTTATTCTTAAGAACATTGGAGACTTTTTTTCAAAATAATTACGAAGAATATAGCATGTGCATCTGTGTCGTGACTTTTATTGACTAGTCATAAATTTCCAATCCACCTTCAATTTGGTTTATGGAGCCAGAAAATCAATTTTACTTTATTAAAAAATAAAGATTACTGTGACTATATGCTTCATTTCTTTTTTTTATTAGTTACACATGAGATGTATTTTCTTTACGGCTTTGGGAATACTGTTAAAAGTGAATAGTCATAAAATGCCACTGAGCCCTCAACTTGGTTAATGAGGCCAGCATTTCAATTTTTCCATATAAAAAGTATTCATTGCAGTTTCTGTCTCTTTGCCTCTCTGTCTAATTCTGTCCTCTTTTATGAGGTTGTTACACATGGGATGCCTTTTCACATCATAGAGAATAATGTTAAAAATAGAAGATCCACTAATGTAATTGCATTTTTGAAGGCTCAATGGGGATGACGATATGATTTATGAATATTGTGAATTCTGGGGCTCTGAACAACAACGGCGTCAACCCAACATGTTAAACTTATTTTGAAGAGCGATCTAAAATTAGGAAACGATGCTTCTAGAACTGCTGATTACGTTAATAGTGAACGCCACTACCGTGAAATCTATTCTACGTTTGTTCAATATATCCAAGTCTAGAAAAATAGATACCAATAACAAACTTTGAAGGACGCCAAAACTTACTCTCGGTTGAGAAGATTTATCAACAATTGTGGCCAACGACCAATGAACAACGATTTAAGCACTTTCCGGGAATTTATGAATTCAGGTCTTCATGACTTTAATTGATTACGAAATATCAACGAATTGGCCACATATGAGCTTAATGATTCGTGACAGTGCCAGACCACTTACTTTCAGATTTGGCAATTGGGATTTGAACTTTGTTTGCAGCATTCTTCATAGTAAACTGACGTTTCCCGAAGAGAATATCTTTCCAAGCATTTTGGACTTCATATCCGTGATAAAAAGTTCAATAATACGGACACCATAATCTGTGCTTTTACAATATTTCTAATAACTTCACGTCAATGAATTTGTTGAGATAGTATATAATCATTGAACAATAATTGAAAAAAGGTTTTTATTTCAACTTTGTTGCATTTCTTTTATCAAATATTCACTATTTAGTCTTATATCATCCTTCTTTTTAACATTAAAAACGACATTTCATTGGTTACAGACTAATAGTTTCTATGCAACAACTTAAGATATTCTCAGTATGATTCCAAATATCTACCAATCTGTTATAACCTTCTTTTCCAAAGGTTACTGACCCTAGTTTCGACTATTATAATGTTTATTGGTGCTTTCATGATTATGGTTTGGCTTGAGAAACGAAGATTTTAGCGTGTTATTCACGCAAGAGAGGCAGGTTTTACTACTGCAGCTGCAGGAAAGGGTCTGGGAACCCACTCCTGCTCAAGGCTTTTCGGGGAAGGGGAGGTTATTTCGTAGACCCTATGTCGCCATGTATTCCTGTTGACACTCCCTGTTGCCAACAAACGATGGTTGATTGTGCAGGAGATGCGTGTCTTTCTTCAGAGATCATTATATCTATTCTGCAGTGACCACACCCCATCGCAAATGTTCCAGCGAATAGGAAGGACTTTTGGAGACGATAGTTTTCCATCCTTGTAACATGATCTGTTCATCGCAGATTAATATTTTTCAGCAAAACAACTCCCACATACTTATTTATCACTCTTGTAGAGATGTTTGCATTTTTACATATCCAGTATGCAACATCGTCGATCAACATTCGGAATGTAAGAAAAACAACCACGTTCCAAGATTCAATATACCTCTTTCTAATCACACCTAGGCCAATAAATAATTATAGATATAGAGTGTTAAGTAGGGGTCGAACTCACAACATAGTTGACGTCTTTGCATAGATATTTCTTCAGCTTAGCTTGATCACGTACAAGGTGGATACCGATGCGTATCAGTTTCTATGCAGTAGTGATTGTTTTCTAAACTCACTCGCAAAACATGACCCCTTTGAGAAGTGTCCAACTATTTACAAGGCTTAGCTGATTATCGTACAGTCACATGTATGAGGCATGTAGTAAGGATCAAGCCCAGGAGTAATGTTCTCTCAGAGTAGATCGATAAACATTACTCAACAAGGAAGCGTCTTATATTTAAAGCATCATCCAAAAATGAGTTCATAGCAACCACTTTAAAAAAAAATAGAAACCTGATTTTCTTCTAAACCAAATATAGCAGTACTTTATCATTTCTAGGGGAAAATGATACAATCAGAACGGATATTATTAGATGTAATTGATGACTGAACTCTTCAGCATTGAAACTCTGCGGCCAGGAAATATGAATATGTTGTCATCCAAAAGTGAGTACACCCTAATGAAATTTTATTTGTATATATGTACATGAAGAGCGTGTAGTAAATAAATGAGTATATCCCCACCTCTTGTTTTATACAACCAAACTTAGCAGGGTTTCTTTTATTTCTTGTGGAACATTACACAGTCGAAACTGATAGTATCAGGAATAATTGATGACCAAACTCAACGACATTGAAATTCTGCAGCCAGTACATTTTTTGTATGGGGTATACTCATTTTTTGTCAACTGCATATTCAAATTTTTGGCATCTGCTATTTTCGGTTTAGAAGAAAATTAGCTTCCCATAAAAAATGGCAAGGTGTACTTATTTATGGGCGATAGTGTTTGAATCTGTGATAGCACCGTGTGGAGCAAAATGAAGTAAAATAAAAGAAAGAACTACGTGTCATTAATCATCACGTATGCGTTATCTACAACTGACATTCATTCCGGGTTTTCTTTTATGGCACCAAACATAGTCTGGTAATCAGTGAAGCAAAAGGAACGGGAGAGATGAAGAAGGAAATCTTATATAATTGGATAAGAAGGGGCTTGATGTTGATAGAATCTGTGAAAGAAGGGAAATCATCTCGTCGAAGACATGAAGGAAAACAAAGGATGGAAAAACAGACAAGGAAGAAATACTCCTGTATGCTGCAGGGTCAAACCCCACTCTAACTTCGATCCTGACTGAAGACCATTGATGCAATTTCTGTATTGTATGTGTGATAAATTCGTAAGTATATACCACTTCTGAGTTTAACTAAGTGGCCAAGAGAGCCGCCTTCCAATTACATGGTCGTTATTTAAAGAGGAAAATCTTAATTTTCATATATAGGTTCAGCTTAAAGTGATAGACAAATAAATGGGTGCCTCACACTTTTGGCTTCGTTCGTGTTAATGAATATAATGTAACAAAAAAGATAACAAAGCAGAAGGAAAACAAGGATGAGAAAAAAGGAAAACAAATGAAAAAAAAAGGGTAAAAGAAACAGAACAGGGAAAATTAAGAGAAAGTATTTCTTAGAGAGAATGAAAAGAAAAAGAATAAAAGACGGAACAAACGATGAAGAAATGAAAGAAAATTAATAGAAAAGCGATGTGGGGAAAGTGAATGAAAAGTGAGCAGAGGGGAAAAAGAAAAGAAAGACAGAAAGAAAGAAAGAAAAGTTAAAGAAAAAGTAAAGAAAAAGAAAATACAAAATAAATGTAAAAGGAGGACAGAAAAGAAGGGAATAAAAGAGGAACAAAAAAAAAAGGAAAAATAAAGGAGGAAGAATAGTAATTGAAAATATAAAGAAAATAAAACTGACACGAAAAAGGAGAGAACAAAAGAAAAAGAATGAAAGAAAAGCGATGGGGTGAAAAGACCAATGTGAAGGACGTATGAAAGAGTTGAAAGGAGAAAAGAAACCAGAAGGCACTCAGGGAGCGCATACCTCTGCCGACGCCACTGTCAGGGGGAATAGTCCACCTTTTCAAGAAATATCATAAGAGTTCTTTGGCAAGCTTTGGCGATATCGGTGGATAAGCAAGAAATTAGCGGATATTATGTGGTTTGAACTATTATGTAAGGGATATTGCTCCATCAGCAAACCATTGTCCATTTTTTCGCAAAATGTCTTTTTAAAAGGATTGATGAATTTTGGAGATATTGTGAGGATAGTCATAAGCGTTTACAGAAATGTAATTGAGAGAAAAAAAGGAAAATATCACAAAATCAAAAACGAAAATCCTGGATCCGCCCCTAAAATTTGCCGTCTCTCTCTCATCCCATTGCCCACCCTTTCGCAAAATTTCATTGGAATTCATTCAGTACTTCGGAAGATATCATGTGGTCAGATGAACAAACAGACGAGGAAATAAACGAACGTACAAATAAATAAACGAACGGATAAAGGAAGGTACGGACAAACAGACACAGCCAAAAACATACAACACTTTTCAACTTCGTTGACAGAAGTAAAAGCGGAAGAAAAACAAAAGGAGAAAGAAGGAAGAAAAAAGACGATGGGGAAAGAATAAAAGGAGAGAAAATCAAAAATAAAGATAAAAGTAGTTAAGGATTATTGAAAAAGTAGAGAAAGAAACAAAAAAGATATGAATTGAACACTGACAACATAAATAAAAAGAGAAAATTTACCAGAGAAACAGAAAAAAGATTGAACAAAACCCCTAAATAACCCCAAAAGGATTAAATGAAAACGAAAAGCACATGAAATAAATGATAAAAGAAAAGAAAGAAATTGAAGATAGGAAATCGAGCAAACAAAAGAATAAAAAGGAAGAAAAAAAGTGAATGAATCCGAAAAGAAAGGGAAGAAGGAATAGTTAAATAAAGGCTGTGAAAAGAAACAGAAAAATAACAGGATAAAAGGATTGAAAACATGATAGGATTGAGTGGAATAAAAATCGTTCGTCAGCCATAACTTGGCAGATGTTCGAGAAAATATGTCAGAATTCCGGCATAATAAACGACACTGTATATCCGGGCGGCTATTTGTCCGATAATGAAACACCTTTATATCGGCAAACGACCTTTAGCTAACATAATCATTTATTGGACGTAAAAACAACAACAAAAAAAAGGAGAAAGACACATTAGTTTGCCACTCTAGACGACACCATGGCTACTTCGACCATGATCATCAATAAGCGTTATTCACTCACACCACTATCATTCATTGTATTGGTGTTGTTTACGCAATAGGGGATATCACGGATACGATTAATAAGCGCATACGTCAAAACTTTTATTTGCTCCTTAACATCGTCGTACTATGTATGGAAATATATTATATTACTATGAAAATACATGTTTACTACGTTAGTCTAATATGAGTTGCTTCCCTTGCATTGGGCATCGATATTTTTTATATCTATTGTTCTAAGCGATCTCTTTTTTTTGGATAATTTTAGGACGTAAGGGTCCCCACTTTCGACTAGTTCTGTAATGAAACTTTTCATGACGATACACTAGCTGCCCATTTCTTTTTGAACAATCATACTATAGAGGTGAATTGCAGAAGACATCACTATGAAAATCCATTGTAAATGATTTAATTCTAGTTTTTTATGTATCACGGGTAAAATTTATTCAAAATATATAGAAGCTTTCAGTCACTGTAATGTTTATTCATGTATAGCAAAATTACATTCCATATCTTAGGGAGTCTGTCTGATATGTATCATTTGGCGAAATTCAAATTTAGTCAAACAGTTAATGACTTCCCTATTCGCTCATCTTTATACCGTAGTGTTTGTTTATGAATAGTGAGATGCACGATGAGAGTTCTCTGGGAGACCAAAGCTAAATCTTTATTTCTGATCCATGTTGCGTACTTATCAGTCGTAGAATGTACAATGACCTGAGTGATGCGATAAAAAGCAACAAACATAAGATAACAAATGCTCAAAAATAAATCTTCATTATAATGTGGTAGTATATAAGTTCCAAAATTTCAGTGCAAGGGAAAATTACTTTTTCGTTGCTCAAGTTGAATTGCACATTAATTGACTATTAGTTTTTTTTACAGTGACTTAACAAGTTGATATCCCTTTTCCAAGATACCTGGGGCCAGAAGTGTTTTGGATTTTGGTATATTTGTATACACATAAATGTTTTCTCTTTTTCTTATGTCTGTTACTCATGTGATCAATGCAGGTCTGGCTGGAAAAATATTTTGATAGGGACTCGTTTCGTCTTCCATCATTTGCAATGTAAATATAGTTCAACGCTTTTAAAAGATTGCACAAAGATTACCAAGATTTAACTGTAGTCAAAATTAGTGAAATGCCTTGGAAATCAGCCTTGTCTCGTGGTTGAATCGTACTACAGTGAGGTCAGGTGAGGAACTTTCCACTTATGATTTCATGTTCGCTTTTAGAAGTTTTAGGATTTTGGAACATTTCGGTTTTCGAAGTTTCGAATTAGGGAGTCTAATTTTGTATAACAATTCAGTGCAAGGTAATCTACTTTTCAACGCTAAAAGTAAATTATGCATTCCACCCACACGGTCAGTTCTCAGCTGGTAATGATTATACTCATCTAAGAATCTTGGACAACTTGGAACTTTTACGACACTAATATATTTCTTGTCTATCCGATATTTCTGCAACCTTTTTCAATCAATTCTTAACTCATTTGTGTTTCTCATTCATAGCAATTAGCCGTTAGTGTTACCGGTAAGATCCCAGGAAAGATAAATATAGAATTCTGTTGATAGCCAAAGTAACTCTTTACTCGTCATCCATATATATAATGATTAACAATGCGTGTTTGTACTCTGCCGAGCTAAAGGTCGCAACTGATCTATGATGACAAAAAATCAAATTTTTATTTTCTAATGCTGTAGGAAAACAACTGGTTTTAAAGAATGATCAAAATAGAAAGTAATTAAGATATAAACAGAAAATATGAGAAAATCAGATTGTGTTCAACAGAATGCTATTCTCCAAGCTCGCTGCAATGCAAATATCTATTATCTACGTATATCAAATACAAGATCTATCCATATGTGTCGTCATTTTTGACGGTAGGCGTAAACTAATAACTATAAGCACAATGGTGCTTTATAGACGCGGTGGTTGATATGCTGTTAACCCTTTCTATCTTTCGGATAAAAAAGAAATATGATACCTGAGGCAGATAGGGGAAATAACTTTTCGAAATCATATTTCAATTCAAAATGAATAACAAAACTTGAAAAAAATAAAAGAAAAAAACGAATGATAAACCTCTTATTGGAGATATAAAAATATATTTCTAATTGAAGAGGCTTCGTGATCTTCGCAAAGAAATTTCAATCCATTTATGCCTAAAGTCAGATGTTTATGTAACTAGAAATATGAGGTAAAGGAGAGTATATTAGCATGGTAATGCAATTTTACTTGTGAAGTAACTGAAAGCGTGTTCCTTATAATCTTCAAAATGTTCATGTGTAATTTGATCTGTTGTCTCTCATAGGAATATTTTTTGGAAAGTGTTAGGGTTGACTAAATATAGGCCAATAGGTATTTATGAGTTAATAGCCAGTGGAGGCAATAGTGATTATAGCATTGTTAATGGTGCGATTCTAAGGACTTTCAAGAGATTTTGAACGTTGTTGATGTTTCCCCTTCGATATCTTTTAATGCATTCACTGTTGGAAACAAATATTCATTGTAGCAATGATGTATAAGTAAAGAACACGTAAATGTTTAAACAAATATCATTGCTGTTTACCGAATGAAAAAAAAGAGCCATGTTTGCATAAAGCCGTCTGGCAATGCATTAACTCGTTGTCGAAAAGGAGGCTAACAGGAATAATGGCGCCACTGCGTGACATGAGGAATATGAAATGCCACAAATAGGTTCTGAGCATCACCATCACCATCATTATTTTTGCTATTATCATTTTTGTTCGCATTAAAGGGTTCTTGCAAGATTGCCAGATATCTTTTACTGCACAAGACTACACCTGTCTGGTCTTGGGACCAATTTAGGTAGCCGCAGAACCAAAATAACCAAATGACTTGAAATCCATCATCAAACTGAGCTGATAGGAAAATTAGATTGGAATACGTATTTTTCATCAGTTGCTCATGAATACCTATGTCGTACCAAATGTGAAAATTGTGATGTCTTGTAAATTTTACTTCAGTACCAAATCTTCATGTTGGAACCAAATAGCTCCGTTAAGTATCAAATTTGCTCAATTTTGAAAATAGCAATCCTGGTCAGTAATTGCTCATGTTGGTAATGATACGATAGCTAGTGTCTTCAAAACTCCAGTATCCCTCGCTTTTGAAAAGTTCACCTTTACGCCACTTTTTCATTTTTTCGTTATTTCAATTATACGTTACAGAGACAGCGCACATCTCTTTTCTTTATTTTCTACACCCGATTCCCTTGTATCTCCCACCTCCCCAACCTCTGACGGATCAGCCAATCATCACCATTTTTGAGGACTGGAACGCTCAAAACTTTTTCTCGTAAAAATTATGGTAATTTTGTCTTTGATTTACACTGTTTCGACTTAAAAAATTGTTTTTATAGAAACACTCTACCTTTGGATTGCAAATAAACCTTTGTTATCAGCATTCCTGTTAATCTCAACAATGCTATGGTCCAAATTGTTCCAATTCTTTGTCAAGTCTCCAATTTCTCCAATCGTCTCGGGGATGTCTCTGAGAGCGTACCGAGTGCTCCAATGATTATAGGTGCTCAACCTCTACCTTCTAAGCTCTCGAGCTAGGTATTGATACTTTTATAGCTTCTCGTCCTCTTTTAATTTCACTCAGCGTTTTAATTAAGATTTCTTTTTCTTTATGTCTGCTAACGTGGTCTGGTCTCTGGGTAATTTGTTTAAACGTCCAAGTCGTACATAATCTACCATTCTTTAGCACAGTTTCTGGTTTGTACCGAGTTTATATGAACTTGGATCACCTTCCAGCTAAATTGTTTATTCCATCATAAATAAGTGATTGAACATCTGATGTGATAAATTGTTTAAGGAATTTTTCGATATCTTCAACGTGTTACAACTGCAGGTCGAAGAAAGAATGATGCATGGTTCAAAAAATGTGTGAGGTTGATTGGAGGATACGTAGTATGTTGAAGAGCTTCATGATAATTTGCTGAGTCACATATGACACTTGGGAATGGCTGTTGCCATGCAGTAAGAGTTGATTCTCTTGCCTTAATAAAACGTTTTTTCCGTTCACGTGCATCATTGAAACAAGCCCAATTGCTCACTATATCTCTGCACTGCAACTGTTCATCTCCGTTTCAACAGCACGTGATACTCCTTGAATCCAACCAAGCACAGAAGAACAAAACTTTTCCCCTGTTTAGGCAGAAATGTTAAAGGCTCAACTGAATGTAGCTATGACTTTCCTCGTTTTGTACTCTTGCAATCAATGTCTCTCTTATAACCTGTGCAATTTTTTTCTATGTCGAGGAAGAACGCAAGTCAAGTTTTAATGCTGACAGTTTATGTGGGAGCTATTTTCCTGGATTGATTATTTCCAAAGCTCGTAAATGATTTACGTAATTGAAACAGATCTGAATTAACATCAAAGGTATCTTTGAAAATTACCAATTCAGTATGTTTTTCATTTATCATTACTTGTTGTTTTACACAACTGTGAGATTTCGTAGTAGTTGATATTGTTCGAGTGGATAACGTCACGGAGAATAGACTAAGCTAGCCGCATTCAGATTCAGGCTGAGACAGTATGTGTTCACTTTGTGCTAATGCTCTTCAGAAAAAAACAAAGCCATCTTCACACCCTAGTTATGGGTAAAAAAAAAAAGCACAGGATTAAGTGTCACACCACTTGGGGTACTTCTCACGTCTGAATCTATTTCACACATTCAAAACAGGTCGAGTGTGTAGTAATGTGAAATATGGAACCCATGCAGGGACAACTAAAGCTGTAATCATCATCATCATCATCATCATCATCATCATCATCATCATCATCATCATCATCATCATCATCATCATCATCATCATCATCATCATCATCATCATCATCATCATCATCATCAGTCTTTTAACGTCCGTCGTTGGGCATAGACCTACCCCAGGATTCGCCACACTTCTCTATCGTGTACGTTGCGGGGCCACTTTTCCCTAAATTTGTCTAGTTCATCTCTCAATCTTGTATTTCGTCGGCCTCGGTTCCGCATGCGATCTCTAGGGATCCACGTTGTGAGCTGTGATGACCATCAATTGTTTGTCATTCTTGCAACATGGCCTGCCCATTGCAATTTAAGTTTTCTGATAGATTCTATGATGTCTCGGACTCCCGTTTTCTTCCTTATATACGGTGCTGTCTTGTGATCTCTCCATGTAAGGTTGCGCATGATTATCTCATGCGCACGTTGCACACTTCTCAGTTTGTAGGTCTGTCTCTTTGTTAGATTCCATGTTTCAGCTCCCTAAGTGACTATCAAGAGAATGCTTTGGTTGTACACTCTTCTTTTTAGGATTATTGGGATCGATTTGTTTTTGAAGGTTGAGCTTGCTCTGTCGAAGACTTGCCATTCTATGGCGATTCTTTGCATGATCGCTTCCTCTTTCGTGGGTTTCATATAGATTCGCTGTCCTAGTTAGATGTAGTGGTCTACTTTCTCCAGTTTTATATCTTCCCATTATGACAGTGATGTGTTTATTCTCAACATGATTGTTACACATGATTTCCGTTTTACTTGAGTTTATGTTTAGGCCAACTTTTTTGCTTTCTTCATTTAGTTCATCTACCATTAGTTGAGAGTCGTGTAAGTTCTCTGTGGAAAAGACAATGTCGTCTGCAAATCTGAGGTTGCTCAGATATTCGCCGTCTATTTTGATTCCTCAACACTCCCAGTCCAGGTTTCGGGAGATAATCTCAAGGCAGGCTGTAAAGGGTTTGGGTGAGCTGGTATCACTTTGTCTCACTTCTTTTCGGAACAGGAAGGGTTCAGAGTCTTTATGTAGCCTGATGTTGGAGTTACTGTGATTGAATGTACATTGCAGCACTTTGACGCATACATGGTCTGCTCTTTGATGAGTGATGGCCTTCATCACCATAGGATTTCTTTAGAGTCAAATGCCTACTTGAAGCCTATAAATGCTACAGCGAGTGGCATTTTGTATTCTGCTGCTCTCTCTCAGGTGATTTATTGAATGGAGATGGTCCATGGTCGAGTAGCTTCTTCAAAATCCAGCTTGCTCCCGTGGTTTGCTTTCATCTAGTGTCTTAGTGATCCGGTTGGTGATGATTTTTGTCAAAAGTTTATAGATGGAGTTTCGTAGGCTTATTAGCCTGTAGTTGTTGAGGTCTTTGGTGTTTCCTTTTTTATGTAGAAGCATTATGATTGCTGTGTTCCAGTCTTTCGGGATTCTACTCTGTTTTAGATATAAGTTGAATAGAATAATTACTTTTTGCTGACGATTTTACCAGCTTTTTGAGTAATGACACTACTTAAAAGATATGTTTCCATTTCTACAATTTTTTGTCAATTAAGATACTTTGACGCTCTCAGTCAAAAAGACAATTATGTCCATAGTTTTTTCGATCTTCACAGAATGCTTTATTCATGTAGCCTTGTGTCAGACTAGACAGATGATATTTATATATGCCGTTGAGACACGCAGTGATCCTTTGTCAAGACTGTCATTGCCCTGTTCGAAACAATCAATCAAAACTGTTTACATAGGTTTCTTCCGTTGCTAAATTGGTCTGACTGGCTGGCTATGTATACATCAGGCATCCAGGCCAATGTAGCGACAGGGTTGAAATTACGATAACCTTCCTATTATGAATAGGAAAAATGTTTTTTCACCCCATCCCCCATACTTTTTAAAGGATGAAGATTTCATTGTAAGTTTCTGCTAAATTGATCCCTAACTTCACACGTATACTTTCTTTAGCGATCACTACCCAGCAAAAGGCGATAGAAATAATTGATTCATTGAACACATCCTTTTGCAATTTTTATATTTGACTGCAACAGACTATGCTACCAGAAGACGTTGGTCAGGTGACAGTTTCTATTGAGTGACTAACCAGACATGACGTTTTCATTAACATTTAAATTCTTTAAATTATAAAAGGGGGCAATTTAGCAGGGTACAATCCAACATTGGTACAACCATTGAGCGACTGGGAAATTGAAAAGAATGGGAAGATTAAAAAAAATAGTGTTTTATTTCTATATACGCTACGTTTATTTCCTTTAAATATTACTATGAATTAAAATCATTTTCATTCATATATACGCTAAAGAATTTTTCATATAGATATTCAACTTTTCAACGTTTCATCATTTATATATATACACACACACACGCACACACACACACACACACACACATATATATATATATATATATATATATATATATACGCGCTACGTATATTTTAGTCTTTACTTTCATCTTAATAGTTCAGTTGCTATAAGAAAACAACAAAGAATTTTAGGTAAATAGTTATCAAATGTGCAATGATAATGTCGAAAATAGAAGATAGAAAAAAATGTGTATTATCTAAATATGTTTGGCATATCTATTTATTTTTGATACTTGCATGAATTAATTTTTTTCCATAAGTACGCTTTTATTCGTATGATTTATAGAAGTTGGCTTGGTTTCTCTCTCTTGACTCGCATATTAGGTTGGTATCTGCACTTAGTGTTATCCTGTAGGTGAATATCAAGGAGAACTGACTCATGAGAAATTCGAAGATAAAAAACGCAAGAAGACATATGATATGAACTTAAGCAGCTGTTGTTTGGGTGAGAATTTTTTTTCCCATAAACAACTTGAATGATTTGTCGTGAATATTCGGTTTATCCAGGGTAAGAGTTACCACCCTTTGATCAGAATTCTCTCACGACCTCTGTACAATTAAATCACAATGGCTGCCTGGCTCGGAGCAACAGACAATAGTGTGAAAGAAAATCAAGGATGTTGAATTGAATAAGGACAAAAGCTATAAATGGACAAGTGATGTTTATTTCAATATACTCAGACAGCTGGAACACTTTCAATGGAAGGGTTTGAAATTCTATTTTCATTCTATGAAATACAAATAGAATGAAAGGGAACGCTGCAAATTGAATTAAGCTCAAATTATACATTCCATAAGCAAAAGAACTGAATGGCTATATTAAAAGAACTATCTATCCATCTATTTATGTTCATTTTTATCATTTTGTCTCTCAGTCTTTTTGTTTCTTAACTTTCCTGTATATATCTAAATATCTATCTCAGCCACTTCAATTGCGACTATAATTGAAAACTTCTTGTGTTATTTCCCAATATTGATCTTTTTCTGCTCTTCATCAACGCGTTGTATCCGAATTCATCCCGCAGAAAGAGATATGCAAATTTCATTTTGTGTTTTTGAAGCTTAATCTGAAGGATAATGTGACCCTTACATTTTAACGAATATCATGTTGTATATTTAAACAGTTCCACATACAAAGCAACAAGAATACACAGAAGCTTTCGGATTCAAAGTCACGAAGCCACTTTATCATGAAAAAGCCATTAGAATATGCAGATATCTCGGCATAAGAGCCACATAAATATAGAGACTTCCACATACAAAGCGACAAAGGTCTTCAAACATATAAAGTCATCAAGACACAGACATTTTGAGGAACAAAGAGGGAAAAGGCAAAAATATATACAGCCTTTGCATGAGACAATGTAATAAAGGCTACGATAAATTTCTCATTGAAAGTGCCGATTCCTAGCAAATCCCCATAGTCAAGCTGAAATGAGACCGAGATTGGTGACTGAAGGTACTGTATGCAATCTGAAGTCTATGTGCTAGACTAAGAAAGCCTTAGTGAATGATTACAAAGTCGCAAGAATAATCGAACTCATCCACATACATATTTATCATCTTCGTATATTAATAATTAAAGTCACGTATATATATACGTAAACACAAACACACAGAGGGACAATTATATCTATGAATTTAAATGGTGGTACAGGTGGTCAAACGAATAATGAGAAAAGTATGATTCTATCACTCCAACCCATCTATGGGTAAACGACAAGGAAGCCCTATCTTTTTAGTCCTGATTAGCAACCAAACTAGGAGACGGACAACGCTGATTTCAAGCTACGGAATTGGTCCCCGGCAAAGGCCGGTGGAGCACAAAGAGCATGTGAGTCAACAAAGATGCTGCATCATGCAGAACTGAAGCCATGGTCATCAACATCTACATCAGAGAAACACAGCAACAACAACACCGAAGAGGACAATAACGATGATTATGATGTTAAATTCACACGAATAATGATATAGCCATTTTTTTAACGATTATCACATCACAGATGGCACGATTTGAAACGAAGCGATTTCCATAGAAAATAACCTTGGAGTGACTTTATTTTCTTTTCTGTTCCCCATTAGTTAACATAGAATGATAACTTCTTTGTCGTCTGTATTTTCCAGACAAAACGCAGCTGCCACCAGTTGCTATGTCAACAGAATCAGCATAACTCCTTTTTTGTCATTCAGAAATAATTACTGAAATTCAAATGCGAACTGAGTTGAGTGTGCTCACATCTTCGTATTACTTTCACGTAAACAGTGTTAGATTGCCCTGGGCGATGTCTTCTTGTTAGTCTTTTACAGATTTGTTCATTTGTCTTACTTATGTATTCAATTAAGTATGCATATCACTACCATCAGCATCATCTATTAGAAGGCAACTGCTGGCCGAAGGCCTTCCCCATACTCTACCATGACAACTGGGGTTGCGCTAAATTCTGCCATGTCGTATGGGCCAATCTTTCTATCTCATCCCATTGTCTGGCTTTTCCTACTGTGCTCACTGTCTCATAGACACCAATTGGTTAGCCTTTTGCACTATATCTTGTCATCTCATCTTGCTAAGCGTTCAATTCCTGTGGCTTGATCATTTGTTTTATATCTTTCACCCTAGTCATTCTTCTGATTCGTGTCGATCTTTTTCAACTTCCTAATCCCCGTGCATTTGTATAATTCTCTCCATGTACTTGTTTAAATGAGACCTACATAGACATATACAATGATATACCCACGTACATAATCATAGTTAAACATATATAAATGTAGGCACTAAGAGGGAATTGTTTATTACAAGCACAGATAATGTTATCAAACAGTTTTTGTTATTGAAAATTTTATTAGAAAAAATGTAAACTGTTCCATTTTTTTGTATTCTTACTCAATGCTATCAGTCGGTTATCATTAGCTAAAAGACTATGTCTCAGAGAGACAACAATGAACGGCCCCCCCATATCTCTCTCTCTATATGTATCTCTCTCTCTCTATATGTATCTCTCTCTCTCTATATGTATCTCTCTCTCTCTCTCTCTATATATATATATATATATATATATATATACATATATATATGTATATATATATATATATATATATATATATATATATATGTAAATATAACAGACAAGCATTTGGCTTTCTCAATACATATATATATACAAAGAATTCTAAGAATTCTCTCTGTGATGCTGTGGTAGGAGATTTACTCTTACAGAACATTCGTAATGAGTTCACAAGATTTGACCAAAAATTAATCTCTTATATAGATCTATTTGATAGATACTGACCAAGTAACTCTAGTCGGGGTGCAAGTACAAGTGAAACCAGGATTTAAAATTCTCATTTTCATAAAAAAAGTGTCCCCACCTGGAAAATTGGATCAAAATTATCTTCATATCAGCATAGGAGTCAGTACAATATGTGATGACTATATAAGTATATGTAAGAACTTCAGAGTGGATTAATGATGAATGCATATCATCAAAGATAATTTTTGTTCGTCTGTTTTCAATATTCCACCAGTTCTATCAAGTGTGCATAAAAAAATTTATCTCAATTTTCTTCCGATCTTTCATCTTCCCAATGCCACGAAGATTTCGACGATAAAATTAAATTTCATACGATTTTTACGTTTTTACGTAAGGTGTCAATGTCCGCGAAATTCGTGAGTCTCTTGTAAGTATATCCAATATTTTGAGAGTTTGCCTACAAAAGGATATATGTCTAATTGACTGCTGACTGAATCAGTCGTAATTTACTTCATGCAGTCACCACACAAGTAAAACTAGTAACGCACTATTCTTAAAATAGCCAGTTTCAAACTTGATATCAATGTATCTATCCCAGTTTCTTTATATCTGTCAATCCAACCACTAATTCCAATATATACCAGCTACACCACTAAATTATTCAAATTTCTAGATCACTGCGTACAACTATCATCTAAGAATGTCAAGTCTCAGATAAGAACACAACTAACCTAAATAAAATAAAAGAATTAAAATGGTACTCCAAAATGTTATGATAGTTACTATAAATGTTAAATACTTGAACTCCAAATTAATCATGAGGAATGGATTGCAGCCTTCAAGGAATGTCTGGGTAATTGAATTATCTAAGAACCCAAAACAGAAATCATAAAATCCCTAATGCAACGTTTGTTAACACGAGATAGCTTTAACTTCAATGGAAAAGATTTTCTTTGAATCAAGGATTGTGCCATGTGGACTGTCACATCATCATTTCACCCAAATGTTTTCACAGGTAAATCAGAGGAAACATGTATCGATCCCGATAATATTGATAACATTCTTTTCTATTGTCGATACATTTGTGACATATTCCTTATACGAATAGAGGGAACAACAAAACTGAATACATTCCTCACTTACCTTTTATCTCAATATGTTTAAATTAAATTCAACAACGAAACTTCAACACAATATATAGCACCTTAGGCACCCTGATTTACTTGGAGGATTATAGAAAATTGCAAACCTCTCTGTGCACTGAACCTACAGACACACACAACTATTTCCATTTTTGATCTGCACACCCAAACCATCTAAAGGAAAACCTCTCTTACTCACAAGCAATCGTACTCAAAAGGGTTAGAAAATGAAACGCCAAATAAAGTAGTGAGAAACTTATACAACATTTCACAACACGTGGCTGCCTAACAAGTTTGGTGAAAAATCAAATTAAGAAAGCGATCATAGTCCCTGGAGATGACACCCTAAAATTAGTTAATGAGTATAGATCAAGTTGTTTACCTCTTATAACGACATTTAATAAGAGACTCCACCCATTAACTGGAATAATTAGGCACAGCTGGGACATCCTGAAATTTAAACCAGAAATAAGTCATTTTTCCAAGAAATAGGTCTAGTCTCGTACCAGCGTTCCGGAAACTCATGACTGGTACCAATATGATAATTATCAGAGTTATTCAAAAAGCACCCGCGATAAAAACTGTCAAATTTTGTCAACTTTGCAACAGGAAAACAGTCTATGTCACAACCACCAAATAAAAAATACCTTCACTTGTATCAAAAATAAGAATATTTTTAGGATTTACCATAATTCAAACCACAGAAAATAAAAATGTCATCTACTCCCTAAAATGCACACCCACAATATCCAATATGTTGGGAGGGCCGAATCCAGTTTTGATAACTGACTTAACAATCATAGACATAGAAAAAGAACACTAAACCACAGCAAGCTACAACGAGTCGAAAAAGACTTTAGCTTGGCAGGCTATGATTTCACTAGAGATGCTAAATTTATCATCATAGGAAAACAGAGGAATTCATATTCAACAAAAACACCACGATATTGGAAGCTCATAAAGACGGATGGATGAAACGCCAAAATACCATATCACCTAAACGGGTCAAAAGTATCTATTGCCCAAATTCCAGTGTACGAACTGAAGTGAACTCTAATCCTATATTAGGATTAAAATTTGTAAAAATAATGGGAATTCAGGATATTCTGAAAATAGTGAAAATGATGGACCCACAACTCTTAAAGTGAGAAAGACATCAAAACATAATACAGGCCAGTCCAGCCTAGTCAAGAATGGCTTTTAAAATACACACACTTCATTATATTTTGTGATTTCTATTTCTATTTATGGCGTATCATTAATTAGGGATGTCAAAGACATTAATTCAGCAGAAAACGATCCAAGAAAAGTATCTATCTATCTATCTATCTATCTGTGTGTGAATATATTTCTCAGCACACCTACCAACCAATCTCTACGTTATTCATTAATTTCTCCAGACCAGAAAAGACAGTCCATCTGATTCTGTTGTCAAGAGTCACTGTTCAAACTCAGAATTCTAGCAGGATTCTAGAGGAAAGATTTGAAGATCACAGCTTAATATATGTGTAGCTCTGTCTCTATGCACCGCCATCACGATTATTTTTTTCACATAGATTTGTGAATGTACACACAAATACGCCCACACATACATAGGCTTGTGTGCACATACATCTGCTTATGAATATTTGGATATATAAGACTTATTCACACATATAGCTATATATTTAATGCGTGTAGGAGTATACTCCCTACCTCCATATATATATATATATATATATATATATATATATATATATATATATATATATATATATATATAAGCTGATTTCGTGCCTGGGTTAAATATTGACAAAAAAAAATCTTTGATTTAATACTCCAAGGTAATAGAATAGCAAAGTTATCCAAAACCTACCTATTCATACGGCATATAAAACATATTTCAAGGTCTGACAACACATTTTCTGACGTCATACACAGAGTCTCAGTGTTCCTATATCCCAAAGAGCTGAAGGTGAAATGTTTATCATTTAACATAGCAGCTAATTACACCCAAGCGTGAGAAATTTCAATAACACAGCTGCGTTTTCCATTCATTGACGTTCAAAAGGATGGAATATTATTCTGAAAAAAGGTTTCTCTATAATCTGAAAACTATTCAAATTTGCTTTCAATGAATATTTTTTTATGACTACGCCTTCCTTTTCGATTCAACACAACTAATTTTAATGTAGAGTATTATCGATATATGTCACACATTCAAAAAAAAACGATTTCTCGTCCACGGTATAGACACTAAGCGTAACAAAAAACAAAAAAAAATAGTTCAAATTGCGGTTGAGTTTGCTGGTAATAAATTCGCATTAGAGGTCTTGAGGAAGAAATGCATCAACTACGCGAACATTCTTTGCCATCGATGGATATCTTGTCAAAGATTTCGTTGCAGGCATGCCACGATGGTTGACAGAGGAGAGAGTGGGTGAGTGAGCACTTGGACAGACCGTTCCCTAACAATTATCTCAGTATTAGTACTAAAAAGCTGTTTGCCATACGTTAGTGGCACCAGTCGTGAATAGGGTTTGTTTCTTGATATAAATTATTAATGAGTCTAACAACTTTGTTCAGTATGGATTTATGGGAGAGTAATTTGCCAAAATTTCATCTTCACTCTTCTGCACCCGCTATCTCGAGATGAAAACAGAGACGATTCAGTTTTTGTCAAGATATCTGATTCATTTCTTTCTCAAGGGTATTGATCTATGGGCACAAGCATCATCAGGCAATATACATGAGTAAATTATTAAATGGAAAAAAATTTTTTTCTGTCCTCCAAAATTTTTAGAATCAATCAAGGAAACTGAAAAGGCAAACTCGCATTGCAATTTGGAAGCGACGCCAAACTTAATTAATTAGTTATTTTGGATCGCTTTTCTTATTATCCTCGATGGCTGCTGCAATCTTAAAGAATAAAAACCGTACATATATATATATATATATATATAGATAGATAGATAGAGAGAGAGAGAGAGAGAGAGATAGGGAGAGAGAAAGAGTGAGAAGGATTGATAGATAGATAGAGGATAAGATAGATAGAGAAATACACATAGGTAGAGATATCCTTTAGCCTTTGAAAAGATTATCATCCATCTCTCATTTTTTTCATTCTCATATTTAAACTTTTACATAGAACCCATTAAGGGCCTATGATCTTCAGCGAGGAACAGGTCAAGAAAAAACACTGATATCACAGTGTCTTATCTAACTTTGAAGAAAAATTTCAGGGGTAAATCATTCCTTTTCGAATGACTGGAATGCAAAACCACTTCTCCTATTATTTTAAACTAGTTTAAGCCCACCCTATCATCGTATGTATGAGTATATTGAACAAAAAAATAGCGTTCCGTTCAGCATTTTACTTATATTGTAAATAGAACCCCATCCCTTTAATTTGCTTCTCATATATTTTTCTTCAGAACATAACCCTGGATACATGGAGTACGCATGAAAATTTCGGTTAAACTGCGACAAAGATACTGTGACAAGCAGGCAGAGTCATTTTTATGTGAATAGTTTTATATAAATAGTCTTACTTTCGATTTATTTACGAATGGAGGGCGAAGTGTTCTATCAATTTTGTATGAGTGTGTTCGTATGTATGTTTGTGTGTTTCAGCGCTTCGGGTCACACTGTTTTGCCTAAAGACTTGAAAATTGGCATCAACACTCTATTAGAGACCTTTTAAAAATGAATTTTTTAATGTTAGAAAAAAGTTTTTTTGACCTTTCTGTGGCCTTGCGGTGACAGGTTTATTTTTTCTAGAGAATGTAGATGTTTCTAGATGTTTTTACTCCATTTTAGATGATTCCAGTGAGAAACGCCAGTGATGTCATAGATTTGTTTGCCTTTTGTTACACTGTTCTTTCTTTTTCATTTCCCGCCTAACATTTGAAGAGGGTAGAGAAATTTTTTCAATTTGGTGGATTTGCAGTAATTGGGAAGAGACCTTTGGCAATAAATAACACGGCATCTGGCATTTCCCAGGGAAACGTGCTTATGCACAAGAGCTCATGTTATTTGGCCAAATGCCGATTAATATATAGGTTAAAGTATACATTAATCGAGAATATTTGCATATCTATCTATCTATCTATCTATCTATCTATCTATCTCTCTATCTTATACTTATCAATCTACACATTTCAGTTTATTAATGTCTATCCCCTGAAAGGGCATACCCTATCCCAAAATTGGTAGTAGCTATAATCATCGCCCAAGTAAAAAAGTATGGGATACTTATGTAATCTGTTCATAGAAATCTCAGCTTACGCCGACTGCATCAAATTTACAAACACACTGTCACATATATATATATATATATATATATATATATATATATATATATATATATATATATATATATATTTGATTAGGCTTATTAAATATCTACACACAAATTATGTAGTTTTGTTTTCAAATCTTTAGGAACATATATTCAATTCTTATATCGGCTAAAGCGGAAAGTTAATTAGGTTTAATTTCATTTGACGATAAAAAAGATACTGAAAGACAAGAAAATAACAAAGTATCAAATTAGGGGCGAACATGCACACACGCATATATTCAAGAAGTGTACTCATAATCCGAGAGATCGGTTGTGACTGCGTTATATTGTTTGAAACTCCATTTGGATGACCTGTCATCACACAGGGAATATGTCACTTAGTTTAGGAAGCGTGAATAAAACAAACAATTAAAGAAAATTGAATCACTGCAGGAATCGAACCTGTGATCGATAAGTTAGCTGCATTAACATAACGTCGCTCTTTTGTTAGACAGCACAGCGGAATAGCAATGGCCTAAATAGCTGCTTTATTTCCACGTTCTTTGTTCATTTACTGGCCATGTCTGCACTATTGTTTCTCTATGCAGACTATTATATCGTGAGAAGATGGATATATAATCATCATATTTACACACACCTCCACTCACACATATATAAGTACCTGTTCTTTTTTGAAAACATGGGCACATTAATATGCACACATGTATACGCGCATCTCTTTACATGAAAACAAATGACATAAATCTTTTATTTGCATACCCCCCCCCATATATAAGTATATATATAACTATGATTTTGAGTTTGAATGTCCGAAGAGCCAGAAATATATCAAAATAAGCCCAAAATGCATTTTATCAGCTGTAGTAGTTTGAAATATGGAAATTTTGTCTGAAATGCATTGTTAAATGTTTAGAACTGCAGACTCAAACATTTCTAGAATTATCAGACTGAATTAAAATGTCTGGAATGGAAACGTGTTATTACAAGGAAATATGTAAATGAACATGATCAGTTGAATTCCAACAGATAATCAAATCTGCTTTCCACAAAATGCTGGACCATGCCTGGTACTTAAAGGAACGATTGGTTGGCCTTGAGCTCTTCAGCACTTCAGCATACGATTCAACAAAGGATGCCATGCGCTGCAAAATCATTGAGCATTCGGTAGACCCCCAAAGAAACAAAAAAATTAGACCCACTTACTCCTCTTCCTCGAAAAACAAAACAAAGCAATAAACAAAAAACAGCTAGCGTACTTTGTGGGACCTGAGACTTGGTGTTTGTAACATTTCTAAGATATAGACGATGAGTCACTGAGAAACTTGTGTCAACTTGGTAGGTCAAACACACACGTAGATTCATGCACACACATACACATACACACACACAAACAACAAAATATTCATATGTATGTCATTGTATCTGTATAATAATATGTGTATGTGTAAGCACACATATGCTTGATATTCATCTATTGATTAATTTTGAAGCATTTAAAAATTCTGTGTTGTTGATCCCAGACTTACGACCTCCCAACTAACTACCATCAGTGCATACGACCAAAGTATGTGGATATGAAGAATTCATGTAGATAATAGAATTACTCCTCTAAATTCAAAAATATTAAGTAAATATAAAAAATTGCTTGATTGTTCGTAGAAAGATGCAACCAATGCATCTTCCTGATATTTGCCTGTGGAGCTGAAACATGAAACTTGATTAAAATATTGACCCTCAACGTCACACGAAAAGATCACAAAACGTGAAAGAAAAAAAGTAGCCGTGGATATTCGAGAATTCATTAGGAAAACTCAAATGGCAATTGGATGATCAAATTTCAAGAATGTCTGACAATTGATGGACTTCATGAATTATAACATGGATCATATGAGAAACTGTGACAAGCAAAATATATGATGGTGTGACGAACTATGCAAGTTCAGAAAATGTTGGCTCCACAACACAATGGAGAGGCCTGGCGAATTCAGGGGAAGGTCTATGTCCAACGACGAATGCAAAAAATGCTGCTGATGATGCTGACGTGTGTATCAGAGCTGATAAAGAGCAAAAGCGTTTATAAAATATAATTGTACATTAATAAAACATAAATGCTATGTAAATATCATGAATATGATTTGCTCTTGGTTGTATCGGTACTTCTTTAATTTATAAAATAGTATTTTACTCATGAAACACAATAAATAGAGTGGAATATGTTGAATATAGCATTTCAAAATAGGGAATACTATGAATAATACATATTTTCTCAAAGCATCGTTGAACCCCCCCCCATTATTATTTTTATGTTTTTCTTTTCATTTTATGATTTTTTGAAATGTGATATTTCGTTTTCTTTTTTCATTTTAAAATTTTGTCGGGGAATCAAAGAAGAGTTGCCTTTCAAATCTGTGAGGAAAGTGTTGACAATATGAAGATGTTTTTAGGAAATTACTTCATTCATTCAAAGTGCAGTGCTGCCAATTAGGATCAATATTAAGATTAAGATGTTTCTTTGTTAACTTCTCAAATTTTGGAGTGACTTCCGGAATCAAAACATTGGGAAATCACAACTGAATTGACAAGACTGAAAGAGAACAAAGGTGATAATGAACACGTTTTTTTTATAGTAAATCATAGTAGGCTAATACATCAGACAGTCCGACTCACGATTGTTTTCAGATAGAACCTGCTAGTAGGATATATATATATATATATATATATATATATATATATATATATATATATATATATATATATATATATATATATATATATATATATATATATATTCCTGACTGATTTGTACTTGGGTGGGTGAGAGATCGAACATGGAATGCCATGTAATAGATTGTTCAATTATATTAATGGAATCACGCATCGAGGTCTTACTACCCATTAGAACGTACTTTGTTTCCACCATGTATATAAAAAAAACTTTATTTGACGATTGAAAGCGTTTAAAAACATTTGATTGAAGCTTGATGTTATATGAAGCGGAGAAAAAAACTTTGAGGTTTGTGGTAAATAATTGTCAAATTTTTCGGTTAACAGTGTTCGTAGAAAATCGACTCAAAGATTTTTTTTCTGTGTAATTAGTATTCTTGAAGATGATATCATAAAGTGGCTTGCGTGCAGTCTGAAATTAAAATTGACACAACGGATTTGATATTCACATGAGTAAAAATAACACAAAGAGTGAGTCATGTCTGTTATTACACTAGTTTATGCCTCATCGTTTAAGACGTTTTTAGCGTAATGAAAGACAACTGATGGACATCACGTTTCACAACATGGATCCCCTGGGATCACATAAGAAATCAAGGCAGACAGAACACAAGATGGATATATGAACTGGACAGATTCAGAAAATACTGGCCCCGCGACGCCCATAATAGAGAATTGTGGCGAATCCTGGGGAAGGTCTATGTCCAACGACGGACGTTAATTGACTGATGATGATGATGATAGCGTAAATGAATCTTGTTCCCAAATTAAATAGGTTGTATTAAATATTATCAATATACAATGCACATAAAACTTTATTTAAGATGACAAACCTCTTGTATAGCAAAACATATATAATAAAGGCAGATGGCGTTTGATCAGCACTGCTTTGGTCCCATGTTATCATTATTCTTCTTCGGAACAGTTATATGGTAAACAGCTGATGGTCCTAAGAAGAGATAATTTATACATCGTACGATAATGATAATAATAAAGAATAGGGGAAACAGGAGAAAATACTTCGGAAGGTTGCATAAATTGTAATGACAGATATTGGGAAATGGGTGGCTGAAGTGACACAAAAATCTATTTAAAAGTTTTTTTTTAATGTTTGGTGTTTAAAACCGTAATGCTTTCTAGACTATATATATATATATATATATATATATATATATATATATATATATATATATATATATATATATCACCACTTCTCGTACACTGTTTACTAATACCGAGAGAAATTTGTCTTTTTTTTTCTGTTTAGTACCAAATGCCTATTATATAATAATGGAATCTATTGATAGAAGCAGGCAGTATTCGTAGAAGTTGAACTTATCATTTTGCACCGAATTGACATTTGTATTGCGTGTCTAACATGAGTTCCATGCAGACCAAAATGATATGGGCTCCATGAGTAAGTCGGCCCCGGGAGCGACACTTTGATTCTAGGAAGGGCGCACTGATCAATTGCAGAAGTGTAAATAATCACGTCATTTTTACACATACTGTATGTTAGTAATACTTTTAAAATGCTCCTCTAATAAAAATCAATAATAAGTAAAACTACTACTACTACTACTACTACTACTACTACTACTACTACTAATAATAATAATAATAATAATAATGATGATGATGATGATGATGATGATCATGAGAGGAGTGCTGAACACTTGAGGAGACTCAGTCATCAGAGATGACTACCAGGCAATTGATGTGAGCACCACATTACATGTCAGACACATCCACCAACTTTAAAATTGGCTAGTTGAAGGTGAGGTGAATAAACAAGATGGGAAACGTGGGGACAAAGCATTTATTTCGGCCCTTGCTTTCCTGACGGGCTGTTCAGCTCAATGGGAAGAGCGACGCCATGTTTTCTTTCTACGTTGTCTAGGTCGAGTTACTCATTCTCCAAGGTCATTTCAAATTGATTTTCAAATGATACAGTGCATTCATTAATATTCTGTTGGATCATATAACCATTCACCCCTCTCTGTCTCTCTCATTATATATATATATATATCCACAGAAAGCTGTACTCTCAGGTTATGCCACTAGGTTCAAAAGGGGCTGCAGATCCTTATAGCTTGCTCCGGCATCTGCCAGAAGGAACCTCCTATAATATTTACAATCCTGTGGTCTAGCATCTATTCGTGACACTTTGGTGGATCAAAGATGATAAACCTTTGTTTAAAAGGCAGGGTCGGTTGTGTACACGTCCCCCACTGTCTAAGTATCCCATGAGAACCCCCTGAGATACCCAGCGTCACCTGGGAAGATATGCTCCAAATCTAAAAGCATTGGAAAGCAAACGCTTTATGAAGATATCATGATATCAAATGGGGATGAGTGTGCTCAATGCAACCATCCACTGGCAGACCAGGAGACACTCCCTGAAAGACCCACACAGGCTACAAGACACTTGAGCAGGCCTGGGTACCTACTCCTAAAATCTTGAAGAATGGTTTTCCTAAAAACTAAGAATTCATTTACTAATTTTAGCGTTAGTAATACGCACGCCGAAGCAGACTATTGGATTTGAAGTTGCCCATATTTCACAATAGCGTTTGGGTTGTGATTAGGCTCAGAGGTGAAAAAATATGTTTTATTGCCTGGTTAGGGTTTGGTTCCTCAAACAAAATACTGAGAGAAAAAGAAATGCACATCCACAGATACGCTACAACGTGTGGTAGTGGTTCAACAGTTTACTTACATTGCAAATAGAACCTTTCACCTTGAAACTTGACACTCAGGAGTCACCAGAGGCAGATGTCACCTATCAGATGTTGATCTGCAGACCAAGTACCCTTATAAACCAATCTGCAGTCTGTGAGCTGCAGCCGTCACCCTAAAAATTGAAAGTGCTTAAATTGACTTGACCATGAATTGATATGTATGAATTACCAGATCTGCGCCACATATCTTATGTTCATCCCCGGCCAAGTTAATTTTGCATCCAGATTTTCAGCTCGTGGAATACAACCGTTTAGAAGTTCAACAAACCATGAAGTCAGTCAGAAACAAAGTTGACAAATAGATAGTCTAGAGAGATCTGATGCTGTAAATACTAAATTTATGTCACTTATACAATTTTTCAGTGTTTCTTTTTTTTGCACAAGATTGGATATTATGATACCACGAATGAATTTTTCTCGTTAAGATCATCAGATGTTTACCATGTAAGAGGGTTTCAACAACAAAGCAGTCACATTGATATGGCTACTCAGCAGTGTTGATCGAATACCACCACACCCCAAGTTATGTTTGTAATAAACAGTTATTTTTATCATTTTTAGGGCTGAACTTATTTTGTTAATGGATATCATCTTAATTTAAGGTATATATTTCATACTACACATTATTCAATTTTTCAAAACAAAAGGCTTTTTTACGTAGCTTATACCACAAAGTGTATTTGACAATGAGGGATCAATAAGGATAACCACAAAAGAGACTCACTTTTCGTGTCACTTCTATTGAGTGTTCACCCATGTGAATATTAAATCTGTTGTGTCGGTTTAAATCCTATGATATCAAAAAGTATATATATATATATATATACATATAATTCTGTCATCATAGGGTGATCAACCCACTGTAGTAAATTTCACGAGTGAACTTGACTTTCCACTGAGCTTGCACCAGCGAATCGATCGCAACTTCCAAACAATTCAAAGTTTACTGAACTGTCTACACTCAGATAGTCCGTATCAAATGATTCCAAGATCGAAACTAAGACTTCACCCATAAATTGTATCATCCACTATTGATTCTAGATAACCCATAACTGCAGACGTTTATAAATAAATCTTAAATAAATCTCAAACGTATCGGTCGTGCTTGACTCTAAAATACGCAGCTTTGATGAAGAGAAACATTGTTATCCTCCAGCATGATTACGAAAGGCCTCACCTAACAAAAATAGCATGTATATAAAAGAAGTTATTTTTTACATGAATCGTGAAAATTATTGTTACACACACACACACACACACACATATATATATATATATATAAATAATCAAATGTATGGCATTTCTAGGGATGATTGAGAGATTTTATTGGATTACATGTTAAGTGCAGTGTGGGGTAAGGTTCTCACTTAGCTGAGATTAAATAGATAGATAGGAAGGATTCATACCTTTTCCAAAAGCATCTGTGTGAAGAGAGCGCCTTATTCCCCGGATAATTTGAACCTGGTTCACTGATTACGTACAGATCCACCATCGCATATATACATTAATAGATATATTGCAATATATCAGATCGTTAAATCTATCTATCTGTCGACGGATACATCATGATAGTTTGATCCATTAAAAGTATATTATAGCCCTGGAGAGTATGCTTGAAATGTGTTTACAACTGTGCTACTAACTTTTGTTCGGACAATCTAACCTCTTCTTTACATAGACAAAATGTTTAATTCTACTGCTTATGCACCACCGGTAAACACCGATGAAAGAGATTGTCATTCCTTCCTGATTTACATATTACAGCTACAGAAGGTCGTAGAATAAATCGACCGAAACGTTCTGTCAACATCAGGAATATGAAGAAGAGATAAGTTTGTTCAAATAAAGTTGACTTGAAATCATTGATAATTAAGCCACACGTAAACTGTTCTGCTATATCCACAGCAATAATGAAAAAGATTTTCTAGTTGTTATTTACACTTGAGGATAGCAAGATTCAGGTAGAGTAAGCGTAACCTTCCCATTAGTCCTAAAAAGAAGAGTATAGAAACAATGCATCCTCCCGATAGTAACCTATGGAGCTGAAACATGGTACTTAACCAAGAGACTGACCATGAGACTGAGAACCAGGCAACGTGCAAATGAAAGAATCATGGAGAGATCACAAGACAGCATAATATATCAAGGGATCATCAAAAAATCCCTTGGAAAACTCGAATAGCAATGAGCTGGTCATTATGTGAGAATGGTAGAAAACCAATGAACATCGTGACTCACAACGTAGGTCCCAAGAGATTCAATACGTGACTGAGGCCAGCAAAATGCAAGATAGAAAGACAAACTAGAAAAAATTCACATCGTAATGGCCTTACGACGCCCACGATATAGAGATTTGGCAAATCCTGGGGAAGGATTCGACGAATGACGGAAAAAAAGACAAAAAGACTGATATCTGATGAGAGTGTGTCTGTGTGTGCGCGTGTATGTTTCCCAAAACAAGTTTGATTCGCTATCTGAAAGTAAAGCATTCCTTTGAAATCTTTCATAGATAGAAAAAGCGTAAAGCGAAGAAGTAATCACATTTTATAGGGTAATCAAAATTTAGAGGGTAAATTTCTGAGCGTTCCTACACGCCAAGAATGGAAATAAAGGTAAATTAGGATGAGTAACTGGACATGGAGGTGGTGGGAGTTGAATCTATCAGAGAGAGAAGATAAGAATTCCTTTATAACGGTTTGCTGCAAAACAAATGTAAGCTCTTTTCGCTTCCCTTTTTTCCCGTGAATCTGAAAAAGTGGCGTAAAGCAAACTTTTGAAAAGCAGGGTATACTTGTATAATGAGCGAATAGTGTGCAAGACTTGGATATCAGCGTTGATAAAGAGCATCATCTCTCTCAGATCATTTCCCTTTATAGCGACATGACATCACAGTGAAAAGAAAAAGAAATACAAACGAAAAGACTGTAGTGTGAAACAATGATTAGCGCTATTCAGCCTCATTCGTTCTCCCTTGGCATCTGGAGAAAAGATGAACTCGTAAATTATCTTTTCTCGTGAACAAATAACGAATTTTAAACGACAGCAATCTCTTTCCCCATAGATATCTTTGATTGTTCAGAAGGTTTTTTAAATGAATTTCCTTATCGCTGAGTTTAATTGCCAGGGGATTTAGACAGATAGATTTCAGCAAATAAGGTTTTGAATTGTTTTTGTAAACCAAGGTTGGTTTTGGGGCTACAAAAGACCCCCATTGAATCTGAAATCAAGCAGATATTTCTTTTGAAAGCATCATTAATCAAGTATTTTTATACATTTTAATACCTGCTTTGTTGTTATCTACATTGCAACTAAGAAACTTGAAACATTTGGCTTTTTATAATTTATTTGCTGATTTTATACGTATGGATAACTGAGTATCGAAAGTTAGCTTCGTTTGATAATGTTTCGTGATATAAGTAAACAGACATCTATTGATAATCCTATAGTTGTTACCTAAAAAGACACTTTAAACGCCGTCAAAACCAAAAAAAACATCATATTGGAAGCTTCAGTTATAAAAAAAAGAATCCAACTTTCAATGAAATTTCATTCGATCATGACCAGGAAGTTTTGAATGTATTTCAAAAGAGGATCTCTCCTATCTAAGTATTAACTTTGTCCATTATTCACCACGTCACATCAACATACCAACATCTAAGCTTAATACACCATGGTTAATTCAATTTTAGGATTGTCAGAAACTTTTTTGTTCTGCGCTTGGTACCACCTGATTCTAAGGCGACTATTACGCTGTATGGATATATTTCCAATTAGCTGAAAACGGCAATCTTTGTGTGTATTATGTTCAAGCCCATCACAAAAATCAAGAAAGAGTTGTTCAGCTCTTTGAAATTGAGATTTCTGGAATTTCAATATCAACAAATTGATTCTGAAAAATCTTCAACAATCCTTACTTTAAATGATCAAAATTATCTTAACATATAAGCACCTTTTGTGCAAGTAAACAGTCGAAGATGTCAAGGGACCAAATGACCGGACACTTTTTTAGATAAAAGTTTGTGATCCGACTTACTTAGTGGTCATATTAGCTGTAGCTTCCCATATATATATATATATATATATATATATATATATATATATATATATATATATATACGTGTGTGTGTGTGTGTGTGTTGTTCATAATCAAGATTTCTACGATATTAAGTTAAGAATAACTAACCAACATCGTAGCAATCCAAATTATAAACCATTTCATAAACAGACAAAAAGTAAAAAAAACACAGCAAATCGAAAATCCAAATATAAAACGAAGAACATTGGAAATTAAAAAAACAAACTCTTACATACAAGAGAAATTACTCGAACTCAAACAGGATACATGATGTAATTGAAACTAAATATTGCTCAAGTTACTTATGTATTTCAAATGGATATATATATATATACATATGAATATATATATATATATATATATATATATATATATATATATATATATATATATATATATATATATATATATATATAGATTGATAGATAGATAGATAGATATAGATATAGATATTGCTGATAGGCATCGCTTAAAGTAGACATATTTTTCTGACGTGTCGCAAAAATTGCAAACACCGAGCTTTGAAATATTTTTCCTTGGTTTCAATAATGGCCAAAAGCAGGGTTAAAAATGCTAAATCACAAACGCTCAACTTTCGCATTCATCAAACCCAGACATACTTTTGTTTGAACGTTAACAAGAAATGTTAACTAAAAAAAGGTCTCCTTGTATAATGTCTTTGATAAAACTTGATGGAAAACTGTTGAATAAATACGCAATAATTGATAGACGTATATATACAGATACGTCTAAAGACACGCGCACACCAACACACACACACGCACACACCAACACACACACACATACACACCAATACATACCTATATATACCCACTTTATATATATATTCAAATATACATAATTCATCATTTTTCAATAGAACCACTTCAGGTCGTTGGTGTTTTTTCCTTCTTCGTCCGGGTGTGTTGAAGAGTCGAAATGTCAGCTGCAGTTGTTGATTGTTGAAATGCTAAGATTTCAGCTTCCTACGGCAGAATCAGAAGTGGCCATTATCTGCCCAGGACTGGCTGACTGATGGAAAGAGAATAAGAAGAAGAAGAAGAAGAAGAAGAAGAAGAAGAAGAAGAAGAAGAAGAAGAAGAAGAAGAAGAAGAAAAGATGAAGAAAAGAAAAGAAGAAGAAGAAAAAGAAGAAGCAAAAGTTTAGCTTGTAGAAGGCTGTAAGTAGGTGAGGAAAGAGGACTATAAGAAGAGGAAAAAGGTGGGGAAGAGTATTAAAGAAGAAGAAGAAGAAGAAGAGCAATAACGACAGCAACAACAGCAACAACATCTAAAACATTATATGTAAAAAAAAACAAAAATAGGAGCGAGAGGCTGGGTATAAGGAATGGCTCGACAGAGGGAGAAGCGTGTGATAGGAAAGGGAGACCAAAGAGAGGATAACCATAATGGCTGATAATTTTGTTTATTTCCCATCGAGTTCAAACTTGCCACGGCAGCATGTTGAAGATAAAACAAAGGAATAAGGAAAGAAAGAAACAAAATCAAAATCAATTTTAACGTTTATTCATTAATTCAGAATGCTGTGTCCTCTCGCCCCCTGAACATGATTTGGTAAATGAAGTTAGGAAAATGTGGTTAAATAAATGTCAGTTAAATTAACGAGGAGCTGAAGAACAGCATTATTTTCTTTTTGCTCCTGAAATTGGAAGTTTTCTGAAAAGTCGGAAAAGCAGAAAAGAATGATATAAAAATACAATACAATTAAAAGGAACAGAAATGATTAACGTTTCTCTCGTTGTTTCAACTGATATTACCAAAGGTTCGGTCGATGCATACTTCGACTTTCTTTAAATCTACGAGCTACGTTTGGGAAGTAGATAGCCATTCATTATCTATGAAAAATAATCTACCATGGACAATGGCACCTAATTCTTCTTCGAATTACTGCGTTTGGGGCCTCATACACTTATCCAAGGGTCTTTCCAACCTTTCAAAACAGCATGTAAAGTCATCTTTGGGGATTGCTATCAGTTGTCTAGGAAGATTTTCATTAAAACCGTCTATGGTCAGAAATGTTCTCCCATTTCTAACAGAAATAGTGGATACCAAATTTGGACTGTAGGAAGAGACAGTTAACAGATCTGGATATGCGATGTTTCGACAAAAAAAAAACAACAAAAAAAAAATCAGTCCCAAGCATGAAGAATTACTCACTCAGCGATTCAGAATGCAAAAATCACGCCGTGCACAAGCTCACTGAATGGAATCTCACTTCTGACTGAGTAACTTGACATAGCAGTCTGTGTAAATATTTGCACAGTAAATTTTTCTTTGTTGCCAAATTACATAAAGGTTGTGCAACCATTCCTTGAGAGATTCAAATGTCTTGATAATATCAGGACCGCTGTAGTATCATATTTGCTCTCCAAACTTTTCTTGTTGAGCAAAGAAATTCACAATGCATTGAATGCTGCATTAGCCTGAATCAAGCAATTTTCTGGTACGATAATATATGGAGATCCATTCAATATTCACTATCTCCATCCCAACGGATGTAATGTGATCTTTCAAGACATGATACTAGATTCTCTCATTTAATCTTTGGATATGACTTCCTTAAGATCCTTAAGCCTGACTCTCAGAGAAGATTTGTTTCTCTGTTGTATTCTTTCCCAGACTTGCATGGGATGTTATTTCAAAGATAGTTGAGGATTCACGTAATGATGGATGATATCTCTTCCACTCAGAATTCACTTCATACGATCAAAATCTAGCACCATATTCACAGAGCATCAAGAACTAAAAGAAGATTGTGGTGCACCATTCTGAAAAATAAAGTCTCCAAATGTTTTGAGATGAACTATTTTTATGATTACACAAGTTTTATCATTAATTTAAATGTTTCCCAATTTAAAAAAAATCTTTTTACTCTTTAATCCAATCACATTTTACCAATCAATTTTTGTCTGCTGAAGTAAGAAGTGTTAAATCGTAATAAAGAAGTGTCCAGAATAGAATGATCACTTCAAAACTATACAACCAAGTCCAAATAGTGATGGTTATAGGCTGGAATCCAAGGTCCAAAAATCCAACTTTGATATGACACACCTGCTGTGAAATATTTGACATAAAATCTTTTGATTGAAGCTGACAACAGCCGAAATCGAAAAAGTAAGGGGTAGGTGAAGTATTTTGGCCTATATTTCACGATCCAGAACTTACTACTGATTTGTTTTGTTAGAATTTCAGCTATAAATGATATGTAATAGCATTTGATAACATATCTTGGGGAAGGGGGCATAAAAAGTGAAAACGTTGTGCTAAAGATTCCAGGTTTCAAATAAAGCACAACTCAAATTTGCTACTTGGAGAGTTTTACCATGAAAAGCATTTTGTATAAATCTGTTATTTACATCACTTGAATACTTCTAGAGAAATCGGGTCAGGGCTGATAAAAGTAGAGCTCCTATATTATCCCGCTGTCTATTGAGGCAACAATCAGAAAATGAGTACCGAAACCCAAATTCTATGTTTCGGATACAAGTAAACTTTTTGATTTTAGATTCATATATCAATCAAATTCTTAGAATGAAGATATCAATGCATGAACAGTCGCGTGGGAAGCATGTGACACAGTTTAACAGACTTTGAAAATTAAGTTAGATTTGACCGCGATAAACCCTCCCTCGACCAAGAGCTGTCCACATCTGACGTGGCCCCATTGCAGGTGCAAAGTAATATACCTGGAATACCTACATCGTTACATGGGCTGTACCTCAGGCAGCTGGGTAATTCCTTGCACTTGTAGAAAGACTATGTGGTTATGGCAGGTATGGACAGTTTTCCTTCACGTAATCTGTCATTTACCACATATCTGCCATATCAGGTGTAAGAGAGACATCTCTCTGTACAAGCTGAGCTGACAAAGACTGGTGAGAATATGAAAGCAAAATGCATCTTCTATCGGAGGCAGCGATCGCAGATCACAGATATCGCAGATTGCAGAAGCAAATAGATTGGCACGTAATTTATCTAACGATGATCAGTCCGTCTTGTATCACAAAACAAAGCTAAGAGACTCACTGTTCAGTTAGGATACATTCTGCCAGGATAGATGTCGAAAATGCTGGCATTCTTCATTACAACTGTAGTTGGTCTCTTTTTGCCCCGTCTGTCAGGATAGTTCTGTTTCGCAGAACAACAAAACATTACAACTACGGAGGGTGTCAGTAAGTTACAAAGAATTCTGACCCATCAAGTCATGAAAAATTCATTTTAATTCAATTAATGGAAAAAGGTATAACAATAGCAGAGTAATATCTGTATTAGTTGCCTGAATGACCATAAAACTTACATCAGTACAGTTTGTAACATGTGCAGAAATTATGGTATCAGCTTCTTCATGGGAAGGACAATACAGCTCGTTAACAACAGTTCCTCAATTATTGGTAACAGGGAAAGAAGCATTTTATCAACATGGTGACTGATATAACAGTAGACTTGCCTCGTTACATGGGTTAGACAAGGATGTTTTCCATGCAGGAATAACCATAGTGTCAGCAGCAACATACTCAGGTGAGATTATGCCCATTTCCAATCGTTGGCGTTCAAACCCCTTTGGACTCCTTTGGAGAAAAGTCATACCCGTCACCCATGAAGTGCACTTCCTGACAAGTAATGGGTTTCATACACAGAATTTTGTAATTCAGTCAATGGCACGCATGAATGGACAACTCTATCACGCAGTCTCCAATATGTTAGATTTGGTTACTTTTTACTTGGTAATTTCACCTTTGTTTGGTTAACCTTCATCCTCTTTATCAGAATGAATATCTAAGTTGTCTAGATCACACAGTGTCAAATTTCCTAGAATAATGTTAGTTGGAATGATTAATCCTTCCCTCTCCTCCTTTTCAGAAATATCGTTTGCAACTGTTGTTGAGTATCACTGAGTTGTGGCATAACTAATGCAGTTTACAAATATGTTCATCATGATTATCTGGCTTTTGCTCCATGTTTGTTTAGAAAAAAAAAGCAGACCAACTCCAAAGTGTTTTGGAAGTGGTTGGTTGATGGGGTATCCTATTGCACCCTGAACCAAGTACAGAACTTTCTATATTCATCTGCAGCAACCTGAACATCCCTTTCTTCACCTGTGCATTCATTACAATCGAAATGACTAAATGGTTGTGCAAGTTACTGTGCCCCTTTATAAGAATCCGTAATCATGGTCTTCTGAACTGCAGGCATCCTTATAGCAGCTTGTTTTATTTCCATTTGCAGGTGCTTTGCCAGAGGTTATGAACAACTGGAGATATTTGTAATTAAATTGCCAACATCACAATCATCATCTGGCGGAAGATTAGCCTTGAGCTCCACCACTCAATCGCACAACTCCCTGACACTCAAAGAGGATGAACCGAATGAATTTCCTTTGTGTAAAGTAGTGAGCATCAGCATCAGCGCCAAAATTATCTAAAAATCGTTTGTCAGCCTATGTTCCATAATGACGTTGTGGGGTAATATCATGCTGCTTAATAATTTTATCATAAACTTTTGAAAGTGGACGAATATGATAGATGTATCTATCAACAAAAGTTTCAGTCAAAAGTTCTTGAGTTGATTTACCAAGTTTGCTCATGAACCTGTTTATGCCCGTCAAATGATAACAGAATTCATTTGCAATCATGTCTTGGTGTTGGCCACTAAAACCATAAAATTAATAGAATGCTCAGTGCCTTAAGATGAATTGATTTCTGTATTTCTATTGTGGTAACTAGTATCAATTTTTCAACCCCTTTGAATTACTCTCCTTTCCACATAGAAAACATGGTTTGTAATCCAGTGAACTTCTGTCTACTTCTGTAGCTGCATCTGAAGTGTCACCATAATCTTGCTCTCCTTTGCCCGTTTGGAAGAATTCAGATCATCCAGAGACTTTTTTTGTTACCGTAGGATTTGTTGGACATGAAATTTGGCAGAACATTTCTTATACCCTTACTCTCTTCGATTTGGGCAGTTGACCACATCAGTCAAGAATTATCAGTATTAAATCTTCAACAGTGCAACTTTCAAACGTCAATTTTTGATGTCCCACAGACGTGATTCGTGGGTCAAAAATCTTACAGCAGGAGTATCGCATCAATGTGGCCTTTTTCACATTTTGGGTCCTGGACTCTGATGGTATATTAGGGGATATAGGTGACTGATGATGCAGGAAACTGGTATGTACGCATGTGCATGTGTGTGTGTGTGTCTGTGTGTAACAGAGAGAGAGAGAGAGAGAGAGAGAGAGGGAGAGAGAGAGAGAGGGAGAGAGAGAGAGAGAGAGAGAGAGGGATGGTGGTGAAAAGGGGGAGTGCATGTGTAATCGATAACAGCTGGTTGCAAAAGAAACTCTGAAAACTATTTTGCCTTTTTCGAAAAAAACGAAAAAGTGTCATATACACTGATCGAATATTTTTTGCAATATTTGTTATCCTTCCAACTAACTATATGTTATACCCATCTTACTATATTGCCCATCTCTATTCAAACATTTTTTATTGCTTCTATATCTTTCATCTATCCGTCTGTCATCCTATCGAACCAATGTTAATATCTTTCTATCTCTTAACTGAAATGTTTCATCTAAGGAATTCAAACAACTTCCCCTTCCCCTCATCCCCTTCTGTCATGTTATTCATTTCCATCTTTCTTTTCTTGTCGACCACAATCATCTTCTCCTTTCCCTTCTATTTTTCTCTTTGTTCACTATTTTCCTCCCTTTCCCTCGCCCTTTTATTCTTTCTTCCTGTTGTTTTTTCTTCTTATTTGTATACCCCATCCCCAACTTGTCTTTCGTCTTGTTTATGTTTACCCCTCCTTTTTCTTTCAAATCATCTTCTTCTTATTTACATCTTTCTTCTTCTTTACTTCATTTTTCTTTTCCTTGTATAATTTCACCCCGTCTTCTCTACTCCTTCTCCCCTTATGATCTTTTTTCTCCTCCTCTTTCTATTCTTTGTTGGGTTTGGTTGCAAGATCTTCCTATTCGTCTTGCTGTTTTCTTCCACCTAACAACCTCTCTCTCCCTCTCCTTTTTCGTTCTCTCTTCCCCCTTGTCTTTCTCTTTCTTCCCCTCCTCCATTATTATCTCCTGGCCTCCTGTCCCATTTATATTCTTTTTCTCTTCCTCTCCAACTGTCTTTCTTCATCCGTGAAGAAGCAACATTAATAAGGTGACAAGCATGGATGTTGCAGGGACAAAATCCACTATTGTATCTGGACTAAAGATGATTATTGCAACATATATTGTCAGTTCAGTCGGTGAAAATGCCGACTTCCAACCACATGGTCTAGATTCCGAATCATGGCATAAAATAGTAATTTTATAAATAGGTTCGGAATAATATGACGTGATAAACAAACCGAATAGTTGAATCAGCTAAATTTGGTGCCATTGTTTCTGTTACGGAGGAAAGACCAACTCAGATTGGAGTTTGACAAAGAAGGCGAGCTATGTTTAATATTAGCAATGCTGTGTGTAAGGAATGTAATTTAAGATTTCACAATTTGTTTTTCATTTTCCACTTCACCTTTGCATACTTCAGCATTTGTTTCTTTATTCAAAATTAGAATCAAATCGCAATTAAGGAAGAGAATTACGACCATATCCATCTTAAAGCTATAACACTGCTCAAAGATAATCATTAAAGATGTCATTACGAAGACATCAACAACAGCAGGTTATGCAAGATAGGAAAAAAAGATGCTTGAATAAAACTGAAATAAAATATCAATCTGAAACAAAGTGCATCTAATGAAATAAATAGAATAATAAAAGAACTTCCTTTTTAGAACAGCTATTTTTGAAAGAACAAACAAACAAACGAATAATTATCGAGAAAACTGAGGAAATGCGAAAAGGATGTTAAAATATAAAAATCGATGTAAAAGCAACTTAAAAAGTGCAGTAACAACAACAAAAACAAAAGCTATGAAAGCAGGAAGAAACAATGACTATACTATTAATAATCATTAATACATTAACCATTGTGAACCATTGTAACTCATGCTGTGTGAAATGGGCCTTCTGGTTATCAAACATGGCAAATCGAATTATGTGCGATTTGCTGAATGAAAAATTTAGAATGACTTTCTGTTTTCATATTATTCTCCCCCAAAGTACTTACTTAAAAAATATCAAGTAGTATCATTTTTTTTCATATTAATTTATGAAACTTCTAATTAATATATTAATTCAATCATAAAATATTTTCTAAAAAAATTATCAATGCAGTATTAATCATAGGAAGTGCTTGTAGCTGATCTGTTAACAGCATGGAATATGGACTGGGTGAGCCAACTGTGAATAAGACTGGCACTAATACTGTTAGTGAAGGCATGAATCCAACTCCTTTCCTCAGCTATAGATAAAATAGCGTACGTTGGAGTGAGTGACGCCATTTGTTGCCCCTAAGTCCTTTTCAAATGTTGCAAAAACCTCGAAGAACACTGGAGCGAAGAGACTCTTGTGATGTGGGCCGCTCCGACAGAGACGGCTGCTGCCAAGGCCAGCGTCACGACACTCGTTTTTTTTCACTAATGTAATATATCTATATAAGTAGGCGTATGTGGAATTATGGTTTTGTGTTTACCGCGATAGAATTCTTTATCATATCCGAAAAAAAAAAATTCTGAAATATATTTTTTGTGTAAATTTATGGATTATGTAACAAACAAAAGCAATCTCATTCAGTTTGCTTAATAATGGAGAGAATTATGAATAACTGTTGATTAAACATGTGCTATTTGATTAGTTTATTGGTTAATATGAATTTTACTCCATTTACTTATTTTAAGAATATTTTGAATTTTCTAGGAAAAAAGCTATATAAAATATTTGCCTTGATGAATATTAGTAATTGACGGTCAGAGTGGAAGCAGGTGTGCTTACCTGTCCTTTTATAAAAGGAAAATGTCTACTATGATAGAGGTTTAATGTAGCAAGAAGGAAGAAAATAAAACAAATGAACAGGTTCAGTTGGAATCTCGACTTGATGTCTCCTAAGAAGCCTGTGTTCTCATTCAAACTCTGAATTAACTAATTGCAATTTAAAGTAGGTTTGTGTTATTTGTGTGTCTTCTTTTTTAATTATGTGTGGTGTGAATACGTTTGATTCCGTAGGTTTATTGAATTATAGTTATAATTAAAAACAAGTTATATAATTGATTATTTCATTTGTTTGTTATGTTTATTTTATCTTGGTTTTAACTCCAAATTAACAACCTCCAACTTGATGCAGATTTTACAGTCTCAATAAAATTAGTTTCACTTCTTTCTTATATAATATTGTTTGTGTTCATAATGAGTACGAAGGAAACACTGATAGTTTTGGTTCAAGGAAGGAACATTCATCTATATGTTTGCTGACTTTAAGAACTTTTGTGGAAGGTTGTCTGAATTGTATCTTATGTACTGTATCCTAATTCTAAGTACAGACGTTTATCCTATGCATTCTATATTGCAACCTTGCCAAATAATGGCATAGATGATGATTCAACGCCACTATAGATCTTAAATGTTGTACTTTTGAAAGTATACTTCTCCTTCTACTAAGTGTATACATAAACCAGAATTAGGTCGATTGCAATGTTTTTTCTCTGGCTTTATTTTTTTTCCAGTGTACGTGTCTTTTGTCTATAGCTGTTCAGCATTTTTTTAGAATATTGTTTTTGTCGCTTTTTTTAGAATGTTCTGCTGTATTTCCTTGAAAACTTTCGGGTTGTGGGTGTTGACAAATGGTCGTTTTCTTAGATTTAATGCTGTCTGGTAGTAATTGATGTCTATCTAATTTTGTAGCTTTTTCTATTCTGGCTATAATTAGAGATAGAGGATAATTTTGTTGATACGTTTGTGGTTCTTTGAGGCTAAGAATTGATCTTCCCTTTTCGGATGCCATTGTTTTCAAGCGTAAGCCTAAGGGAAACAGCATACTGATTTTCGTGCGTTTAGGGTAGATTCAAGAATATGGTAAGCAAGTTTAAAGTGAGTTAGTATATGTGAGTCATAATCTACATTTTGTATGATTTTGCAGTCCAGAAAACTTTTTTGGATGAAATATACAGTATATATATAAGTGTATGTATGTGCATAAGTGCATGTGCCTTTTTTTCTATTATGATTCAAGCAATCTTTTGATAAAATCTGTTACTCATTCAATTTTTCTAGATACATTATCCATTAATTCAGTGTTGCAAGAAAGACCAGACACGGAATTGAAACAAACAATCCGTTCTCTGTAGCGCTGCAGATTAGCAGTTACTTGGTTCAAGCAATTTTTAGTAAGGAATTTCCTCTGGATCCAACCAAACTATCATTATCAGATTATTTTTCAATTGTTGATTCTGCTTAGCATATCAAATGTCAACCTGGACTTAGCCACGATTTATTAACTTAAGATACATAAAATTATCATTGCAAATGACTGTCTTGGTCCAGAATGACTTCTTCCTGTACCAAGTGAGAAGAAAATATCGAGAAGTTGAAGGTTGAACGACGTCCGTTTGTGTAAGTTAACGAGGAACACAATTACATTGTATTTGAAATTTTCATGAGGCTTTTGTAAACTACGTGCAACAATTTACAGTTTACATAAACAATTATGAGCTGATTGAACTTCAAAGAACATTTGAAATTTCCCAAACATTTTGCAAAAGTTTGCATAGGAGACTTTTGCACCAACCTCATACATGGATGTCAATCCTTAATTGTGATACTATTTGCATTTATTTATCTATGGTCTTCTGCTTCCTGATGAGATAATTGTCTCTTTACAGTGAGTAGTAGAAGCAAAGTATGAATGAGGGTTCAAATGTTGAGTTTCTAACTTTTCTCTTTGATATAACGTTTCCTATTCCAGAGCTAGAGCGGAGCACTCAGATTATGTCAACTGTAAAGATAGTTCCGATAAATAATGGATCAGTGTAAATCGTCAAAACATTTAATACATCACTTAAGTGAAAGTAGCGTTTTGACGAGGCAACTGTCCAGTGAGTGAAGCAATTTCCAAGGCGATTCCCTGTTCATACATCATTTCTCTTTAACATTGACACCGCTAAAAATTAACATAGACGACATCAGATTCGGAAAGAATATTATGAACTTCATGTTAGCCATCTTCTTATGGATGACCTCAGATTGTTCAGGAAGGATGAGAAAATGTTTAGACGTTCAGAGACAGTGAATACGTTTGCAAGTGGTATCCCAATACGAATCTTGCTGCTATGTTGCATTATTCAAGCCTAGAAGATCTGGTAGTTTTCTGATCTTGTCGGACCTATCACGAGGATTTTTTTGTTTATTTACTCACAAATGAAGGGAATCCAGTCTGGGCACGGTTTCAATCAAAAGCAGTATAAATATTACAATAAAGAAGAATTGTAGTATAAAAAATGAAATGGTAAAAATGATTTACAATGTTTCATTTATTAAAAAAATTGGCTTGTATCATAAAGAATCTTGGTCAAAACGAGAATTATAAATATGCCATATTAGAAGGGAGCGATAGCATTCAGCACACTAGGAATAGTTGCTGAAAATATAATCTTTATGTTCTGATGCTTGATGTGAACTCAGAAAGAAGATTGATGCATTGATAAGTATTCTCGCAATGCCAGTACCATTGTACAGTTTAGCTATTTCAGAGCTCCTGTTTTGATAGATTGGCACACACACAGAGAGAGAGAGAGAGAGAGAGAGAGAGAGAGAGAGAGAGAGAGAGAGAGAGAGAGAGAGAGAGAGAGAGAGCAATGGGAATTTAGAAACAGGGTAACTTTCACATGCAAACACAATTTGGAAAGAACAACGAGGACAAAAATACAGTTCTGTAACAATAGCATTCCCACAGCACTTGAAGTGAACTTTTCTTTGAGAAGCGCCTGGAAAGCATTACGTATAAAAGCTTATGTATTCGGTCACCTGCGTCTATCTACCTATTTGATTACCATTTTGTTTCTTTCTCTTACTCTCTCTCTCTCTATTTATATATCCTGTCAGCTCTTTCTCTCTCTCTCTCTGAGTGAAACAAACGCATGTGCGAGTCTGCACATATGTCAACTGTGGATTGCAAATTGAAATGTTGACATATTAGAGCATCTCTTTGAAGTGCCCCTGTTTGTCGATCGTCAACGCAAATTCAATTTGATTGTTTGTAGACGAGCAAATCAAACCTTTGTATATAACAACCACTCACCAGCAATTTGTCTCATGAAAGGTTTTAAAATAATTAAAGATAAACAGGTCTGGTTAGTCACTCTATAGAAACTGTCTTTTTGCAGCATGCTGTATAAGGGTGATCAATTAATAAATGAAAAAAAGGTGATCAATAAATTAGTTACATAAACTTACACTGCAAATTTAACCAATCGCTAAAAACCAAAAAATTCTAGACGAGAGCTGAATTTTTCCAGCCTTATAGCTCTATACACCCGATACAGAGATAGCCAGCGAGAAACACTCAAAAACTAAATTAATCTATGTTGACAGTTTTGGGGACAGTTTCGTTGATGTTTTTTCTTAATTGTCTCGTTGGCCCATTTGGAGCACACGAAGTTTCCCGCACAAAGCAAAAGTTCAAACACCCGCAAGTGGCTCATGAAATATCACTTGTATACCCCTGAACAGGCCTCCACTCATATCTACCCGTTTGCTTGTAGTACTTTTCAATGTGCATACTTGATGCTTTAAATCAGCCGCTTATAAAGGCAAATTCGTTATAATGGCACGGCTTGATGGTACTGTGATAATAAGAGTCTACTGTATTTACCTACGAGGTCTGTCTAGAAAGTATCCAGTCATTTTGAATATCTCGAAAACCAGTTGCCCTGTCTTGATTTAATCATGCGATTCGTGTAACTTGGCTCAAGTGCAAGGGCACAGACGTGAGTATTGAACTCAGCACGCAATGGTGAGGACTAACAAGGCCAGTCCGCTAACCATTATACCACGATGTGATAACCCAAAATGGAATATAAAGAAGATGATGACAACGATGTTGAAGAATTTTTTCAAGATGACAAAAAACGTAGAAGATTCTTTCACGTCACATTTTTCATTAACTTGTATTGATTTTCTTTCGTTTATTCGTTTATTTTCTCCTTTGCACGGGAAACGTTTTGATCATTTGATTTTGCTTTGAGATTCTTTTGATGTATTAATCAGGTTTTATTTCTTTTAGGCAAAAAAGGAAATGTCCACTGACCGGTAAGGCTTCGTTCAAACTTTGGAATCGCGGACGAGATAAATTGTTGAACGAGTGTTTACAGACTCGTAGAGACCTAAAGAGTGTTGAGAAGAAGGGACAAATACTGAAGCGTGCCGATAACATAAGCTGCTTTAATGTCAGGCCTTGTATTATAAAGGAGTGTCTATCTTGATATCAAAGAGAGCACTGTGTACATCTTAGGTTTCCAAAGTGGTCGATATCGACCCCTTGTGATCGATTGGGCTATCAAAGAAGCCGATAAATGCTGGGGGTCAATAAACGTTGGATCAGATTGATTGAATGGGAATGGGATCAAAAACTGACATTCATATAAGAAGTAAGAATACATAATATACTTTTTTTTATTGTCTATCAATTGCATAATCTGCTTACTGGGAGATTGGTTTCAGCAGAGGTTTCATTCGATTTTGCTCGATTTTTTCTCATTTTTTTTAATTGAAAAAAATTATGACAAAAGTACCTAAAACCGCACGTTTGCTGATCGTTTATGTATTTATTTTTGTACATGAGAAATTGAAGATTCCATGAACGGGTCGATGATCTGAAAAGATGTTTGTTTCTAAGTGTAAACGTAGGTAAATATCAGAATAATGTTTACGTATGAATGTGACTGAAATGATGCAAAAACAACTAAAATGAATAAATATATCCATATCATAATGCTCTTACTTTTGTATTCGACTTACGAAAGGCTTTTATAGAAATACTTTACTTTTAGATTGCGGGTGAGACCTTTAGGGGCCATTGTTTTGTAGAAATATTTTGGACGGCAGATGTCTCGTATATAGAAAATAATTTCTTATTTGCTAGTGTGTTGTTAAATACAGTTCCAAGTTGTACAACGTGCCCTGTGTAAAACACGCTCCAAAATTTTTAATCTGAAATTCAGTAAAAACTGAAAGCCTCATACTGCAAATGCTTCAATGGGAGAAGCCAAAAAAATCGAAAAGTGGTATGATTAATCGCCCAATAAAAATAGTCATGTGATCAACAATCTTTAGGAAGCGAGCCGTATTGTGTCAGATAAAGAAATGGAAAAAAGGATGATCATTGAATAAGTTACAACTCTTACCTTTAATTCGACCGTGTTTGCTAAAAGGAAAGTTCAAATTTTCAAAAAAGCAAGCGTAAATGTAGCCTGACAAAAAAACTAATGGATCAGTTTAGCACCTCCAGTTATGTAAAAACAGACAGCAAATTTTTTGCAAATTTTAGTAAGATGCATGACACTCTTTTCCACTTTCAGAAAAAGTGTTCAATCTCCAGCACCGTCTAAATGATGATTTATCACAGGGTTTTTGAAAGATATTCTCTCCTTCAATTGTACCCACGATGTTTTAACCCACTAATCTATGAGCATGAAAATCCAATGATTACCTCTCTGTATATTGTCAGTGATTCATACTATGACGAAGTCATTTAGAAAGTTTCGGATTTTAGAACAATTTGGTTTTCGGAGTTTCGGTGAAAGAGTACCCAACCTGTATTTTGTATTGGAGTTTGCGACCAAAGGAAGTATCACTGGAGGTCGGTGCCCCTGCCCCGACTCTCAAATCTCATTTCTTGCGCAGGTTTATCCTTTTTCCATTACTCTACTTGTATGAAGAGAAATAGAGGACGTCATCGTTGATAACAACGGATTACCTTAAGCAAGGGACTATTTTATATCGTAAAAAATGATTTTCATAGTAAAATCTATTTACAATAATCAATTTTCATACTGAAAGTATTTATCATGCATAGCCATGATATGATCCTTTAAAACAAATTTTATTGTAAAATCAGTTTATAGTTCAATCATAGAATCATCTACGCTGCATTCTTACTGTAAAATTATCTACAGGGCATTTCTATATACGTGGTGAATATTAGTTATATCAACATGTATTCGTTAAAGCGAATGAAAGTTTTGCATATTCATTGAATAAATCATCCTACAATATAAAGAGCTCTCTACGAAACAATATTATCACATTTTGAAATTACAGCAAATACATAAAACATATCCTTGCTTATTGGACTGCATTTCTTCTCTTAAATTGTAATTGCAAATCACACGTTCAACTTACATAAATCAATGATTTCTCACATCAAGCCTACATCAGATATAATTTATTTTCGCTGATGTATCCGTTGTTTTCACACCAGAAGTAATCAGTGGCTTTCAATGGAGATCATGTAAGATCATTCTTTATCAGTACTCCAGCACCCTTCTCAGTATCCTATCTGATTTTAGTCTTTATCCTCCCGATGGCAAGAAGCCAGAACTCTCATAGAGTGAAATCTGGACTGTAGCGGGGCTTACAGATTTATATAATGCTTTTATGGCTATAAACGCTCTGCACCAGACAGAATCCTTCCCCGGTTCGTTCACTGTGAATTCGAAGGTCATAGAAGACAAATCCACTCAACAATGCATCACTGTCGTTGTAGGAAAACGCTATTTAAAAATCAAATCAAATATTTGAGAATGAAACGAAATATTCGATTAAAGATTCCCTTTCAGCTCTCACATACATGCTTACCCTATTAAAAAAAATATTCATATAATCTTCTTAATAACACCGTTTCTCCGTGTAGGATTTTTTCGAATGTATAGCCATATAAATTCCTCTCTCCAAGATCAAGTCGACTACCTTGCAATAAAACACTGTCATATCTGTGTACACGAATTCATTCACCAGTGTGTGTCTGTGATAAACAAAAAAAATTCGGTCTTTCAAACTTCTGATACAAAACTCAAAATCACTTTCCGATATGGACATTCATCGTAAACCACTGTTCACACGTTTTTTTTCCAAAATAATCTAATTTCCCCACGCAATGTAGTGCCCTCTTAACAACGAACCTATTTCATTTTTTCTGTGCTATATCCAGCGGACCTGGGACACACCAGGCAAAAACTATTGCCTAAATTTCGACGCTTGATTATGTAATATCACTTTGAATGACCATCGTGTCCATTTACGGTAACGTCGCCGAAAAAAGTTTCCTCAAATTACCATATTAACAGAGCATACAGGGAATGAAATACAACTGTAAAAATACAAAGTGTTACTGATAAAATATGTAATGAAGTACTTAAGAAGAGAAAAATAAACGTTTGTTCTTTTCTCTATTTCTGACCACAAAGAACCTGTCCAATGCGCATGTGCAAATGCGAAAAATGACACAGGTAACTAAATAAATACAACACAAGGCCAACACCAATTTGAACTCAAAAAAAAAAAAAAGAAAAGAAAGCTAGATAATCTTCGGTGACATGATTGTCCCTCCAAGGGTAATAAAAATTCCCGTCATCAGATTACACAAAAAATTGTCCTGCAACATGACTTACAGACTAGGAATGACCAGTTCCTCGGACGTACGATGCTTTCACAAAATTAGTCGATACAGTTATTCAAACAATGCTCTGACTTCACAGGAAACCCACGATTTCATAGGTAAATCCAATCACAATTGCCATACCCCAGATGGTCTATCCGTTTTCCAACGTCACGAAAAATCATCAACCAGTTTCATCAATAAAGCAAATTGTGCATGCAACGCCTCCTTTTTGTACGTCTCTCGTAAACCATCCACGTTCATATGTCTGTTCTCATGATACTTCGTTATATCAGCTCGTTTTAGCTGAGATGTACCAGGAAAATCATCAAAGTTCAAAAAACGTAATTTTATGATACCTGACACAGGCTAAGTCGGGGCCTCACAGGACAAAATCTGTCCACAAATAAAAATTCACATAGGTTAAAAGAGATGCAAGATTACCAATCATTTTGTATCGTCATTCACGGTCTCAGCATTTTAAGCCAACATCTCAAGCCAAAATCCCAGGTAACAGACGCAAAAAAAATGACAATCATTATGTGAAACAGACATAAAAATATATACAAAACCTCAAAAGTATGGTGCACGTTCATCACTAATTGCAAAAATAAAGTTGAACCAACAAAAAACTTTTAACAACTCATTGCTATCAGTCAGAATATAAGAAAAATTGTTGTAGAAAGAGTGAAGAATATGAAACATTCTTCATTTCTGAACCTATTTGTTTCAATATTGAAAAGTTATCTGCAAATCTCTTATTACTGAAAAGGCTCTAAAAGTTCATTTGTGCGCCGTAAATTTTGAACGTAAGTGTGTGTGTGTGTGTGTGTGTGTGTGTTGTGCATACTAGAAAATACTTTTCTGATGCTGATCCGATCTTTGGCTGAGGCATCACTTGTAGTTTTTTTCTCTTCCTCCCTGGTTATCATCCCCTTTCCTCTTTCTTTCTCCTAAAGTCTTTTTAATTGAGTGGCTTTGACTGGCTATCTATCTGCGGGGGTTCCAAGCAACCATGCTTTATCTTTTCAATAAATCTACTTAGGATGTTTTTATCGTCTTTTTGGCGTCTGAAAAGGGTTGCTCTGTAAATTAACTTACCTTTGATCAAGTATGTGCGTATACCTCACATATTCAACGCAAAAAGTATTTTCAACCGAAAAATGCTATCTACAAATAAAACCAAATATTTAAGAATAAAATGTAATATTTGATCAAAGAGTCCATATCAGCCCTCGTACTGAAACATCCTCTGAGAGACCCAAAGGAAGAATATCTTTTCACACGTGTTACTCCCCTGACAGACTATGTATTCAGTCAGTAGTTCTCTAAAATAATGCAGTTAACATTTCCCAAAACTTGTATTTACTTGTTTTCCTTACTCAATTTTGTCATATTTGTTCACAATGTTCCTTGACGAGTCATTTTAGAAAAAGTACAGAGGACAGAATCATGGGAAATATCACGACATCGGAAACAACCGAACAACTGTAGTTTTATAACTGAGAAAAGCTTTTATTTTTCAAATAAATACCTTACTTTCTCAAAATGTTTCGCTACCGAAATTTGAACCTTAAAAAAAAAGTTTAAAACTTTGTTATCATAAGGTGATCGGGGACTAAATGAAAATGAATGAATCAGGCCGAAATTTTGGACACGTTTCTTCATCTAAACTTGGTGTCATGTCCGTTCGAACAAAAGCACCAGACAAAAACTAATTGGGAACCATTACAGGAAACTAATTTTGGTGATGAAAGGAAAATCATTCTTCCATGTAAATCTCTCTTCATCAGGCATTTTACATGTCACCGTTGATTATTTTGAAAGAGAAATATGATAATATCATCTCGTTAGAATTTTCAAAAAGTTGTATTTACTTTGATCTAATACTAATTTCAAGAAAGTAATTTGCTGCTATCAATAAAAATAGGACACTGAAGAGGGTAACTACTAAAATGATGCGAGTCTATGCAATGGCTAGTGATCTTCTGGCCAGGAGTAGTAAAAAAATAAGACGACTTCTGCAGTGGATAGCTCTCACTTTATTCATTAGGACGTTAAATAAATTTAAAAAAATAATAGAAAGAGAAGGATGAAGTTTCCGTACTTTGAGTCGTCTGGGCCGAATAAAGGACATTTTTCTGATCTAAAATTGTCTCACCACCCCAAACACGGGTTTGTAACGTCATACTCGTTCATGCGCTGGGCGTCGGTTGACAGGGACAAACTAATGCTCTGTAAGAGTAGATGTTTGAATACACTGACTGCCTGGATAATTACTGCGTCTGAATGGTCTCTTTATATATGTTTTAATCGTCAAAACAACACAAATCTATCGTTTACGTATGCTGTATGACTAAATTATGTGTTTTGCCTTTATTCGATTTCGTGGATAACCGTCGCTGAATTTAAAATCCTATGTAGGAATAGTTAACCTTTCTGCTTATGCTCTCATATCCCTCACAACCATAGACCGAACATCTGTCGTAAAAACAGCATCAAATACTTACAAAAATCCTCGAAAGTAGGGTATGAGCACTGGGAAAATCTTTAAAGATATCTCATAATAAACAGCAGTCATTGCATGCAAGTCTCCGGAAGAAATTCACAAATGCACTGGTTTAGGTGCTTATGACGTTATTAAATGGCAACTACACTTCGCCGAAAGCCTTTTTGTCTTTGTATGGCAGTTATGTTTTATTCCTGATGTTATGAATGCTATTAACGGAAAACATTAAGAAAAGCTGAAAGGGATGACTAACAAAAATATTTGAAAAAAAATAAATAGTTGAAGGTATAGGTTGTTATGCTTCACGGATAAAATATAAGTGCACATTCTGTATTCATGGAAGCATGAATTACCTGCCCTTGCAAAATGGCTGCAAGGCTTTTATGTCCATTAGCGTTACGCATTGATGCACGGATACAAAGGTATTTTGGGCGCACAAATACAAATAATCATGCACATATGGAAAGGAATATATATATTAGTGATTATATAAACACGCATACTCAATGATCAAGCACGTACCCACACGCAAATACCATAAAACGTACACAGTTCAAATTCACAGTTACATACACAGTTACAAGTAAGAAAAAAGAAAAAAAAAGAAAAAAGGAAAACAAAAAAACGTATACGGGATGAACATTATAAAAAACACAGAACATTTACTATACATCGAAATAGCGAGATTTGCATCCAGAAATGGAATTACATACAAACACGTATCTGAACACATTCATATGTTTGATTCTATAATAAAATATAGAATCACAAAATCATGAATAGGAGCAAGAGTATCCCCCAAGGATTATCGATATATGTATATATACTTATATATACATTAAAACTAGCTAGAAAATCACGATTAAAACGAATTTGTAGTGAGGTATCCATAAGTATATATATATATATATATATATATATATATATATATATATATATATATATATATATATATATATATATATATGTATATATGTATATATATATACTGTTTTAGGTAATTTAGCTAACCTTACCGTTATATGCATGTACATTTATGTTTAAGTTTACAGTAATGTATTTGTGAGTAAGAATAAATGTGTGTGTGTGTGTTTGTGTGTGTGTGTGTGTGTGTGTGTGTGTATGTGTGTGTACTAGTCCGCAGCCTGACACAGTTATAAGCTGAATTTCTATCAAAAATGTTCGATCTATGGATAAATTTTGGATTAAGCTCATTATAAGGCAGTTGATGCTGAAAAAATACTTGTGTAAAATAAATGTATTTTTCATGTTTAGATGTATTAATATAACTCCTTACACACACACACACACACACTCACACATATGAATACACACATACACATACACATGCATATATATATATATATATATATATATATATATATATATATATATATGCAAAGATCAACATGTACATGCACACACATTATATACTTATATCAAAAATGTACAAAATTACAAACACTGGTCTCTCCCCCAATCTTTAATCTTTTCAAAAAGTTTCCATAATTAATGCAAACTATAATGAGTACGATATCCAGCAGCCACCTTTCATTAACAATTAGAAGCAGTAGCTATATATACATTTAGAAGATCCTAGGTTAAAAAAGCAAAAACACCACCTTTAGATGGAGGTGAGAAAATTTTAAGACTCACAACTTCGATAACATGGAGGCTTAAAGCCTCAAAACCTAAACTTTATTTGCAGTTATCTACATTTTTAAAAGTATGTTGTCGTCGGAATTACACTCGCTTGAAGTTCCAAGTATTTTTACAATGGCAAATTCTTCACAGGTGTACTTATCGTACACCTCCTTTTAGATTCAAATCTTTTCATCTTGTTTTTTTCGGAAGAGATGTTGACAGGATCAGAAAGCCATGTTCAGTTTTCCTGTTCTGACTCCAAACAGTCAATATTGCTATTTGATAACAGTAGTAAAGATAATGGTGTTGCAGAAGGGATATTTAAATAAATATTGGCACAAAAAACAACACACAGAATTTTATGCACCGTCCTTAACACTTCATAATCGGAGCCATATTCTCTACAATGAGCCCTTGTTTTAAACCGAATGAATACATACCTAGCTCTGATTTGATTGGAACGTGATGTCATTTGGTGTAACAGAAGAGTGTGACTTTTTGGAACGACTCAAATTTGGGTCTAATAAAGGAAATAAGCGCCGAAATACCAATATAACTTGTTTTTTATATTGATAAATTAAATCATTCATCTGAATTACTCATCACTTTAAAGCTACTACATTTCAAAATATTTCAGATGAAATAATACATTTCGTCGTTTGGGCTAGCAAGATGGGTTAGTTGAATATTTCTTGCCTACTTGCATTCCTCACCGCTAGGAGCTTGGCACACCCTTATTTCTCCATTTAAACTAAATCCGTCACGCAGGAGGTTTTAAAAAATGCAATTTTGAAAAAGGTAGATAACTATTTTGAAGGATTTGTTGGGTTGCCTTCCTTGCATGTACAGCCAACGGATTGGTTGATACAATCTGTTGAGAATGAAAAGGTAGGCAAATTCATTTTGATAAGTTATTTCTCTTTTCAATGTTGCATTCATTTTTTTGCATACACTCTCTCAAAAGAGCTGATGATCCTCACGATTAAATGAAATTCTATATAAAACACAGAAAACTCCGAACAAAGCACATGAACAGCAATTGGAAATGACGCGTATGACATGAAATCGCAGATGCTTTGTAACTGTGAAATTTTCTAAAAGAAGAATTCCCTTTCAGCATTAACGTCCAAAGTTTCCAAGAATATATATATATATATATATATATATATATATATATATATATATATATATATATTGGAACTTTTGATGACAGTTTTGTATGACGTTTTCGAACAAGAAAAAACGCTCAGAAGATTTTGTAAAATGAGATATTCGGTAGTATAACAAGAGCGATGATTTTCTTTCATTTGACGAAGCACGGACAACAATCATTATTAGTTTTTAGATGCGCAAGCAACTAAAGCACTGATTACTCTCGCTGACTGATTGACAATCTGACTGACCAATCGATATAGCAAACGACTCCTACCACTTCTGCAAACCATTCTCGCCCACTCCTTCAATGAATATGATGTTTAAGAGACATTTTATTTGTCATCACAACATGGAATTCTATTTTACTACGTCAGAAAACAAATACACGTCAATTGCAAGAAGGAAATTCCATTTTATTGCAATACTAACGCTAAATGAAGGTGCTTTCAGAAGAGAGAGCTTTCAAAAGTGAGAGCTTTGGAAGGAATTGCCTTAACATGAAAAGAATTTTTAAGGCACTAGAGATCAAACTAGCGGTTGTTTTATTAGTATTTGCCCAGTATTTAAATTTCTTTATATTGCAACTTTTCTTTGACAATCAATCACTGGTTATGTGTAAACAGTGGATCGGAAATAAAAGATAAACTCCCGTTTAGATTCAAACGCATGTCACGTTTCTTTCAGTCTCGTTAACAGTATCAGCTGCTCTTACTGACTGAGCCAATAACTACAGTTGGTAGAAAATCGATTTCACCTCTAAACTTGCCCTGTACTCTATTTCAATTCCTAAAAAGTCAGTAAAATGCTGATTTTTTGCAAGAACTAATTGATTTTTTCTCTCAAAAAATTTTGAAATACTGAAATACTGAAATAGTTCATATCAATAGTACAAATATTATTGATTCCGAGAGTAACTTAGACAAATTTTGATCATCTGGCCCAGAAAAAAAATAATTGGGCAATTTTAGGGGGTACCAGCTAAAATAGATGGAAGAATAAACAAATAAATAAATAAATAAATAAAATGTGTCTGATTAATATTTTTCTGCAATGATTAGGTTGTAATGGTTTTATTAAGTTTCATTCATTTGAATTCATTTAAATTAATGTGTATTTTAATATTGCCTATGTAGGATTTTTCATCTAATAAATAGATAGATAACCATGAACACTAACGATTTTCTTCATATTTAATAATTTTGTCCATATTCAACGATTTTGTCCATTTCAATGTTAATTTTAAACGAGTTTGATACAGTTCTGTCACAGTAAATAACACTTCGGAAGATGATGCGAAGATATATCGAAGTTGTTACGAACAAAATCCTCAGAAAACATTCTTTCCTTATTTGTTACCAAGTATCGATTCTGTATTATCAAATTGTGTGGTGGACATCATTCTGATGGACATATTCCATTCGTACTTTCGAATGGTTCAGATAAGCCAATAAACAGAAGAAAGTGCACGCATATACATATACAAACGCCCCTCCCATAAGGACGCCAGAGAAAACATACACAGACACACATTGATATATATACAAATATGAATGAACAACAACAATATATATTTACAGGTTTATCCCTTTTCTCAAAAAGTAGAGCCCTACCATAAAAACCTTCCGAAAAACTAAGCCGAAAAGCTGAAGGCAAAGATGCAATTGCCATTAATATCAATATATATATACATATATATATATTTATATATATATATATATATATATATATATACATATGTGTGTGTGTGTGTGTATGTATGTATGTATGTATGTGTATGTGTGTGTGTGTGTGTTAATATAATATGCATACACCTACGCAAACAAATTCATTTTATAGAAACCCAACGCCCGCTGGCATACAAGCTATCAGAGAGAAGTGAAAAAATCGACAATAACATCGACCCGTGCGCAACATATAAACTGTAGCTTCTGAGAACACTTATAACACGCCCAAAGGCAAAATGTTCAAACGTGAAGATATGCACACACGCAAACAGGCTGAAGCAGACGTACGTTCTTTTTCTCGCCTTTCCTTCTTATTTCTGTCTCTCTGAGCGCATTTGTTGATTTTGTTCTCAGAGTCCAACATTTCACATCACAGTCAAGTGTGCATCCGAACATGTGCAAACAGTCATGGCTTTTATATACGGTTTTATTTCTTACTCGCTGAAAAATCCGACCTTATTTTTATCCACTGCTATTTGGAGCCTGCGGTAGTAAAAGCAAGTTGAGTAATGATTTTCAGGGTTTCAACTTCTGAATGTATGAACTGTATTGAACACATATTAGAATTGGTTGATGACTGCAGGGCTACTAGTAAAGATTCTATGAAAATATGTCTCAGAAAATTGGCTGTGGAAAATATTTTTCTAGTGAAGCTTCGATAAAAAAGAAACTAAAAATTAAGACGATGGTAAATAGTATTAAAACAACAAAGGATTTTTTTAGCAATCCACAAATAAAAATAATGAAGGTTAACCAGTTAATTATCAATTTTATCATAGAGCAGGAAGGGTTCAGAGTCCTTAGGTAGCCGAATAAAAGAGTTGCTGTAATTGTATATATGTTGCAGTACTTAGACGTATACAGGGTCTACACCTTATAGGGTGATGGACTTCATGACTATGGGAATTTCTACAGAGTCAAATGCCTTATTAAAATCTGTGAATCCTACAGCGAGTGGCAATTTGTATTCTGCTGCCTTCTCTTTAAGCTGATTTATTGAATGAAGATGGTCAAAGGTCGAGTAGCTTCTTCTAAATCCAGTCTGTTGTCGTGGTTGGTTTTCATCTAGTGTTTTAGTAGTTCTGTTGGTGATGATTTTTATGGAAATTTTGTATGTGCAATTTAGCAGGCTTATAAGTCTTTAGTCGTTGAGGTCTTTGGGGTTTCCTTTTTTTTATGGAGAGGCATTATTATGATAGCAATGTTCCAGTCTTTCTTGACTTTACTCTTTTTTAGACACAAGTTGAATATAGAATAGCCAGCTTTCTGCTGACGCTCTTACCAGCTTTTTTAGAGTAGATTGATCGTGATGTTATCCAGCTTTTCTTTTTTTTGTTTGTTTAATGGCTTGCTTTACCTCCCATGGTGTAACTTCGGGGAAGTCCTCGAACTGATTGTCGGTATCTTGTGTATTCTGGTCGTTGATCTATTGTCCGTGTTTTGAAGGTAAAATTCTTGGGCACGTTCAACAATTCTCTCTCCGTCTGTTGTTATGTCTCCGTTTGCTTCGAGAATGCTAGTTATCTGTTTTTTCCTGTACTGAGAGCCTCGTTTATTGCTTTAAATCCTCGACGTTTGTCGTGGTTGGTCTCGATGATGACTGTCGTATACCTTCTTTTATATTCTCTTTTTTTCTTTATTGTTTCGTTCAGTTCGGTTTCTTCTATTTTTTCCCTTGTAGTTGTTGGTGGTTTGAGGTTTCTGCGCTTTTCAATAAGCTTCCTAGTTTCATCTGATATTTTGCTAATGGTTGCTGTGTTTCTTGGTTTAAAAATACTGGCAACTTCTACTAGAAAGTTTGTTATTCTGCTGTAGAGTTCGTTGACGTTGGTGTCGTTTTCATCGGTAAAGATATCAAATCTTTTTTTTTCAATTCTAGCTTGAAGGGTCGGGTGAGGTCATTTGGTACGTTTAGTGGCTGCAGTCTGGTGTGGAACATTTTCCTGCGTTCGTACTTTTTACGGTCCCCCCAAAAATCATCATGGAACGATACAGATATTATTGCTCATAACCGCATAAAATAAATTACCAAAAGCCTGCAATCATTTTTCAGGGACGAAATGCTATTTTCAGGCAGAAATTCTATCATTATGAGGATATAACTCTGACAACACAGTTTGGTTAGGTTTATGTATTCATTCATGTCTGTTTGTCCATGAGATATCTCTAAAGGTTTTGGAAGGGTAGGCGTTAGACTTTGGAACGAGTGATTAAAGTCGTAGTGGATTCAAGAATGTTTTCATATTTCGAGAGATGATATTTTGGCTCAGGAAAAAACTATAAAATTTGGGGACTGAGACAAAAATCTTTACAATAACCTCATATGCATTGTAACTATTTCTTAACTGATTTGCGTTCAGTCTTTAGTGATCATTTTAATTTATTTTAATTCAATGGTTTGGATACATTCGTATGTCAAAACGTGATTATTTGTGTATATGCATAGACTTGAACACACATTTCATACCCTGGAACTTTTGTCCGTCGTAGACAACGCCTCAACCAATTCGGCAGCGGGAGCCTAGGTATAAACTAGCACCACATTTCTCTACATCAAGTCTTCATGCTACGTTATTTTGGTGTAAAGATTTGGATTGTAGATATGACAATATGACTACGAACATGTCTTAGATCAAACTATAGGCTTCTGCAGCTGAATTTATTAAAGTAGAGCTATGAGAGATGAGCTTACAGGATATTGTATGCACATTCAAATCTTGTCTTTATCTTCACACAAGTCTACCTTAACTATCAGAGTGTATAAGACCTTGTACGTTGTGAGAAATGGTAGTAAAGTAAAAAAATGATGAAAATACTCTTTCACAAAATTCAAATATCTCAAAACTGTTGCTGTTACTGCTAAGGTAAGACAAACAGTACAACTTGAAGATCATAGTCAAAAGAAGTGGCGATATGACTGGATTTTGGCTCCAAAGATCAATAGTCTTGCATTATTTGCATTATGAGATAACTTGAGGCTATTTACTTTAATAGTCGGGGGTAGTCGAGGGTAAGAAATTTGGAATAAAAAGCTAAAATGAGATGAACTAGACACTTGCCAAAAATTTTAAGTAATTACTTTCAGCGCCAACTTTTTTGACGTCCAATAGGTAAAATTAAAATTGGTTTAATCAACGCCTATTGGTGCTGTGTACATTAATATATGTGTATACATTTTAAACGAGTTTTCACGTGGTTCATTCTTAAATGTATGTGATGTTTTAACTATTATCTCATATTTTCTTCTCATATGTCTATGCATGAAACGTTTTCTATATCTACAGTCGAATCACGTTGGATACACTGGTTTTCTTGAGTTCAAGGAAGCTAAGCAACATCGAGCCTGGTTATCACCAGGTGCCTTATGCAGCAACTAAACTGGCAATACAAGTTGCCATGTGTAGCAACAAGATTGTTCTGTGGCCGTCTCAGCGACGATTAATAGATTATTTTTGCCAAGCTATGACTTGACTGTGCACCCGGCTCTTTCTCACGCTCATGCTGTTACATGAAAGACATATTTCAGTCAGTTCTTCTAGGACCTGTAATACTCAAATCGGTGCCGATGATCTATTTGCAATGTGCTTTTGCAGGTGCATGTGTATGTATGTATTTCTCAGAGCATGCCACCATGCGAGCGTGGGTTTTCCTTCTCAGCGTGTATACATAGTCGTATTGTTTCATATGTGTGTGTGTTTGTGAATGAAGCTGCTATGCACGTGTATACATCTCTCTGTATATATATAACTTGCTTGTCTTGAATGCATGTAAGCATTTAAGTATATGTATGTAGGTATTTACGTACAAATTCCACCACCATAACGCACATTACCAGTTTCATGATAGTAGCATGAAAACGTCGCAGAAAGCACGTATCCATGCTATTGAGATACAGAGATAGGTTATCTGGTATCTGTCGCAAAGACTGTGAAACCTAAGCGTTTTTAGGAATTACCAACAAGGCTATCATATATATATATATATATATATATATATATATATATATATATATATATATATATAAACGCAAAACTTAAGGTAGATAATTAATCATGTAATAGAAAAGGTACCTGGTCAGGCATATCCATATATGCATAAGATATTCTGATCACAACACAACGATTTTGCGAATATTGGCAAACATGAATAAATCAATGCGAGCCCACCTTGATGATCACGTGCATGTCAACATTCTTACAAGGATGAGCATTGTAATTTTGAACGTGTGTGCATGTATGCATGAGCAAGTTGCCATCCAACGCCATGTAGATTAAGGCGCCATATTGATTAGAATTTGATTAAGAAGATAGTGCCCTACGTCCATCCCGATAAGAGTGCAACTCTCAGTCCCAATAGACGAATGATGACATACGCATGATTGGCCACAGAGCAGAACGAAGTAGTAGCGTTGTTCGAAAACACGATGGTTGTGGGGATGCTCAGATAGTGAGATGGGCAAGGGGCCTAGAGGTGCCTGGTGGCGAAATCTATAGGATGGAAGAACATTGCAAAATGGTAAATATTTGAATTCAAGTTTCTCACAAATGATTCAGTTTAAGAGCACGAGAACAGCGTGATCATGTATGTCAATAAAATATATAAAAACACACCCTTTCAATATATATATATATACATATACTAGAACCTAGAATATATATATATATATATATATATATATATATATATATATATATATATATATATGTATGTGCGTGTGTGTGTGTGTGTGTGTACACACAAACATCTTTTTGCATCGCCGTGAAGCAATATTGAGCAGGCTAGTCTTCAAGACCATTATGACATCAGTGAGTTCAATCCACACTGGAGTCAGTACAATTGTTGATTTGTATCGCACCAGGACCATGTTTGTCGATATTAAAAGTCCGGAGCACTTGATGCGCAACATTTCTGCATTTACACACTCCTATCAGGATTGATGTTAAACACTTTCTGAAATTATTCGTTCGTCTCGCTAAAAACAGGAAAAATGTCAAACGTCTTCAGGAATGAAACCTTCACAGTATTACATTGTCTCTCCCCATGAGAGCGTTTTCCCCAGAGATATTAAACACTTTCTAAGATATGTCCGGGGTATTTTTGATGCGTTACGCCTGGCAAACCTGCTATCGCTGGCAGCCATCCGTATATAAGTCTTTTTGACAGCTGATGATCTGATATGCGAACAGTCGCGACTGCATTAAGATGGTAGGTATGCTATGGAAGCTTACTTGAGCAAGCACTCACTCTCTGGAATGGAATCGATAATATCAATACATATTGAGTACAAAATGCCAGATAAGTTAAAACTTCTCTTTCCCATCGCTATCTGAAAGTAGAGCGTTCCTATAAATATCCCTCCTAAGCCGAAATGGTTCAAAGCGAAAATGCAATTATCAATAAAACATGATGAGGTACACTTACGCACTTCTCATTATTATTTACTAATTTATTGTGGATCAAACTCACTGGATTAATAATGGTGTACGAAACTCAATTGATGACCATTGCTTTATGTTACTAAATTTGTATTGTTCTGTCTGTGACCTATAAAAGTCTCTCCACCACAAAGTACACCCACGTATGTCTCATTCATATTTACTGAGCTCAGCTTAGTATAACACAAGGTTTCGTTTGTGGGGATCTAATTCGCTGCACTTGTAATTGTGTATGACACTCATTTACAAACCGTTGCTCTGCAGTGAAGCACCTGACTTCATTTACTTATATAGTACGCTAAGTGTATGTCTACGTTTTTGTCTGTAACATATTGTGGGAAATAACATTCATATTTTACGTGATTAACCCTAAGAGGACCTCTACGCAATATTATTTGTATTATGTGCAATTTAATTTGCTCTGCACCTAAGCTTTTACGTAATAGCAAATGCCAAACAACATAAGCATCAGTCCTGGCTGCTGTAAGGTTGAATTCAACTCCTATACTTATCTTGATTGAAGATGATGACGGTAACTTTTGTATAATATGTAATGAATACTAATGGGCTTATAAAACTTGTTAGTATTGCAGTTGTAACGTTGTAAAAAAAACACGTTAACCTTAGCTTTCGATTAACAGTGATGTTTGACAACGATCATTTTTGGACGGCAAGGGTAAATTAGTTGCGTGATAATTTTTCCCAATACAAAAACAAACCTCATGAACTTTACTACACGTGCAAATATCAATGCATGATATGAAATATTTTCCTGTGAGTTTCGAGTCGCTTTCTATTGAAAGATTCTTTGCTCTTGTATTTGAGATCATGGATTCTTTCATTACATTTGATTGTGTCATTAGGTTCGAAACGGTCGTCATAAATTCTTTCATATATTAAATTTGGATGCATTCGGAAGGAAAAGAAGCAAACCATTGTTGGAAGATATTTTACACTTTTTGAGTCGTGCAATATCTTCATTTTTCTCTTCTACAGACAACTGAATAACCAATTATAATAATTGGGTTTATATTGTAAAGCCTGATAAGTTTATTGAGATTACTCTTTTTGCGGGTTTTTGATTTAGTAACTTAAATATAATATATTTGGTAATTAAATATATAAATTCATTATTCTTTAGAATGAAATGAGTTTTTGTGTATGTATCTTCGTTCATATTCAAGAATTGCAAGTTTGGCTTGGTCAGGGTAGGAGCTGCTTACTGGACACTTAGTCGTGATTTCAAATGATTGGATTATTTTAAACATTTCATTCATTTGAACGGAATAAGCCCTTGCCTATTTCTAATAAATATTTCCGTAGATATGTAAGATTTGTCATTTTAACTCAGTTGGTGAGATAGCCGACTGCTATTCATTCAGTCGAGATCCTGTGATAGAAGGATGTTTATTTACCAATCGGTTTGATTTAACGTGGTGGGACAGACACTGTCCTTGGTGTTGTTACGGTAGGAAAACAAAGTCAACTCCCATCTACGGCTGGAGTTTGACAAAGGTATATTCAGCCGATATCGAATCACTGTTTGCCCCACAAATTACCTGTCCAACCAATGAGCGAAGTAGGTTACGGCTTCTCTCATTGTTAATCTGCGTATGTATGTGTGTGCGTCCGATGTCCCTGGTCACATTTTGGTGCAACAACTTTGAGAATTAATCTACCACGAGGCACTGTATAAAAACGTTTTTGTTCTTCCAAAAAAGTGCTTTTTTGAGGTCATTTTGGACCAACAATGCCAAAATCTTATGGTAGTATTTTTAGATAAGATATCTATCTTTTAAAGATGCTTATGAATAATTGTACTTTTCATAATCAGTTCTAAAACACATTTGGAAAGTCCTTCTCTCTCAGACACATGACAGGCACCCCCAAGAAATAGGAGCCCTAGACAACTTCCCGTGTTACCGGTACCTACGGGACAGCCCAGCTACGTACCCATGTTATATGGCCTTACGGCAGTTGAAATTAAGCTTAGTGAATATCAGCTATATTTTGAAGGTGCTTCAAATCCGATGTAGTTGTGTATCTCACTTCCTTGCACCTAATTAAATCAAGTTTAGCAATTATCATCGATTTTGAATGCTGTTTTAAAGGCAAGCAGATTCTCTTCTCTTGGATGACTGCTGCTACACAATCTTCTCATCAACATATCTTCCCCATTTGATATTTTATTGGATCGTCTGTCTTTTTAACTATCAACATTTGTATACATTTGTATGGAAATATTCTGTTTGAGCATGAAAGAATGAAGGAAATATTTGTACACTTACAAACAGAGATCTATGATATTGGATGAAACGTTCTTCCACCTGTTGAATTGAGTGCATCTTTAACTAATGCAAAAAAGCTGATTAAGTAGTGGTTTGCATAGAAAGACGTATACCGTATATGTTGATGTATGAGTTAACCACTTGATATTGTGTGATATTAATTCAAGTTGAGGATAATGAAGTATATCAGCACTACTTTTATTAAACTGACAACACAGACAACAAAATCAGAGGACCATGTTCGAATTTTGGCTGAAATTTCGGCTCTAGCGCTTTTGGCAAAGGCACGAATCTACTTCTCTCAGTATTCAGAAATTACTGTAAACGATGACATCATATGTTCAGGTCTGTAAGTTACCAATCGCATTGTTGAAGAGATTGGCAGCATCCTTTTTTTTCATATCTACTGTACACTAATTGGATATTACACCAAGATGTAGTAACAAGATGGACCTTCTCCCAAGCATTAAATGAATTAGCAAAAGAGTGTCTAGGTAATTTTTTTTTCAGTTTGACCTTTACCTAATTGCATTTCCTTGAGTTTGGGGGATTTATATGAACGAATGAATGACAAAATGTTTTTCCTACAGTGTTTTATTCCATCCAGGTCGGCTGATAGCCGTCTTGAATTAGACCTCTCACGGTCCTAGGTTGTAAAATCTGACTTGCCTCCATGTTTGGAAATAATGATTATAGTATTTAATATTTTAGAAATTTCTTGCTTTTCTAACAAGCTGTGCACACATCTTTGTTAACCGCTGCACTATTAGAGCTTTTGAATGAAAATCTTGCGAAAACGTTCATGAGAGAAGCATAAAGATCATGAACTTAAGGCTGCAGGTTAATTAAAGCCGGCAGTAATTGCCTGGGCGTATAAAATTTGAAAGGGTCAAAACATTTTTTTATCACAATTCGTGTATTGCCAACGGCAGTTTTGCAACTTTCCTAAAAAAATAAGTAAAAAGTCTGTAATTAAAGAAAAAAATATGAGTATGCTTTATATATCAATATTTCTTAGTGATAAGGCAGCCAGGAACTCCACTATACGTACAGCACGTAGAAACATACATCAATAATACCAATATAGAAATATACACTTATATATATATATGTACATATATATATATAAATAGTTTGTACTTCTATTCTTTAAAGTACGTAAATGAATTCATGACTGTACACACACACACACATCTATATTTATATCTCTCTCTCTCTCTCTATCTATCTCTCTATATATATATAGAAGAGAGAGAGAGAGAGAGAGAGAGAGAGAGAGAGAGAGAGAGAGAGAGAGAGAGAGAGAGAGAAGAAATTCAGTTGACAGATTTAAAAAACTGGTATTTCTTTCACTTTGAATTTAGAGATAGTTGATATTTATAGTCAGGTATGTATACAGTTGATGGGAAAAATGTTTGGCATACTGTATGCATATGTAGTTATCTACTAAGCTCTGCTCAGCCTGAAATACAAGCCTTATATAGCTTACAAAATCTGAAACTCATGAGTGGTGCATCATATAAGTACAGCACATCTTAGTTTCCGGATCTTGTTGTAAGCAGTACTTTCAGAATGAAACCACAGACAGTGTACAAGCAAGTATTACACAAACATTCTTATAGGGACTTATATATATATATATATATATATATATATATATATACATATATCAGTTGAATGTTCGTAAATATATATGGTATATAGTGCATACATATGTATGATGATGTACACTCACAGTACATGTAGATGTATGTGCAGATGAATACACATATTAATATATACGAGTCTGTATGTCTGCATGTATCTATTCACATTTGTATAAGGTTTGATTACAAACCTCATATATATATATATATATATATATATATATATATATATATATATACGTATATATATATATATATACGTATATATATATATATATATATATATATATATATATATATATATATATATATATATATATATATGTATATAGATAGTTCATTAGTTGGGCTCAATTATAGATATCTATTTTCAAACAAACTTCGATTTTGCAACTTCGCCAACCAACTTAAAAAACATTTTAGAAGAACGTAAACATATTTAATTGAGTTAAATCTCACTGCTGATTTGGCGACAAACGAACACACACACACACACACACACACTCACACACACACACAAACACACACACACACACACAAACACACATATATATATTTGTATATGTACATATACAGATACATACATTTATATCTATACACGTTTTTTGATGCAGGTTTGGTTTGGGGTATAGGAACTTATCGCTTTCCTAGTGTTTTGCTTTGTTTTTTCTCCATTCTTCGATCGAAAGAATAATTACATTAATAGGCAAGACGTAACTGCTCAGGGAAGGAACGAAAAAAAGATGAAAAACAAAACAAAACAAACGTCATCGATAAAAAAGGGAAGTTCTTCAATTATTCACCCTTTCTTCGAAAGTTGTAGCTTTGTTTGTCATTAGAAATGATAAAAAGGAGGAGAATAAAAATAAAACACTAAAAAAACAGTTGCAAAACTTTCTGATAAGACTTTTTTTTACAATACGATTTTATTAACACCTGCTTTTTTCTCGTTTCTCCCCATCTTCCTCCTCTTCTTCTTCATTCCCCCTTCCTCTTTCTCTCTCCCCTCTCTCTCTCTCTCTCCTCTCTCTCTCTATATACATATATATATATGTGAGTGCGTGTGTGTGTGCTCGCGTTTTTTTTCTTATTGACGGGAACACATAGTGCTCCATATTTTAGAAACAGATCATCAAGATAAATAAGAATAATTCAATAAAGTGGAATTTAAAACCATGGGCTCAATTGTATTGTACAACGTATATTATATATATGTATATATATATATATATATATATATATATATATATATATATATATATATATATATATATATATATATATGTATATATAAATATGGAAGTTTGTTTACTTGGTTGTTTGTCTTGAAACAACGTAAGCATTTCGGACACCCTGAGGGTCGATATCCGATTAAAATCCTTTAGATTTCTCTTTTGAGATGTTTTTCCAAAGTTAAAGAATCAATTAACCGTTTCGATTTAATTACATTATTTTTATGTCTACGCATCAAATATTGATATTCAGGTTTCTTTGACTCAATTTTATACGTTAAAGACTCTACATCAGACATTGTCATCATTTAGATTTTTTTTCTTCTGTGTCTTTAGACTTTTTAAAAAATCAATTTTACATTTCATGTTTAAATGATACTTTTTAGTCTGGACATCAGATATTGCAATCTTAGTTTCTTTTCCAAATTGGATGTTCTTGTTTTACTCTATTTTGATTAATATATCACATGCTGTAATTACAAAACAAAAGGGAGCAATATAATCAACACAGGTAATTTTATTGGTTCAGTTAATTTGTTTTTGTTCAACACAAAATAAATGCTTTCATATGTTTGACACCTGGTTAACGCCGGTTACATTTTCTTGTGTGTATATAGTCAAGTGAACTGTTTACTTAATGCTGGAAAAGAAAGTTTTGCATTAATAAACTCCCAGAATTGAGGAGATATATGGATGTACGCATTCTTCAGGTGCACGAATCTTCTTTGTATGAATACTTAAATATATAAAGATAAGTCAATAAGTCTAATAATGCAAATAAAGCATTTATTTTACACAACAATTTTTTTTTAACATTATGTCCATTCTTGTTAATACCCTTAAGCAAATGTTTGTATATCGATCGGATGGATCTTAATTTTATAATGAAATTTTCTGATCAAAATTCCACTTATAATCGACCATCGTATTTTGACTGATCAGTGAGTTCAAATGCCCATAAACAACACAGATTGATGCATCCCCTTCATCTTGTTCAAAGGTATCTGCAATTAGGATTTTTAGTAAAACCGTGACTAAACATCCTGATTATTTTAAAACTTATCAGATTGAACATTATGAAACGATGACAAAGATTGAAGAGAATGTTATCGTGAGTGTAGAAAAATAGAAGACATGAATAGTTTACGTTGAATTAGAAATACTATAAATATGTTTAGAGGAGTTAAGTGACCAGAAAAGATGGATTTTACCCCCTGCTAGGCGTGAGAGATTATTGAATTATGAAACAAGGGAAGCGGGGAAACATTTGGCTCTGGTTTACATTATATGTTCTTGGGCACAGTGGGAGATATATATATCTGAAGTATATTGATGGAATAGTTCATATTGTGTTACCAACCACTACAACACTCTCTGATTTCGTCTCAACCATTTTGAAATTCTAAGTTAGTGAGAAAAATTCAAACATTGTTGGAAGTGACGTGGTGAAAGATTTGGACAATACGATCAAATTATCCGGTTGATATTGATAGGAATCAACCCGAAAGATTATTTCTGACTAACTATTATCCTCAAAGATTACATCATGAGTTGGTTTGTATGCAATTTGAGATTAAATCCAACATAACAGTTTTATCATTCACATGGGTAATTCACATAATTCATTGAACAGAATTAGCACAAAGTGCAAGTCACATCCGTTGATATACTCATTAAACCTTCATTGTTAAACACATTTTTTTTTGTAGCCTACGTAAAAAAAATAATGATATATAGTATAAAATATCATCTATACACAATACATTACGATGATACCCTATACGAAATAATTACCTTCATGTATTAAAAATAATAAAACAACTCTAAATATTAAATTCATATCTAAGGGGAGTCAATGTTTGATGAAACGATTGGGGAGCCGTATTTATAGAACTGTTTTAATTTGAAATACCCTGAATGGTAAATGGCTGATGATCCTCCAAAAAGGAATATATATATATATATATATATATATATATATATATATATATATATGTGTGTGTGTGTGTGTGTGTATATATATATATATATATATATATATATATATATATATACACACACACACACACACACACACACATATATATATATATATATATATATATATATATATACACACACATATATATATATATATACACGACTTGAGCAGATATGGACGGTGAATGAACAATATAGAATCTTGGATATATGGCAGTTATTCATACTTTTGTCTACGTTGATAGAGCTTGATATCAGTCGTATGTTCGACTCCTGCAGCAGCCCATTTCCTTCAATTATTCATTCTACTACCAATGGCCAAATGATTTTTTAACCGTGCATTATTGGGACGTCATTTGAAATAGAAAATTCAAAGTAATTTAACGCATTTATGATAATTTCTGCCTGGTTTCCTAATAGTATTTATACATGTATACATACTCATACATACATAGATAGTCATCTTATATATATATGTGTGCGTGTGTTTATGTGTGAGTCTGTGAGCATTTGTTTTTACATATAATAGAAAATCCCCTTGTACAATGAGATAATGGTTTTTCTGTTTGTCTGTGACAACAGACCTTCACGTAAAGGTTACAATTTTGCTGATGGAAATATCTCCTAATAACCATTCCAAAGAATGGACTCTTCAAGTAAGTTCAGTAGATTCTTTTCAAAATAATTACCCCATAGAAATTTAAATATATATGGGAATCCTTTCATTGACTAGAGAAACATAAAGAAAACATCGTATTAATCTTTTGTTTTTGGTCATCCAATAATAAAACGTGGGAAATGTTGTAATGAACAGTTTTTGACGTTGGCTGGAACATTTAATCCCTGAGAAGGTATTTAGATCTGGTTGATACTGTTACAAACACTTTCTGATCACTTGAAACGCATCTTGCCTTCGAATATATGTCAATCCCAACGACTCCGATTTGGCTCCACAAATCGAGCATTATCCTCCTACTGACCTCACCCAACCGGCAACCAGTTATTTAGCCGAACCCTGGATCGAAAAGAAGAAGCAGAAGATGACATTAACGAACCATCAAGATAAATATTCATTCAACTATATACAATTCTCATATTTCAATGAATGCACTCTGCTGTAAGAGTACTGCTTCAAGTTTTCTTTTATACCCACTGGAATGAAATTGCAATACGCACTCTGATTGTGTGTCTGCGTTTCCCAGTAGAGAAATTGATATATAAAAAGACTAACGTCACGAGATAAGTAAAAGGAGAGGCAGAATATCTTCGTCTAATCAGTATAGAGTATTTGAAAGACTGAATCCGTTCCGAACTTTCGGGGGATTGTCAGTTGAATTGGAGAAGCTGGACTTGGTTATCTTCCTCTCCAACCCAATGGAAGAACTTTTTTTTTTACTGCATAGACCGTTTCTTTCATTGTGCAGATTTTTCTCTCGTATTTCCGTTTCGGTCCCAGTAGCTCATCCCAACTGGAATGGCTTGTTATGGAGAAAGAATGCGCATGTATTTGGGGGACATGCGCTTCACATCTTCCATTTGTGTATTTGACTATGTCATTCAGTCTCTCCCTGTCTCTATCTTTGTTTGTCTGTATTTTTCTACCCATTTGTCCGTTTGTTTACCCATCTCTCCGTCTCTTTATATATATATATATATATATATATATATATATATATATATATATATATATATATATATATATATATATATATATACCAAGAATATGTACAGAGCAAAAAACATTTCATCATAATAATGATAAAAAAAACCCAAAATCTGTCTCGAGACATTTTTAAAAACTTTTCTCCAACATCCAACACTAGGAACTCCTCAAAATGTGACAGCTCAAGGCGTTTGAAATTTTGGTTGAGAAAGGTCAGGTTCTTTCGGTTCGGGACTCCACTTATGTTGTCGCTTGGTATTGTATTTCAAATTTATATAAGGTTTTATATATTTACTAGAGCTAAAACAATTCCTGACACAATATGAATGATATATAAATGAACAACGAACTCTTAAGAAAGCACACTTCTTTTTCGTCAAACAAACACCAAGTACGTAGCGTACAAGTCCTTCTATCAATGTTACTCTGTGCTCTAAATGTGTGTGATAATATATATATATATATATATATATATATATATATAGTAAGCATAAATTCTTCCCACTTCATTCACCAGACGATACACATCTTGACTTTTCTATAAAGCTAAGGTTTGTGGCTGAGATTAATGGCAGTAACTTAAGATATGTTGGAGGTCACAGCGTGAAATTTTGTATTGCTTAGACGTTCTCACAATAAGTGCAGATATTACAGTTCACAAATATCAGAAAATGCAAAGTATAAGGTAAATGCATACGGTTTATATGCTTTCACTTTCCAGGTTTTGTTAGATATATGCTTTAAATCGGGCGAAATCTTCACCCAATATGTATGTATGTACACACACACACACACACACACACACACACATATATATATATATATATATATATATATATATATATATATATATATATATGTATATATATAATCAAGTAAAGATTAGTTACCCAAACACATTCATGTTTCTGTTCTGTTTGGGTTTCTTCAGGCAAATGATTTGGTTTATTCTAGATTTCCATGTAGGATATATTTTTTTGGTGGGGTATATTTTTCTACATGGTACGATCTTACTTTTGTTCTCCTTCTCTCTCTCTCCCCCCTCTCTCTCTCTCTCTCTCTATATATATATATATATATATATATATATATATATATGTGTGTGTGTGTGTGTGTGTGTATGTGTGTGTGCGTGTGTGTATATATTCTGGCATACGTATGTTTATTTTAAATTTGTCCATTTAACTGTAGGTTTGAGTTTGCAATCAGTTAGTTTCCAATAATATCTCAACAGTGATATACAATTTATATATTTTTCGTTTGTAAATGATGATATATGGTGGCATAATCTTAGTTTAAAGAGTGCTTTCGATATTCCTATCTAATATTTCACTTCTTAGGGTTTTTCTTGGGTTGATATTTTTGGATCGGGATACAATGTTCAATTTGAGAGATTTATTTTGCGAAAGACATCCGTTCTTCTTTGTAAGATTACAATCTGGTTTATTGATACTTTTTCTGTTAGTATTATTTATAATCACTTTATTGTTATGTTTTGTTAATGATTTATTGAACAGGGCAGAAACATGAACGTGTTTGTGTTGCAAAATCCCTACTCGATTATATTCTAAGCTCAACTCCAAATCTACTTAATGTTTCATGTTGAATGTATCGAGCACTTTACGAAAAAAACCTGTTGCACGAAGGACACAAACCTGATAGCTCTAAACTAAAGAGAAACGTAACTGGCCCCTTATTAAAAAAAACACAGTCCATTTATAAAAAGAGTAATCTGTTTCTATTTTGTGGTATTACTCTTTTGATTGTGCGAACAGATCGGCCGATGCTGACGATTGTAGCAGCTAAACGTCAGTAGAGTGTCAAACGTAAGCAGAGGTCGACAACTAAATCCGGACTGTTATCAATCCCTTACTGGCTACTCTATCTCTCAGGGGCACATATTTTAGATAAATCTCTCTCTCTCTCTCTCTCTCTCTCACTATATATATATATATATATATATATATGTGGTAAATCTCACTTCAAACACACACACACTCACAAATATATCTGTCTACGTCTCTCCTAAACCACACACATGCACGCATTAACTCACTCTCTCAAGATACTTATCCCCAGCCTGTCACAGCTCATCTCGTTTCATCTGAAACTGGATATGAGGGAAAAGTCAGCCTACTTTGACCCTCTTTCTACTTTCTTCTAAGCCTGGGAAAACAGAAAAGAGAAACACACTCATTTTCACATAGATACCCACAACGTATATTACAAATGAAAGCATTAAACAATTGCCTAAAAGCACAATGCATAAGGAAGCTCAAAAGTTACTGGCCTTCTGCTTCCCATGCACCAATCACGTAAGACCCATTTCAGCTTTTTGAAGATTCGGCTGACAAGAGAATGAACAGTCCTTGATAACAAGATGAATCGGAGCTTGGAATATTTGGAAGTCGATAACACAGGTGTATTGTTACAATTTCTCACTTTATTTATGAGAGGCTAAACAAAGGATAAGATTGCTTCTTTTCAGCCGAATCGCTTAATCAATGTACAGTCCGTAGGGAATGGGAAATTTCATTCTCCTTTGTTGATACTATCTTTTCAACATTTAGTTCTATCCACTTTGGCTGTTGATTGGCTGAATGACCGAATGTCAAATCTTTATGTCTGATTGACAGACATGGCCCATTATCGAACGATTGCAGCTACCAAAGCTGGCAGTGAGTTCTACCCCTCTTTATGTGGTGGATGTTTCTGTGTTCCATCGAGCCATACCAATTTCTTTACGGACTTGAAAATTGGCATGATCACTCGACGAGTTTTTTTTTTACTTTTGCAAACAAACCATTTTTGACCTTTAAGGGGGATTATTTCACGGGTGTATTCATAACATGTACATTTTCCAGAATCTAAATGTTTCCAGATATTCTTTTTACTTTATTTCTAGATGTTTTCCCGTGGAAATCGCCAAGAATGTCATAAATAGAATTCATTCTGACCATTTTTGTTCTTCAATAGATTTTTTTACATAATATAAGTTTTCACGCCATGGTTGATCAATTATTGACTGCGATGATTTTTACTCCTCGTGAGTTCACTTAATCATACGTATAATTAAAACTTAAGCTATAGTTGCTCCGTTATGGAGAATTGAATTTGAAACTATGCGTAAATGGATATGAGTCAACGATGTCTGCTTTAGGTGGAGATAGTTGTTAGCAAAGTTTGTTAGTTGTTGCACTCAAAATGAGTTAGCAGAAATCATCTCTGTCAATTGTCGAAAAATAGAACTAGTTTTGTGTGCATCAACCAAGTACAGTTCAAATAAGTTAATTTCCTCACGATGTCTTTTGCAGAGTCTTTGCATCATGTTCCTTTTAATGAAACTATTATTACGAAACAGTTGGAATCAACATAGCAATGTGTTAATACACATTATCAGTTAACCCTTTGGTTATTTCGAACAATGCAATCTTCATATGTCATGTCATCTTAAATCTCTCTTACTTCTTCTGCCATCTCATTACAGGATCGATCAATTTGATATGAAATGAATAAATTACTCGCTGGTCAATAATGTTTGTGTCCCATGGAAAATAATGTGTCTCGTGTATTTTTACACTCTAATTCAAAATATGTTCTCCATCACACACATTTTTTCCGAATATTCTTGCATATCAGTATCTACATTATTTACTAACCCTATTAGTATCAACTTGAAATGAGATTTTAAACGATTTAATTTTTTTTTGGAAACGCAAAATTCGAGTTGTATCTATAACAAATGTAAGACGCATTCTCTCAAAATTATATCTTACAAGCTTCTAACATAAGCTCATACGAGGAAAAATAATCGTAAAAATAAAACATATTTTTCTCGGATGGTAGACTATTTTTCAGCGATGCCCATTGAATCTGGAAGTGAATATTATTTTGTTAGACGAATGGGCACAACCCAAAAGAGTTAACCATGAACGTTGCAATGCTGCAGGTCTGTTCCACTGCCTTCAACTGACGCTAATAATCACTCACTCAATTGCCTACAGACATGCGATATACATTCAAGTTTACGTTCATGACTATCCAAACGTTATTTTTGAAAGTGCTCAATTAAATTTTGTGGAAGGCTTGGTATTTAGATTCGAAAGTAATTATTACATTTAGGGTCGGATCCACGAACAATTATGTTCGCATCAGATAATAATTCATGTCTGTCCCCATGGTATCTCCAAAGTTCTGTAAAATTTTCTGTAAAATTTTGTGCAAAGTTGGTCTATGTCCTACAGAGGAAATGATTGAAATTTGAAGCAGATCCATGCACAATTACTTCCCCTGATAATGGCATTGGCAGATTTATGCGCTCTTTGTGCTCTCTAGTTGTAAGTCTATTGCCATGTTATCAGAAAACCATGTCAGATAAAATCGAAAAAGTCCAGTTAATAACCCTGCAACTTGAAAACTGTAAGATTGAACAATTCTAAAACAAGATTCAATTTCAGCTTTAATGTACTATATGGTCCAACTATGAAAGTTTGTGAGTATCTGGAAAGTTAGGCTGATCTGAGCAATCACAACAATAGAGTTTCATTTTCCTTACATCACTTTTCAGAGACGTGAGAACTGATGGGTATAACATATCAGATCATCATATTCGAAACATGATAGCGATAGATTCAATAATATTTCTGCAATTTTAAAACGACCAAATGATATCATTATTTTCTAATACGTGTACGTACTGTTACGTAATCAAATTTACGTCATCTGAGTACAATTCATCAACTTACTAACTAGAGCCTCCTAAATATGGATGAGTATGCAGAGCACGAAAGACACGTTTTATCCTCCGATTTTAGAAAAAAACCCATCAGTGCTACTGGAGGAAACCAAAATATCCATAGTGTTTATGGGGTAAAATCTTCAAACGAAAGATATTGCTGAAGATATATTGGAAGTTTTAGAAATATGACTTCAGCTTTGGAGATGCACTGCGAATAGATAGTCTTATTGAGTTTTACAATGGCACACATTTGTATGGAATTCGGCTAATGCATCGAAGTTTTTGGACAAATTAGTAACTAAAGATGAAAATGGATATTTTATAGAAAAAATCTTAAGTGAGATAGCATAGAATAGTGACAATGAACGGCTTTGATCACAACCAAAAATAAACCTCCATCTAAGGAAAGTTTTCGTGAGTGTTTCGTGAGATTTAGCAGGCGTATCCTACTTTCGATTCCTACCAGTCAAAATTACGAACTAATATCTATTTTCAACAATCATTGTTTACCTAAGTATATATATATATATATATTTATATATATATATATATACATATATATATATATATATATATATATATATATATATATATATATGTATATATATATATACATAGATTGATAGATAGTTGCGCTTAGAGAGCCACACATGAATATATGCACACGTAAAAACATTCATTATAGGAAGAAACATTCTATTGATTATTTAGAGAGTAATGGATTTTGTCTCAATGATTTGTGACACTTGCTCGCTCTACACTAAACTTTGACGAAAACCCGAAGACATAACATCGATAGATCGATGTTAACGTATAAACTGATACAACTGAACTGAGAAAAGCTATATCAATATATAGGTTCACACATATATTTTGTATGGAGATTAAAAAATGGAAGCTAAGAAGGATAGAAAATGAACAGACTGAACATTACACGTTCGAACATAAGTGCTGAAACACGCACACTGCATGCACTACTATATCAGCATGGTTTCTGGAGTTGTTGACGAATGGAAGTCACAGCCAGTTCAGATTGAGATAGCTATGGCTAGATAAGCCTTGGTAGGTTGTCTAAGAACGAACAGATTTCAAAAGTTGTGACTTACAGACAAATAGATTATTGAAAATGACTTATAAAGAAATAATCTTATCCATGAGTGCATAAAGATCTCTTTGTTTAATAAACAAAACATGTCTGGCTAGCGACACGATATAAACCGTCACGTCTTTTGGTAACATACATGACAGGGCAGTAATCAGTAAAAAAGTCAAAATTTTCAAAATATAAAAGTGAACGTGATCAGTTTAGTAAAAACTTTCATTCCAAATTGAAAAAAGAGTAAAGGTTGGAATTCTCGGCCCTCCAGCTCTATCGGAGCCGGTCTGTCCGTCAATAAGGCAACCAGCCAGCCGGACCAACTTGAAAGCAGAAAGAAAAACCTATGTTGACAGATTTGGTGATAGTTGTGGTTGATAGTTTCAAATCAGATGTCACAGGGGAAGAAATTGGCCCTGAAGATATTTTTAGGTGAAAAACCAATTATTTATTGGTCTCTCTTGTTATTCTGACTTGTCTAGCTAAAATGTGACAATAAATATGGCGTAAATGGGCTCTTATCAAAAATATTATTGAGCTTTGCTGAATATAGCAAGTATGGGGCACTTAGTGAGGGTTGTACTCGCTAGAAATGTTCTGTGAGACTAGATTGATATTCACTGTTCCAGACGGTTGGCATTGTAATATTCGCTCAGTTTAGCTTCGAACAACACTGAGTCACGTTATACAGTGAGGACTGAGGTCGTTACACTAGTAATGAACTATAACACTAACTGGCCAATCTCTGTTCTACTCTACGGTACACAATTTGATATTTCCATAGTTTACTAAAATACATTACAAAGCCATTAATGTGGGGCACTCAGGTGTGGACCGAAGTTACAACTGTAATAATGACCTGGGAGACTAGTTTGTTATCTATTACTCCAATATAAAGCTCTGTACATCTCTGAAAGAGTAAAAAAAAGTCACATAAATCAAATGAAATGATATATAAATTGGAAGTAAAAATAGCCGATACGGCAAGGAGAAACATCTTATTTTAGAAATAAGAATATGCGTAACGGATATATTATAGTAAGTAAATATGTAAGTACATAGAAAAAGAATGTTGGAAGCGGATTAAAATGAAATATCGGGAGGAAGCGGACAAGCGAAGCAAATACGATTGTGAAATTTTATTTGAGTTTCTTCTTTCTTAACTGAATTTATTATTTTTTTTCATGGTTTCCGATTGTTTGTTGCTCGTTTGTTTTTCCATTGTTTTCGAAAAGTTGATAACAGAAGAGAAGGATTTCAATAAAATATATGTCAAAACGGGAGGAAGAAAATTCCTAGAAACTATGTACTATTTCTGTTCACATGCAAAAAGCCGATATATATATATATATATATATATATATATATATATATATATATATATATATATATATATATATATATAAATATATACATATATATATATATATGTATACATATATATATATATATCTATGTACGTATATATATATGTATATATATACATATTCATATATATATATATATTTATGTACATATATATGTGTATATATATATATTTATATATATATATATGTGTGTGTGTGTGTGTGTGGACATGTGTGGACGTGTATGTGTATGTGTGCGTTTATATACATAGGCACATCAATAAATCGGTAGCCTTATTATGAAAAAAGCATTTTCCTGCAAAAGATTTCTTTCCAACACAAACTTCTTCTCTGTTGATGCGTTAATTCCGAAATGCATATTAATCACATGGATCGAACATTATGAAGTAAAAATTTGAGATAACAATTCAGCTGATAACTATATGTCAGGCTGCAGTTTCATTCATCCACATATCTATGTACACACATATACATGTATACATCTATGTTTATATACATATGTATATTTGTATGTATGTGTGTATGTACTTATGTTTGTTTATGCACCAAGAAATATCTATTTTCGAATTTGGTAAGCATCTATCTTAAACGATTTCTCACAAAAATCTTTCTGTGTTAAGAAGAACAATTGAAAGATAAATCCAGGCCTTTTCAGATTTTTTGAACATATTTTTACCTGTATGCTTGAATGAATACCGAAATTCTTCAATGAAATATTTGGATTGAATGAAACATATGAACATTTTTATTTCAAGATTAAGCAAAGCCTGCTTCATTAGAACTACTCCAAGGCGTTAAACAATATCAGTCTGTTTTAAAAATCTTGTACTTCCACGTTACGCCACAAATATATGCATCGGTACCTTAGATAAGTGAGAATTGTCTTCCCTGTGGAAATTTATGGGAGGGGTCCGTAATTACGTAATTACGGGTGAAGCACAAGCAATTTCGGTATGATTACTCAAGGAATCTGGGGAGGAGGTAAAAGTAAAAACTCCTGAGAAAATTATTTTTAAAGGGTTTTCAGAGGCAGATTATTGTATCATGTGACTATAATGCTTACGGTTTAATATCTGTTGGAACCTTTATGTATGTCTTCGTTTTGATGTTTCTCCCATTTGCAAAACAACCGCGGGAGGTAATTCTATTCCTTTATTTAGATGTTTATAGATTGTTTTCATCTAGAATTATGCAATCTTCAATCAGTGAGGGTTGATTTGTCAACTTTTGAATAAAAGTGGCCTAACAGATCATTGCTGTGATTGCTACCCATGGGCAGGGTCGCTTCGTTTCAGCGTTGCCGATAAAGTGACGCCAAGCACTGTCCGTTCTAGCCTTAATACCTTTCACTACTGCTCCAGTATTGTAGTTCTCAATGGGATAGTTAGAAGGCTATCAAAGGTATCCTGGTCCATCCTTTGAATGTCTTGAGGCATGTGCAATTTGTGCTAATTGCACAGTTTTTCTCTGCTAATATTTTTTATTCAATGGAATCAATGTGAAATATAAAAAATATTTTTCAGAAAAAATCATAAGGAAAAAGTTTGCTTACTCATTTGAATATTAAAAACACAGAAAATTGCCCTAAAATCTATGCGAAAATAATTTTTGTATTCTGAAAATATTTGACGTTTGATTCTTAAGGAAATCACCGTAAAATCGAAAATATTGCAAAATTGGTGACAAATCTGAATTCATATAAATAAATGAATTGATAAAATACACTTTTCTAATAATTCCCCTGCACCATAATGATTCATAGAATTTTTTAGCTTAATTTTGCTTGAATGAAGTAGTTTTACTATTGTTGTTTCCTGTTTTATGGTCAATATTTCATCATTTCTATTAAAATGGTGTTGATGAAACATCTTTAAAGAGAAAATTGATCTATTTATTTGAATACTAAACATATACAGAATTATCCCTGAATTCATCTATGAAAATGACTATACTGATGTCTCTATGAATGAATAGATGAGATAATGGTATCAATAGTATTAAGACTTCAGAGCATGCAAGCCAATAGGATAGGATATTTTGTTACTCGCCCATGTTCATCTGGCTAGTTTTTTTTCATAAAAGCAATTGAAAAAAAAATTTGAAGATAAAAAATAATCATAAAAATCAATTGATTTATGATACTTCATAAAAAGGACACATTTTAATTATATTAATTATGATCTTTCAAGGTTACAGGAGTTTACCTAACATGTTTCATGGCTAACTCTATGTCGAATGCTCACTTGTTCGGTTAAGCTGAACAAGAAACGTTGTCTACCCAATTGCTCTCATTGATTAAAAATATTTTGTTACTATGATTTCTGTTTTATGTTTTGCATTAGAATTCAAGATTAAAAAAAATACAGAAAATAAAAAATAAGATACCATTCTTCCATTCAATAGAATGCAACTGGCAAAGAAACCGCTTAGTAATTAACAATTAACACAATCTCGAAAAACTTCACGCATCATAACTGCTTGAAAAGTCAATTTTAGAGATCTTTCTGGATTCAAGTTAAAAACAATTGCACATACAGTTATTTACAGAGGGAAATGCATGAAAATTGGCTATGGGTTAACTCATTTTAGTTTAACACAAAATAAATGCTTTTTTGACACCTGGGAAGTTGATTCCCTATCATCATATTCAACCGAAAAAATTGACAATTCTTTCCACTCAATTTGAAGATAATTTTTCTCATATTATACTATTACGTTTCTATCAATTTTTCTTTTACTTTTGATTATCATATAAAGTATCGTTACATACATGGTTGAGACGAAACTAAACCTCTTTTCGTGGATAGCAACACCTCATTAGGCTATTTCATTGATATACTTAGATAATTTGTTACATATTCGACCTTCCACCTCGCTCAACGACCTACCAGTCAGACAAATGGACCAGAACCAAACGTTTCCCCGACAAAAACTGGATTCATCTCTTTTGGTAAACTGATTTTCCTATCATCAATGCATATTGATATGCATTATTCATTTATTCTATTCTTATACTTTCGTTAACGTATTCTTTAATTTCCGTTATGATTTTATTATTGTTAAGTTGATAAGTCTTAAAGGGTTCAGAATGTCTAATCATGGCAAAGCTAAATTGATTAAATTTTGCCGGCTTGATTGATAATACTTACAACCAAGGAAACGATATTAGATATGATATATATATATATATATATATATATATATATATATATATATATATATATATATATATATAGAGTGCTCCATTCCTATGGAACAGCATTGCATAAGCTTACAATTGATGAGTTATAGCACTTAAAGAGTGCTCAACCCTGAATAGAGGAGCATTATATATATATATATATATATATATATATATATATATATATATATATATATATATATATAAATACGTTATATTATTGCATCTGAAATGAACCTCCTTGATTACATTGTGAATGTATTAAAAACACAGCAAACAGAATTAACAATTAAAGAAAGCGGGGCTGCTGCAACAATTGAACCTACAACCGGTAATGTTGTCTCTTAAAGTTAACGTTACTCTTACCATTGAGTTAAATGGCGGCTGGTGATGCAAAGAACCATATAACTGCTCCAACTCCAACTTCTAATTTTTGTTCATTCGCTGTTTACATCTGCTGTATTCGTTTCTCAACGCAGCATAAATAGAATAAACGATAATATAGGGGCTGCAGCAGGAATCGAACTGAATAGGTGGCCACTCTCTAATTGTCTTTATCTTTTTCATTTATGCTGTATGGCCCAAATGAATGCATTGGAAAACTTAAATTGTTTTGACCAAATTTGGGTGATAATTACATATACCGAAACCAAATGCACAAACAGATCAACAAAGACAAATGACCCCGTTTTTTTTCAGGAAAGGACTTTTCTGTCCAATGCTGTTTTCAAACTTAGAAGTTGTTTGAAACAAAGTTTAGCTGTGACTATTTGATTATCGTTTCAAAGTTTGTAATGGATGATGCCTTGCACATGCCATTAAACACTCGACAGATGAACGTCAGTTCTCGGTTTGAGGCCAGGTCTATCATTACGAATGAGCCACCGACGAAACGGTGCCTGGGGCTGCCGAAATGCGGTGGCTCATCAAATTCACCATAATGCTGCCAACTGAAAGGTCATGTGGGCTCAAGCTTTGACACTTTTCCTAGATTCTCTGACTTGAACTGCAGGATAGTAATGGTATTTTAGCTATTTTGTTCAGGTACTATCAGTAAAAAAAACTCAGATGTAACTTCAATAACCTCCTACTATTCACATAATCAAGCGTAGATTAGTGTATCACGAAGCTAGAAAGTGGGGTACACCAAATTTGTTATCATGAGCAGATGCTGACAATTGCGCAACGACAGACAACCAGAGACACGCATGAATAGAGTTTTGCTCTTATTTTTTATATCTTTATTCTGTTAGAACTACCAACGACTTTTGTGAGCGAAATGAAAAAGTAGCGCGATTAAGAACATATACGTCAATAGCAAACGGCCTTATCCTGCGCCGATAAGTATGTCATAAACATTTTGTAAGATAATGCCATATATTTTTTAAAATTTCAGTCACTATAGTTTCGATAGTTTGATCGGAGAATAAGATTGTGGTAACTGAACAACAATCTCATTAAAAGAGAAAGAGAAGTCAACCTCGGAAATTGGAAGAACGTTCGGATGTAAGCGGATGTGTTTGATAATGATAAAGTATATATATATCTATACATATATACACACACATACATACACTCACACACATACATACATATACATATGTATATATATATATACAGAGAGAGAGAGAGAAAGAGAGTGAGAGAGAGAGAGAGAGAGAGAAAGAGAGAAAGAACTGTCTTTGCCTCATTAAAAGAAGCATTTTTTGTTTTCAACTTGTTCTTTTTTGATGATTTATTCTGGCGAAAAGAAAAAAAAAAGATATTTAATGGGACAAGGGCGAATGCTACCTCCCGATTAACCGATGGACAGTCGTCCACCACGCCAAGAGAGAGCCAGAGTAAACCAAACTCATTAGCAATAGCCTCTGTTTCCATCATCATCATCATCAGCAGCAGCAGCAGCAGCTGCGTCATTTTATTGCCCGTCGTTGGACATAAACATTCCACAAGATTCGTCTGACATCACAGTCACGGGTTTCACAGAATCAATATTTTCTGAACTAATTTTAATCGTCATGCCATCTTATTTTTTGCCGATCACAATCTCGTATATGATCTTGCAGTGAGTCGTGATGTTCAGCGGTTGTCTGAATTTCTTGCCACATGGCTTGCCCATCACCGCTTGAGTTTTCCAACGGATTATATGCACTGTTAAGTTCAATAGTTATTAGCTACGTTTTGATTTAGATTTTTTTCATAGAATGTTAAATATATGCGAATAACAATCGCCTCTAGGTTAAATCCACCGACAACCAAGGACAATATGTTGAAAAATGAATATCATTATTAATATCAAAGAGTAAAATAAATGCTTATTCCATAAAAATTGAATGAATGAGTGTCTTGGCGTTGCGAGCGATGGTTTTCTGAGGCTTTTCCTTGAGGACCTTATGATGTGGGGCCTGTGCACAAAATATACCACCGATTAGTGAGATGGGGTTTCAAGGTGATGTGTAGCAAGAGCATGGCTGAACCATCCATTAAACCAAGGGTATGCATCTTATGATCTATCGAGGTGGCATTGATAGGATCGAGGCCTCTTGGTCATGGATCCGACAGGGATTTTGCTCAAGCTAATTGCTGTTTTGCGTAAATATCCCGATAACACACCTTACCAACATTGTCTAATCAGATACGTCCTAATTATATTCAGGATTTTGATAAAGGAAAACGCCTAATCACTTAAACAGTCCTTTCATTTTTGTACAATTAGTTTACCTGTGCCGTCAAAAAATTATTGAAGTATTTCACTACAATTGAATAAATCTGATTTTGCTTGTATGCAGTGCGATTATTTTACAGGTGTCCGTTGTACGAAATTGACATTCACCAGATATATATTAGTTAGCAGATAATAAAGTGTTGTGTTGAATTTGAATTTTTGATCAGCTCTTTCTGAAATTTCTGATAAAAATGAATGAAAAACACAAATGATATATCTTTGTGTATAGTTTCAATAAATTATCTCACTTTATCATCACTCTTTAAGATTATCAAAATTTTGATATGAAATATCAAAATTGGCAAAACTCAAGAGGAGAAACTGAAATACTTCGAAGCTGTAGTTACGTACGACAGAAGGAAAAATGTTTCACCTGACAATTATAGCTGGCTGCTCCACCCACATTAACATTTAGCTTCTTCCAAACATGCACCTTTGTAATGGGTACTACTTTAGTTCAAGTAATTCTTGTATTAGCCTGCACTCGAAAAATATCGAAAACATTACGTTCCACTGCATTTACTTCTTTATATTCAATCAAAATGGACCTGGACTCTTTACGCATTCGAACAAACAAGTAAATAAATAAGGGAGATTACTCTTTGATTAGTTTTTGATTGTTAATTCCTTCGACGAATGACAAATGTTACAGACAGAAAATATAGCCAATCGCTTAGTGAATTAGATAAGTAGATTACCTGGACGCCATTAAAAACAATTCCGATGGAAATTTTCCGATGACTGAAATCGAAATGGGGGAGATTAGTGGTGGTAAAGTTGAGCGACAAAACTAAAAAAAGAAACAAAAAAATACCACGATGCTGATCCTCTCCATAGTAACCTACTGAAAGCAGCAATACTGATTGGCCATCTAATTAGAGATGACAGCAATTACCTCAATGTTATTCCAAGAGCCGAATGAGGAGGTAGCAGATTAATGAAAGGGTGAGTGGCGAGGAATGAACTAATAACATCAACAATAAACTGTTCGGGCAAAACAACAGAAATTTCAAATCAAGGAAAATAATAAAGACAATATCACTACCATCAGCGTCTGGAAAGTTGAAGCATAAAACAGAAAAAACAAACTGCTGCTAAAATTTCCATACAGTAGACTGTAGTTATCACAGGCCCCCCTGTGGTTAGTAACGAATGTGCTGTAATAACAAAATTGTCGTTGTACCGGATGGGGTTTTTTACGAAATGTATTAATAATGAGAAAACGGAAGTACTGGTAAAAACGAGTTTTTATCACCCTTTCGCTGTGTATTGCTCTGTGTTACTTTGGGTAGCATTAATTTAAGAATTTACTAATTTTATTCTTCAAAGTAATGCTCTGAGATCCTCATTGCTTTGACTGCGAGCTAATTTGTGACAGTAAGCTTACAAGAATATGAAAACAAAAGTGCCGTTAGAATGCGTGTGCCATTAAATACGAGAATTTACTGTATGATGAAGGGAGAAAAACCCCAAGGACAGAACTTGGAATGTTGATTTTGTTCGCAGGCATTCCTACTTGAAAGATTGGCGTAACATAATTTTCATAACTCATTTACCGCAATTTAGACTTGTTCTGTAGTAAACTAAGCTTTGTAGATGAAGAGAAATTGCTATCAGCTCTACCTCCTGGCCGAGAGATGTACGTATCTCTATTTTGTGTTAAATGTCGGTATTCAAAGTAAAAGATAGAACTTAAAATGTCGATTTCCTATGCAGGTCCACCTTCACAGAAGTTTGGCGTAACACAGTCTTCTTGAGTTGTCTAAGCTAAGCTCAGTAAATGGAGAAAAAAATCGATTGTGGCTTATATAAATATGCATTCCAAACAGAATCGGTATTCAAAACCATTTTCTTTGAACTGACTCTCCTCTACACTTCGGAAATCGGCGCTACGCAGTCTTTCTATTCCCATTTACTTCCTCTGAATCGAGGAAGGTGTACATTATAAGTAGAAAAATATTTAGTGTAAGGAAAAATCTTTTTTTTTCATATTTAAGTTAAAGACATATCAGCATACCTTCGTTAAAAGCTCATAGTATTCAAATCTCTCTAGGATTGATATATTTACAATGAACATATGAACCGAAAAGAATGAACTTGACTCGTCGAAATTTTTCATTATATATGAGTGTGTGCTATTGTGTGCGTACACATGTGTGTGTGTGTGTGTCTATTTGCATACACATATTTGTACACGTACGTGTGCGTGTGTGCGTGAAGGCATATGTGTGTGTATTCTATCTGTACCCCTTTACTAGTTCGGTTGCTGGCAACGCAGAACGTGAGTTTGCAAAAACGAAGCAATGAAAGAGAAAAAATCAATTTATATCATTTTATCAAATTTTGCCTTTTCTCTCTTGGTGAAGGTTATTTTGACAACCGTAGTAAATGTGATAACAAATTATTTCAGCAGCTACTTTCGGTGAAAAATACGGTTTGACTTGAAAAATATCTTTTCTAATATCAATCGAGTGTTTATTTGCGAACAGCACTTAGACTGGGCCGCAGAAGTATGGAGTTTGATGAAAAACCTTTTGTATGTTTGTATCATAGTTTTGCACTTATACTCTCATCAATTGGATCGCTGGGTTACGTCAATATAGGTGATAACCCACTTCCAGCTTGGCAGGCCCGTCGAAGCTTCGTCCCGCTTACTGTACCTGATATTCTCATATGGTTACCAATCTAGGTACTTACCAAGCTTGGTGTTCAACTTCGATGATCTAATAAGAACCTTTGTATTCATGCAATTGGGCCATAACCCATTATCTTCGGGGAGAAGGTTCTCAGTCATAGTTATGCTGAATGGCAAGCAGAAAGGCATTGAGTACCACTCCAAAAGTCCTTTGTAATGAATCAAGCAGTGGATTGAACCTCTGTCGTGACCAGTTGAATAATTCTTTAATCTGTGTTAATGTGTTGAATTTTTTCGGTGCTGAGGGGAGTAACGGTTACCGATACGGAAGATGGAATTACTGGACTGAGTTTGAATTTTGGCTGAGGATGTTCCCGTTCCCCTTAATGACACTGGGAAAAGCATGAATCCATTCTATGAATCCACTTCTCTCTTAGTTTGAGTATTTTCATCTTTTAAGGTAGTTTCTCTAAGAGACAGCCACAGGTTGGGTAGCTCCTCTTACTTGCTACGGATACTGTAGTGAAGCAGCTGCGATCCTATTCTCCCCAAGCAGAGCACAGGAACGGAAATCAATATGCTGAATTCATTCTTTAGGTTACAGTGTATTAGAAAGTGGAAGTTATATTTTCTTTGGGGTAGGATTTTGGCAACAATGGTAAATCATATCCAAAATGTTGCCAGTTTTTCTATTGTTGAAGGGCGGTCATTTTAAAATTCAAAATGAACGACTGTGAATGAATATTACTTCCAATCATGACCATGGATCCATCCCAAAATTTGATAGTTTCTTTTGTAACCTTTTGTCCAGCTATCAATTGGATTTCATTGAAATTAAGAAAGAACTTTTTGAAATATCGTGTGGATAGTCTGGAGCGAATGCAGAAGTATATGAAAGAACGTAGAATTATATCTTAATAAAAAACAAATCACTTGACCCCCCCCCCAAAAAAAAAATCATCACCTTTCTCTTACGATGAGGTTTATGTTTCTACAAGTTTCATTAGAATTCATTCGGAACTGACGGATACGAATAAAAAAAAAAATGGGGAAAAACAGGAAAATATCTTTCAATCAAAAATGAATTTCTGGTTCCTCTCCAAAATTTAATTACATACATCATAATACAAGCTTTACCAACTCGCAGAATTCCATTGAGATTCTTTGAGAGATTTTAGAGATTTCGTTGGGGTGGACAGGAGCAGATGCATAAATGCGAGACAAAAACTCAAAAATCTCTCTTAATCATCGATGAATTCCTTGATCCACACAAAAATTAATCGCATATTTCTAATTACGTGCCTTTGATTGAAATTAATCACGAATTTCTTCTTCTAACATTTCCTTAATCACTCCCGCCTGTCTATACGATATCTCAAAATGTTTTCAATGAATTCCCATGATATTTTGTAAAAAGGTGGATTATGATCTGTGGAAAAAAAGTTGAATTTGAGGATTGATCCCGGCTCATTTACTCTCCCTGGTATTTTTATTCGTCATAATTGGAAGAAATGTAAATTCACAGCTGCCCATTTTGAATTTCGAAATGGCCACCCCTAAACATCATAAAACTGGCAACAATTTCTTCCCTAATCTGGACGGCTTTTGGATATGATTTCACTCAGTTGGCCAGATTGCACCCCATCCCCCCCCGGAAAAAGATAACTAAAAAATGTACCAGGAACCGATATACTATAATCAGTAGTTGCCTCGTTACAGCCATGTGATCAAAGAAAGAGAAAATTATCAAGTGCTTTGGAGAATTGATAATTATCATGGAAATCGCAGTTAGTCGACTCCAACGGCGACGACGCTAATTCTAGCTTGTATTCATATTTACACTCCACACCCACCGTGGTTCTTCTAGGTTATTTGGTGCATCGAAACCACTGCCCAAAATACCGGTGACGCAAAGTGCATCTCGACAACTATGACTGAACTACATAAAAACTGTATTATTCAAGATATTGCTGTATTTAACATCGCCAATAGTTGCACCAAGACGATGGCACCGGCATTTTCACACACTACCTCACATCCCAATACCCTAGCACAGTCCATAGGTTACCATTCAGCCATACCACTTTTATCACATAATAAAACTACTAGGATACATTATTTGCTATATCCACTAAGTAATGATTAAACTCACTGATTATGAAAGGTGGTAACGTCTTAGAAAAAAATAAATAGTGAGCCGTTCAAAGGCTCTAGACTTCTAAGCGAGCAGAATTTCATCACCCTTGGAAGCACATCAGTCATTTATTTATTTTTTATTTACAACTTTACCTCAGCCTTTACCTTTCCTCCCAAACTCCATCTATTGTGAGCACTCTATCTCTCCAAACTAGCTTAGTCTGGGTGAGAAGTTCCTTTGCCAATTGTTTATCCTAGTTTGACCACAAAAATAATATTCAACTGAAAGATTCTTCTGAAAAAATCGCTTACATGTCATAGAATTTTCTCATTTTAACTGTTTATTCTACTCATTTTATTCGTTTTCCTTTTTTTCAACTTGTATTTGAAAAGTTTCACTGTTTCAAACTCATAGAAGGTGTTCCCTAGCACATGGTATCTTAGGCGACTGCCTATGTTGCAGTACCTATGCACTCTAGCATTACCTTAATGAAGTATTATCTTTCTATTAACAACATAAGGACGCTTTCCATAAATATCTGCCTTTAATTGATCCATTTTTGAGTAGGCCTCCTTCGAATCCTTCGTTTGGGTCATCTTAGGAGATGATCAAGCTAAAAGACTTTTCTCAATCACACAATATACTTATATTCACCTTTTTATGATGGAAACCTGACTTTGGTACGTTAGTAATGGTTTCATTTGCCACACGAACTCTTCCGTTCAATGTTGTTGAAAAGTATCACCTTTCCATTGCTCCGTCATAATTTGTGCTAAACATGGAAATTTTTGAGACGTCTAATTAGTAGGTTTCGCACGGAAATAGGCCCCAGTTGGATGATTTTCCACTGAACTTATGTTAAAGTCATATATCAAAGCAACTAAAATAACCAAGCTAGTTCAAATGAGCTCCAACGCACAATTTTGATATTTCATGTTTTTTGATTATCTCCTGCGTCATATGACATTGATTTTTCTCTATGTTAATGTCTTGATTTGATTGATATAAACTTCATATGATTCTTCAAACCGTAGAGCATCGGTCATTACCAACTTCATCTAGTCTACTCAACCATAGAGCATTGATTGTTATCAACTTCATCTGGTCTACCCAGCCGTAGAGCATTGATTACTAAGGAGTAAACCCCGGCTACCCGACCGTAGAGCATTGTTCTGCTAGAAGTTCCGATCAGAAGACTTTGTTGTTCACTTATCGACACATTCCACCATTCACTGTGCGTTCTCCATATTTGTTTGCCTTTGAATTGCATCTGAAGTCCCTTTCAAATAGACCATAATAAATCGAAAATGATATTTTCGTCCATCTTTAATGTTGGAAATATTAAACAAAAATGCGCCATATTTGTGAATTTGGATATGAAACGCCTGCTACCCAAAAGCCAATTTGGAGGGAGCTGCTTTTTATAAAATATGGCATCAACTATTATATTGGTAATTACTTGGATAGAAAAAGAGGGGAGAAAGGATATATATATATATATATATATATATATATATATATATATATATATATATATATATATATATATATATGTCTGTGCAGTGATGTCCTCATTAATTTATTTTTGCCTTTCATCTTCTTCATAATGCAACAAATGATCTCTCATTTTTATAACTTTTATCTCTTCATCCATCTAAACTTGTTCATATGTATGTATGTATGTATGTTTGTATGTGTTTGTCTATCACTCTGTATGCATGAAGATATATATATATATATATATATATATATATATATATATATATATATATATTATTGAAGGTTCATCCTAATAAACTCTACATATTATAATGTTAGCTTATACACTGTCATGCTATAGTGAGGAATGTAATTGGCTCTAGTTCCAGCATCATCAATATTACAAAAACAATGAAATTCACTCATGATGTTACGGATTACAACTTCTCTCCTCACTACTGTTTATTGGAACGCCAAACAGAAAGTCTGATACTGATACCAGATCTAAGCTCGCAACTTCAAAATACTTGCGTATTTAGTAAATGTATCATAGCATGATGCAACCATAAAATAATACCATAATAAACTCATTTCTATCAATTATTTTGGTTCTTTGAAGAAGCACTTTCGCGTCTAGATATTCCCGAAATTTTGTTTAGCACCTCGTTTCTATATGCACGTTATAGATTACAGAGATGCAAGGGAATATGCTTTCACGAGTTAAGAGCCATAGAAAAATTTACCAATATATATATATATATATATATATATATATATATATATATATATATATATATTGATACTTAATATATATATAAATATATATATTAGGAAGGTTTGCCGAGTGACAAATTAGTTTCGGCAATATATATATGTACATATATATATATATATATATATATATATATATATATATATATATATGTGTGTGTGTGTGTGTGTGTGTGTGTGTATATATACATATATGTGCGTATATATATATATATATATATATATATACATTTTTTTACGTATATATGTAGTTTCTTCAATATATATATATACATATTTATATATATATATATATATACATACATACATAAATATATATATATATATGTATATATATATATATGTTAAAAACTTTTAATTATTCGATTAAAATCTTCGAAGAATAGCAAAACGTTTTGTCAGTATGTAGTGAATACAGTATAGAATTGAATATGAATTCACGGATATATTTTAGTTCCTTTCCAAATGATTTAAAACAAGAAGGAAACAATACCACTCATATTCAACGTAGAAATAGATAGCTGAATGATCAAATGAAACTAAACAGGGACTCAACTGAAGCACTGGATGGGATGAATTGATGAACAGGTCGATCAACGCCTAAGAAAGCCACGTCATTCAGGACCTCCGCCGTGCCAGCTTACTAGCAGGTCTTTACCAAGTTCTGAGCTTTGGACATCAGTGACCCGTGCCTCCTGAGGTTGAGTGATGCTGCCGAAGATGTCATCTTCCACATCTGAATTGATGGTAGCACTATTCTCCTTTCTCGTTGGTCTCCCTCAGGTCCGTCTTCACGACAGTCTCCAGGGCTTTCTTTATTCTGTGATTATACTTCTCCAGCTGGAGCAGATGAAACCTGTGATGGAAGGCAGCGGTCAACTGGCACTACAGTTCTTCTAAGAGTGGTCTTAATCTTTTTGTGATGCCTTACAATATTATGTCTACGAGAGGACTGCAGCACAGGAGTTATTTGGACTGGGTCTACATCAACTTCATACCAGTTACTGCGTTGGTCGCCACCCTTCAGCAATCTATGATTTAAGATATGAATGATAAAGAGACAGGAGTAGCAACCAATTGTAAAATTCAAAATATATAATTGAGTAATAAGAATGACTGTTCCTCTATACTGAATATATTTCATGATTAAAATCATAAATGCTATCAATAATAAAAGAATTTAATAATAAAGGATGTATCAAACAGCATTTTTTGTTATGGATTATGATATGGGGAAATATAGGGGACCAAATCTCTCGGTCACCCCATATTGGAACTGATTCATCGATACAAATTGCCACAACGAACCTCTACTGTAGTTTTGAACGTGTCCTAAGCCACGCCCCCCACAGACATTATGAAAAAATACAATTGATAATATTTAAATAATCTTGAATTATAAATACCTAATGAGATACTCCTCCAGCAGCTTGGGACTGGCCAAGACCCTCCTGTCAAGGGTGCAGCGAGACATCAACGGGTCTTTGTTGATATCCTGACTGAGAAAGGTGTGGAACTCCGTTGCATGCAGCAGTGGCGTGTGGTAGACGCACTGGTCCACAATCTCTTTGTCGATCACAGACTGACGGATCCATCTCAAGCAGCTGATTGGTCAGACACCTCGCCAATGGTGGTCTGTGACGTCTGTCTGCTATTCCTGCTACTGGTATTTCAACATAAGATTGCCTGTGTTCTCTCCAGGAAGAGCAGACTTTGGTCTTTTCCTCATACTGGTATGGTTCCTTTTGATATCATACTTGTAGTTCCTTTGATGGTGGTCTCCTTTGACTGACATAACACGCACCAGAAATACAATGTTCATGTTCTTTTTAGACTCTTGGCAAACCTTTCACTTTGTGGCCTCTGCTTCACCCACGGCCCCTGCCAGCTCATCAACAGGTCCCAACTTCCTCATGCTGAATTAACACGTCTTCACTTTCCATTACAAAAACTCAGCGATCTGACGAAAATTTGTTTATGGAAACGTACATTGTTGCTGACACTATAAGATTGTAACGTAATAAGAGACTAAAACTACACAATCACATAATTCTATAGGGTCAGTCACGTATCATGTTTACACGTAGTCAGCCAACAGCATGTCAGATAGACATGCAGACAAACTCGCAAAAGACAGGATTAGACATCACTACGTGTTTTTCTAGTTGGTCCAAACCATCAAAATTTTGTAAGTGAAGATAGAAATATTTCATATGATCTTGCAGTTGCTGGCACATTAAAGATGGTAGCCTGAGTTACCAACTGACTAATTTCTTCACTTCAGGCCCAATCGTCTAAGTGTGTTATATAAATTGCTACGTTTTATGCATGTAGAGATTAGCACAGTAATAAATGCAACTAAATAATATTATAATTATAAATGGCTGTTCTTCTTCGGCTCCATGAAACGTCAAAAATATTTTTTAACACTGAAACGTTTCTCCTGGACGACTAGAATACGCTATATTATTTCAACGTTTACTAACGTTGTTGACCGTTAAACAAATGTTAGCAGGCGTAAAATTAAGGGAAGCTGATTGGTCCGCTAACAGTTTTCAAAATTAGCTGAAATGCTAATCCGCTAACGAAAAAGTTCGCTTCATTAATTAGCAGAACCGGGCACACGACTGCTTATCTTAAGTTCATTACTTCAAAGCTGCTACTTTGCACTTAATTATTACAGATGGACAAACAGAAAAAAAAAATCAAACAGTTAATTATATAGACAGATCATACAGTTCATACACTTGATAAACTTAGAAAATTTTACTTGCTAATACACTCCAGCGGCCTGACGACTGGAAGTGCAGGGTGTACGCATTTGAGTCTTGGTAAAATATAGCACTCTGCATGTTTGCATTCAAGGCTGATTGCTAATTGGATTCGGTAATTACACACACACATGCACATGTGCAAACCAATAAATTTCATTGAAAAGGCCACGGTGTCCGTCCATATGTCCTGATGTAGATGGTAGATTTTGACGGTGATCTCCGGAGAGATATTCGAATATATGGGGAGAAAAGATCATTATCAGCGATAAATCTTGCTAGGTCAGCTATATATATATATATATATATATATATATATATATATATATATATATATATATATATAGTTGTGTGAACCTTTCATATAGTAATCCTAGGAAAGAGACACTTTCCAGGTGTAGTCCCAAAGTATCCACGACTGTGTGTCACACAGGTCACTAATCTGATGTATCTCCTCCCAACGTATTGTCTTATATCAGTTTATTATGATTTTTAGGCTTTTGATGCATGTAATTTAGCTTTATCTGTATTTGTAATTTCATTCTTCATCATGGAGTTCGTCAGCCGTTTTACCATAGCCCTGTTTCAGGAGTACTAAAAACAGAACAGGTTTCTCATGATGGCATTCCTCAACATATTGATCAATATTTCTATGAATATTACTAATCAATGGTCTTAATTTATTTCGAGTCTAAATCCTCTTTTGTCAATATTTACTACTGGAGATTTGGGTAAAAGTAAAAATATCTTGTAGGTATTCGTTTTATGTGGCTACAGATAACCCAGGTTGAATTTGAATTGAGATTTTCATATGTATTTATTAATTTTTATCTCAAATATAATAAAACCATCGTTGTAATTTATTTTGAAGTAAAAAGAATACTTTTCTATTACCATTGGATTAGTGTGGTTGTAATCTTAGGGAAATTATTTTAGATGCATTTATTTGATGTGTTGCAGATAAACCCAGCTTGAATTATAGATAAGATTTTCGTTCATGGTCGCATTTATACAATAGATTAATAATAGTACTAATTGTATATACTTTGATATGGTTTCCTTTTTCCTCGTCTTTCCCATTGAAGTTAATGCTCAGCCAAATTGAAGTTCTTAATGAATCCTGTGTCTAGAGACCGCCATTGGAATCAGTCGACTGTATGTTGGAAATGACGCAGCAAGTCAAAACAAATGGTAATAAAAAGTTCGTTCACTAAGATTGAAGTTGCATGTTTTTGAATTTTAGTTCTATTTCATTTAGGTGTATTTCTCTTGTAACGTTTATCTGTGTGCGTGGGAAAACATATTTCATGTCCATATTAATAAGTATTTTGATGATTGATCACTCCATAGAAATAATCTTAAAGACACTTCAAATGGTTGATATAACAAGTTTATATATGTTATCGGCCCTGCAGAATTATGATTAGCTTAAGACTGAATTAATATTTTTATTAGATTCTTTGGAAGTCTTGTAAAATTGACATTGACTGATACGGCGAAAATTAGATAAATATATATTTCCACACATGTTTGTGTGTGGTCTTTACCTGCTATGTTCATCGTCCTACGGACACCAAACTGTTAGTTTCATTGTTGCAATTTCCCCTCGCTGTGAACCATACCCTTCTCCTTTTTTATTGCTTAATTACTTGTACGATATCCATCATACTTGTTCTGGCTTCGATCTTTTTCTATCGCAGAGAGTTATTCCAAACATTGCTTCTTCCATTACCCTCTAAATTATTTTGAGTCAGTTTACGATTGGTTTTGCGACTCTCCCGGTTTTTCATCCATTTTGGCTGGTGTTATTCATTGATTGTAAATTTTACATCTTAATTATATCGGAAATTATTCTTTTCTGTACATCTCTTCTTTTAAGTCTCCACCCTTTACTCTTACGGTCCTTTCCGCCTTTCTTTATCTAGATCACTCCAGTATGTGTGTCTCTGTGTGTGTGTGTGTGTGTGTGCCGCTGTGTGCTTATGTGTTATTCAGCACTTTATAATGGTAATTTTTGAGTGAAGCTAAAAGCCAGATTTTTAAATGCTGATTCTCGAGACAGGCAGAATGTTGTAACTGTCGGACCTCAGTGAGAGAATATGTGTAAATCCTGCTCGGTGGGATATTTATAACCTGTGCGAAAATCCAACAGAAAACTTACGATCTTCGGAATTTCCATCGTCCCACATCGGTGGATTTTGGCACATAGACCCTTCGTTTCATGGGCATGGTTGGTTACGAGCACACCGTACTTCACCTTGCAACTTTATTAGCGCAGGTCTGAAAGCTGTTCCACGCTCTCGCATAAGTCATGCTGGTCAAATGAAAAACCATCCTGAATGTTCGTTCCCGAAGCAAAGCCATGATGTGTTGCATTGGCAAGGATGAACATTCTCATTTATGGCCTGCTCTTTGACCAAGATAGTTGCGTACATCCTAATTGCACCTGTGATCCGTCTTCAAACCCATGTGAAACGACAGGATTTTGTATGCTGATCATCAAGGCAAGCAGGCATATAGTCATTTTCATTATCCAAAAATTTAAAGTAGCAATTTTGTATTTTGATATTTCCAATTCTATGCTGAGCCAGGATGATAAATGACAAACAATTGAATTTTGTCAGTCATTTTTCCCTGCCAATCAGAGGAGCAAAAACATTCAAACGCATTCAAGAGGAAGAAATCCCTTTTTCAAGCCCTTCATTAGCCTCAGGAGGCTTTTCCCCAGAATCAACTGTATGTATTTGAGTCGAAATATTCACTTTTGCATATTTCATTTTCGATGTCACTGGATCTTTTGCTAAAATGAATATTAAAATCAATACAGTTTAATAAGTCTTTTCAGACATAGCTTTCTTCCGTTGGGCACGAGCATTTTTACTTTGTTGTCTTTGTTTCTTAGATGAAACATTGATGTTATTTTCAAGTCATTAGTTTCTGTTGCTTTTTATCACGATGCCCCGGGATTTTTACATTGTACGCCCGTTAAGCAAGTAGCATGGATAGAAAATAAAGAATATAATTCAACATGGATTTGAATAAATATCCTTCATCTTTGGATGCGTTAATTTCTATTACATATCGGTTTCTTAGCGGTCATAGGATAAAGACAACCGGGGAGATGCGATGAGAAGCAACACAGACTAGTAAAAGATTAATCATGATGAAAGTATGTCCTCTACAAAGTCCAATCAACTTAAGACTATTTCATACAATATCATTAGTGTCAAATACAATATGATATTGTAGGAAATCAGAGAGTGAAGGACCATAGTTTCATTGGAATTTTGATGAGCTTTCGTTGTCTAATTGGTACGGAACTGACATGGTTAGACAGGTTCCTAAGAATGTGTATTTATTTCTGATCCATTCTATTTGCTTAACGTAGAGTGTAAAAACGCCAAAAAGTGATAAAAAGCAACAAAAATCACTGGTGTCAATATTTTGGTTTATTTGTCTGTTTAGGTCAATGTGTTATGGTGGAAATAGCAAACGTAGGAATAACTTTATGTGACTCACTGCTGATACTTTGTGTCTTTGCATTCACTAGCTGGGTTCTTCAAGGTAAGGTCATCAACCTATCACGATTATGATTTTTCAAAACTACAAAGAGAGGAAAAAAGAGAAAAGAAAGGAGAAAAACTGAGAACACGCCTGTCTTCCGACCTCTCCCACTCATTAACTCAGTGTTTGTCCTCTTATCTCTCATCTTAGACCTGAATCTTTCCCCACCACAAATGACGTAGTTTTCCAGCAACCAAGTGTCAGTAAAAAAATGCTTTTTGGAAAAAAATAGAATGAAATAATTATAAAAAAGACAAATCAATTTCTCTAGATAGACCAATTCTATCGATTTTCTCTGTTTCGAGTTTTTCAAAGTTTTTTTGTTTTCCTCGTTTTGTTTTGTAATAAATAAATTTGCACTAATATATATACTTCTGTAATTCATCGATACCTATAATGACATCATTTTGACGGGTACTGTTGATAATGATATAAAACTATCACAGCTATTCCCTTATAACTTTTGAAGCATATAGTTTTTATTAATCTCTAATCTAATTAACGTCAAAATTGAAATCACAAGAGACAGAAACATTTATTCGTTCACACACTTGTTTAGATTAGTTTCATCTAGTGTAATTATGTCAATGCAGATGAGGACGATCTTCAGGAAATAAGAAAATTTTAATTATGTTAAACACTAAAAGAAGGAACATGTGAATTATTTGAATTCTATGAGTCGTTATAATGACAGGTCTTTCTTCTAGGCTTTAACAATGATTAACTTTATGCAGTAATCAATTTTCGTGAGAAAATTAATTAATTTTTTTATTTATGATATAACTCTACTCTTAATTATTCCCATAGGGACATGATCAAACGCTTAATATCATTAGCGGAAGTGGATCCGTAGACTCAGGAACTCTTCGGCAACATGAAATCACATTTAACATTTTTAAGCAAGTCTTCTAACATTTAGAGTTGTGATTGCTTTTCAAAGTGGAAGAATCTGAACATAACAGTCAAATACGTTGGGTTAGTCATCTAATAGAAACTGACATTTGACCCAACGTCTTTAGACATCATACCATGTTGAGAGTGATCAATTAATCGAATTGGAAAAAGAGGTAATCTATGAATAAATCATATTTGTGGGATCACTAAAAAGTCAGAATTTTCGTAAAACAAGTGTGAATGGTACGGGGACAAACTAGCTCTTTAATTTAGCATACAATTACATTGCAAATTTTAAATTCCATTAAAACTTTTTGGGGGATGCAGGGATTTAAAAAAACAAGAATAACGTTTTCTGTTAGACATAGTAAGTAGTAAATGTTCCAATTTCCAGCCCTTTCCAGCCTGTTCATGATACATACATACGTAACCAGTCAGTTAGACCAATTTGAACCTGAAGAAACAAATAATGATAGTATCAATAAAAGTTTTGGCTGACAATTTCTAATAACTCAAAATCGAATCGGTCAAACCTTTGTTTCTTACAGAACCGGTAGCAAATATTTGATTTAGAAACAAAGCAAGGAATAGAAACAGCTATTCATTTTCATTGAGATGTTTTGTTTAATTTGATGCGTTTTATAAGGAGGCAATTTACCCCATTTTCATCTACATACATACTTCTCAGAAAGTATCCAAACATTTTGAATATCTCCCGAACCTGTTCTGTGACAATGAATGTGTTGAGATGAAAAGAGGGCAATAACTGCGAATACTTAAATCTGATTTGTTAATGACATCTCTTTCGCATGAGTCTTCATAATCTTCAGCTAATGCTAGACAAGCTAGATGAAGAAAGCAAGAAAGTTGTTTTTCACGTTTCTAACATTACAAACAAATGTCATGAATGACATCTTAAGTGCAAAGATGCAGCAATCAAAAGGAATTTCTATGAAATTTTCAATAGACGAAAAACCGCCCTATGCTGGCAAACTTTCGATAGAGCGAGCTCAGCTTCTAACAAAACAGAAATCCCATTAATCATGAAAAGTAAGATATAAAACCTATGGAGCTGAAACGTCCAACCTAACCAAAAGATTCACACTCAAACCCAGAACAGTGCGATGTGCACAGGGAAGAATCGTGCTCAATATCACAAGGAGGGATCACAATGACTGAATATATAAGAGAGAAAAAAAACAACCAAAAAACAGGCGCGAGACGAATGATAGAACCAATTAAAAAACTCAAATGGCAATGGGCTGGTCATATTGTGAGAATATCAGATAACAGTTTACATCACGACTTGCAACATGGATCTCCAGAGATCATTGGCGATATTGCTGCCGGTAGTAAAATAAGATCCTGATACACACCATGGACGCCAAAAGCTTGAAAATGATGATGATGACATAAGTACGTACATAGCTAAGTCATTCAGTCCATTGCCCCCCCCAAAAAAATCTTTACAATTATATTTATAAATTTATCATCTATCATAATGTCTTACTTTGTCAATGCACTTTGGTAGCACTGCTCCATTAACCACATAGATTGAACTGTGAACATTCTTGATAAAAATACAATTTCCGTTAATAACTCTCACTCATTGATCTACCCTCGTATGTATTTGAATATCTCAATTGGATCTATTCATATGAATCGAGTTGTATCGATTAACGTACAAATGCACACACACACACACACACACACACACACACACACACACGTGCCTGTCTTCTTATGTATGTATCATCTTATGCATTCAATTACTTCTAATCTGTCAATTTCTCTGATCGTTTACCTCTCTATACTTCTCTCTCTCTCTCTCTCTCTCTCTCTCTCTCTCTCTCTCTCTATATATATATATATATATATATATATATATATATATACTTTCGCCTGTGTGTGTTAAATATATAAACTTCCTCTCTAAGCAAACGATAAGTAATCCAGCCTTTTCTACTCAAAGCAAATACATATTAAAAAAAACTTGGTGCTTTATTTGTTAGAACGAGTCCTCAGTCACCTTGCTTCGCAGACCCTGTCAAAAGCGCCCATATTATATCGATATGTTTCAATGGAGACTGATTAAGTCGGCTTTGCCGCCGGTCAAAACTTGTGTACCTATCTGTATGCAGTTAATTCAACGAATATTTGATATGCACAGTAACTAACGTAAAAGATTAATTTTCTGGATGTGACTCACTGGGGAAATCGCCAGTAATCTCGCTACCAGCGTTTTAAGTGGTTGTTCAGTAACTAAATAAAGGGTGGATTTCGAATATAACTAGTGAGTCTAGTGGAACATAATCGTTGGGAAAGTATTACACCAAAGTCTAGCTCATTCCAAGCGAGTCTCACTCCTTAAAACGGGATAAATCACACTGATTTTGCAAGATGGTGGAAAGAGACGAGAAACTGCGTTGCATTCAGCTTAAGGTGGCACCAAAAGCAAAAAGTTAAAAATTACAAGTGAGCAATATTCAATATCATTTGTTTATATTACTATTTATAATCAGTATTATTTTAAATAATTGTTCATTTGTTCATCTCATTTTTATATCATAGTTCATCATAATTATTACTATTTATCCATATTAAGTATTCATTATTATGTATTTATCATTGTTATGGTGGACAATGATATCAAATGAAAAAGTTATATGCAAAAAACTTCATCGATTAAAAAACAGTGAAAGAACAAAAACATCTCCTCTACATGGTTTCCTAAGGTTTTCAGTGAAAAACTGAATTTTTTCAAAAGAGAGTACGAATTGTTTCCACTTATTGAATTCATTCTCTCCATCCTCAAGTTTTGGCAATGGTCAGATTTATCTTGACGTACAGATTGCAAACCTTTGTTTTTCTATTTCTTTGACGGACTGTAACGGTCACTCTGTTATTATTGGGGGAAATTTTGTACATTTCAAATTTAGCACTGCATAGACTTCTTTATCATGAATCAGAGTGATGGAATGGATGGAAACCATAAGAAAAGAGCTGTACCTCTTTTGAATTTTGTTATCTCCCATGGTAAAAATCATAGTCAATAATTGGACAAACATAGCGTCAAATTCTGATGTCATGTTGAATGAATTCAATCGAAGAGTAAATATGGTCAGAATTAATTCTTTTTATGACACCATAGGCATTTTCCGTTGAAAAAGAAAATATCTAAAATACAGTGAAACCATCTTGAAATATCGTTTTTTAGAGAATCTAGATGTTTTTGAACAGCAGTGAAAATACGCCTCACCAAAGGTCAAAAAAGCTTTTCTTCCGAAAATAAAAGCAGTCTTAGAAGAGGCCTGGTGGAGACATGGTGCAGAATTTGAAGTCTGTAGATGCATTGGTATGGCCGGGAGGGCTGAAACACTCAAATAAATACGTAAAAGATAAAACAAATGTACATGTAAAAAGGATAGAACAGTTTGCCATCTTTGCTGGCTACGGTTGTTCAATGCATTTACGTACATCGCCTGTCTCATACTTACTAAAGTAAGATTATTTGATCAGTATGTTATTTTGGAGAAAAACAGTTACGTTATCTTGCACTACATTAGAAGTTATACATTTTACTTTATATATTATATCCATTTCGTAAGTCTGTCTTCTTACTAGAGGTGATAATTTCTAATTTCTAATTTCTCATTTAGGCATAGGTGATAGTTTCATTCTGGTATGTGTGTGTCTGTTGTAATATTTTCCATTTTACTGAGTACGTGAGATCACCGTCTTTGAGCTCCTAGTCATAAGTCGATGGTGATGTATTACTTTTGTATTTTTCATTAAAAAGACGATGCATGGTCAATCCTAATTTAATGGGGATTTGATATTCCTGAGAAATATTTCGTTTTTAAGGGTTTTTCTTAGGGTGATTTTTCAGCTTGATATATAATATTCGATTCTAGACATTTGTTTTGCACAGGGCATCTGTTTCTATTTGTACAATTATAGTCCGGTTTATTTATATTTTCTCCACTGGTATGATTCCCTGTTACTATGTTTTTATACTTTTTGATGATTTTTTGAAAGTGGTCCATAAATTTTACTTTCAGTTTGTCTTTGATAGATTTTGATTTACACAATGGGTAGCTCACGGGGATGTGTTTTTCATTTGATATGTGGAAGATTTTTCAAAATAGAAAAAAATTAAGTAGCTCTCTAGTGTCGGCACTGCTCAACATTTCTATTAAAAACATAATTTAACACCCCACATAATGGTATACAAACATCGATCCCGAAGCTGCTATTATTATTATTATTATTATTTGGAATCTCACACCAGTTGCCTGGTGGTAACCGCTGGAGTTTGAGTGACAGCAAGTCTCCTCAAGTCTCCAGCCCTCCTCTCCTAGTACTCATAGGTCGCAGTAATTCTGCGATTTACAGTTTAACACCGGTTGCCCAGTGGTTATCGCTGAAGGCTGAGTGACAATAAGTCTCCTCAGGTCTTCAGCTAACGTCTCCTCTCTCTTTCGCATATCATGACAGAGCTACGATTCGTTGCAGTCCTTATATCTCTAGCACCTTCCTCAGTATCCGTGCAGTTCCCAGTAGTGCTGTGGTCTGTACGGTCTCTATCCTCCCCCTAATCCCGATCTCCTCCAGTCTCTCCCTCAGCGTTTTGGGGACAGTTCCTAGTGCTCCCACTATGACCGGTACTACCCTGGTTTTCATGTTCCACATTTTCTTTAACTCCCTTGCTAGGTCCTGGTATTTTTCCCTTTTTTCACCCTCCTTCTTTTTTACTCTATGGTCTGCAGGTACAGCAACGTCTAGTATTTGGCAGGCCTTCCTTTTTTTGTCTACTATTACTAAGTCCGGCCTTCTTGCCTGGATGAGGTGGTCAGTTTGGATGTCAAAGTCCCAGAGTAGTTTGTGGTTGTCATTCTCCAAAACTGCCTCTGGCTTGTGTTGATACCACTTTTCCCCATGGTTGAATCCCATTTGTTTACTTAGTTCCCAGTGTATCATCGTTGCTACTCTATCGTGTCTATGCTTATACTCCTTCTGGGCGAGTTGGCTACATTCACTAGTTATGTGGTTTACTGTCTCATCTCTTTCACCGCACATGCGGCATTTATCCTCTGCCAGTATCGGCACAATTCGATCATTTAATAAGTTTCTGATAATTATCTTATATCTATATAAGCTAACTCACCAGAAATGTTGAGAGGATTAGACATAACAACAAAGGCTGTGTAAGAGTGAACACTAAAACTAGTAAACACATGAAATCATATAATGTATCTCCAATATCTAAATGCATCCCACTTGACTGATGGATTACCAACTCGGGTGACAAAAAAGTGTCTGAAACATTCAAAATACTAACATATGAGTATAACTTTGACATATATATGAGGGCAGGTAAAAAAAGTATTACCACAAAATCACAAAAATATCCATATGTAAAGCGATTATTTATTGAAATATTCTTCATGAAGGTGTAATTCATGAAAGGTTGTATTTCCATTTCTCTTTTCCTTGAAAATTTCTCTTTTTGATTTACACCATGTCAAAATGGCGATTCTGGCACCATTGAATGACTCAAATTGTGTTCCTTTTAAATGTTTTTTGAGTTTTTAGAACGATAAAAAAGTCTGGGCAAGACCAGGACTGTAGAACGGATGGGTTAAGGTTTCCCAACGGAATTCTTGAAGGATAGACCTTGCTACCCTGAGCGGGTGGGTTGTCGTGATCGAAGGCTACCACTAGTACAACTTACTTGCCCTTGATCTTTAGCCAATGCAGTTCAGAATTTCCCAAAATCTTTTTTCATGACAAACCTCCGTGATCGTCCTGTGTCCTTTAAAAAAATCCATCAATGGTCACCAACACCTTTCCAGTTGACCTTTCTACTTTGAATTCAACTTACCAAGTAAATCTCATTGGAAGCCACTGATTTGATTTTACTCTCTGGATTGTATCGATAAATCTTAGACTGACCCCTGGTTTAAATTCGTTCCATGAAAATTGCTCTTTTTCTGCTTTGATCTTGTTCAAAAGATTGATTGAAAGATCAGATCTCTGAGCTAGCTGAATTTCAAGCAATGTTACTTACACCAATCAAGCCAACAGATTGCTGAGGTCAAGACATTTGCTTAAAATGCAGAACCATTTGAGATGCCAATCTTCAATAGCTTTTCCACAAGCTTTCAGACTTCAGCCACATTTTTTTCATTCGTTACAGTTGCTAGTCCCCATCTCTTAGCTGATATTTGAAGTCTTCCTTACTTTCCTTAATATGTTTGATCCATGTAAAAATGTTGTTCTATTTGGGGTAATACCCCCCGCCCAACCTGTTGCAAAACTTCAGTGATTTCGGAAGATTCCAAACTGATTTAAAAAAAAATGATGTTAATTCCAAATCGTTTTTCCCTGGCACAAACATAATATTTTTCATGAACGCACCTTAACAAGGCAGAGACAGTTTGTAGATTAGGGAACATATCTGCTGTCAGTCATTGACCCCACAGACTTCTATTCTCCGGGTATTTTTCGTGACTTTATGAGTGAACACAACTTTTTCACTTCTTATGTTCATCTTCCACCCTATTTTTTGCTTTTTCTATTCAGGTCACTTGTTATGTTTTGTAGATAAAATTTGAAAATTTTCCACTTCTAAGTTCATTAGCGCAGTGACATAGTTATATTTGTCCTTTAATGTCTGTTTAAAGTATATGACAGCTTCTCTCAGACAACAATACACAGTTGGTGTTGTGGGAAGAATAAGACTTTTTATTGTATCTGATGGAAGTTTAATTATCTAATATGATAATATACAATTTCATTTTTCTGTTTTTCACTCAGTAATAATGTACTCCTCCACTTGATGGAAACACTTTTGCCGTAAACAATATATTGTAACCTAATTCCAAACCACTGTTATGTGCTCAGTTACTTTTTTTAAGCATAATTTCATATGAAATGATTTAATGTAGACGTAAATATTCCCTGGTTAGACATTTACAAAATGAATTGGGTCTTTAAATATATATATATATATATATATATATATATATATATATATATATATATATATATATATAGAGAGAGAGAGAGAGAGAGAGAGAGAGAAGAAATTTCTTTTCTAATAAGAATCATTTAAAGGAAATTCTAATAAATCTGAGAAATTTTCGCTTGGATCAGCTAATCTCTTGATAGAATGTATGTTAATAGCTAAATATTCATATTTTATCACGAACGCTAACCTTTGTCTTCTACTTCTACATCGCCAGCACCACATACTGTTTTGTAAATATGCTATAAACAACAGTCTCATACAACAGGTAAGTTGAAATGCGTACTTTATTCGGACAGTAGGGATACTATTTGTATAATGTAAATGCATAGCAAATGATATTGCTATAGAACTGTATCAAAAATGAAGAAAAAGAAATTAACAGTATTCAGGTATCAATCCATGTGTTACTGAAAGAAAGTTGCTATAAACTGTATGATATGAATGCATTTTTAATGAATTTACTACTGGAGGGAATTTCGTATTATTTTATTTTAGAAATGAATTGAAAATGATGAATAAAAGGGATTTTTTTAGTAGTGATGGATTAGGTCGAGATTGCAGATAAATATGGCTATCATATGTAAAACCAGCTGGAGTATCAGTTTTGGCTGGGCTAAATAGTTAAAGCTTTCAGACATATAAAAAAGTTTCCTCTCACTTTGGACCTTCTGAAGGATTTCATACACATAAAAAAAGAAGGGATATCGAAAGGGAAGTGAGAACTCTCTTCAGCGTTATAGTCACTTCCAAACCAGAACCTCTCGAAAACATTAAAAACGATTCGTCTCAAAATTTAAAAAAAATCAAAACTCTTCCTTAGATCAAAAGATTATGCATGTCCAATTAAGCAATGTTTAGGTGGTTTCTAGAGTGTAACCGACGGTTTGATACCACTTACTTATGTATACAAGACAGAAAAAATGTCAATCAATGGTTTGAGTACAATGACGTTGAATACAAATGGTGTTGGTACACTAGTAACTAGGATTAGGTGGGCACAGTGACAGGTCGATTCATTCGCTTCAAATTCTATTCCAACGGCCAGTTTGGTCAACTGCGAAAGATGTTGCATAGAGAATGTCTTTTCACCCTGGTAAGTATCTATTTCACTTTGACAAACGAGCATCTAGTTAATGCTGTATCGTGCAGGTGACGAAGAAACAATTGTATCGGGCTGGTGGTACATTGTGAACTGGACTACTTGTAATTGTATGCATTTGAGACGGATGAAAAATAAAAAAAAGCCTGCAAAATAACAATGAATTACAAACATGTCATTGGCGTCGTTCTTCTTCTCTTATTGTTCTTTTTAAAAATCTTTCGCCTCATAAGAATGCATCATCGAGTTCCCACTCTCACAAGATTCAACATGTCTTACTGAGAGGTGATTTATTCCAAACATCTTGGTTCTTTACTCAAATGCATTTTTCAGTCAGTGTTTAAAATTTTACATTTCTCATCTATAAAAGATATCAATCACAACTCAGCCTACTAGCAAGAGAACTAATTTATCACCCACTAGCGTGGTATGTTTTCACATTTTTAGCCGAATGTTTACATGATAATATAATGCAATTGACACATCTAGAGAAGGTTTTTTCCACAATAGCTATTGGTTGTATTAGCGTTTTAATGAATTAACATCCCGGAAAGTTACCGCCATCCAAGTGAAAAATATTCCAACTGACCCTGTCGCCCGTACAGCAATATAGACTGAAACTTTGATTTTGTTTTTTCATACTCTGTATCACTTCTCAGGGGAGATAAGCATTAAATGTTTATTATAGAGTATCTTCCCTTATTTATTTATTTTCGTTTTTTTGCGTGAAGATTCCGTGTTCATTCTCTTCGAATATAAACAAGGGAATGCAAAGCAACATAATGTGTTTCATATCATTTCAAGTACAATGCAATCGGAAAATGATTTAAATACTTTGTCATCTTCCGACGGCATGGTTGAACTCGTATGACACTAGAGATTGAAACCGTTTATTCGGTTTTATATTATGATATTTTAAGTCTGGAACAAGTTTGCTTTTACCGCTCAAAAATGTCTGTTAGTAGTAAATGCACTAGCAGAAGTTTTTCTGTCGTCAGTCGTACAACTTATATTGGTAGCCTGAGGGTAGCCTTATTTTAGACAACATAATGAAGAAGTTTTATTTCTGTTACTTACGTGTCTGTTTAAATGGAATTCCTTTTCCTGCAGACAAAGGCGGTATGCAACTAATGATGTCTGTGTAATGATGTTGTCGGCTGATATAATTTAGATAGGTCGGCGACAAATACGTCTATGCTTTGTGCACTTACTAGATGTGAACATGCCCTACTCATGCGTCTACTAGGTATGTCTGGGATGCCATTTTGAATATCTCGAAAACTGTTTGCACAGCCTTGACTTGGCAACCAATCATAGCGGATTTTACTACTCATGCATGAACGTAAATTCTCCTGAGAACTAACTCAGTAAGATGCCATTGAGTACTATGATCATAGCATCTGCAATGGCCAAGTAAGTCACTCTTCACCACTCATGCAATTTTTTTTCCAAAGAACATTACATCATATATCTGAGAGTCTAACTTGCTAACCATTACCCTACGATGGAGTATACAAGTTATTTTCATATCTCAGATTAGTCTCTAACCAAATTACGAGTTTTTGGCTCTCGGTCATAAGTTAATTCAATACAATATCAGATCAGAAAAAATAACTAACGAATCATTGTTCTACAATACATAAGTATTGACTTAATTAGTGATAGGATTAATAGTTTGTAAGACTAGCCCTCTGTTGCATGGTCAGGTCACCTTTACTAAACTCACCCTGGACCATAGATTCACTTGGTTCAATTTAACACGAGGGTACTACAGCTAGGCACCCAGTAAGGAACAAACTTGCTCTAGTAATATCATGTGAGACTAGCTTGCTCTATGGTGAGACACCCATTTAAGCCTCTTTGGTTATACAACAGTGATTATTTCTCAGTGTTTAATCCACTATATCCCCCACCAAGCAACAAGAACAGTCCTTGCCAAATGTAGGGATGTAAACTCTTCACTGTTTGTCTATCAAGTCATTTCAAACTAAATCTATACATAAAATTATCATTTCTCAAACATTTTTTGAAATCGTGACCGAGTGATTGTTAGGCGGCTCTCTTCTCAACGGAGCTAAATTGACGAACCTCGTATACCTCCAGCTTTATTCATTATAGATGCAATACAAAAGATGTAGTTATCATCTTCAGTCGGAATGAAAAAATTATATGAGTTCAACCCTGAAGCAATCAGGGTCGTTATTTCTCTATCTTCTAACTGGACCTTCACTCATTACTTTGTTCAGTGAATATCAGTTTTGACGCAGACAAGTGCAGCATTTCTTGAACTATCCCTGAGTCATTCATCTTCAAGTCTTTATAAAAAAAAAAGTTTATTTTATAATGAGTAAATTTCTGTTCGTTCATCATATCCATTTAATTCCTTCTTGTGGATAATTTTGTACGTATATTATACATAATTCATTTTATATCATAAGAAAAAAATTCTCTAGTTTTCCTTCTTCTTGTTCTTCATCATCATCATCATCATCATCATCATCATGTCTTGTATCGTCTGTCGTTGGACATAGACCTTCCCTGGGATTCGCTACACCCCTCTATCGTCGGCGTTGCAGAGCCAAAGGGTTCTGAACCTGTCCAGTTCATCTTGTCATATGATGTCTCAGACTCCCATTTTCCCCTAATATACTGAGCTGTCTTGTGGTCTCTTCATGTGATGTTCAGCATCATTATCTCATGTACACGTTGCATGATTCTCAGTTTGAGGTCAGTCTCTCGGTTAAATTCTATGTTTCGGCTCCATAAGTGACTATCAGGAGGATGCCTCGGTTGTATACAATTATTTTTGGAACTAACGGGATTTTCTTGATTTTGAAGGTTGAGCCTACCAAAAAGTTGTCATCCTGGAGTGATTTCATGTTTGATTTCATGTACATTTGAGAATACCATGAAGATTCGTTGTCCTCGGCAGATGTAGTGGTCTCTTCACTCCAGCATTGCGTTTTCCATTCTGATTGCTGTGCGTTTATAATCAAAATATTTTTTATACTTTGTTTTGTTAAGGTTCATGTGAAAGCAAACTTTTTTGCTTTTTTCCTTCAGTTCATTTAGCAATAGTTGGAAGTCTAAAAGGTTGTCTGCAAAAAAGACGATGCCATCTACTAATTTGAGGTTACACAGGTATTCGCCGTCTATTTTGTTTTCCCAGTCTAGGTCTCATCTCGATGCTGGCAACAAAGAGTTTGGGTGAGCTTATATCGCCTTGCCTTACCCCTTTTTGAGTCTGGAACGGCTTCGAATCTTTATGTAGCCTGATAAAAGAGCTGCTTTAACGGTATATATGCTGTAATACTCTGATTAATTCGCAATATCCACCTTGTAGAGTGATAGCATCAACTATTTAGGATTTCTATTGAGTCAGATGCCTTCTTGAAGTCAATAAATACTACAGCATGTGGCAATTTATACTCCTCTGCTTTCGCTTTATTCTAAAGCTGGCATGTTTTTAAAGTTGGTTTTTGTCTGCCATTTTGGTGGTACGGTTATTGATAACTTCGGGAAAAGTTCAATCATTGATCTATACTTGTTAAAGTCTTCCGGGTTTCCATCTCTATGTAACAGCATTACGCTTGCAGTGTTCCCATTTTCTTGGACTTTATTTCAAGCATAGGTTAAATAGAATGGCTACTTTCCTAATGATGACTTTCAAAGATTTTTTTTAGTATGAAAATGGATGTGTTATCTGGCCCAGAGACCGTTCCTTTGTTGGTTTTTTGGTTCGATGGCTTGTTTCACTTCCCATTGAATTATTTCTCGTGTCTTGCACACCTTGTCTGTTGTTTTGTGTTCCTTGTTTTCGTAAAATTCTTTGGTATATTCAACGATCTGTTTCCTGTCTGTTGTTAGATCTCTATTTCCTTCGAGTACACTAGTTATTTACTTCAGTCCTATATTGAGAATCTTGTTAACAGTTTTAAATTCCCGACCTCTTCATTCACCCTTGAGTATATCATTCACTGGTTCAAGAATCACTGTACTGAGGCCTAGGGTGATTCTAGATGTTCATTGTTACTTTGGTTGATTGGTTTTAGTATTGAAAATCTATCAAATGAACAGTGTGAGTTTTTATGCTTCGTTGTCTGCAACCATTGACCATTCTAATTGAAATCATCAATTTAGCTGATAAACAGACTCCTGATCTCCTACTAAACGTATAAAATAATGGACTCTTCCACGTGTATTCTCTTAGTTGAAAACAAAAACTCAGATAGAATTGATCAGACGTATAAAATTTCATTGGTAGATATGTTTACCAATTATATAACAACATTCAATACAGACACACAAATACAGAGAGGCACACACACACACACACACACACACACACACACATATATATAGATAAATAGATATATAGATGTATAGATAAATAGACAGACTTGGATATAGTTCTTTTGAAAGATTGCATAGAAATTCAAATGTATCTGAATTTTTTTCACGGTGAATAACTAGAAAATGAATAACTAAATAAATAAGGCATTTAAAAGCTGTTTTTCTTATCCTGTTTGGTGCTGTATAAACACAAGCACAAGTCCTTGACCTGTTTGATTCGCTGCTATTCGGAATGAAACCTGAAGTAATATAAAAAGAAAAGACGGAGAAGCAAGAAAACGTTTTTTTTCTTTCTTCCAGCGACTAATCTAAGCATATCTTGGAATCGATCTATTCTTTCCATTATTAGAGACCGTCAACTAAAACTCTCGACATCAACACAGCCGATACCGAAATAAATTTCTTCAGTTTTTTGTTTTAATAGTTCTCGCTGGCTGGATATCTATGTATGGGTCGGGAGTTTGAGCCACATTAATGGAGCTAGAACGATCGAATTTACATTTATTCCTTTTAAGTCTAGAAAAAACATTTTGTTTTTTTTTAATTCCTCCCTATAATATTTTCCTGGGGATGGGTGGATAGGTGTTCTTCAATTCAAAATACAAATTCATGCTAAATTGTTAGTTTGTGTCCAAGCAGTGTTTACCCTTGTTTTTGAATTTGGGACTTTTTCATGAGTTCACCCCCCCCTTCCTCCAAAATAAAGCGGGAAAAGTAGCGTATTCACTGATCACCTTGTGTTGCCCAAAGAAATTTGTCATACGACGGTTTTTATTCAGTGAATAACAAGGCCTGTTTTTCTTTTGAATCAAGTTAAACCTGGATCAGTCTGTTTGTAACGATATCATTTTTCTTTCTATTTCAGTCTGAGCTCACCTGTCTGCATTTTCCCTTCTTCTCTCTCCTTTCTGAGAGAGAGAGAGAGAGAGAGAGAGAGAGAGAGAGAGAGAGAGAGAGAGAGAGAGAGAGAGAGAGAGAGAGAGAGAGAGAGAGAGAGAGAGAGAGAGAGATGAAAAACACTAAGAATGCAAAGGATGAAATTTCATAATATGAGAGAGAGAAAGGAACAATCAGGTGAAAAAAGAAGCAATACCAAAACTCTTCAAGCCCCATCAAAAATTGAGAAAAATAGAGGATCCTTCTGCTGGTGTGAATTTAATTCCTGGGATTGGCCGTATTCATTGCAAGTCCAACAGTGTTCGAGGACCGATAAAGTTTTTTGCATTTGAGATGGGGGTGGGTTTCAATGGTAGCATCTGGCAAATCAGGAGACAGAAGCGCACCTTGTCTCTTTTATAATCAGATGATTAACAAATCAAAAAAAAATGCTGAAAAAAGTTCAAGGGGTGAAATAAAATCGTAAAAACTGCAGTAGCACATATGCATATGGGAAGAGTTTTGTTTGTAGTGCAGTGCTTTGCCAGATGGTTCTTCTAACAACTTACTGTAGTTTCGAGCCATATAAGGCTTTTATTAAGTTTGGATCTCGTAAAATAATCTGAAAATTTTTCGTGAGGAATATACGTTCAAATCCGTACTTTTTACTTCACCTTTCTCCTGCATACGCACATCTAACACACATAACGAACAATATACACTCATGTACTAGAAGAAACATGCACACATATACACATGAGCATATATGGAGAGATTTATTTCAACTTATGCCATAAATGTAGGACACTTATACTATGACGCAAATATTGAAAAATAAAAAACAGATTTTCTTGTTTTGTGGTCCTGGAGGCAAAATTTTTTCAACGAGATTAAACTTTTAAATAATAAAGAAGAATTCGTTTTGTATCTTCTTCAGAATTTATCAAGAACATTGGAAGGGGATGTAACATTTTATTTGAAAGAGTTGCCAAACTGTTAAGTTGAACCTCCCTAGCTCAAAATCCCCAGTGGCACTGCCACCATAGGCAATAAAAGAGATTTTTGCCACTTCAAGTAGTTATGAGCAGTGTTAGGAAATGAATATGTGTGTGTGTGTGACCATCCATATGTGAGTGTGTGAAAGTCTCCTAAGGCTAACCAATGCATCCTTCCAAGAGACACTTATGGTGCTGAAGTATGGAGCCTAACCAAGAGACAAACCTGCAAACTGAGAGGCATACAACATGCATATGAAAATGCTCAAACTCACATGAAGAGATCATAAAACAGTATATTAGGGAGGAAAAATGAGTCTGAACCATTATAGAATCAACTTGAAAACTCAATTGTCAACGGGCTAGTCATGTTGCATGAATAGAAGACAACCTATTAGACATTATGACTAGCCAAGATCCCAAGAGATCACATGCGTAACCAAGGCTGGCAGAATACAAGATGGAGAGACAAAGTAGACAAATTCAGGAAGTATTTGCTCTGCGACACCGACGATGGAGAGGTGTGGCGAATCATGGGGGAGTTTATGTCCAACGACAGACAATGAGAGACTGATAATGAAGGCTAACTAACACAAAAGAGGATCGAAATGTTCGAGGGAGAACTAGCTAGGGATGAAGATTCGTAGGCATCCTCTAGATTGGTTATTTTGGACCAAAGAGAATTCTCTGTCTGGCAGGAATTCGGAAGTCGAAGATAGCTGACTGCCAGTTATCACTTGGGGTTTTGCCTCGAAGAGAGGCACTCACTTTGCTGCAAAGCCGAGATAGTGGAAGTGTTTAAAAGCCCATGAGCAATGCTTAAACATCGTAGCAGTGGATTAGATTTGAGACTTTGTTTCCTAAACTTGAACAGATGATACGATTCTCAATCATACAATATTGATATTCCTGCAATATATTTTGGAGTATAAATTCCGTCTGATGCTTTGATATAAGAGTAAATAGAGCACTCCTGGTTTTCAAAGAAAAACCGTATCGAATAAACCAGGGAAAAAACTATTGATATGATTTTTTTAGTTATTTGCATAGCTGCACCTTCCTTCAGATCGACACTGCCAACAGCCAAAAAAAAAACAAAAAAAAACCCTAATGTTTCATCTATCCTGATTCAATCCTCATTCTTTCATTTCAACCGTATTAATCTTGATCTTTGGTCGCTTGATCAACAAAGATACAGTCGTTTGAACATTCACGCAGTGCGTGTAAGTGCAAACGCAAATATCCGCATTACAGTAGAACGGTACTCTTTATATAAACGATGGTGATATTCCTGTTTTTAATTCTCAAAATGAGTCGATTAAAGGCAAAATGTCTGTTCAAATACTCATGATAGGTACTATACAATTACACACACACACACACACACACAAACACACACACGCATACACACACACACAGGCACACACATATATATATATATATATATATATATATATATATATATATATATATATATATATATATCAATCTTTTGCCTGTACACATCAACCTCTTGTTTATCAACCACTTGAATACAGAGAACATTTATTCAAGTCTCCATGAGTAGAAATAAACAGCTCGTATAGATGAAGAGGACACAGTGTCTCCGGAAGGCCACCGTTTTATTCGGTTGAGTGTAAATTCGAAGTCATATAACTCACGTAATGTTGCTTTCTCTTAACAGATCAGCTTTTTGTGCTGTTATAAAGACTTAATGTGGGTTTGCTTTACTAACACGCACGCTCATATACACTATCGCCTATAAATTAGTACGACCCTACCACTTATTTTTATAGAAACGTAATTTTCTTCAAAACAGAGCAGAATTTTATTATTTCTAGTGGAACATTACGCAGTTAAAAGAGGGATTATCAGGTATCATTCCTCAAAAAATTTTCAGTATTGAAACTTTGTAGCAAAACATAAGAGAATGTTGCAGCCTAAAAATGAGTACAGCCCTTTTAGAAAGTATTTGACGTCACGTTCCACTAGAAATGATGAAATCCTGCCATGTTTGATTTAGAAGAATATAACCTTTATATTGGAAAAATTGTAGGGATGTACTTACTTGTGGGTAACAATGTATTATGCAGGGTATTTATACCTGTCAGATTATACAAAATGGAGGTATTTAAATCTTAAACTGAATATTGTTATCAATGCTGAGACTACCTATCTATTTATCTAACGGACTCACGGTCATAACAAACTGGAAAGACAGGTCTCTGTTGTATCACCAAAGTTAATCAGTGATGAACCTTCATGTGACCAACGATCAATGTTTGAAGTATTCAACGAGAAAAGCTCAAAAGAGATAATCAATAAGTAAGTTACTTTTCTCACTTTCTGTTTGACTGTAATCACTAAAAATTCAGAATGAAAAAAAAAACTAGTATGGACACTGCTGGACACAAACTAAGGGACTAATTTTTCTTTTTTGGGAGGTTTGGGGATCTAAATAATTTTTTTTCACTCATAATAGTGAGTAAGGGTATGAATTATGAGCCCATTCGCTCCATTGGTACAGCTTGTGCACACGATACATACATACATATATACATACATACATACATACATACATACATACATACATACATACGTTCATTCAAAACTATCCATCCATCCAGACCAATTCAAAAGCTGAAAGAACTCTACTGAACAGTTTTGATTGATAGTTTCTTATATATATAATAAAAAACTGCTATATTGATTGCGGAAATCTAATTATATAATTCGCCAAGTGATTGTCGAAATTTTCTGCCTGCACATTTGCCAAGAAAGATATGTATTAAATTTGAAAATGGGAAAAACTCTGGATTCATTCTGGTTGAATATAGACAATAAAATGAGAGATTTGTGATTGTAATTTTTAAAATGATATGGCAGTAATCGTTCAACAGAACCTACCTCGACTAAGATGATTATATGCAAATGAGTGCATTTCCCCATATTTTTCACCAAAATCAATAGTGGTTGATGGTTGCTGAGAACCGTCATGATCTCTGAATAATCTTAGACAAACTGAATGAAAAAAGCAAGAAAGTTGATTTTAATATGAATTTCCACAGAACAAATGTTGTGTACCACTCTCAGGTCAAGGACAAAGGCATAACGATCCAAATCGAAAACGTGCAGCTGAAGAAAGTAGATTAGTGCAGGTTGGCAAGCTTATGGTAGGGGAACCTCAAATTTTTTTTAACATGATATTCAAAAGTCATAAAAAGAAAGGTATACGGCCAGAGCACTCACCCGATAGTCACGTATGGCGCTGAAAGATGGATCTAACCAAAAAGGTACACCCTCAAACAGGGGACTGTACAAGGTAAGCGAAGGAATGTGCAATATAAGATTGAGTGATGACAAGACGGCACAGGATATTAGAGAAAAATAGGGCTCAGAGAAATCATAAAACCCATTGGAAAAATTAAATGTCTATGGGTTGGTAACGTTTCATATTTTAGAGACCATATTCGAAACTGTGGCCAGTAGAAATGAAATGGCATGACGACCAGACAAGTTCAGATATTATTGACTCAGCGACACTCATAATAGAAAGGTCACCCAAATTCTAGGCATTGTCAATGTCCATAGACAGACACTAAAAGGCAGACGATAATGAATAACAGTAGAAGTAATGATAGCCGGAAGTACCGAAATTTCGTTAGGAGTGACGGTATAGTAATTCCAAGCTGATAATCAACATTTGGAACCCAAGAACCCGATCCTTATCTTTTCCTTTCTGGTTCTATTCCTTTTATCACTCTCCCCTCCCTTTTAATTCTTTTTTTTTTTAGAAACTATCAACCAAAGCTATGAATGTATGTGTTGCTCGTTGAGTCCACACCAATGACGCTAGTGGGCTGAAAAATTGATCATTTAATCTTCCTAACGGTACTTTTGATCTAGTGTGTGCGTATGCAGGATCAACGTAGATTTCTGCTGAATTGATCCACTAGCTTGAGTCTACATTCAGGCATATATTTTTTTTCAAATAGAGTCTTTTTCTTGTGATCACTGCCCAACAAATAACGAGAGAAGTAACCTCATCATTGATCACCTCTTTTTTTCAACTTTCTATTCGATAATCAACTCAACATGTTGCCAAAAGTTTTTGTTCGTGTGACGTTCAGTATTGAGTGACTAACCAGACCTATTTTCGTTTAAATTTTCAATTATTAGTTTTTCGTACTTTCCTGTTTGCTTCATTTATTTTTTACTCCCATCTTTCCTCCTATTTCTTTTATTTTTCAATCAGAACATTTTCTTCCTTCCTTTGTTCACTTTCTTTTTCTCGACAGCAGCCTTCATTTCATGGATCGAACCTTACTTTCCACTCTTCGCTTTTATCTTCATCTTCCTCCCTTTTTTCTTTCATTTCAGTTTCCACATCCAAGAAACCATTTCTTTTATTCAATATCCTATCTGATTCGCTAAAGCCTTTCCAATTCGCTATTTGTTTCTTTTTTTCCTTTTTCCTAAACAAGATTTACCGCCATTCTCCGGTTTCCCGCCTTAGCAATTCAGTTCCCGTTTCGCCATCTTTAAAGGAGCCGTTCGCTTTTCTTTCTCTAGAAAACAGAATTTATTATGAAATCTCAGAACCCTAAAAGCAATTTATTCTTCTTATCGCATTTCACTGGAATTTCTTATAACAACTGTCTTATTGGCTAACACGGTGCATAGCTACACGAAAAACATTTTTCTATATAGTCGGTCAGGAACCTTGGACTTCTTGCTCTGGTTGAAGCCCGAATCAGTGGAGTCACATCCTACGAATTTCTGAATATATTACACACCGATCACCCAGTCTACGTGAATTTGTTCTCGGTGTCCTAAAATTAACCAAATCTCCAAACTCATTTATTTATCTGACAGGATCGTGGTCGCTTCATTGATTAAATAACAGATTTGGTTGATGACGTGATAGAGACCGTAACATAACCAACGTCTTTTGGCAGCATGCAGTATTGAGGGTGATTAATTATTAGATTGGGAAAATTGGTGATCAATAAATGAGTTACTTCTCTTGCATTTTGTTGGGTACTGATCACTGAAAAAAAAATGGACCTATTAGGCATGAACCTACATTGCAAATTGAATCGAAATCCATTTAACAGGAAAGAATTAGAAAATACTACAAAAAAAAAAAAACTGTCTTACATGACAAAATAAGTGTTTAGAATTTCCTTGTCCGTTGGTGGAGTCTATAAAATGAAGAAACCTTTGTTCGTAGTTATGGTAACAGTTTTTGTTGACGTTTTCTAATATTCCTAAGTCATGAGTACGGAAATCCTTCGACCTTCTCTTTAATCTTCATTCTTTACCCTATGACTTTTTTCCTAATTTCAAGCTCTGCAGTTTTCTACTCCTTCCCTATCATTACATGGAGTGATGTAATAACTTCTTTTATTTATCTTTCTAACGGATTGTCACTTCCGTCTTAATCTTTATTTGTTTTTTTTAACACAAATTAGTATTGGGCAATTATTGTTCGGCTTTGAGTGAAAAGGACATGCAAACTAGATGAAGGGTGTGAGTTTGATTCATACCAGAGTCTTATTTTTTTTTCCTATTGTGCTGTTCACTTATAGCCGTACAATGACAGCTAGAGTCAAAGTTGGGATAAAAACAATTCAAACCAGGTCTTGTTAATTCATCGATAGAAACCACCATATGCTTTTTAGCTGCATGCCTTGTTGGAGGTGATGAATTGAAAAAAAAGGAGAAATGGGTGATCTATAAATTGTTTGTTGAGAGATGATCACTGAGGAGTTTTATTTGAAAAAAAAAAACAAAACAAAAAAACTTGATTATTGCCGGGCGCAAACTAAGTGATAAATTTAGCATACACTTACATTAAAGATTGTACTTCCCACTAAAAAGTCTTGGATAAGAGGATTGAAAAATAGAAGAATTTTGCTCTTGATTAAATGAGGAGTGAATGTTGAAATTTTCAGCCCTAAGGCTCCATTGGTGTAGCCTGGACGCACGGCACATGATTACATGACCAGCCAGCCAGGTCAGCAAAAAAACCCCAAAGAAAATAACAAAAACAACTGAAACCTATGTTGACAGTTTTTAGTGATGATTATGGTTTGTGCTCTCTAATATTCTAAATATTCTTTTTTCAAATTTTGTAATTTTCTAAATTTGTCTATTCATTTTCTTAGAAGTTTTGCTCGTTGACTTTTTTTTTTCCACCCCATTTTGTATTAAAAAAAAAGAAGAATTTTTCACGATTTCATTCGTTTCATTTTTTTTATCTCATCATTTCTTCTCCTTTCATCGAAAGCTTTCTGAAATCACCCATTCACTTTCAATTTTATTACTTCATTCATTTTCCATTTGTTTTCTTCCTTCCATTCATTTCACCTTTCTTACTTGCTTTCATTCATTTACTTATTTATCCATTTCAATTTTCTTCTCATCCATTCTAACTCTTTCTTTTTCACGTTCGTTCGATCCAAAGTTCGGGTTAATTCGAAATGTGGAGCGGTATGAGCACTAACCCGAAAGCGTGATACAGAATGATAGAATGAAGATTTTGTGGGATTTCAGCATCTAAACAGATCAGCGGATACAACACAGAAGACTTGCTTTAGTGATAGTGAACAAAGACGGGGAAATGCAAGATAATTGATATCGCTGTACCCGGGGATAAAAAGGTGGAATAGGAGGAGCACGAGAAGATTGAAAAGTTAGAGTAACCGAGGAGAGAAGTCAAGAAGAGTTTGCGTATGGTTCATGTTGGTGTAGTACCGATAGTAGTTATGACCCTAAGTTTGGAATCTAGGATTGAAAAGTCGTGCAAGAATAAGACATAACTGTTGATAGGACCTTACCAGGCACTTATCTTGAGGAACGAGACAAACCTGAAGGATCGCCTAGGTACACGTGGTGAGGTTTTGATTGACCACTTATTTGGCTGCTCTACCCTAGCCACAATGAATTAAAAAGTAGGCATGCTAAAGTGAGACAATGCCGTCATAAAATATATGCCACCTATAACCTACCACACACAGAAAAATGGTACGTGCACAAACCACCACCAGTGCTAGAAGGTGAAAGCGTAACTTTGCTATGGCAATCCACCATACATACAAATCACCCTCTAAAAGTTACTAAACCCGATATCGCAATAAAAGATTTCAAAGATCGTAAATGCCATCTTATAGACATGACCCTCCTGTTTGATAAGTACATCTTGGCAAGAGAATTTGAAGAACTTTCAAGATATAAAGATCCTGAAATAGAAATTGCAAGAATGGGGCATTTGAACTCAACTACTAGTAGAGGAAGATGTGCTAGAAGTTATTGAAAAAAGATACTGATGCACACCTATAAAATACGAGGAAAACAATCTTTAAGTGGGATACAAAAATTTACCCAAATCAAGAAATGAGTAGTAGTAGTAGTAGTAATAATAATAATAATAATAATAATAATATGTCTGAATAGTCTATAAATAGAAACCGTTACGTTACCAAAGTCTTTTGGTGGCATGCCATATTAAGGATGATCAATAAAACAAAAACACTCTGTTCTCTTGCTTTTTGATCGGTTGTGATTACAAAAAAGTCTGAATTTTGGAAAATAAGTGTGAATGCCAATCTACCATTCAAATTAAACCTTTTCTGAAAATTACGAACAACAGTCTTTTCTAGACATAAGGAGTAAATGCTTCATCAATGCAGCTCCATCAGTGTGGTCTGTACGAGTGATAGATACGTAGCCAGCTGGCCAGACTCACTTAAAAATTGGAAAAAAAAAAACATATGCTGTCAGTTTCTAATAATAATGAAAAAAAAATGGGTGCTTGAAAAAAGTCTAGAAAAATCTGAAAGGTAAGGTAGTGTTGAAACAATCCTTACGACGGTATAACTGAAATCAGCAAGTTTATTGGGGAAAATGTTGTGGGATTGGATAGACTTGCTGTCACTTGATCTCAAGCAAGTTCTAAAGAATCCAATCACATTATACTACTCTGTGGACAATTGTATGACAATTAGTGTCCTAATACATGCGAAAAAGTAGTGCCTTTACACTGGCTACAGTCTCAGCTGTCTCTACTTGTGCTCCACATATCATATTTCTATTTATTTGGTCCTTTTGCAGTAGTTAAAATATCCTTAGAGGCTACAAACACTGGAAGTTGTGTCACTCACTATATGTCATATTAGCCCAAACTATGGAGAGAAACGGATTCACGCCTTTCAAAAGACATTAGTTCGAATTGACAATGACTCCTTTTCGGTTTGAACCTGGCTCGCCTTGTCCATTGTCCATGTTGTCACCCACTCGGTCACTCTCCATTAATACAGTCGGAGAAAAAAAAGAAAAGAAATCATTGGTAATTTTACGCGGGAAGTTAGTGGAGGCGTTGACAAAATGGCTGCTGTTTCTTTTTTATTCGTCAAAATGGCTGCCACTCCCAGTTCGTTTCTGATTGGAAAAACTGCGTCAAGCCTGTAATTGAAATTAACAATTGGAAGGAAATTGAAAATAAAGTCGGTGAAAAAATGCAATGAATAAAGCGCAAAGAAGTGGAAAATGCTAGTTTACAATTCCAAAAAGTTATAAAGATAAAAGAATAAAAAATGTGTCTGGGAAAATTGATGCAATAAAAAAGTGTTTTAACAGAATTGCGGACTTGATCTAAATTTTCTTTAAAAATTGAAAAGGTGGGCTGTGTTCAAGATGAGACTGAAGTATTGGGAGGAAGGAAAGATTGAAGATAAAAAGGAGAGACAAGAATAATAATGAACATAAAAATAAAGAAAAAGTGGGGGAATGAGAGGCAGAGAGAGAGAGAGAGAGAGAGAGAGAGAGAGAGAGAGAGAGAGACAAAGAGACAAAGAGAGACAAAGGGAGAATAGAAACGATGAAGTCCTCTGAGAGGGACATAAGAGGGAAAAAAGTAACAAATGATTAAAAAATACCATCGGAAAAGAGGACAAATAAAATAATGAAAAAAAAAACTTTGTGTTTTTGGGAGAACATAGAAGTTTTACAACGGAAAAAGCAAGTTCGATGAATAATAGAAAGAAAGCAACGTCACAAGACACATTCGAGATTTTGTCTCCACTTCCCGATCGATCCGTGGAGATCAAATAGAATTCTTGGTTCCTAAACGTGATAAACGCCATTCGAAAAAATCTGCTTAATCAAATTAAAAATCAAATTCTGGATTTTATTTTTTCCCTCTTATTACAACTGTTATATATATTTATATATATCTATATCTCTCAATATATATATATAATTTTATAGGGTAATTTGATAATTGGACAGCGGAAAAAATTAAGAGAAAAAACAAACGTCACATCTCGAAAATGTTTATCATCACGTAGGCTGGTTCTAATGCATATTTCAACTGTTGTAGAGAAAATGGTATGCTGTTTACATGTTTGAAATTTGAGGAATGGAAACGGGAGATTTTTGTATTGTTAAGTTGTTCAGTATGAGTGAGAGGGGAAGGGGTTTGTATCTCTGTGTGTGAGAATCAGGTTGGTCTGAACTGAAAAGGTCTCCGAGTCAGAATGATAATGGTTAGTTTTCAGGATAGTCATTGTGATTATGGGCTTTTTCTTAATGGAGAGGAGGTGTTTGGCATTTTATGGATAAGTGTTGACATGTATGAGGCGGAATGGAAGTGGGAGTGTTTTAATCTTTTTGTTTAATGGTGGGTGAGACTTTCTTTGTTTCTTCTTGTATAAGTGTGCGGATAATATTCATTAAAAGGTCTACTGTGTGTTAGCTTATCCTTGTATGCTTATTTTGTAATGAATGTTTTTGTGTGATTCTGTTTCAAAATCAATGCATCTAAAGATTTTGCAACCTGTAAATGTTCATACCTCTGGATTATCGTATTGCATTGGGATGTAAGGACTGATTCGAAACATTTCCGTATCGAAGGGTCATTACACCATCGCTACATAAGAATAGGCCTGGTTGATACATGTTCACATTTGCTTCCTTATTCTAATTCGAGTGAAGATGATTTCTGTTACTTTTGCATAAATAAATGAAAAATTATAAAAATATATGTTTTAAAATATGTGTTCATTTATAAGAATTAAAAAAGACCCTGTATAATTTTGAAATGCATTTTTGTAGATTGGTTTGGCTTAGTCGATATGGGAGCCGCCAAACAATCTCTTTGTCATGGTTTCAAATCACTACGGAGAAATGTTAATTTCCATATCAGTATAATTTAACGTAACGGGACAGTGGAGAGTTTACCTCCCTTGATTAGGTGAGGAATCTTATTGTTGTTTATACAGGGGAGAATGAAGTTCTTGACAGGGGTTCAATCACAAAATATTGTGACAAAATAGTAGAAAGTTAGGGATTCAAAAGGTTTTTATAACGATAGAACCCCTTCTTGTTGTTTGTGTTGTAAACGCAACGTTTCGGCTGATCGACTCCACTACTCTATTACTGTACTATCCGAATACGAAGGCTGGAAGGAGAATTGTTCCAACTGTAGCAACGCTATAACATTAGATTCCGGTGATATTCTTATTTCTCTCCTTCATTGAAAAGTGTTTCTTTGAACCAAGATTGAAAAAATGATTTTTAAAAATTTGTTAACCTAAATGCATTTGTTTGTCTCGAATAAATTTTCAAAATAAATTTATGATCAAATATGATAATTATTTCTTGAGATAAACTTATGAATTCTTGTGTAACAAATTGGAATAATCTTTAAAAGTTTGATTTCATTACACTTTTTCGGCGTTGTTCGAACTAGATTTCCATACCTCGTCCCTGTTGAGTTGCGAAACCCACATCGGGTTGAACTCTGCATTGGTCTATTGGCATTCACTTCGTTTCCGATAGCGTTCCCTGTCTATAATCCGAACTTCTCCCCAAAGAGGATAGTGTTTACCTTTCTCTTGTCTGAAGAAAATAATTAAATGTTAATGACCTTTCTCAAAACTATAGACAGTATCTATTTAAAGATGTTTCAATTTCCTTCAATAAACATCCGAGGTTCTTTGAAAACTCATTTCCGTAGCTTTCTCTCTCTGATTAGATCAAACAGTCGTAGGTACAAAAGCTTGCTTTGGCGGCTGACGTAGTTATTTATCTCTAAAAGGAATCAATAACTGGTGTTCAAACCATAGCTAAAATAACTAAGATTTTCGAATACTGATTTTTAAGGCAGAAAAGTCCTACATATTTGAGTGACTGGCGTTGCATATTTTCCATTCAAACACATACACGCATGAACAAATGGACGGACACTCGCACACAGAAAAAAGATGAAATCTTTTTTAATCTTTAATTGCAGCAGTTCAATAATTTAGAGAGATAATGAATGCTGAAACGAATATTTTATCAAACAAAACAGTAATCAAGGAAGGCTATCATTGCAACATATGAAATTAGTAAATTGATTCCTAAAATTGCCTATGTTAATTACGTTCAAGAGTCGCTTACGTAGCCATCAGTGTCTACGATATCATTCAATGTCATGGATTTGAGTGCCAAATAAACAATTCAGGAAATTTCTTTGCGTAATTCCACTGTTGACTGAAAAATCAATGAGATGGTACGGAGAGGCATTGAAGAAGGATTAGTCAGTTCATTACAATCCAAGAAATTCTCCTTCCAATTAGACAAAACTACTTCACAAGATAAAGACGCACTTCTCATGGCTTATGCGAGATTCTGGGACCGAGATGATCAGATTGAAGAGACGCTGTTTGCCAAGAGGATTAAATCAGAAACTGAGGGATTGTCTAGTGTTACTTGTGAGAACAAAATTCTAATGGATGAAAACATACAACTGATGATAATGTTTCCTAATCATGACTCGATCATAAAGAACACAAGGAATGCCAACGTAATTTTCATTTTTCAAGTTTAACTACGCCTGGCACAATGCCACACGTTACAATCGAACTCAACCCTAATGAATTAAGAGGCAAGCTTGTTAAACATCACTCCACGATGTGGCCATAAGGATATTTTAGTGTGGTTACAATGCAACAAGTACGGAAAACCCAGTGTGGAACGAACTCACTATTTAACATTAATAATCAGTTAAGCATTACAGCACGACGATTCTTTTAATGGTATGTTAGTGGAGTTATTTACTAGCATTAGCCTATCATTTGAAACTTTTCAGTATTTCGATGCTATCTATTTATATATGCGATATCCAAATTTTGATCTATGAATTTTGATAAAAGATCTAAATTATGTAATTTTATATCAGATTTTTCCCAAACTGCTGGTCCAAACATCTAAACTCGACACTGCAATGTCTGTTTTATTGACTAATATATATGGCAGATATCATGTTTGTACAATGGCCACCTGTCGGATTTTTTCGATGCGTAACATGCACGCACACATTGTAGTTAGATATGAAACGCTGAGAAATTGTAAAAATAGATTGAAATGTGTTGATCAAAAAAAGATAAAGGAGAAAAAGATGGATGAATGAATAATTACAAAAAAAAAAGAAGGAAAGAACAAAGAATGTGAAGAAAAGAAGGAAGGAATAATGGAACAAAGTGGGGGGAATAAGTGAAAAAAAAGTTCATGCGTGAGTGTCACGTGCTCTCATCCCCTGAACAAACAGGTTCGGTTAAATATGCCCAGGTCCACAGCACCGTAAATAGAAGACACATTTGAATCCACGTTTATTGAAGCAAAGACAAATTGCATTATTGGAAGGAGGAGGAGGAGGAGGAGGAGGAGGAGGAGAAGAAGAAGAAGAAGAAGAAGAAGAAGAAGAAGAAGAAGAAGAAGAAGAAGAAGAAAAGGAGAAGGAGAAAATGAAAATACCGACGAAGTTCCCATGGCAACAAGGGGATGTCGATCCCAACTTCATCAACATCTAAATAAAAGGCAAATGCTGAATGTTACTCAGCACGTGTGCATATGTGTGTGCGTATGTATACATATATATATATATATATATATATATATATATACATATATATGTGTGTGTGTGTGTGTGTGTGTTTGATTGGGTGAGTGTATACTTAGTGCAAATATTGTATTCACGCTTTGTAAAGTAAATATTGGAGTATTTAGAGGCAAAAGCTGTTTTTGTATGCGTTCTACACACATACACACACACATATGCATATATATATATATATATATATATATATATACATATATATATATATATATATGTATGTATACGTGTGTGTTTGTGTGTGTGAGTGTGTGTATGCGTCCTCATCTTAATTTTTTTCAAAGAACCAGGATATAATTCTCCGTTCATATCTCTGGTGGAAAAAATTATATCAGTTGATTGATCCAATATCCAGCAATATCGTCAAGCATTTCTGTATATACCTATATATATATCTATATCTATCTATCTATCTATCTATCTATCTATCTATATATGTATATATATATATATATATATATGTGTGTGTGTGTGTGTGTGTGTGTGTGCGTATGTGTGTGTGTGTGTGTGTGTGTACATACATACATATAACCATATTTTTTCTTGTATACCCATAAACTATCATCTCGCTCTTTTCGTTTGTTTTTTTCTCATTGGAGGAACTTTCCGCTAATTCCTAGTAAGAAGAATATTTTCAGATTATATTTCAGATTATTTCCTGGGCAATTTAGTTTTTTAAAGATTTTTTGCCTCAAGTGTGGACCAAGAACTGAAACTGTGGCAACTGTGGTCGGATTCGACGGTACCATAGCGTAGACGATTGAGAAGTAGCATTTGAGAAGAATTTCATTTAATCTAAACATGTTTAATAAGATGGATTAGGTTGGTCCTCTGAAATAGGTAACTCAATTTCAGCCATAAACACATTGGCATATCACTCTCTTTTGGCAGTCTTGCACAAAGATTCTACTATAAAAAAGACAATATTGACACTTTTGATTAATAATATATAAGATTCCACAAAGCCAATAAGTATTTAAGTACGATATTGTTCTTAATTGCACTTGTCTAAAGTTCGTGTCCGTTGTATGAACACAATCATTCTCCAAATACATCATCAAAATCGGTGGAAGCAGGAAATTGATAAAATGAGTTTAAAATTGTATTACATATTTTGAACGTTGCATTATTCTATTATTTTACCGTAATAAGTTATAATGTTATGATTGAGAAATCCATAAATTTTGCCAATCAAAAACAATAGGAGAAAATTTGTAAGAAAACAAATTTTTCCCCGACTGATTATGGCACAGTATGATAATCATCTCGAAGTAATGTTCGTTACATCGATCTAAATTCCTCATAGAGTACCTGTTTATTTTCACTTGAGAGAAATTTAGTTTGTTTTTTGATCAAATTCAAATATGCACGCATGTAATCTATGGTATAATCTTTGATTCAGAACTAAGATGTTTGGTATAATGAAAACTTCGAGATCAAAACATACAGCTCTCTTTTACTGTCATTCTGTTCCCATCTCACTCTCTCCCTATCTCTCTCTCTCTCTCTCTCTCTCTCTCTCTCTCTATATATATATATATATATATATATAAATAAATAGTTGGTTGCGGATTCGCTACACAAACTAGCTCATATATATATATATATATATATATATATATATATATATATATATATATATTTCAATCTCTTTTTCGTTATCATTTTACTAAGAACTTGTTTTTAGTCATAACAGCATATTGCTTATCTTTCTCTCCCCCTCTCTCTTTCTTTATCTATCCGTTTATCTTTTTCCTGATTCTCTCGTTATCTCTCAAAGACTTTAATTCTAAGCCATCGATCCAAACGAATTGTTAGATCCAAGTTATATTATTCTATTGCTTCGGCCTGTCTCTGTCTATGTCTCTCGGTCTCTATCTTTCTCTCAGAGCTGTTTCGTGTCTGGGTTTGACCCTGAGTCAAAGCCCTTGTCCTAAATGCTGATTTTTAAGGCTGACATGCTTCTACAATGCAGATGATTTAACACAGTCCAGCCTTTATTCTACCCCTACTAGTAATAAATACAATTGTATATATCTAAGATCAGCACTATTAACGTGATATATCCTTGTTAAAAATATCCCCTGATTCAGTCTTTTATGTAAACATGTATTTATGGATGTTACAGCAACAATGGAACATACACTGGGTAGAATCATTCTTAACAATGGAGAGATCATAAAACAGCATAGCATATTAGAAACAATCAGAGATCAAAGATGTCATAGTCAGCATTAGACAACTGAAATGGTTATAGGTTGGTCATGTTGCAAGAATACCAGACAACAGCTGTACATCACAACTGACAGAGTTGATTTTCAGAGATTATGCGCAAAATTATGGCTGGCAAAAAAAAAATGGTGGCTCGAATTGGAGAAGTCCAAAAAGTACTTGCTCTGCGCTATCCATGTTAGGTCAACGGAATCTTGGGAGTGATGTATGTACCCACTTGATAAGACAGAAAACAAGGATTCATATTTTTCCAAATCGTAACCTTAACCGGATTCGAACCTTGTTTGCTGATTACGATTTTGTGCTGATTGGTAACTCTTGCGCTACAACTGCTGTTGTGAGGTACATGCTATGCTAACAAACTGAGTTTATTTACAAGTGTTTATTCATGAAATGAGGCTCTCATCGATCGAAATCATTATACAGAGCAAATTGTAATATAAGGCACCTATTGATGTGATAATAATCTATCTATAAATATAGCAACTATGAATTACTGATGCTAAACTTGGGAATTAACAAAACGAACGGAAAAGCAACTTAAAATCATTCAGAGATTGAAAAGAGCAATGCTAAGGATAACTAAAATGAAATAAGATCAATATTGTTGGAGGTTAGGAGAACCAAGGTGAAGAATATTATACAAATAATGATGGCTGACGATTTGCAAAGGGAGATAACAAAAGATGGAACGAAAGACCAACTGACTGATCCCGATGAGACTGTAAATACAGTAGGAACGGACCCGACACAAGGGTGCGCATGAAATAAAAAGGTTTCCTGGCAAGACATGACAAAGGTCACTGCAATAGTGGTCGTCATGGACAATGATGGGAAAGGCTTTTGTTTAGCAGTAGACATATGATGATTTAAGCAAAAGCAATATTTCCTGGCTATAACTTCCCATCCCCTGTCCCCACCCTCTCTCTCTCTACATATACATGTAAACTTTCTTAGAGTTAACTCTAGCATGACACTTTATGCGATTTTAATTTAGTTTCATTACTTACCATACCTCTCATCCGTAAGTTATTGCTGGTATCATAAGGTCAATATATCTTCTTGAGAATCATTTTGTTTCGTTCAGTTTTGAAGTTAAATTTTGTTTTGTACGCTGTCATTCTACGCTCACTTCCTTTATCTATTTTCTTTATAGCGGTAACGACATTAATGTCATTGGTTTTTGGAACTATCATAAAGTCACTTCCATTTTTTGTTACCCCATTAGGGATTTCCAAAGTCCACTTACGGCATTCTCGTTTTTGAAAGAATGCATTACTTATTTTTAATCTGTTTCTTCATTGAAAATTGACTTGCCTGTCAAGTCTCTCATTTCTCCGGCCTATTCCACACTTTCCCTTGCCCAACCTTTCATTTCTCCATCTTAGCATTAAAGTTTTCATTATCTTACTTATGTTGTCATAAAGCACTTCAATTACCTGGTCAGAGTCTTTTTAAGGTGGTTTGCAAAACTGTCTTTAGTTTGGATCGTTTGCCTGGTTTTACTGCTATTGAAGCCATTCCATCAAAAGTTATAACGTTGACTATAATGTTGTTATTGACTACAAATCCTACACCACTAAACCTGTTATCCCCCTCTTTTATAACAGAATATATGATTATTTACCTTCAGCTTCTGATAAATTCAAGACTACGTCTTGCTTGGACAGTGATTGCTCACCATCTGTGGCACTTACCTCGCGGGCAAATGAAACGATGCAGTTGGATCTATGATAGACAAATACTAAACAAAAACAACACGATATTTATACAGTTTTATTCCCTCAGTGAATAGGGGAGGTAGAGAAAAATTTAGTTCATCTGTTACCACCATTTATATTGGTGTTACCTTATTTGGTATAACTCTGTCTGTCTCTCTATCAGTTTTTCTATCAGTCCGTCTCGCTCTTTCTCTGTCTCTCTCTTTATATGTATATAACAAATAATACTTCATACCTGCTATCGGGGTTTGAGTCTGAATAAAAGTCAACACAGAGAAAACCATTGATAGTGATCACTTAGTGTCACCAATAACCAATGGGTAACATTGATCAAAGAAAATTGACTTTGGAATAGCATACATTGTTATTAATTATGTATCAGGTTGTAAAGAACATTATTGAAAATATTTTTACACTAAAAAGTTATGAATAGAAAAAAAATCTATTCATTTCAAAAAGAAGTTGTTTTTTTGTATTTTTTTAGGACAGACTGATTTTTATAACAATGACCATTTGATCATATCATCTGTGATTATAATAAACAATTTCCTCTGCATTTTGAATGTTGACTTTTTAGACTTAATAAGCCTCTGCGACGTGAACGATTTCCCCAGCTCGGTCATTTCATCGCAGCTAATCAATTTGCAATGAGTTCTCATGACAGCCTTCACTCGTTCTAACGGCTAATTTGATGACGTATAATGATCCGTTTATTTTTATATCTTTTCATGTTTCACATTGTTGCAAGTTAGAGAGAAATCAGGAAGAAGAGATATCCTAAAATCCATGAGAAACCTTAAACGGCAATGGGTAAGTTGCAAGTATGTCAGTTTGCGAATAAGCAAAAAAAATATACACGTGTGAAAGATGGAGAGCCATTCAAAGAATAACGGTTTTGTCCTCTTTATTTTCCTCTTTCGTATATTGAGCCTATTTTTCAATGAATCTTCCAATCCAGTTTTACGGAACACAACCTTTTTTATTTTATTTTGCTCCTACCATTCCTAGGAGGAATACTGTACTGTATATTCAATTCTCTTTTGTTGTTCTAGAACCAAGAATCTAGCCTTTAGTTATTGCACCGAATCTTTTGAAATGCTGGTTGAGAAAATCTAAAAAATAGACTTGAAAGCTAAGAATCTTTAGAAATCAGAGATTGCATTGTATGTTAACTTTTCTCATTTTAAGTAACTGTAAGTCATTTTGTCACGTACATGAATAGCTGTTTTCTTCTATAAAGACTCTCACTGATTCCTGAATGGAAAAATACTTCTTAAGAGTAATCAGAATGGAAAAAAATAATTAGACAGATGAAATGGAAGAATAAGCACTTGACGAGATATCTCGAGAGAATTTCTTCTCTTGAGCGGCTGACGAAATATCTCGCCGATGCGTCATCACACTTCTTATAACTATTCATGACGCATAAGGAGAATGACTTGCTGAGATGCTTGTTGCATTTATAAGTCCATTACTGTTCCAAATTTACGTCAGCACCTGAGAAATGTACTCAGTCGCTCTCATGAATCAAGGGGTTTTATTTCTTCCTTTAATCCTCCTAGGGGCCGGCTGGTTCCAAAAGTGCATGTTTGGAAGAGGCTGGACTTTATGATGTAAGGAACAGCCTGCCATGATAGTCTAATAAGATAATTTTCTATCCATTGTACGAAACTAAATCTTCGAAGTATTTTGGTTACTTCTTTTCAGTGTTGCCAGTTAAGATACTTCATATCTAAATTTAAGTATATGATTTTAGATAAAATATCCTTATCCTGTAATTTTCAAATGACTTTTTATATATTTCTCGACGATTACTGATCTTCGAAACATCAAATTCGACAATGCACTGTCTTCTGGCAAGTACATCTAATGTATAACAAAAAAAAAAAACAAAACAAATGTATACAATGTGGAGTACTCGCTGTAAATATATACACAGAAATACAGATTACTTCGATTGTAGCTACATATTACCATATAGAAGAAACTTGTCCTTTGCTAAAGCTCAATCTACTACAGGAGTTTAGTTTGTATGTTTGTGTACATAGGAGTATGTGCTTATGTAGAAGTGTATGTCCGTAATGTCGAGCAGCTAATGGATGTATACTATGTATAAAACTTTCGAATATAAACCGCACAAAAAAGGTCTCAATCAATCACATATGCAATCTTGCAGTCGTAAAATTATAGAGCATCGACAAGTGGAAGCTTTGAAAAGTCATTATACTGATATAAACACGTATAAATGCGAGGAAAGAACTCCGAAACACCTCGAGACAACTGGATTTCGAAACCTAATGCAGCCGAACATAATCGTTAACTGTTATCGTATCATCGATGGGAATTGGGTTTGGGAACAAGATGTGAGGTCAAGTTGCGTTTGGGAGAAGGTATACGATGAGGATCAGATTTTCGGAACTAGGTGTACAGCAATGTCTCGATTAATAGGCACGGAATATTCAAATAACCCTGGGAAATTGAAATGAAATTATACGCTGTATCCTACATACCCCCAAAACTCTATGTGCCTTGGTTAGTACTAACGTGTTTAAAAGGCGATAACATGTAATAAATAAATCTTAATCAAGCAAATAGCCCATTTCGCACTGATCTTTTTCAAAAAAGATACTTGGTGTAATTTGTATACATAACTGTCTTCATCTTAGGTAGTATAGTGGAGACCAGGGTTTGATACCTCACAAGTTTCAATTCATGTTTTATCTATATTTTTATATGCATAAAATCCGGCAGAATGATTATACTTAGTGATAAATTATATTAAAAAAAAATCATTTTTGAAATGATCTCCCGTCTTTACACCGTTAATGTATCACTCAAATTAGAAAGTATAGACAGAATAAGCAATTTTTGAAAGTAAGGCTGATGCAGAAATTGAACCTATGCCCAATGGTGTAGCCACATAACCGTATTGTAGCTCTTACCTTTGAGCTAAACAGCCACTGGGAATGCAAAGGCCCAAATGACTGTTTTCATCCTAAATTTCCACACCATTTATTCACAATCTAATATTTCCTTTAAAATATAATCCTCATTCTACTTTATTTTTCCTCTACTCCAAAGTACCTTAATATTTAAAGTTGAACGTATCGAGCCTTCTATGAAATGGACCCATCATATACCGTAAAAAAATACATTACATTATGTTGCATCCCTAATTTGTACTGTATATATATATATATATATATATATATATATATATATATATATATATATATATATATATACATATCTATCTATCTATCTATCTATCTATATATATATATACATATATATATATATATATATATATATATATACATATCTATCTATCTATCTATCTATATATATATATATATATATATATATATATATATACATATCTTATATATATATATATATATATATATATATATATATATATGTATAAACATATATAATTCATGCTTCCATTGAACATATGTTGATTGGCCAGCAAGCTTTTGTTGGCAAGTAGAGACTTTAAGAGTAGGTCAAAAGATAAGATCTAAATGGAAAATTTGAGGGTCTGCTATGTGCAATGTAATATGAGTTAAGCATAATTTCACTATACGTAAGTTAACAGTTATTATTCATCCCCATAACCCCCCCGAAAACTTCACATATCTTCCTTCGGCCATAAATTTGTCGTACTATAGACATTAATATCCTTTATGTACACCTGCGCAGTAACTTTGGAAAACATTTATGGCCCAAGCATAAAAAATGTATTTCATGAGAATTTGATTAAATAAGTAATATAATGACCATGGCAATTTTATTTATGTTCAGCTTAGTGTCTACAGGATGTTTTATGTCTGTTAAGGACCCCAAACTCAGCCCTCTTCGTTCAAAAAAAAAAATTAATTGGAGTTAGAATTAGTTGTGAAACATCTGGAATTGACATAAAATAAGACGGTGTTTAATTGTCCCATAGATATCTCTTAACTTTAGCTACGAGGCCAAAAATATTGGAGGCTTGATAGCGATCAGATTTGATTATGACGTCATTTGATGGTGTGTGGGCATAGATGTGCTTCTATTATTTGCAATCTACGATGCTGTAACTTGTATGTGGCATTCAGGTATTATTCACAAGTATTTGGCAAATTCGAGTATCCATGTCCATATATGAAGAGTGTATCTCCAAAACACGATATGCGCCATTTGAAATATTAATAATTTGATTGATTCAAAAGTGTAAATCCGGATTTGAATCTTCGTATATTACTACAACCTCTTTGGATATTTTCAATTCATTAAGTTTTGAAAGGGAGAAAAGTTCAAATCAAAAATTTGGTTTTTGATTTATTTTAACACATCTTTCAGATTGGACCTATCACGTTCAGGAACCACTGTTTTTATATGTATGTATGTATGTATGTATGTATGTATCTATGTATCTATGTATGTGTGTGTGTATATGTTTCTGTGTGTGTATGTGTGTGTTTCTAAGCTAGTATTTGTCCTGCTTTGCAATGGATGCAATAATTTTTAGTTATTAGTGGAAAAGTAGTTAGTCCAAGTTGTAATTCAACCATTATGAAAATTATTTGTGAAGACGCGACACAAGCAGCCTCAGCTGAAATTTGATCTTCGATCGTGGATGTCGTTTCTCGTTTTAATCACTGTTACACTTTCAAAAACCTGAGTATATATACAAATACATATATGTATACGTGTATATAAATAAACGTGTTTGACAGTATATAAATGGAAACATAAATGCATGTATCCTAATATTGTACAGTTATATATCCACGCAAGGGCACACACACACACACACACACACACACACACACACATATGTATATATATATATATATATATATATATATATATATATATATGTATGTATGTGTATGTACAAGAGTGTCAATATGTCAAAATAACACACTAAAACTAAAAGCACAATATTTGCACGAATGTTTCCTATAATGACTATGAATTACATTTGATTTTTCTCACTGCTCACAATGCAAGATCAATTGGATGGTTTTGTCAACATTAAAAACCCAAGGGCTATAATTGACTACCATTGCTGTGATGTGGGCGGACGATATGTTTACTGATTCATGCATCTGGTACAGCTGACAAAAAAAAAAAAAAAAGAATAGAAAAGATAAAAATAAGAGTAGGTTTCGATTGGTTATTGAATTTTGTTTTGACTGCGTTGATTGGATATCACTTTTATGATATTTATATCTAACATCCATACGTAGTTCAAAGTAAGATAAAAATCTTTCGACTTCAAGATTGTGATATGGGCGTGTATTCCATTCCTGATTGGCTGTTTGGCCAACGTTTTCATTTGATGGACGTTTAAAATTTGTCCATATCTTATTTCTGATTGGTCTTTTTCCAGACCATATGTGAATAACATTTTGCGGATGGAAACCACCCAGTTATGGACGAACGGTGTACTTCTTTTCTTTTTATTAAATACTTACATTCATTTATTTATATTTATAAAAGTTTCATAAACCATCTCGTTTTAACCCTGCACTTGGTAAACAAGAGTGTTCTGTTTACAAAACTCGTGAAAACTGAAGTTCCTAAAAATAGCCATAAGGCATTAGAAACTCCCAAATGCGCATGTGCAGAAGGTGTAAAGCAATATATGAAAACAGGTGCACAAAGATGTGTATGCATTATTTATGTCGATCTATATTTATGTATATATTTTGGGGTTCGAATAGTAACGTGCGAAGGTACTTATTTGCTCAGATTAGCTTAGTCTGGCATGAGGCCTGGCGAGTGAGTCAGCGAGTGTGGATAGAATTCTTCGAAGACTGATACGCAAGGCATTAATTGACACTGTTTGTATTTAACGACGGATTATAAAAAAACAAAAAAACTTATTCGTCCACAAGATCGAATGTGGGAAAAAATATCATGTGTTAGGTAAAATGATGTTTAAAGGAGACCGACAATAGGTTTCTTTGAATTCGTTTGGTAGTTTTTAGAAATTCAATATTTCTTTTTAAAATTAATAACGCCCAATGTGTTGAATATGAGTCTGTGTTTTTGACAATGGCTGATGAAGGCGATTATTGCTCATGACCGTAGTACCTAATCATTTATAGCAACCGATTGTCTCTTAGTGAATGGTCCCGTACACAGTCTTCAAGTGCGATCACCTCATCATTGGATAGATAATAAATTTAATGAGTGGCATTTGAAACCGACTAAAGAGGAAGAGATCAAGTTAAGAATCACCCGAGGATGGATAACTTTCGGCAGAGCAAGCTCAACCTTAAAAAACAAGTCAATACCAATAATCTTTAAAAAAAAAAGGTGTGTACTACCAATGCATTCTCCCAATAGACACTAATGGAGATGAAACATGGAGCCTAACCAAGAGACAGACTTACAAACTGAGAAGCATGCAGCGTATGCATGAGAGAATCATGCTCAACTTCACATGGAGAGATCACAAGACAGTAAAACGGGGGTACGAGGCATCATAGAATCTATTAGAAAATTCAAATGACAATGGACGGGCCATATTGCAAGTATGACAGACAGCTGATGGATATCATGACTCACAACACAGATCCCCAGAGATCACATGCGAAACTGAAGCCGACAGAATTCAACATGGAGAGATGAACTAGACAAATTTAGAAAATGTTGGCCAATCATAGAGAAGTGTGACAAACCATGGAGAAGGTCTATGTCCAACAATGGACGTTAAAAAACTAATTGATGATGATGATTCAAAATACATTGAAAGGAGTATTGCTATGGCTGTATGCCCCCGTTAACTCAATGGGAACATCACAAAGTTTACACTGAAAGAAATCCTCTTTCCACGTCTTCAGTTTCAAAATTTGCATCAAGCTTAACAGACGTGAATTCCAATGCCGTTTCCTCAGCCATATGAAAAAAAAAACCGTCATTGGTCATCCAGATAGGTAGCCGGGGGATGATCGAGTGTCAGGGCCGTAAGTGTTTGTCACTGAGTTTTACGGGTCAGGGATCTTCAGAAGAAAGGCCGTCGGGCATAATCACTAATTGAATCGTAAAACTCTCGCTGCATCACAACTGCTTTGGCTGATGAGACCATCCCGACGTCTTTCATATTTCACACACACACACACACACATACACACACACACACATACATATATATATATATATATATATATATATATATATATATATATATATATATATATATTAAAGCTCTTTCTATATATATTAACGCCTTCTTTTTCAGGATGGAGCATCGTCAGGATAGGCAACTGTCTATTACTGCTGTAATCCAATGCCCTTCAAACTCCAGAATTGAGCATTTTGTTAGATGGGGGATTATGTGTAAGTAAATATATCACTTAATTCGGCCCTACTGATTCTTCAGTTCAGCGTACGGTAGGGGTGAAATGTCTGCCTCAGGATCCGACACCAAGGCTTCGGTGGTACAGGAAGTCCTTAGCCACACTAATGTGTTGCAATACAACGAAACAGCTATATATATATATATATATATATATATATATATATATATATATATTGATAAGTCTATCAATGCACTATCTTAAAGCTTTGTCCATTATGGGAACAATAAAAGGTGAAGTACTGACTCTCTTTGTGAAGTAGAAGCTTCACCTCTATATATCATATACATATAGTCAGTCTCTGTTTCTGTGTCCTTCAGTCTTTATGTCTCTGTCTTTTTCTATCTCTCTCTCTCTCTCTCATTGGACGAGATGAACTAAAATCATTTAAACGAAGGATAATCTTTCAAAAAGCAACGTTTCTTCGTAGTAAAGAGGGTTGAGCCAGGGTTATGCCCTGATATACTTGACAAAAGCTCGAGAAACCAAATAGGACTGACTTAGTCGAAGATCACAGATACTCCACACTAAAATCACTGACCCTTTGTGACATTTCACTTTAATCGGCTGGCAAATAAAAACTATTTTGTGACAAGTCTGACTATAATAACACACCATGTGTATTTATTTATTTGTCGTCTTTCGCGTTAACAAACAAAACTTTCCGATATTACCACCAGGTAGTTTTCTCTGTATCATCACACGATGACGTATAAAAATAGGATTTTATGTTCCGGTGATGTTTGTTCTGTTAAATTTGATGAGAAACACCATATCTGTACAATGGCGAATAGAATGTTATTTGTCAATTTATTACCTTGGGGTTGCAGGTAGAATTTTTTTCGAAGAAAACGACATATGATAAATGAATATATATATATATATATATATATATATATATATATATATATATATATATATATATATATATGTGTGTGTGTGTGTGTGTGTGTGTGTGGTAATGTAGCACTTTTCTATATTTGAGCAAAAACAGCCCCTCAGAAAAACGATACGATAAACAATTCACACTTATTTGTGTTTTTGTATCTTCTCTTAATATCACCTTTATTTCAATATTCAGCAAGTTTGAACATAAACAAAATATATTGTGCAGCCTAAGGTTTTTGATATTTTATAAGTACAATGCAACTGAAAATTAATTTGAATACTGTCGTTATTTCTTGACAGCATGGCTTAACTAGCATAATTACATACTTTTCAGCATTGCTGTTATTTGACTCAAGGCAAAAGGCCTGGATTACAAATGTTGAATTTCAAGGTAAAGAAGCCCTCTACATGGCACGATCTTCCAACTTCCTCATTTTGTCTTATGTCGAGATCAGTGGCTGGGGAAAGTAAATTCCTTACTGAATTATTCATAAAAAACTGGATTATCCTCTTCACAGATAAGCGTTTCTGATGATTAGAAATAAATAAGAGAGAGAGAGAGAGAGAGAGAGAGAGAGAGAGAGAGAGAGAGAGAGAGAGAGCTTTGAATTCGTCCAATAGAAAGCAGCTTTCTACTACACTAGGACGAGTAAGGTCGATAGCAAACCTCGACGTCTACCGTAATACCAAGGAAAATTAGTTATTTTATCACGATGACGTCTTCATAATGGGAGGTTAGTGCGATAACAAAAATGATGTTCGTCACAGCGACGCCATCATAATGGAACTATAGGTTGTCAGTGAAACAACAGAAAAATCACAACAATAATTTCATGACGTTATCGTTAAAATCAGTCAAATGGCGACAAAACAGTATATAATATCCAGACCCGGCGGCAGCTCCTCCATATTTCTTTGATAGCCGACTGCTAGAAGAACAATTCTGGTTCCTTCGTGACGCTGGTCGTACAGATAAGGTAATTAGCATCCTTGTCCTCACATACACGTTTGGGCCTTCATGTTTGACTCAACATTGTGTCCTATTCCCCCCCCCAATGAGAAGCCAAATAGATCTCATACTGCATTCACAGCACTTCTGCTGCACAAAATTAAAATTAATGCATTTCACATTTTCGCAAAATTATTTTATAGGTCAAAAAATAAATGCAGCATCATTCTGACAGGGTTTTGAAGATGCTAAAATCCAATGAATGCAAGCAAAACCTTGAATAGGGGAGTTAATTCGTTTTGACATTTTTACGTTAGGTTCAAAACTGTGCCCTTCAAAGTCTTATTTATGAACGTATTTCTCTTCAATCCATTCCTAATTAAGTTAATTTGTACGGCATTAACTGAACCATACTGCATCAAAACCAGCACAAACCAGAATTAAACTATTCAAGGTATTCCTGCAATTTGTGCAAACTTTTGCTACGACATTGTCTGGGATCTCTATACTGATCTTCTAGTTTTAAATGATAATGACATTGGCGGAGATATACCTCACTGGATATTACTTCACATGGATACGTCCATTGTGTAATTATGAATGTCGACGTGTGTGTGAGTGACCGATTCAGAGAGAGAAGACGATTAGTTGACAAAGAGAATGAGTATCTGTATCCGTTACTACGATGGGTAATTCTTTCAAAGCATTTTTGAAATAGATACGGCTAATCAGATGATGTTTCTATTCACTTCAAAATGCTGACAAAATTCAAATTAGATTAATCAAATTGTCTGAAATAATTGAATAACTCATCAGACGTGGCTGGTTCCAATTTTGGATAATTTCCCACGATGGAAATTCGTTAGAGAGCCGATCACCTAACCTAAACACTAGCTTATATTATTGAACCATTCATATCAGATTACATGCTTTAATCACTGTCAGTAGGCAAATATTCAATGTTAACCAGGACTGCCAACATAGATTTCTTTAGTTTCAAGTGAAGCTGGCTGTTTCGCTGGCGAGTACAAGCTGCACTAATGGCGATAATGGACTGAAAATTTAGACATTTACTCCTCATTATGTCCTGTACTTTGATCCAAGCCTCTAAAACAGTAAAAATTTACCTCAAAAGTTTATGCTAGATTGGTCCCTCAGTTTGTGTCAAGCTGCAGTAAAACACGTTTTTTAAATTTTTTTCAGACTTTTCATCAATACAAAAAGAGATGTGAGAAGTAAGTCATTCATCGATCACCTCTTTTCTAATTTTTTACATGATCAGCCTCACCAAAGGATACTTATAAATATACTGGTCACATGACGGCTTTTATCTAACTAGAATTGCTATATTTCTTACCAACTCTAAAAATTCCCTGTCAAAAATGTTGTGTCCTCTGAGAGTTGCGCATTTAATAAAATGAAAGTTTTCTTTATCACATGAGACAATATTTCCATATTTTGAAGTTTAAGAAAATTTATTGGAAAAATCGTGGGAATAATTTTAGAATTATAGCATTTAGCAAGAAACACGTAATGGGAAATGAAACAGATTTATCAAAAGTTCGGCACAAGGCTTGGGCAATGGAGCACGCTATATGGAGCAAACTTATTATCTTCTGAAATCAGATCACTGCAACCTCTCTCCGTTACAAACTACCGAGTTCAATGGAGAAATAATTCGTTTCATCTTCAAGTTAAAGCAGTAATTTGATTGATCTAGAATCCATGTGTAGAATGGAGATAATACTTGTTGGCTTCAAAATGAACTGATTACCTCCCTTTTTCAATTCATTCCCATTAAAATACCTTTAACGTGCAAATACTTTCCCACACGATGTAAAAATCAACAATTTATACGAAGCAACAACAATCGATTTTCTTTCAACAGGGAGATAATCTGTTGTTTATTTTAATTCTAATAGGAGTTATCTCAATTTTACGCTTGTGATCAAGGAATTCCAACCAAATCAAGTGACTTATCATCTGCCCTTATCCAGTATTGAAGTTTGGGCAACCCACAATGGAATTCTTTTTGGCACCAGGCCACAAGTATAAGATAAGCAGGGAAGTTCGAGCTCTATACTCTGTAATGATGGTGTACAAGACTGGCTTTCAAATCGCAGGACACCCAACGTCAATGACAAATAGGAATTGACAATAAGGTAATTGATTTGATTATAATTACTGCTCTAATTTTATTCTCTGTTGAAGCTTTTACTGGAATCTAAATATGAATAATTAAAATAGAGGCCTAAGATGACTCAAAGCAATATATCTCCAGATTTTAAATATTCTCTAATATTGATGAGAATGTCACCGGGTATAACCTTTTACCATAGATAACCCGTGCCCCCAATTGAGATTCAATTTCGAATGAAAAATGCATCATCCCTTATATAAAGTTACACGAATATGTGCAAAAATCCTGTTTCTAGAGATATAATGACCGCTGACTTTTTTTGCTGAAGCTAAAGAATATCTGCGGATGCGTGTTGTACATAATGAAATACGGTAGTTATTTCATTTCATAATATTCTGATGATGACCTGAATAAACATCAAAAAATCATCTGAATCATTGCACCAATTTTGTTTGCCAATCTTATATTATCATGGGAAAAAAATTGAGCAAAAGTTTGAAAATTCTCCTTTTTGAGCGAAGCCCCTAGCATTAGATTAAGATACCCCTTTTCGATAGTATCCACTTTATTTTCAAAGCTTAGCTTAGGCGGGCACATATCAACAGCTTTGGTATTCCCCGTGAAGATCTGACTCAATAAACTAGTGAATATTTTGCGAGAAATTTGGATATATGCCACTGACACATTCAGATCAAAGGTATTTACAAGGTGGTTGGAAGTCACTTACTGAAAATTGCATAGTTCACGTGAATGTTTAGGGCTGACAGATTAGATAACTCTACAGCGTGTTCGAAGAAAAACTCCATATTTGGAACTATCACTGGTTTGTCGATTGTTGTCAACCTAGTGTTAGTTTGGACCACACAATGGTACAAATAGTCTGCAGTGTTGAAATTCAGCGAATGCACCACATTCTCTGAGCGTTTTGGTATTGCCTTGATAGACCTTCGCAGGAAGTCTGGTGATATGTTTGCCATAACACATCGTATGTACTTCTCAGTTGATTGAGCGTTTGGGGTTAAGAGCAGTAAATCCCCTCGCTCACTGCAACAAAAAGCAATCACTGGGCATCAGATCAGGGCCCCTTAATTTTTATATAGAGTCAATTCTCACCCTCTGAGAACAATTAACTGGTCAACAAAACGAACATGTTAGCTGCAGGCTACAGTTGGCATCTCCTTTACGAAGTTTAGCTAATATTTCAGATATTTTTGTTACAATTGTCAGTACTGCGAAGAATTTAAGCCTATCTTACTTCTGCAGGGGTACATACGTGTAAGTCTGGTTTGTAGAATGTTTACAATAACTTCAGAAGACTGTGTGATAGAAGAAGGAATGACCTTTGTCATCCAGACAGACAGACAGACAGACACAGAGAAGATTAATTTACGGTAAAGGAGGCGAAAAATTTCCCATATAAATTACATATAGCGTAGTTGTTAGATAATCAAACAGAATTACTGCAAGTAATCTAATGGTTCTAGGTTCAATCTCAGTGCAAGACAATAATAATTCGAAAATACCTCTACTGCTCAGAGGGGAGTGCGGACTATATACCCCCGTCGGTTAAATAAAGGGTTCGGTTCGTTACATCCCCACACCTACCAGATGATACCTGATGAAGGCCGTAGAGTACAACAGCAGAAACGTTGTGTGAAAAACAACGAAGATAAGGATAGTCCAAATAATAATAGAAATAATAATAATACCTCATCAGAAAAATTTAGAGATATAACACAGTACTGTCAGAAATGGCGAGGTTACATGTGTTTTTGTGCTTGTTGTATGAAAAACAACCAGGATGAGGATAATCCGAATAATAATAGAAATAAATTAATAGGGGCTGCTTCTTCACTTTCCCGCCATTCTAGACAGTGGTGGAAAGCTGAACTTTTTTTTGCAAATGTGTCCTTTCAAAAAGCAGGGTATACCTGTACTGACACTACAAGTGCAAAGATTCTTGTTTGTTTGGAGGAGGGTTCAATAAACAAAGATAGAACTAGTTCGTTAAGATAACAATATTTGATGTGGACTTCTCATAGGCTCGATCTTTCAAAAATGAACTTAAACAAAATTTTTTATCAAAACATAACTGATCTTTTTGAATTGGAGACTGAATGTCAGAAAATGATCAAAGAAATGATAACAGTTTTTTTCCTGTATATTTTCTCAAGATCGGTGTGCAAATTCAATCTAGTGGGCGTTTACTGATAAAATTCATAAAAGATGCGTCAAGAAATTTGCTTGTAAGTTTTACATCTTTTTAATGTCTGAGTATTTTCCAATTTGAAACGTAGCATTTTTCCTGTAGCGAAAGCTAATCAGATGAAAACGACGATTATATTTAATTATTTTGTTTTACTATCGATAAACTTTACGACAAAAATACATTCTAGATGACACACCTAATGTCTGACTTTTTTTACATGCACACATAAATGCCACATATGCATATACATACACCCCACTTGCAAACTACTAGGACTCTATCACACACATATATATATACGTCAGAAAACACAGACATTAAGATCGTGGATCATGTTGTGAACAATTAATTGACAAGATGTACAAGTTGGCCAAACTGTAAGCATATATATATATATATATATATATATATATATATATATATATATATATATATATATATATATATATATATATACATATATATATATATATGTATATATATAGAGATAGATAGATAGATAGATAGATAGATAGATAGATAGATATAGTCACAGATTGTGCACATCCCTGCTGAAAATAATTTTCATCCAAGAGATTTCATAAATTGTTGACCTTCGTCATGAAAGACCGGTCGCTTTTAATATACTATGAAATCTGTGTTATGTACAGAATTCAACTATCTTACTCCTTATATCGTACATTTAATTTTATCGTGGGGGATCATTTGTTTGTTCACCATGAACCAATTTTAGGACAATAAAAAAAAGACATTTTAACATGCCATTTCCCCAGCGTACAGTTTCAACATTTACATTCCTAATACTGTCATAATTTGTGATACTTGAATTTTTTTCCATTTGCTTTTGTCTTATCCTTTGTTATTTAGATTGATATATCTATTCATTTTATTATCAAGATATGCTAAATGCATGTTATTTATTTTGTAAATTATATATCATGGACTGAATTGGATGGGTCTACTAAATTTAGTTTGGAAACATAATATGTATGTTTTTTCGAGGAAATTGAATAGGCATATTGCATAAATAAAAAATATAAATGAGAAATTATTTTTTATCGCACACGATCTCCTCGCATGTATGTTACTTTAAGATTCATATCATTTTCATTATTTATGATACTGAGATCTACTTTTATTTGATTTTCTTTAGTTAGTTAGATTTATCAGTATATCATTATTATTATTATTATTATTATTATTATTATCATTATTATTATTATTATTATTATTATTATTATCATTATTATTATTATAATAATTATTATTATTATAATTACTATCATCTTTATTATTATATTTCATTATTATTATCATTATCATTATCATTATTATCATTGTTATTATTATGATTATTATGATTATTATAATTATTATTATTATTATTATTATTATTATTATTATTATTATTATTATTATTATTATTATTATTATTATTATTATTATTATTATTATTATTATTATATCATAAGTTAAATATATTTTCAATGGGAAAATAAATATATACATTGATTAAATATTTTTTCCAGACATGCTCTCCTTACATACATTTATTTTTTTTTTCGATTTATATTATTATCAAATTTTGAAGTACATAGATTCACTCCGGCATATCTTTTTTATATTTTTCTTATTCTGCTATTCAGACTTAGTGCATTATTGTAGATGTGTACACACACACACACACACACACATACACACACACACACTATATATATATATATATATATATATATATATATATATATATATATATATATATAAAATACATGCACACACACACAAGGGTATATATATATATATATATATATATATATATATATATATATATATATACATACATATATATATATATATATATATATATATATATATATATATATATATATATATATATATATATACAATGCCCCACCTGTCATATCCGCTGGTTGGCAGGAAACAATTTAAAAAAAAAGAATTCAATCTGAAGTTACGACCATCTGCTTTTATACTGGTCTCAATTTTTTCATCCATTTATTGTAATATTATACGATATATTCAGAGAATTTCGAATACTTGTCGTAACAATTATTATAATTGATGGCTGCTATCGGAAAGGCTCGAAGCCAAACAAAAAAAGACGTATTCATTCAAAAGTCTCAATAAAAATAGAATCATACTTAATAGTTTTAATATTTCACGTTTTTATATCAAAAAAATCCTGAATAGGCATTTTTTTTATTTTACAGTACATTTTTGAGGCGTGAATTTGAATAACATATCTTATATCGAAAATGCGTTAACGAAGAAAAATCGTTTCTTTCCTTGCTTATAGCGCCACAAAAAATTTGGTATGACTTCAACACGTATAAGTACATGTAACTTTTTCCTGCATGGAATGATACTTGAATATTCAGTCCTTATATCTATCGATCTATCTTTTTATCAGGAATTATCCAACAAAACAGTCATCCACACTATGAACGCAATTTGATTTAGTTTTTGAGTGGGTTTGCCAGATTGCCGGCTATGTACGTATGTATGTACGTATGTATGTATTCATGTATGTATGTATTATGCGTACAGATCACACCACTGGAGCCAGGAGGCTGTGCAATTAAACATTTACTCCTTGCATATCTACAAAAGAACTTTGACGTGGTTGTCAATTTACAATGTAATCATACGTTGAATTCATCATGATTTTGTTTCCAGCAGCATTCAAGCTTGTTTTCGCATTTTTCTAAAAGTCAGACTTTAATATAGCCATCACTGTCCAATAAAATGCCAAAGAAGTTTGGGAAACCGGTGCTAACTGGTACATCTCCCATTTATATGGTCATAACTTGTCAGGAAATTTATAAAAAAACGCAAGTATGATCAAGAGTTATTACAGGAGAGAGAACATTATTGGATTGACCGTCCAAATCAAAAACATTAGTTAGAATGAAATTACGAATCATGGAAAAATGTAAAAATCTCAAATCATCGACAGCAACAAGACAGGAAATTGAAACAACCAAACTGAATAAAACTATCTGAATGAAAAAAAGACTAAAGAGAATACACAACAATCATCAAAACAATCCTCGAAAAAGGTCGGGGTTTAAAAGCTATTAACAAAACTTTCGATACAGAACAGAACAAATAACCACTCTACTCGGAGAAAATTGAGACTTAACAGCAGACAGAGACAGAATAGTCGAACGTGCCCAAGAATTTTACCAACAACTCTACTCCTCCAAACACAGACCGCAAAACAACGAACAGGATATGCAGGACTTGAGCAATCAGTTCGAGGATTTCCTAAAAGTTACGTCATAAGAGGTGAAACAAGCCATCAAACAAATAGAAAAGAGAAGGCCACTGGACCAGATAACGTCACCATCAACTTACTTCAAAATGCTGGTCAGATCATCACTAGGGAACTAGCTATTCTATCCAACATGTCCAAAACAAAATAGTTCCAGAGGATTAAAACACTGCACTCATAATACTGTTATATAAAAGAGGACCCGAAGGAAATGAAAACAAAGGATCAATAAGTCTACTCAATGGCATCAACGGACTTTTTACCAAAGTTATCACCAACCGTATCACCGAAACGATGGATGATTACCAACCGCTGGAGCAAGCTGACTAGAAGAAGCTACTCGAACATGGGCCATCTTCATTGGATAGATCAACCGAAACAGAAAGCAGCAGAGTTTAAGATGCCACTCACTGTAGCATTTATCGATTCCAAGCAGGCATTCAACTCAGTGGAAATTCCCAACGTTTTTAAGGCGACCATTCTACTGAGAGTAGACCCTGTGTATATCAGAATACTTAAAATATATATCGTCACAGCAGCTCCTTTATCAGGCTACAAAAAGACTTCCTGCGCTTTAAAATCCCAAAAGGGGTGATGTAAGGCAATACCAGCTCACCTAAATTCCTCACAGCCTTCCTCAAGATAATATTCCAAAATCTAGATGGGAAAATAAAAGAATAGGCAGTAAATACCTAAGTAGCCTCAGATAGGGATATAATGACTAAATGGATTCACCATTTTCCATTTCCCTTCGTTTTTGGTCCCCTTTCCACTTTTTTCTTTTTTAGCCTGATATATTTTGACTTGTTCCACGTCTCTTTTGTACTTTTGCTGGGTCTTTATTTTTCCTTTGCTCTAATTGCATACAATTATGCAGCCATCCAGATGGCTCTTTCTACATTTTATTCCAAGAAAAAATTCCTACAGAAGATGCTTGACACGTAGCATTTGTACTGTTTATCGACGGTTCTCATAAACTCATAGACTGAACTATGATAAACTGCATATAAGTGAAAATGTTACTCATCAGGGTGGAAAAAAAAAGTTTTTCATGCGAAACTACCCGTCATATGAATTCCGTAGAAAATTGGTCGATATTTTATGCACAAAATAAATCTATTAGTAACTAGTGAGTAGTGGAAACATATATTAAAGTAAGTGATTTAACCTGACACTTTGTAATTTTTTCGTTGGATTTGTATCATAGATCCACTTGTCACAATTCAAACGTCAGTAGTCAACATTTTTGCAGATGTTCGCAAAATATACATTGGTATCTGCACTGATACACATAAATCAGAAAATACACAAAGAAATCTCTCCCAATGCATTCATATGTAAACTTGTTAATCCCAAAATTACGGACTTACACGTTTCCCCCTGTTATTCAAAAGTAACCTTTGCAATTCGAAATGGCTTCAAGCAAAAAAGCAATTACAATCAATTTCTATGGAGAAATATTTCGATAATGGTGCTGGCTATCAGTCGTTGGTCGTTATTTCAACCACAGCAAGGAGATAATAATTTTATAAAAAAATGTATTTATTAGGAATGAGTTTTCGAAAATTTCGAACATATTTTGTAGACATATACGACTGGTCAATTTGGCTAAGTCTGTAAGAGATCTGACCCCCCCATATATATATATATATATATATATATATATATATACATGTATATATATATACACACACATATATATATATATATATATATATATATATATATATATATATATATATATATATATATATATATATATATATATATATATATATATATGTATATATATATATGTAACTGG
>OY735229.1:28926956-29089456 GCA_963457665.1 Thysanoteuthis rhombus | reverse complement strand
TTCACGGTTGTTTGATGCTTTATATACGTATCATTATTGTTATAACTTACTTAAATGATATTTTTGTGATAACTTGTATATTACTTCATTCTTATTTTCATTATGATAATTATCTATATCCTTGTATTATTGTTAAATGTTACCTTCACGTGTTCACTGAATAGAAAATTCAAACAATCACTGATAAATTGCATACCATCTGATGCATCATGCATACTAATTTTTAAATGAATCAGGTAAGTATTTTTAGGCATAAAAATCGTCTTAATTTTTTCTAATTTGAAATAATCATGATATTTTTGGGAATTTGCCAGTAACTTTTGCAATGATATTTAATAATGTTCAATTACTTAATATATTCCGATGAGATATTAATTTGTTCAATAATCTTTTTGAAAATTCTTAAAAGATTACTCCTTAGATTAAGCTAACACTTATTAATTGTTCTTAAGTAAAATATACTATCATTTTACTGTTTGATTTCTTGATTAGAAATAGAATTCTTCTCTGGTTGAAAAAAAAACCGTTAACAGAAATAATGTGTTCCTTGAATTTGAATCCAAACAGGCCATGAAATACGTGTATGTTATTTGCCTGTACTTATTAAATATTGCTCAATTTTGATTTTCGAATATAGTTAGTACTCATTGTTTCCTCCTCCTCCTCCTCATCATCATCCTTTTAACCGACGTTGGACATTGGCATCCCTAAGTATTGGCCAGATCTTATCATCATGAGCATCACGGAGCCAATACATTCTGAACTTGTTTAGTTCGACTCTCCATCTTGTATTTTGCCAGCCAGTTTTACATATGATCTCTAGGGATAAATGTTGTGGATTGTGATGTCCATTAGCTGGTTGATATTGTTGCAACATCACCTAATTGTCATTCGAGTTCTGCAATGGATTCTATGATATCCCTAACTCCTCTTTCTTCCTCTGACATCATCATCATCATCATCATCATCATCATCATCATCATCATCATCATCATCATCATCATCATCATCATCATCATCATCATCATCATCATCATCATCAGTCTGTTATCGACCGTCATTGGACATAGACCTTCCCCAGGATTCGCCAGACCTCTTTGTCATGGGTGTTGCAGAGCCAATACTCACTGAATTTGTATACTTCGTCTCTTCATTTTGTATTCTGTCGGCCTTGGTTGCACATGTGATCTCTGGGTGTCCATGTTGTGAGTCGTGATCTCCATCGATTTTGAGTTTTCTAATGGATTCTATGATATCTCAGATTTTTGTATTCTCCTTTACTGTGCTATCTTGTGATTTCTCAATGTGAGGCTGAGCCTAATTCTTCCATGTGCACGTTGCATGTTTCCCAGTCCGTGGGGCAGTCTGTTGGTTCGGTTCCAAGCCTCAGCTCCATGAGTGACTATCGAGAGTATGCATTGTTGTTTACCCTTCTTTTTAGGACATTGGGACCTTTTTTTGATAGTTGAGCTTACTCTGGTGAATCCTAGAGAGACTTCACTTCATTTCTTTTTCTTTTGAGGGTTTCATGGAGACCCCTTGTCCATGGTAGACGTAGTGGTCTACTTTCTCCAGTTTTTTTTGTCTCCGATTCTGATTCTTGTGTTCTTTATTCAGACGTGATTGTTGTGCATGACATTTGTTTTGCTGAATCATAAGGGTTGGCCAACTTTTTTTGTTTTCTTCGTGTAGTTCATATAGCACTAGTTGAATATCGTGTAAGTTATCTGCGAAACGGGTGATGTTCTCTGCAAATCTGAGTTATCTACGTTGTATCTATGTAGCCTGATACAGGAGTTGCTGTGACTGTATATATGTTGAGGTACTCTGACATATAGAGGGTCTGCTCTACACCTTGTACAATGATGGCCTTCATGACTTTACACAGAGTCAAAAGCTTTTTTGAATTGTATTCTACTGCTTTTTCTTTCAGCTGGTTTATTGAATGCCGATTCTTTGGTTGAGCAATTTTTTCTAAAGTCAGCTTGTTCCCATGGTTGGTTATCATATTGTGTTTTTGTGATCCGGTTGGTGATGACATCAGTAGAAAAAATCTCACCATATGGTGTTGAGCATGAATCTCTCTTACAACCTTAGTGACAGGCCAACCGTGACAGGCCAGTTGCTCCAGTGAAGGAGGAAAAGTCAAACAGGCAGATGCCCTCATTACAGCTGACAGAAAAATAACGACTTCGAGACTGTTAAAACCTGGTTGCAGTTTTTGTTGATTACCAGAATGCTGAGAGATCCCATGGAGATGCAGAGGGTGGTTGCTGACCAAAACTTTGTGGAACTGCACAAACCCAGCAGAATAGTCACAAGAGATGATCACCAAGAGCATTCAACAATAATTCTAATTTCATAATATATCGTTGAATAAGAACAAAAGAAACAATTGAAAAAATAGCACCATTCATTTCTACAATTTTGTTTTGAGTTTATAGAACGAAAAATTGAAGAATTCATCAAACCTCGTCAATCTTTTTACAATGACATAGACATTTCAGATGAATAAAATATTTCAGAAATATTAGACTCTTCGTTTCCTTTCTAGTATTTGAGAAAAAATCATGGAAGAAAAGGTAATTAAATCGATTTTTAACCCCATTAGAATTTTTCAAAGATTAGAAAATGCATTGTGGGTGGATATACGTAGAATAACGTTAAGTGTGTTAAGTGTATTCCAGAATAAATAGATGACGCCTTCACCAGCCATAATACACATACACATACCGGAACCCACACACAGACACACACAAAAATTCCCTCTCTCTCTTTCTCCCAATTTTTCTCTCTCACTTTCACCCAATTCTTCTCTTTCTCTCCCTATCTATCTCTATATATATATATTGATATATGTTACATGTGGTACAAATCAGGCGAGTAGCATAACATATTTATAATAATATATTAACAATATAAAGTCACTTCTGATATGTAATGGATTTATTTCGTTAAGTGTTCGATACATAAAACATTTTACTATCGAAGTTGAGTTGTTTAATAGTAGAGCTGGAAATAAATAGTAGAATGTGGATTCGCTACACAAACTAGCTCATGTATTTCCAACACTCTGCATATATATATATATATATATATATATATATATATATATATATATATATATATATATACATACATATATATATATATATATACATATATATATACATATATACATACATACATATATATATATATATATATATATATATATATATATATATATATATATATATATAAAATATGTGTGTGTGTGTGTGTGTGTAAGTGTGTGGAGAGGTGGAAATTCAACGCTTTAATTTTCAATGTCTTCTGACTTGCAAGAATATTTTTCCTTGAAAATGAGTTTTTATTCTTCAATCAGGATTTTGATTATCTTCCATAATTTCTTTTATTGACTGTTATTTCATTGGCTTGCTTTGTTATCATATAAACCCACACAAAACATCTATTTCCTGTAGATAGCGTATCAGTTCTTCTTATTTTCCAAAAGATTCAAAAGATTCGAAACCTCACTGGAATTCGGTATTCAAAGTCAATGGTTACTGCTTTGAATCGTACAGCGATAGCAGAAGTTGAAATTCAGTATTTATGTAGTTTAATTTAGTGTGACAAAAGAATGGTAAAGTGAGTCATGCAAGTTCAAATGAATTTCACCAATCAGTCTATTTCTCATATTGCATGCCGAAACGAGAGAAGTGATATAAGAAACCTGGGCAGGGATTGCTGATGTTGTACCCAACATGAAGGCGCTATCTATCTTTCCACTCAATAACTCTTTTTCAGAGGGATTTAATTTACAATATAAGTGTAAACTAAAGTGGTACCTTAGTAAGTCTTCATCAGGATTCCCCTCCTTTTCTGTTTTTTTAAAATTCTGACTTCCTTGATTCAACACCCCAAGACAGTAAGCTATCAAAAGACGTTGGTCACGGGAGTTTTAATGTTCAGTGACAAATGCAGTGTAACCGCTTAGTCACGGTTTCTGTTTGTATACTTGATTCAAGTGAACTTGTCTTGGTACTGATTCATGCACAAGTGTCATATAGCCGATACGCAACTTTTGGTATGCATCTATCATCGCTGGCTGGCCCTGAATGCAGCGAACGAACAGGGGGGGACAAATTTATTTCCCTCTCCCAGTATGCACGTGATGAGAACATTGTGGTCAAAACGTTGGTTCCAGGATTATCAGAAGTCAATGGGTATTTAAATGAACGGGCTAATAACATCTTCTTTATGTGACAATTATTGTTATTTACCAAGTCCAGCATAGTACAGAACATAACCAAATTAGAGAAAAAAAGAGGTGGTTAGATTGTGTTGCGCGAATCGTCCAAGTCAGGAAAGCCTGTACTGAAAATTAGCTCTCAAAAGACTTACATTGTCATGACTCTGACTTTGACAACCTAAGCCGATTGGAAATACGCAGTTGCCGTAGTAAACATGCAAACACATTTGATTAATCATGTTAACTGAAAATGAATGGTATCAATTTCTCAAAGCTCTTATAGTTAAATGAAACCTTGAAGCTATATAAGATCTATTACAGTCAAAGTATGTTGATTGTTAATGTATTAAACGACTGACAAATAAATTCTACCCAGATAAAAATATTAAAACAAGAAAACTCACATTGATAATCAAACTTTTTAAATGAGACCATCAAGGTCTTGAATGTCGATCATAGCTTAACAAAGAGCAGAAAGTACTCAATCCAAAACTTACGGTAGTTCTTACATACATTAACCGATGGCTTTTGACCATTGAATTGTACTTCCGGTCAGTAATGTGAAAATGGAAATGGAAACGGCTCCTTTCAATCACCCAATAGTGATCATGTCTTCTAGTAGCACGCCGTTTTTTGAGGGGATGGGGTGTTAAAAAATTGGAAAAATGGGTGATTAATAAATAAGTTCCTTCTCTTGCTTTTTATTGCATCACAAAAAATTCCGAATTTTCCACACAAACAAGTGTGAATGCAGCCAGTCACATAATGAGGACAATTTCACGACACGACTACAATTCGTAGATTTTTAGTGAGGTAAGAATATCAGATCGTCGTAGTAGTCACTTATAGAACTGGAAAATGGAACCTAACCAATGGAAACAGACTGGTCATGTTGCAAGAATGGAAGACATCTGCTATATATCACGTCTTACAGCGCAGAAACCCAGAGATCATATACTAAATTGTAGCTGTTTGAAAAAAAAAAGAAGATAGCATCACAAAATAGACAATTTGAAAAGTACTGGGGCCTCGATTACCGCATCAGACTGGTCTACTGATACTGTGAAAGATTTATATCCAAGGACTGACGCTAAAACACTGATGATGATGATGATTATTATATATTTATATTTTCATGTCTGCTGAATAGATGTTAATGAGCCCCAAAATAAAACCTTGATTCAGAGATATAAAATCCAATCTGAATTTTATTTCTCTCTATGTATATTCAGATGAATGATAATATGGGGAGTGGTAAACCCTTAAGATAAACTTAAAATTCAAGAAATTGTTAAAAAATAAGAACAGAACCCTTTCTCACTGTCTTTCTAGTTGCAGAAAGCCTACTGTTTTCTGAAGTATTAGGTTCTATATTTTGGTATCTTTTTTTTCAGATTTGAATTAACTAATGAGATGACTATGTCATGATGCTGAACAGTGAACTTCAGCTAAGAGTTCGATACAAATTTCCAAATGATACAATCTGGAACGACTGACGTTACACATGTATGCATTTATAGTTGTGTGCATAAAATCACATTTATACCTAGGGGGCATTTCAGGTTCATTGAACCTAGAGAATAAAATACACTGCGATTCACAAGATTTACACGTCGAAGTGTATTTATTGCATGTAATTGCAATCAAGAAGTTACACGTAAAGAATTTGAATGAAATACAACTGGATTACGTGGAAAGACATACTAGCAAAACATCAAGTAATCATTTTAACAAGATAAATTACAAAGAATATTGCTACGCTGCGATGTGCGCTTCAGTTCCCAAGGATAACACTAACTAAACAATTTCAATAATTACATTTTTGTATAGAGAGAGCACGGGACAATCCCCCTTCATAAATCTAGTTTTTTTGTGTGTGTGCATGTTGCTGTACAAACATTTCCCTATTACATCGCATATTCATCTTTCTTTCTAAGTTTGTTCTCTTTCCCGTTTCTTCGCATTCTTTCTTTACTCCTTTTCCATCTTTTCACTCGGTTCTTTTCTTCCTCTTTTCTCATAAATTTTGAGCCACTTCCAATGCTTCGTAGTCCAAACAATGTGCCCAGAAATCGACCATGAAAATTTAATTGATGCTTGGATCATTGGATGAAAACAAATATGAACGAATTTTGGGTGGATCCAGTTATTAGTTATTGATTTTGATTTTCGAGTGAATCAAGAAGAGGCAAACCACAGTCTAAAATGTGGGGAATCAGGACACAGTTACCTTCTTTATTGTTCTTATATATAACTGGTCTTCATTCAGTTTTCCGTAAATTGGCTTTAGTATGCACTCTGAGTGTTGTATAGTTCTCTTTTTTTTTAACCTCTGTTTCAATTATTCTCAATCTGTCTGTCATCGATAGCATTTCCAACTTCACAAAATTCATATCTATCCAGGAATCTCATATAAATTCTTGGGATCATCTACCTTACATCAATGTGCAAAGCCAGTTATGCAAGAATTATTAAATTTATTCCCAGGATTATTCATCACACCTAAGCGATATAAATTCTATACAAGAGGATGCTATGGAAAAGAAGAAAATGCAAATACTGCAGCGAGATATTTATCTGCATTTGCAATGAAAATGTTATATTCTTTGTGATCGTTTGAGAAAGAATGTTTCATTCGATTATTTCAAAAAGCTACAAATAATGTAACCAGAATGTCTCATGAATATTTGATGTTAAACATGGTTTCCAATACTCTCTGATCATGTTTTTATTGTGACAAGATAACGCTTTTAGAAAGACAACCAAGCAACCATAACTTTGAGCGTATCTTTTGTATGTAAAGTTCCTTTCATTGCAGCTTTTTCCTCAGATTTTTGCGTAGCTTCAAGAGAAATAGTGAAATTTCAATATTGCTGAGTTAAAAATCCTCATTTATCTAATTTGAACTGTATTTCTTGAAAAGCATTCACAAACATAGCCGTGATTCTATTTCCCTGACTTCTCTGTTGGTATTGTAGGGAAATAATATTAACTTTTTGGAAACCAGATAAAATCCACCCAAATGAATCAATCTCTTTGACAATTTATGATGAATCAAATAAGGGCAGTTTTGCTTAGAGTCTCATCGAATTTTCGGTTGAATTCTAATATTATTCTAGTACTTTAATGTTTTTAATGTTGTCATTAAAGTTATATATTAAATGATACATCACACATTCTAATATAACATAGAATAGAATAGTGTAGCCATTATTTATTGTTTTCTATTGCTCTTTTAATCCCCAATTTCAGTAGCTGTTCATTGCAATTACTCAGTCATTTTACAAATGTCAGTAAAGAATAAGCTTTCCTGCCCGACTCTAACTTTTTTTCCTTTGAAATCTATATTATCGTGATAGCTGCTGTATTGAACAGCAATATCCACTGAAAAAAGTGGTTTGTTCTATCTTTTTTTTTCTTATAGGTACATGTGTTTGTTTGTCTGTTTGTTTATGTGTTCCATTCCTCCTGGACATACTGTTGTGTCTGCAGACTAGAAAATTGACACGACCACTCCATTAAACCATTCTATTTTTTTCCTTATGAAAAAAAACTTTTTGACATTTTTAGGGCCTCATTCGAACTGTTTTATTGATAAAATTTAGATGCTTCAGAATTCAGACGTTTGTAAATGTTTTCCAGTAAAAAAGCACCGGGGATGTAGAATCTATCTGGACCATATTTATTCTCCGATGAAATTTGATTAGAAATTCCAACGCCAGCGGTCGTTCAATTATCTGTTCATATCAAGTTTTTCTGAGAGTTATATTACCTGTCTGGTTTCGGAACCAAAAGCCTGTTCATAAGTAAGAAAGGTGATTCTTATTTTTCGGAACAGATCATGATAAGTCATAATTTTAGTCCACCATGGATTTTATTACTCTATTCCTTGTCAAACAAATTTATGATAACGCCGAATTTATCTCTCTCCTAGTTCTTAACATCTTGCCACGACAAAAGTGTCCGGTGATCTGATCCAATACGATTGTGTTAAAAATATCTACGGTAAAAAATCTCAACGTAAACTTCTGATTTTATTATACTGAGTGTAGACTTGTATTGACATTGTGAGGAATTTCAGGCATGGCAATTTGAATGAGAATATCGAAAGAAATTGAGTGGTTGCCAAAAATCGACTCTCTCAGGGTAGACAGGTAGTTGAATGTAACACTACGACCGAGATATCACCTTCTGACACATCTATTCGGCTCAGGGCCAGGGTTATAATTTGCTTAGATATGAGTGACGTCAGAGGGAGTAAAGCTCAATTGGTGAGTCTAGATGAAGTCGTAGTGAGTGACACATCGTGGATGGCTGGAGTCAAAGTTCAAGTAACAATAAGTTGTTAGTGACAGTATCAATCAGATACAAATACGTTCTCAGGAAACAAGTTGTGTCCAGATCACGCTAAGAACAGTCCATTATGCTTTTCCAACATAATAACATTTGGCGACGAAGGATTAAAGGTTACATATAACAATGATACATAAATGTTGTTTGGCTATTGGTAAGGATTTCGATCTGTACTAAGAATCTGTATGTACCTTGTTTGGAAATAAATATACATTTTTTGAAGGAGGAACAAAAGTCCATTCAAATGTAACAAGCATTGAATCAACTTTATTTGATTACATTTTCTTTATATTATTTGAAGAAAAATCCAAATGGAGTGAAAATAGAAATATCTGGTTGAAATATTTCGTTAAATGATCAGAAAAAATAATAAGTCTGGCATCTGCATGGTAAAACTCCGTGTATTACGACTGACGGTGATTATAGCAAATTTTGTATGTATAAAACTAATATGTCAACATGGAAAACATGTCAGTTTGGCTCAGTATTTAAGTGAGACAGCTACCAATAACTTCACTAATTTAGGCAGCGAAATATCAATTTATAATTGATCCAATGCATTCATTCAATTATTAGAATAGAATGACATTTTTAAGATAAATTTTCGTTGATAGGTAGGACTACTCAATTTAGCTCAGTTGGTAAGAGATTCGTTTACCAATCAGATGGTTGTGATTTTCGAATCAATGTAGTGGAATCTTATTTAGTTTGAGATGATAGTGCAGAAAAACAACGGGAGGTTTACTTTCAAAAAAGAATTTTCATTACTGTAAAAAAAGAAAGTGAACTCCAGCGTTGGATTGGTATTACACAAAACTAGATTTATTTGTAAAGATACAATTATCATTATTAGTATCGACAACCGTCTAGTATGAAAGTAATTATATCATGTACAAGACCAGCGATCACTTACTTTTTTTTAGCAGGTTTTATGACAACTCTCAGCAAAGTCGCTTGATCAAAGACGGTCATGGTGATACAATAAAGGGAAAGTCTTTCATATTTAGAGACCTAATTTGCGTTGCTTGAGAACACACCATGTTCACAATAGGATATATATATATATATATATATATATATATATATATATATATATATATATATATATATATATATATATATATGTATGTATGTATGTATGTATGTATATAATTTGTTGTTAGGATGTAAGGTTATCTGAAAAAATGATGGTAGATATTCGAAAATATGGAAGTTAAAAATTTGAGAAAAAGTATCTTACGTGTCAAAATTTTCAATCATCATAAAGATACTTTGATGTTTTTTGCCGGAATCAAATCGGCGTCTTCAAGGAGCTCTTTGCGATACTGAAAAAAAACTGTTTCAGAATGAATTTTTTTCATGTTTGAAAATTGCACTTGACTGGGGAAAAGTATTTATCAGTTTAATGTTAGAGATGTTTAGCCTTTGTGTAGGGGGGAGTAGGAAGAGAAATATATGTTTGCTGTGGCTCGAAGGAAGTGCAAATTGATCGGGATGAAAGAAACAAACAGAGAATCTCTCCATCGCTCAATATCAATTTATACTTCCTTCCAAAACAAGCATATCATCTTTCTTAATCTCACCCTACCTACGGTACGAAGCATTTCATGTTTGACCCGTTTTTACTACATGCTCCTCGAAGACGCCGATGAATGTTTATCTTTATGATAATGAAAAGTTTTGAGATTGAAGATGATTTTTTTCAAATCTCTTGATACCGGCTGCACACAAGCACACACACACACACGGACACAACCATATATATATATATATATATATATATATATATATATATATATATATATATATATATATATATATATATATATATATATAATAATAAGCAGTCTATCCATAAAAGAACCGAACTTTCAAAACAGTTCACGAATAAGACGTTCTAGAGTACTCATGACTTGAATATTACGTAACTGACTTTTTGAATAAAAAGATACTGCATCAAGCTGCGTTTGTTCGTTTTTAGCTACACTTGCCAGAAGTGAAAGTGTGCATAGTGTACTTGACTCTTTTTTATTTGTCCCAAATAAAGAATGAAAGATTCTGAGGAGCAAAGCATTTGTATAAATTTCCAATGGAGAACCACTTCTAGGAGACACTTCTAATATGCAACAGTTGAAGTGCCTCCCACAATTTTCTTTTCAATCTCAATTCAGGATCAAACATCAATTCAATGGTCATTTAAAATAGAAGCCAGCCGCCATTGCTGATCCAACTGACAAAAATAATCGAATATATATATATATATATATATATATATATATATATATATATATATATATATATATATATATATATAAAACGCTTCTGTGAAAACTTGTGGAGTATTTTTGATTTATGATTTAAAACATACGGATGTAAAAAAGTTTTTCAAATGATGGCAAAAAGTTAATCAATAGTGCAAAAGTAATCATCTCTCGGGATATCAACTTGTTCTAACGACAGTGTCTATGGACTCAATAGGCCACACGAACGTGCAAGAATAAACTGGATATTTTTCATCATGAATTTAGAATAAAGTTTTATATAAGGAGAGCAAAATATTAAATAAAAAAGACGAGAAAACGTCACTTCCATTTGACTAACGTGTCCAGATTTGTGATAAGGTTGCTTGCTTTGCTTGATGCATTGCAGTTGATGTCATCCCTACTGACAGTGATGACTATCGAGTCGCCAGTCATGAAGGTGGTAGCAGACATTTCGGATAACATATTAGAGACAGGACAGTCAATATAATAATGACATTGACGCATGTAAGACGATACGATGAGAAAAAGTTGGAGCAAAAAAATGAAGAAACAAAGGTTCCGTGTTAGAAAATGCAAGCAGAAAGAAAAGGCAAAAGTGGGAAAGGTACAAAAACTGAATGAAAAAGTCAGATTATATGGAAACGAAGTTATAGAAAAGGGAATGGAAGCAGAATTGATTGTAGAGTTGAGACAAAAAAACACAAAATCTTTTGGGGCTTGGAGAGGCAAATGGATCATCCATCCTGGGCCAGAAGACCAGATTTAGTTGTGAAAAAATGACAAACACATGACAGATAGTGGATTGAGCTCTTCCGCTAGCCCACTGAGTAAAACTCAAGGAAAGCCAAATGTTTGATAGGTATTTTGATCTTGCCAGAGAGCTGAAAAGAAAATTGAATGTGAAATTGACAGTTGTGCCATTCATGGTCGAAGCCTTGGTAATAGTCTCGACGAGCCTAACAAGAAAGCTGGAATAACTGGAAATCTGGAAAAATCAAGCCCTTCTCAAATTGACAAGAGCACTGAGAAATATTGACGACATTTGCTGCTGATTGATTTCCAGTAGAAGCGATCATTCCTCACTTATGTGAATACTGCCCAGAAATAATAAATCGGTTCCTTCAACGAATAAGCTTTTAAGTTGACGTGTTATTTGATTTTACAAAGCCTTTTTCAGTTGATCGTTTGCTGGGCAGTGATCCTTAAACAAGTCAGAATTTCAAAAAAGATCAAGTGTGAACACTGTCGTGCTCAAAGCAATATACTACTTCAGCATAAACATGCACTGTAAAATAGCGTTTTTTATAGAAATAATAAAGAATGAATGCTTAGATTTTCAGCCCTTTTGCTCCAAATGGGTTTACCCGGAACGCATGATACATACATTCATAGCTGGCCATACTCATTTGAAAACTGGAGAAACCTATCCCGAATTATTTGGTGACAGATTTAGTTGACAGTTGTTTATTATAATAATATTAATAATAATAATAATAATAATAATAATAATAATAATAATAATAATAATAATATTGATGAAACTTGCTGTCACTCAAACTCCTGTGGTTACCACCAGGCAGCTGGTGTGAGATTCCAAATAATAATAATAATAATAATAATAATAATAATAATAATAATAATAATAATAATAATAATAATAAAACCAAAATACAAGCTTTGAAAGAGATCATGCGAGGAGAGAAAACAACACTCCCCTCCCTAAGAGACAAAGACAGAAAGAAAGTTGGAGAAGTGACCTAACAGGTCAACTGCCTCTTACAGCACATAGAAACGAACACCCTCCTAGAACTCAACAACCTAATTTACGCTGGGGCGAAAATGGTAGCACAAAGCTCCACAACACAAGATACGAACCTGAGCAATAATAGGGAAGGGAAACCCAACTGGGAGAGAAGGTTACAAAGGCAGATCTCCCAACTACAGAGAGATGAAGTACTGCTTAGAAATACACCACCCACAGACAGACCACGAGTAAGACTTTATAACAAATACAAAGTAACACAAAAGGGCATCGCAACTGTAGTCGAAGAGTTACACCAGAAAAGACTAGCCAAAGAGGCAAGACTAAAAAGATACAGACTAAGAACGGCCCAATACACACAAAACCGCACATTCCAAAACAATGAGAAAAAGTTTTACCAAGATTTAAATGGGGAAAGAAGGAAGGACATGAAACCTGATGCCACAGAGGCCAAGAACTATTGGAATAGCATATGGGGGCACCCAAAAAGACACAACGTAACACCGCAATGGTTAGGAAACATGAGAAAAGAACTAGAAGATATAGACAAGGGGGAACCAATAGTACTGAATGAAAACACATTGAAACATACTCTTAGGAAAGTAGCCAACTGGAAAGCACCGGGGCCCGACGGGATCCATGGGTATTGGTTCAAAAAATTCACCACGTTACACGGCAGACTCACTCACCTACTCCAAAATTGTCTAAATGAAGGCAAAGCACCAGAATGGATGACTAAAGGCAGAACCACCCTCATCCAAAAAGACCTAGAAAAGGGGAACATAGCAAGCAACTATAGACCAATCACGTGCCTACCACTTATGTGGAAAATCCTGACCGGGCAAATAGCAGAGAGAATATACATGTCAATGGATAGAAGGGGACTACTACCAGAAGAACAGAAAGGGTGTAGGATAGGAACCAAAGGGGCAAACGATTTACTCTACATAGACCAGATGTAGGGATAAAAAGGGGAATCTTCCAAGGAGACTCGTTGTCCCCACTATTATTTGTTCAAACAATGATACTGCTTAACAGAATCCTGAGAAACAGCAAAGGATACCACTTCTCTAAAACAAAAGGAAAGGTCAACCACTTAATGTACATGGACGATATTAAATTGTTTGCAAAAAACAGGGGAGAGCTTGAGACTCTGTTCAACGAAGTAAGGGAATATAGTGAGGACATAGGAATGGAGTTTGGGATAGAAAAATGCGCAATCATGGTGATGCATAAAGGAAGGCTTTCAATGACTGAGGGAATTGAACCTCCGGACAACAACAAGATTAGGGCATTGACTGCACAAGACCGATACAAGTACCTAGGTGTCCTTGAATGTGACACGATAAAACGGGAAGAGATGAAGGAGAAAATTAAGAGAGAATACCTCAGAAGGATAAGGAAAATATTAGAAACCAAATTAAATAGCAGAAATCTAATAAAAGGAATGAACACCTTGGCTGTGTCAGTAGTTAGGTACATAGGACCATTCCTAGGATGGACAAAGGAAGAGCTCCAATCAATGGATAGGCGAACAAGGAAACTTATGACGATGCATAAAGCATTACACCCTAGGGATGATACAGATAGACTATACGTTAAGAGAAAAGAAGGTGGTAGTGGGCTCATCAGCATAGAAGATTGTGTCCAGAGAGCTAAAGTAGTCCTAGATAGATATGTGCAAACAAATAGTGAAGAAATCATAAAGAGCGCGAGGGATAGTGCAACAAACAATAAAGTAGATAACAATGGAACAGTACAGCAAACTAGAAAAGAAAAGTGGGAAGGGAAAAAATTGTACGGCGAGTTAAAAAGACGGATAAAAGATATAGCAGACAAGAAATCATGGACATGGTTACGAAAGGGAAACCTTAAGAGAGAAACGGAATCGCTCATCATGGCAGCCCAAAACAAAAGCATAAGGACAAACTACATAAAAGCAAAAATCGGCAGAACACAGACAAACAGCAAATGCCGCATGTGCGGTGAAAGAGATGAGACAGTAAACCACATAACTAGTGAATGTAGTCAGCTCGCCCAGAAGGAGTATAAGCATAGACACGATAGAACTAAGTAAACAAATGGGATTCAACCATGGGGAAAAGTGGTATCAGCACAAGCCAGAGGCAGTTTTGGAGAATGACAAGCACAAACTACTGTGGGACTTTGACATCCAAACTGACCACCTCATCCAGGCAAGAAGGCCGGACTTAGTAATAGTAGAAAAAAAAGGAAGGCTTGCCAAATAGTAGACGTTGCGGTGCCTGCAGACCATAGAGTAATAAAGAAGGAGGGTGAAAAAAGGGAAAAATACCAGGACTTAGCAAAAGAGCTGAGGAAGATGTTGAACTTGAAAACCAGGGTAGTACTGGTCATGGTGGGCGCACTGGGAACTATCCCCAAAACGCTGAGGGAGAGACTGGAGGAGATCGGGATTAGGGGGAGGATAGAGATCGTACAGACCACAGCGCTACTTGGAACTGCACGGATACTGAGGAAGGTGCTAGAGATATAAGTACTGCAACGAATAGTAGCTCTGTCATGATATGCGAAAGAGGGAGGAGACGTTAGCGGAGGACCTGAGGAGACTTATTGTCACTCAGCCTTCAGCGATAACCACTGGGCAACCGGTATGAAACTGTAAATCGTAGAATTACTGCGACCTATGAGTACTAGGAGAGGAGGGCTGGAGACTTGAGGAGACTTGCTGTCACTCAAACTCCAGCGGTTACCACCAGGCAACTGGTGTGAGATTCCAAATAATAATAATAATAATATCTCAGTAGAAAGATAACTTGACTGAGGGTTGTGTAGGTAAGGCATTGGATAATGGTCTTCCATTTCAACCTTATGGATTGCTGGAAAGAATTAATTAAAAAAAAACGGGAAAAATCTTCGAAAGTAACGGTAGAAAACAGGATGATTACTTTTTCTCTCCCGTTTTTCTTGCTTATGGAGCAGGCCAATGTGCTGATTGAAAAAAAATCTTCGAGCGAAAATTATGCGAACAAAAATGTGACAAAAACATCACATGAAAAAAAGATGAGAATGTAAGAATTGCTTTTTATCCTACAGATTCATAAAAGTCATGTGAACGGAAGAAAGAAAGACGCATGTGCACACACATACATGTTTCCACAAAGAAGCACATCTCACTATTATCTGAAAAATCTCTGTGAGTGCACGAGCGTGCGTATGTGTATGCGTTGAGATATCTTGACAACTAGCCATTGTTCAAAATTGATATTCGTTGGTCTGTGCATCGGAAATTATAATGTCAAGTTTGTCTTCGTTCGGATGTACGGTTCTCGATATGATGAGATACTGGGTTTCGATTAAAAATTTCGAAATGGATATAGTTTTTTTGCCCGAATCCTACGTCACCAGCGTTCACGAGCGTTGGTTTATAGATAGATGACATAACGACATTTAATTAAATTCTGTTTTGAGAGAGAGAAAGAGAGAGAGAGAGAGAGAGAGAGAGAGAGAGAGAGAGAGGGAGGGGGGAGGGATGATTTTTTTCTGATTACTTTTTCTATAGGTTTAGATTAAATTAAGTTTCGATGACATAATGGCATTTAAAAAAAATCTGCTTTGAGTGATATCTTAACGACGGTATTTCAGTTATGACTGTTGAACAAAAAACGGCGACTGATTATTTGCATACACATTTTGAACTGGCTAGCCGACGTTTTATTAAGGAGATTTGGGAATGGAACACGCCTAACTCATGCAGGATAAAATTTCATTTCTACTTTTATTCTAACAGAGGATGATTACATCAACTTTTGTATTATACCATCTTGACTCTTCCTCTTCATCTATAAACGTTATAAAAGAACATTTATTTTGACTAAATTTATTTTTTGAATGTTTTTTCATATTCTAACAACACTCATTATCATTATCATCATCATTAGTCTTTAAACGTCCATCGCTGGACATGGACCCTACCCAAGATTCACCACAACTCTTTATCATGGGCGTTACGGAGCCAGTATTTTCGAAATTTGTTCAGATCATCTCTCTATCTTGTATTTTATCGGCCTTGGTTTCGTATGTGATCTTTTGGAATCAATGTTGTGGGTCATGATGTCCATTAACTGTCACTCTTGCATCATGGCTTGCTCATTCCTATCTAAGTTATCTGATAGATTCTATTCTGTCTCTGACTCCTGTTTTCTTCCTGATGTACTGTGCTGTCTTCTGATCTCTCCATGTGAAGTTGAGCATGATTCTCTTGTGTGTGTGTTGCATGCTTCTCTATTTGCAGGTTTGTCTCTTAGTTAGGTTCCATGTTTCAGCTCCATAAATGAAAAAAAAAGATCATTTTACAGAACACACGATATAACTATACTGTTGAACTGTGTACTCCATTGATGATTCTTTTGTCCAAAACATCAATTTTTACACTTTTTTCAATTTCATTGAAAAAGAACTTCTCAGAGGACAAAACTGATGAGGATCTTTAATTTTCCCTTCTTAAAATTCAACATTTAGAGGACTTTTTCCTCTTTTAGAATTGAAAATCTAGAGGTTTTTTCTCACTTTTGGCGATAAAAATGTACGGGATTTCTTTTTTACTTTTAGCGGTCGAAATCTAAATGAATTTTTATTTCAACTACTAGGGGTCAAAATAAAGGTGCATTTCTTTTCTCTCGGTGGGTAAAATCGAAGGGGGATTTTTTTCTTCAATTTACTATCAAAAATCGACTGGAGTTGCATTTCTTTCATTTTTGAGGTCGAAATCAGAATATATTTATTTTTTTCTTTCTTGTAGGTCAATATCAAGCCAGGACTTTTTCCCTCCAATTTTTTCATTCGTCAGTGGGCTCGAGGAAGGAAAACAGTGCAGTTATATTTGCCGTCATCTATCCTCCTTCTCGCCAACGATGGGTATATTGCTAGGATATTATATATAAACTATATGTTTTTTGTAGAATATATCCCAATATCTATCTATCTATCTATGTATCTATCTATCTATGTATCTATCTATATATATATATATATATATATATATATATATATATATATATATATATATATATATATATATATATGATTATTGTTGAGATAATTCATTCGGAAACATATTTATAGGGGCACCAGATATAACTGAGAGGCAAATCGAAAAACCGACCATGTAAATGAATATGGAGAATAAGCAACGTGTAGGACTCAAAACTGAGTCACCCTGGGAGTAATATTGATGTGACTCTATCCTGCCAATCGAACAATCAACGCTTTGGCCAAGCGGGAGTTGGAATTGGCGCATTTTAACCATCCAACTTTTTACTCAGTGGTCATAGGCATAGATATTCATATATATATATATATATATATATATATATATATATATATATATATATATATATATATATATATATATACACACACACACACATATATATATATATATATATATATATGTTATTCTATTTTGCCGAGAGTATGTATATATCATTTAATTGGACAGTTTATGTCAGTCAAAACGTGATAATTGTAGAGTAAATTTATTTGAAAACATATTTCGTTCGGCACCAGTGTTATTTTAGTAGCAAATTGAACAACCGACAGCATAAATGAATTGAGTAAATAAGCACCGTGAGAGAAGTCATAACGCAGCACCGCTCTATCAAGTGAGCTAACAGCGCCCTCGGCAAGCAGGCGTTTAGATTAGCTGATTTAAACCACTTATCTCTCTACTCACACACACACACGCGCGCGCACACACACACACACACATATATATATATATATATATATATATATATATATATATATATATATATATATATATGTAAACACGTGACACTTGTCAGTTTGCCTCATTCGAAAAAAAAATGGCCTCCTTGTCGTTTAGAAAGAGAGTTGCCTGCCAACAGGCTGTTCGTGCTTTTAATTTAGCGTAGGGGAATATCTAATTTGGTGAGGATTATTCTTGTATCAGTCACGGTATAAACACAATGGCACCTCCAGACCTGGATTAGGATGTGACAATACAGACCAACGTCAAATGCAATTATTAGATTTATCGAAAAATGCCCGACGCTTTTTTGCACAATGCTAAAGAAATCATTGAAATCAGTCACAAAACTTTCCCGCTGTTTATTATGTGAGTATTTATACAGATTGGATGATAGAAGAAGGAAATTCGAACACACAGAAAGTATTTCGTCAAACTTTTATCCGAAAATGGAATCGACTTTATTTCTCCATTGTAACAAAAACTAAAAAGCACGACGAGAACAATCATCGCTAAATATAAGGGAACAAAAATTAACATATCCCTACCGGGATTTGAGATCGCGACCATATGATTCGTAGCCGGTTCTGTTACCGTGTGAGTCAAACTGACACATGCTACCAATATCCATCTTACAGATATAGCATCTCCATAATAAATACATTTTTACAAGAAAGCATGTCATTCATTCATCTTTCTATAATATATATACAATGCATAAGTTGCAATAATGATTTTCAGTTGGAAGAGAATAAGGAGTCAACTCTGACCCTGCTGCAACCAGGCTCGTAATTTCTGTAAGTCGAAGAAAGACCAAATGTTATAAGATCCGTTTATTATTTACTAAAAATCTGATAAGTACAGAATAATAAAACGAATAGAGGATATTGTTGGACTCCTGTCAGGAAAAACTCCCAAGTAGTACCGTCTATGCAAAGAAAAAAATGAAAAAAGAAAAGTAATTTTCCCCCGTAATTTGATCCGATGTATCTACACTGAAAAGAAAGGATAGTTTTTCATCACTTTTTCTCGCAGACGACTGGAAAAATATCAGAACAATGAAAATGATTATGACAGAAAGTATTGGTTTAACAAGCTTCTGATTGGCAGTTACTGTGATTGTGTTCCGAAGGCCAGCTACAATTTTTTCCAACATCCTATTACGTACATTTTTTTCAATCGAGGTGATTTTTCACGAAACAATGCAGCTACATGCCAAAGAAATTCGTATGCTCAATTCCAAATGTAGTATTACTTCCAAAGTCCAATGAACTGACCTCATTGTATGAGAACAAATTGATCTTGTTCTTTTACGTAATGAACGGGGACAGTATGACCTACCCACGTGACCAAGGTTGTTAAGTAAACTGAAAGAAAAAAAGGAACCGATTGCTTTTGAACTGTATTCCTTTAGAAATCCAAGCAAACATCCACCACATGCATGTACACTCGTACACAAATTCAAGACAATTGCAGGGTAAACAACTGACAGTTTGCAATAACCCATATCAAACTTTTCTATGCCTGCTTGCTTCGATGGCGAAGTTCGAGGCATCCGGTTCGTTATTGTGGTTGATTCCCAAAACATAAACTACGCAAGTATGTTTAACCACTCAACCGAATAGATTTAAACCAAACCAGTACATAGAACATCCAGCAAAAAACCTGCAAGTCGTTTCATTGTATCATGTTTTTGCAGTTATTAAAAAAATCTCATACAATGCTCCTTTTTAGGTCTGGGAAAGCTCTAAATTTTCCCTTATAAATTAATGGTAATTGTTTTTCTGCTTTACAGAAATTTTGGCTCACAAGAGATTGCGTGAAATGCCCTCCTTTCGAATAGCAAATAAACCCCTACCACCCTAATATGTGAATTTATATGTAGGAAGAATCGTGATGAAACATAGTTTATCCATGAGCAACACAAATCAAGATATCATTCTACCAAAAAGCATCACGAAATTTAACGTTGAAGTAAACGAAAAAAAGTGGTTTCTGAACAGTGCTTGTTGTTCTAACTAATTGAACAATCATAGCCAGCAATTTGCAAAGGGTCCATTCCTTTTTGTATATGTATCCTGTTCGTGTGTTCTTTCGTGTATATGCATGTTCAAGCGCTCCTGACCTTACCGTCTTGTCTCCAGACTTGGAAATTGGCGTCATTACTCAACTAACGACAATCTTGAATGATCTTATTTTCAATGTTTGAAAGGAAAAACAAATTTTTTTTTACCCTTTTGGGCTTTATTTTGGTGGGTTTATTGATAAATGAAGATGTTTCTTTTAAACTCCATAGTCGATGTTTCCCTCTGGCAAATGGCAATGATGTCATAAATAAGATTAGTTTTGACTATAATAGTTCTTTGACGGAAGTTTTTTCACTTGACTCCAATTTCCACGGTCGGTTTGTTGAAGTTGAAACATTGAAAACAATTCCTGGGTTTCATTTGGTTATGGAGGTTTACTATTTACTCTACATAATACTATTCATACGATGCAATAGAAACAAACGACCTCGAGATAGTTGTACTAAAACCGACTGAAACTTAAGATGAAGGTAAATGAAACATTAAAAAAAAAGATTGTTCATTTATGGATCCTCCAAAACTTCACCAATCACCCACATCACGTACTGCTGAGAATTCCTTTTACAACACACATGAAGGCTCTAGGAGTCTCAGTGATATTAGGTTCAGGGCAATTTCCAAGTCTTGCAGCGGGTCCAAATATGGCATATGCAACCTGTTTCTTCACAGATCATACGGACATCAATCTCGACGTAAAGAGCCAAATACTTGCTTGGGGGAGACGTACCACTCATCTGGAAAATGTAATGAATATCAAAGAATACCATATGGATGATTGTGATTTAAAATAATCTCAAAGTTTGTCTACACCAGGCTTCAAGAACGCCAAAGAGGCGTTGATTGCAGAAAATTGGTTGCAGGCTGCAAAGTAAAATTTCAGACGCATTAGATCTTTTAAGCAGGAATTATGCGTATCTCTTTTGTTAATATAATAATACTTTACATTGGAGTCCAGTAAGCCTGAAATAAGTTTATATATAAACCTAGGTCAGGCTTACCAGAGTTCTGTATGACAAGAATAACAAAGATTGTATATGGGAAATCGATAATCTATTTTACAAACGAAATTAGAGTTGAAAAAAAAAACCCAGTTTTCTGTTTTTCCTAAGTTTTGCTTTAAATTGATTAGGTGAATTTTTTGCCTAAAATTGTTTCCATAAAGAAACGTAAAATTTGATATGATATCAATGTTTATTTTGATAGTCAATAAATCCTGTAGTACGCCATACTTGATGGCAGCAGGATAAAAATATTAAAACACTTCGAACTCCATAGTTGAGAATCTATCATAAATAAAGTAATGGTAAAACAGATATGAATACGGGGAGAATAAATGCGATGATAATTACGCAAGAAGAAGCGCATCGCTTACAGGGTTTCATACATTGCTTTCAATGGACGATAAAAATAAGTATAAAAATGAAAAATTCCTCCGGCTCTCTAGGTGAGTTATATCTTTTTCTTAATATCAAATGGAATTTCTTGACTTTGAAAGTTGATAAGAGTGATTTTTTGCTTGATTTCTCTTGAGGATTCCATAGAGATTCATTGACATAAGTATACGCAGTGGTCTACGCCATTTCCTCGGGGCAAAACCTCTGGATGTAAAACAAGTTATTTTTTGAAGCTCACACGTTTTGTATAGATGTGGTGAGGTGACTCTAAGTGTATTAAAGTTGTAGAGAGTTTGATTTTCGTGACGGATTAGGTCATGCTTAATATATATATATATATATATATTGTCAGCAAGTTTATCTGTCTGTCTGTCTATCTCTCTCTGTATACAGGTTATGGAGAAACAAAGATATGCATCTACTTGTACCTTAGGAATTATCTTGTGCAAAATGAATCTAAATGAGGATAGATGCTCACGGGCAGAGTTTAAAGCTATACGGGATAAAAGTTCCTTGTAAAAAAGGGAGCTTTGAACAAACATTTGAAAAACATGGGTTACGTTCACTTCGACACAAAAAATGATATTTTATTACATGAACAGTTACACTTACTGACATTAAAGCTTGCATATAAATACTTATGTGTGTTTGCTTGCCAAAAAATGTCATCATCAACATCATTGCTTTCAAGCGTCGGTTTTTGGATATACATTGTCCACAAGATATGCCAGACAAACTCTATCGTGAATATCAAGGGGACAGTACCTTCTGAACTTGTCTATATCTTTATGCAATCTCATTTTATGTCAGCCACAGTTTAGCATGTGATCTCTAGGGATACATATTGTGAGTCGTGAGGTTCAGCGGTCGTCTGACATTCATGACTCGCCAATTGCCATGTGAGTTTTTTAAATTGGCCCTTTGATATTTTTGACTAAAGTACTTCCTCTAATATACTGCGCAGTCCTCCGATTTCTCCGTGTTACGTTAAGCATGATTCTCTCCACTAAACTTTGCATGGTTCTCTGTTTGGTGTTCATTCTTTCAGCTAGGTTTGATGATCCAGTTTCACATGTGACAGACGGGAAGATGCATTGGTTGTATACCCTTCTTTTCAGGACTAATGGGATTCTTGTCTTCGAAGGTTGAGCCTGCTCTACTGAAAGCTTGCCATCTTAGAGTGATTCTTGGTTTGATTTCTTCTGAGGATTTCATGGATATTTATATTCCCTTGTAGATGTCTACCCAGTTCAGTTCTGCAATGTCAGTTTTTCTGATTGTTGTGTCTTGATCCTCAAAATGTTTGTTGAAAATATGGTACGTTGCTCATTACTGAAGTTCATATGGAGAGCCACTTTCTTGTCGTTCCCCATTTTCGAGTGGAAAGGGGGCCCGTTCTTGATGTAGCCTGATAAAAGAACTGTTATGATGGTAGACGTTGCAATACTCTGACATATTTGGGTTGTACACCTCGCTATACGATCTCATCAATAATCTTCACTATGTCGAATGCCTTCTCCAAGTTAACAAATGCATCTGCAAATGGCATTCTATATTCTGTCACTTTCTTTCTTATTTGATTTACCGAATGGCCAAACGTGATCAAGATGGTTGATTGCTGATGGCCGAGAAGCTTCTCTTGGAATCAACTTGCTACTGTCATTGTTTTCCATTAATTTTTTTTCTCATTCGGTGGGTAATCGCTTGAATGTTGGTAATGAAGCTGAGTAAGATAATTGGCCTATAGCTGTTAATATCTCTCGGGTTCCCTTTTCAATGTATCAGTATTATGGTTGCAGTGTTCCTATCTTCTGGGACTTGACTCTGTTTGAAGCATAGGTTGAATAGAATGTCTATGTCGTGCTGACTTTACCAGTTTTTCTTATTAGATCAATGATGTTGTCATTTGGTTCAGTTACTGCTCCCATCTTTGTTTGTCTGATGGCTTTCTTCACATCTCACGAAGTAACTTCTGGCAAATCATCGAACTGGTCACTCGTATCTTGTGTATCTCGTACATTGTTCTGTGTCCCTTGTTTGGAGGAGTAGAAGTTTCTGAAGAATTCTTGGGCATGTTCCACAGTCCAGTCCCTATCTATTGTAAGATCTCTGTTTTCCTCGAGCACAATAGTTATTCGCTGTTTTTTTCTTCCTTGTACTGAAAATCATTATAACAAGTCTTGGAACCTTGCCATTTTCGTGAATAATTCCAATGACAGCTGTTGTGTATTTTTTTTTGGTCTTTTTTTTCGTCTTTTCATGATAATCTTGTTCTAGTTTGACTGATGCTGTCTTTTCTCTCTTTGTAGTCAGTGGCTCAAGATTTATGCGTTTTTCCACGAGATTGTCTGATTTTCCTGAGAGTTTACAGCTGGTTGTTCATTAGCTTGCTTTTGTGTCTTCATTGAATTCGTTTGTTTTTGCATACACATATTCACACACATTTACACACACACACACATGCGTTCCTGTATGTATATTATATATATTATATATATATATATATGTATACAACTTTGGCAGAGCGAAGTGAACCGTCTAGAACAAGAAAAATCCCAGGAGTCCTAAAAGGAAGAATATACAACCCACGCATCATCCCAATATTCATCTATGAAGCTAAAGCCTAGGACCTAAAAAAGGAACAAAGCCCCAAAGTGAGAAGTATGAAACGTGAACATGGAAGAATCAAGCTCAACCTGACATGGAGAGATTACATTTCAGAACGATACATCCTGGAATAACATGAGTCGGAGGCCTCATAGATTCGAATAGAAGACTCAAATGGTAATGGGCTGGTCACGCGGAAAGAGTGGCACAAGACCAATTGACATGGCCGACAGAAAGTCCATGCGTAACAAAAGCTGATAGAATACAATATGGAGAGATGAATTAGACAAGATCAGAAAATATTGGCTCCACGGCCCCCATGATAGAGAGAATTGACAAATCGCAGAGAAGAATTATGTCTAAGGACAGACCATAAAAAATTGATGATGATGATGCTAAGCTGAGTTAGCCCTAATCCAATATTGATACTGAACATAATAATAAGAATAAGAATGCTGAATATTCTAAAAATATTGAAATAATGGATATTGGATCGTCCTGGTGGAATGAAAAGACATCATAAAATCGTACACGACCAGGTGAAGTGAGAGAGAGATAGAGAGTGAGAGAGAGAGAGAGAGAGAGAGAGAGAGAGGGAGGGAGAGAGATTGGAAGACGGATGATAAAAAAACTGATGATGTTGATGTACATATGAAACTACACAGCTTGTATTATACATACAAATCAAATACGTAACCAGAAAAAAATTGGAACGCTGAAAAGTGATGAAGACCAACGTTATCAAACCTCTCAAGAATATCTGTTCAGACTTTTATGTGTATGGTGGGAGTCATATTTATCAGTGACTGAAGCAATTTACTATGATTCTCGCTGAACTCAACTCAAGAGTTGAAAGAATCGAAATCCTGGGAACCATAAATCAGGAAAAGTCACGAGTTCGGTGCAGAGGCCAGAAGAAAACAATCCCAAGAAATCACAGACGCAAGCATCAGACCTGATATCTATATATATGAGAGGGGACGCAAATACTCCCTAGGAACAAGATTCGACTACATTTTCATTAGAGAGCCAACAAAAGCCGGAGGATATATGACCGAAAACAATAATGTCGAGGAAATTGGTCTGAAACAACAACTTTCAAAGAATACAAAACCTTGTTTAATGAAATTCAGACATGAGAATTGAATTAATTTTGTTTACCTTTGAACAAGTTTTAGCCCTCAATCTATAAGTTTTGCAATCAAAATAATTATAAAAAGGAATGCATTCATTGTGATCAATTTATCGCCTGTAATTAAATCGCGTGCTGATAAATTTATGATAAATTTATTCTTATAGATAACACAAACACCAACCATAGCCCAGACATAAATAATCAATAGATCAAGAAAAAAATCCTTTTGGATAAGAATTCTGATCGATAGAATAGAAAGAATTGGTAATCAATGACCTGTTTACAGTTCAATTCGAACAGAGTTTGATTCTACCAAATGACATAAATATGAACAGAATGCATTAATGTAAAGTGCATGCATATAGAGCATAAATATAGTTTTACAACTACATTACTTTTTGATCAATTTACCACGTGATGAAATTGCAGGCGATGTAATTAACTGGAATACATTTGCAGCAAAGAATTTACGTTTCATTGATTCACATAATAATGAATATCGTTATTTCTGTTGAATTTGAGGAAACGGTATCTATTTTTATAGCAATTTCTGGGTGATTAATGTGAAACTCCGATATCATTTTCATTTCTGCCAAGAGCAATGGTAGAATGTAAACAGCAATGAATGTCTACGAGTACAAATATGACCAATAGTTGCCATAACCATTCTTCTCCACAATTTTATACAATTCTCAATTACTCCTTCGATAAAATCAAGTAACCCATTTTTGCTGCTGGGTTGTATTTTCTGATTGCTTATAAGTATAGGCAATGGTTATTATTCCCTTCAAACTTTGATTTTGCAGCCAAGATAGTGATATGAATGTGTAACATTTTTCTTAATTAACGCTATTAAAAATGTGCAAATTGAAAATAAGTAGATTTCCAATTATCATTGTCCTGATCGCGAAAGCAATGCTTGATAGGAATAATCGATATATTCTACACATTTCAGATATAATTATTCAGAATATACCTCTTATTATCCAGGGATAAAACGTATTGCAGTGGAATCTATTATTGTCATGATTTTTGACGAAAAGTTTCTAAGCAGTTAGCTAGCACTTCATCAATCTTTCCTTTAAAGCTGTCAGCATCTACAGACTTAGGATAAACATGTTATTTTTTCAGTTTTTAATTTTTTCTTGCTGACCGGCAGGCTAGTTAGTAGGTATCACACATACAAGCTTATTCAGTGGAGCCAGAGGCCTCAAAATCTAAACATTTACTCGTTATTATGTCTGGAAAATAGAAATTCTGATTTTCACCCTCAGTACCTTCGTATATTTTAGTGGGGGTCACATTGAAATGTAAGTTTATGTTAAGTTGGTTGTTTGTTAAGATCAAATTTTGAAAAAAGCAAAAGATCTTGGTCATATGACAGTTTCTAGTTAGTGCAGGGACTGCACCAAGAATTACGAGACGAGGGGACTTCCCCCCCCCTTCCCGACAGTGGGGCAAGACTATCCAGAACCCAGTTAGGGGAAAGGGTCAGCAGCCATGTTTCTCAAGAGTGATTTTGAATTTCAAAGACTCTGAAATTGCTTTAAAAAAAACTTGTTTTTTCTTTTTCCAAAATGTTGATCTCCAAACAGTTGCCTAACACGAGAGTGTTAGGCATGTCATGATAGATAGCAACCAATTCATATCTGGTAGTGTCCTGCTTTTTATCAGTTGAGTTAAAATTAATTTAGCGGCCCAGACACGCTCTAGACGATCTTATTTACCACGCATGGAACGAAGGGCTTCAAAAATATCGTGTGTGGATTATCTCATTTAATATTTCAATCACACCCACAGAGTATGTAATATATATATATATATATATATATATATATATATATATATATATATATATATATATATATATATATATACTGAAATAAAAAAATCCGAATTTTGAAACATTTTTAGTTCCAGGCCTTGCAGATAAAGAGGTTTACGTAATGGTAGGATCATCCCTCGTTTCTGGTACTGATTGCTTTTTCTTAGCACAGAAGACTCGGAAAGCTTGGAGGCACTCAGTAAAATTCACTAACGTGTATATGTTGTTTGTTGCAAAAGGGTTAATCATATTATCTCTCTGAAGTGCTTAGCAAATGTCCAAAACACACTTTGACTCGTTCAGGACAAAAAATGTCAATTATAGACCAACAAACTTCATTTTGTTAATTGATTTTCTGTCAGATCTTCTAATTACAATTAAATCCGTCTTATTTAATTAAAGTGTTTCCTAGTATTCTCTTTTATATAGTCTTTTGCCTCAACTAAGTGAGTCAATAGTCATAACATTTGGTATATATATAGATGTATAAAGTCTGGTAAAAGGTGGTTGACATCATGAGACGAAACAAGAGCACTCTTTCACTAACCATTCTGACCAATATACTAATCACAGCTGTTTTGATTATAATGTTTCAACCTATGTGAAATTCGAGGAGTCGAAGCTGAAAACGAGCAGGTCACCTAACGGATAACTGCATAGAAGATCGATTCGGCGACAGAGGTCAAACTCTGGTCGCAACAATTTGCATTCACTTTGCACTTATAGCCCTGGAAGTGACGTGGATCCATAACCTCTCCCTTGCTATGGCTAAAATGCACCGTAGACTTTGATTCAATTTTGGCTGATTCCAGTTTAAGAGACGAACAAATCAGATCCCACTCTTGAAATATTCAAACTCTTGTTCAGCATCGTGAAAATCGGTCTTGTTCACAAAATGCCCGATTAAAAAATTTCCGGTAAAGCTTTAACTGGCCTAGCAAGCCGAGAGTTGATTTTGAAAAAAATACTTTGGTCAAGAAAAAAGAGCCTAACGAAATAACGTGACTGTTATCAAGTATGAAAAATAGAAAGCTAAATGCTTCAGAGCGTTTATCAAGTTCTAATGTTAATCCTGAACTGAACGAAATACAGAGATGAATGTGTTAAATTTTTATGTAGTAAACCTTTCACGTTTGGCTTTATTCTTGTGCTTATGAATCATTTGTGAAAACCTGAAAATATCCATGAAACATCTGAAACTTTAATTTTATTCATTAAGCGTTCAAAGCTTTTTATGATGCAAATTAGGCCCGTTGAAACATTCAAGTGGAACATACAAACTCATGTTTATTCTATCAATTTTTGCTCTCCAATAAAATTGAACAGAACTTCTGACTATTTCCTTTTTTATCTGACAAGCGTGGAAATATTGTGCCTTAGAATAAGTTGATGCAAAAGTTTTCATTTGAACCATCAACCTATCAGTGAGACCTGAAGGCAAAGTAAATGGTGTGAAGTGAGGTTTTAAGTGAATGTATAGATGAATAAGTTCACCGTGATTTACAATTATATACACAGGGATATGTAATTATGTAATTAAGATCATCTATTTTTTTCGATTTCTTTTTTTCTTAAAAAATGAAATAAACATCAGGATCTATCGATCACGTACTCTCTCCCTTTATATATATATATATATATATATATATATATATATATATATATATATATATATATATATATATATATGTTTTTAATGAAGTCAATCGACGATTCCTGTCGGGTAAACTTCTCGGTCATTTCACCGCATTTCGAATAAATCGTTAAATTGCTTAACATGATCATTGGAACTGTTTAAAGTAAAGATAAGTTTGCTTTAAGAGGAAAAGCGAGGCCTGACTCCACCTCACATATGCACACACACACACACACACACACACACACACATACACAATCATATATATATATATATATATATATATATATATGTATGTGTGTGTGTGTGTGTGTGTATATCATCAAATTATACATATGATAACCTTATTCCGCCAGTTATGTCTTCCTTAATTCCTTACCACAGGAAATTACTTTTTTTCTGATTTTCAACTCAGTTGTAAACGAGCGTAGAACAATGAATACATAACCAAATTCAGATCTCATACGTACAATATTTTATAATATTTGATTTATGTGATAATTACAACTGAATTAAGTGAATTGACTAAGGGGATGTCGGAAAATAAGCTGGGCAAAATGGAGCCACCCAACAAAGCTGAGGATACTCCTCCAAATAATCCATAAAATGATGAGATACAAGATTGTATATGTTGCATAAAACACATGGTTTAAAAACGATGCACTTCTTTTACCAAGACACGATCGGGGGGTGATGGTAAAACGAATTTGCACTTGTGACGGGTTGATTGAAATTACGGAAGGAAAATAACTACGTAAGTCATGCAAATTAGATAAAATACCACAAGCAAATAGTTTACTTTTATATTTGCTCGGGTAAAGGCATGATCTCCAACGATAATCTTGCGAGAACAAAAATATAAATGTGCCATTTGAATGCTTGTGCGATGAAATTGTGCTTTTAGAACGAGTGCTGTTTGAACGAGACTTTCCTCTTGAAATACTAAAGTTAGTGATATTTTCAAGCTCCACTACAAGTCAGACGCTTTAATGGACTCTGTTTTTTTAATACAACAACAAGAAGAACAAACACCTTTACCCAATTAGGAAGATTATATTCTAAAAAGTGATGACAAATGCACTCTAAAATCTGAGACCCGATGCACGTCTACTAGTTTTGCCGGAGTTTGCAAATCCAATTTACAAGAACTACTTTATCTTTTGTTTTCGAAGTCAGTGGCAGATCAACCATTAGGCTCAGTGGAATTTTTTCTTTTTAGTTGCTTTAGAGGTTAGTGGCAAATTACCCATTCGACGGAGTAGACGTTTCCTACTGTAAAAATCTCACTTATGAGTTTTGACATTATTTTCCTATGTAACAACAATAATATATTATGGATGACAATAGCTATGACTTGACCAAACACCACACTATTGACGTTATGCATGATTACAGTGACACTGTGGCGTATACAAAAACCCCACTCTCACCTTAAAGCCTAACCCAGGTCATTTTGTCGTGCCAAAGTTCGCAAATCCCTTTTTACCGGATCTACTAATAAAGCATTCGAATTGGATTCGTAGGTTTGGGATGATATCGTATTGAAGAATGAATCCTGTTTTGTTTACGTTTTAGATTTTAATGAAACAAGGGAGTTAGACCTCAGTGCAGCCAAGCTTGATCCTGTTCGTTAACATCATAATATGAATATAATCCCTGCCTTTAAAATCATTGGCAAGTCCATTTATCCACGATCTTCTTTCCCGTTTAGATACGAACATGTCTGCATTCAAGTTTGTTGACGATTCGACACTGAGCACAGTGTTCGTGTCACACACAAGAAAACAGATTAACTCAACCTCCATTATGAAAGTCTCATAGCACTCAACATAAGCTGTTTACGAGTGAGTTGAGAGAAGGGCGTTACGGTCCAAGTAAGATGATAAACTTGGCAGTACTGTCCGAAGAAAATGAGGGTTGATTTGGGAATCGAATGGAGAAACGGTGGACGCCCTGCTGCTGATCCCATTCCGAAATTTATCATAAGTGGATGCGGACCAGATTTACAAGTTAAGCCAATAAGAAGATTACGAGATTTAAAAGCGAACATTTAAGTGATTTCTGTCTATAAGAACTAAATGCCAAGAACGGAAACCAAAGGTTGGCACATCCATCTAGCTATCTATTTAGCCATATTTTTACTTGATCAGCAAATCTTTCCTCCTACTATATAATGTACGTCTTGTGCTCATCTATAAAAACAAACGATTACCGGCGTGAAAAATGGTCTATGTATGTATGTATGTATGTATGTATGGATGTATGTATGTATGTGTGTATCTATCTATCTATCTATCCATCGTATTTTCTGGCATATAAGGTGCACAACCATATAAGTACCACCGCAATTTTTGCTTGCATATTCTTGGAGAAATCAAAAATAAAAACACTACTATTTTTCTATGATCCTTAAAGCTCTCTGGATTACTTGGTTGTCTCAATGCTCTCGGCAGTGTCTGGCTGTTTACAATATTTGCATTGGGAAGTAACGTTAGTAAACGACTAATGAGGCAGTCTCCTTCTCACATTCACACCAACACACACAGAGACACACATAGACACACACACACACACACACACACACACATACATATATATATATATATATGGCAGCTGCACCAATGCAGCGTATATAGTACCATCAAAAAAAATTAGGGTAGGTTTTAAGTCAGTTTTCCAAATGAGGAGGTATGGCAAGTGTTTGAAAATCAAAAGATCCTGAGTTTGAAAACAACCGATCCAGGCTAGTTGTAGATTTGGAACTATTTCACCCATCCAGAATGCACAGGCTTTCTCTTTATACTTCTCTTACAATATTTAAATTTCGTAATTGTAACCATATGTCCATGACACATCAGGTCGTGGTATGGGTAAACAATGTTGAAAACTCTTAATGAAATAAATCCCCATGAGCACTCAGCGGCTAATTGAATAGGCTAAGCTGTGTTATTAGGATTGAGGAATCTCTCCGGGGGATCGCATACTACCTATGTATGTATCTATTTATCTTGAATGACAATGCACTGATTTCAATGATGAATATCGATCACATAGATTGTAAAGTCCATATCAAAATTCTGTTAATGACTATGTGCCACTCTACAAATGAATTGATCCCTATATACAAATATGCACCAAGCACACACACATACACACACTCATGCTCAAGCACACATACACACCAACATATATATATATATATATATATATATATATATATATATGTGTATATATATATATATATATATATATATATATATATATATATATATATATATATATGGTAGCCGCACCAATGCAGCGTATATAGTACCATTGAGGCTTGTATAATCAGCGGCTGTATAAGCTGCCGATAACGCAAAGGCCCTACATAGCCCCGAATCATTGTCCTCCTTATTTACGGTCTACATCTGCTCCTTTTATTTCTTTCAATTAGTATGCAATTGAGGTGTCATGATAATATCAATGTCATTTGATTTTGTGAGGTTTAGCGCGTACATTTTCCTGTCGAAAACATACCTAACCTTTACGGCAGTATTTCATCGTATCGAAACTTTTCATATTAAAGACTTCAACTTTTCAGTCAACAAAACACACGTTCCATTCGTATAATCTCAACAAATACAATAGTCTCGTTTAATGTCTTTATATTTAAGGCTATATGTACACACAGACGCACACACATACATAGACCAAAAATACACGCACACATATATATTTTTTATCCATCTATCTATCTTGAAGCCCGTCCGGCTGTCTGTTCCAATTCGCAAGCCGCACTTCTGCCTGTAGGAAGCTCAAATTTTGCGTAGCAGTTCACCTTCTTACAGTGGAAGACATAGTATAGGGGATTTTAAGGCTTTATAGTTTGGTTCAATTTACAATGTGATCTTAATGCTAACTTGGATCTTGACTTTCCATCCGACGTAACCAGAAGTCATTTCTACACTCGGGAAACTGGAATTTGGCATCTTTATACAATCAAGGTCATAGGCTATGTGAAATTGAACTGATAGGTTATTCGAAATGTCATTCATGATCATTTCTAGTCAATCAGAGCAATTGTACTGCACAAATTTGCACACAGGAAACTAATATTTGGCATGAGGGCACATGTTCTCACAGAGAAAGTAATGATATGTGTCATTCAAGGACTTTATCTCTATTCCTTATTTTCTTCGTGGTTAAAAATGAGGGAGACAACTCATTTTACCAAAATTTCACAAAAAAAATCGGTGAAAATTCAAGAAAATCCTCAGATATTTCTTTTCCAAAAGATTTTTGACAGAAAAATCTAGAGCCCAAAAGGATTTTGATTCTCAAAATTTCCGATAGATAACTTTTTAAAATGTTTACTTTTTAAAATTCTCTTTTCAAAATTTTCCAACGATAAACCTATCTATTTTAAAGAATATTTCGAAGATATTGTCACATACACAAAATTTGACAGCACTAAAATAATCCAGATTTTGATTTAGTGCACACGTGGTTAATTTAAATTATATTCAAGTACTGCATTTCTTTTTCCATTGGCCATCTACTTATGATGTAATTATAATGCTAACATCGACATGGGAGTGTATGGAAACATTCTAATGAAGAGAAAATAGAATTGTATGAAAAATCAAACTTTCATCGTCATGTTTGAAATCATTTTCCACGGGCAATATCATAGATATTCTGCTCCGCAACTAACCATCAATTTTGATGTTCACTGCCGATAAAAAATCTAAAAATTTTCTGGAAAAATGACGATTATATTTGATGAAATAGAATTTGCAAAGCTAAGCCACACACACACTGACACACACACACACACACACACATATATATATGAATATAAAATAGAATACGATGTGTGTATATATACATATATACATATATATATATATATATATATATATATATAGTATTTCTTCCTATATATATATATATATATATATATGTATGTATATATATATATATATATATAGTATTTCTTCCTATATATATATATATATATATATATATATATATATATATAGATATATAGCTTGGTTTTGCTAACAAAGATTGTTGAGAAAGATAACCACAGCAGTGGATCCATACACGGCTTACCCAGGATCGTCATCATCATCATCATCATCATTATCAACATCATCATCATCATTATCAGCATCATCATCATCATCATCATCATCAATGCGTCCCTTGTTAGACCTAAACATCCCTTAAGATTCGCCGGATCATTTTATCACAGGCATTGCAGAGCTAGTATTTTATGATTTCGTCTAGTTTGTTACTTCCTGTCGGCTACTAATTCACATATGATCTCTTGAGATCCATGTTGTGAGTCGTGATGTTAAGTGACTGTTTGACTTTTTGCAACATGTCCAGTATCCCCAGCCTTTAAAGGTCCCATGGTCCACAAACGGACTTTTTCGTAACACTATTTTTTCCGGTCACCGTTTCCAATATGATCTATGTTGATATATGTCGATCCACACTATAGGTCATGATATCCAGTGGTAGTCTGACATTTTCTCAACATGGCCAGCCAATTGTTATTTGGATTTTTTGATGGATTATATGATAAGACTCCAGCTTTTAGAAAGGTCTTCACCTATGCAGGTCTTCCCCATTATTGTTTCTCATTTGCTTCTAGTCAGATGTACCTGAAACATAGTAAAAGGATTTACCTTGATAAGATGCGTCTTATCAACCAAAATCTTCTGGTAAGGGTCACTCGATCTGTCAATGATGGAATTCAAACTTTAACTACTAAAATCAATTTCCTCAGCTGTTTTATGTTAGATTTAATCGATGCTTGTTAGAAACATTTTTCTCGATGAAATGATTCTTAACCTAAATTATCTTTCACCCAGGGTTACATGATCCGGTAATGATTGCCTTCAAACTCTAAAGTTAACGCCTCGTTGAACTTTCGGCTCCCGTTTCATGAATATAAATATGCTGTCTTTTGATATTTCCATGTGATGTTGAGCATAATTGTTTCCTCAGTACTTTGCATAGTTTCGCATTTGATGGGTAAACAATTTTTGCCCAAGTTCCATGTGAAAATTTATGGTATTTATTAGTTTAAAATACTGAGTCAGAAATGCTAAAACTCAGATTGACCTTATATTTCATAATACGAACGTGTTACTACTTCAAATCTAGTGACTTCGACCACCACAAAAATAATACTCTGTTCCTTCCTCTTTTTCAGAGTAGTTTTCTCGAACATTTATAAAGCGATATCAGAATAGGTTACGGCAAGTTCTGTACTATATTTGTTTCATGTGCGCCGTAAGCATGACCAGAACGTCTGATTAGCATAACACACACATACACACACATACACAAACACACACATGCATATATATATATATATATATATATATATATATATATATATATATATATATATATATATATATACCTAAAGTATATGAAGTCAACTTTAATTACATCCATCCATCTTATATCCTAGAAGCAATTCCTTGAGGTCAATAACAGTTATTCTGTTTGAAATTCTGAGATGAGAAAAGGTGTTTAATTTAGAAATGTTCAAAGTAAACAGGCATCGAAAATAATCTGATAAGAAAGGGGTTTGAGTACAGCAGCAGATATTACTGAAATAAGATTTTGCAATAATTTGTAATGATTAAGACTGTATACACAAACATACAGACGCACAGACACGGACACAGACACACACACACACGCACACACACACATATATATATGTATATTTGTGTATGTGTGAGTATCTGGATGTATGTGAACTGGTACATCAAAGCCTCCATTCACTCATAGAAAGTGAAAAAGCAAATCTTAGTGGGAGGTGAAAAAACAAATTATTAACCATGATTGTATTTTAATGTTAGTTGCCCTTGAACCCATTTGAATTTTTTTACAATGTTTTTGACCTGAAATTTGGAATAATTATTTTTATACGTGGTTCATTTGAAATAAGTAAAACTATTGACATTGATGAGAAATTGATACATACACGAACACAGATAGACCAACACAAACACAAACACACACACACACACACACACATATATATATCAAAGTACAAATCAGTTATTCAATATCCGATGTGTGATGGGTTTATTTCATGAAATGTTCGATACATTCAACATTTAGTTATAGTAGAACTTTAAATACGAGTTCATTTTTACCACACACACATATATATCTATGAATATAAATGTTATTGAAAGTTAAATAAGGAAGTGAAAAGGAAATATCTCGAGAGAAAGCAGGTGTTACACCTCTTTTTTCCGAGGGCATGCTTTGATGCGTTCTAGCGGGTGCCAGCCATCTTATTCATGAGAAGAAAAATCTTTATTGGTTTACAGAAAATCCTGTTGTTTACATGCTTGAGATCGAGGAAAAATGGGGATAGTTCTGTGTTTGGTTGTTCATATCAAGAAACATTTGCTTTGGACCTCGACCCTCAATAGGTATTCACTGGGGAGGGATGTGAAATTACCAATCTCTACGAAATTAGCAATCTTCCTAAAATTAAGAATCTTTATAATAAATTGGTCCCATAGTTTCTGCCCAGCAGCATTTATGCTTGAATTTATGGTGAAACTTCGGTCTTTCATGATCATTGCAAATCGAAATCGATCACCATTTAAAAAAAAATTAGTTGATCATTCCAACCCATACCCGCAACTAAAGAACATCAATTACATTACAGTTTCCATTGAGTGACTATCCAGACCTGTAATGATTGATTCTTTGTGACGATTTAATCAAAAAAGACCCACACTACCTGGTACTCAGTTCAGAGATCATTAACTGAGTCTACGAGTATCCTTTCTGAAGAAAATGAATAATCCCTCGATGATATGATTACTGTTAATAGCAATGCATGCTATGGCACGGTAATGAATTCGTATATCAGAATGAATAGTTTATTATGAATAAACCCTGTTTAATCAACTCTGACGCAAAGCAAATCTTTCAGAAAACTCAATATGACACTGATGAGCGTGACAGCAATGAAATTTGGCAAAATAATCTCCTGATCTATGTTTGATAGAATAATGTTGGTGCCGGGGGCAACTATAACCTGTTCATAAATAATTAGTCTTGGAAAGAGTTTGCCTATGTATCCATCTATCTATCTATCTATCTATTTATCTATCTATCTATTATTTTTGAACACATAAATGAATATTTCAAGGCTCTATCTGTAATGAGAAACGTATAATTGAAACATCTTCCCATCTGCACGATTTTCTGTAAAAGCGAACTATATAACTTTGCTATTGATAAGTTATGCTTAGATCACAGTCAGATAAACATGAAATAATCTTGAGACTGTCTTTATACACAACTTTTGCTTTAAAAAATATTTCACTCCATAACATAAATGTTTTTGATTGGAAGAAATGGTGATGGAAAAAACGTAGGAAATGTATTCGACAACGTGTTAAACACAGGTGGTCCCCAGTTCTCGAACGTTTGCTTCACGTTACATATCTGCAAAAAGTGCAAAGTGAAAAAACAAAACAATATGTTTGTTTTGTTGTAAGCTGTTTTTATAGGCAGTACGCACCATCTTCATTCTCTCTTATATCCTAGTCTCCTGGATCTTTCATCACTGAGATATATCTGGATGTCTGGCAGGGCTAAAAAATGTTCAACTGCAAATTAACGGTAGTTGCTTTTCCGCTTTAGATTTTTACTTACGAAAGACTCCAATAGGAATTTTATACTGTCAAAAATTAGGGCTATCAGTGGTTATAATAGTGCTCGATATGCTGATCAGAAAACGCCATTTCATAAAATTCATCCCTAGAAAAGTTAGTCTAGAAAATTCAGTCTATCTTAAATGACATTAAAGACTGAACATCCTTACACCAAATTCTTTACACTGAATGTTCTTATTTTAAAATTCTATTCTTAGTAAAATTTCATGTTATGATTTTCTTTTTATGATTTCTAGATATTTCATACTCAACGTTATTACCATCAATATTTCCCTATTAACCTTTAATCAAAATTAATTTTCATCTTTTTATCTTTCTAATATTCTTTTTGGGAAAATGATATATGTTTGAGACCAAATTTTCAAAGACCAAAATTTCAAATATTCCTAGCGCCTGTATATACAATAGAAGTCATAGTTGCCATGGTGATGTTAGAAATTATTGCTGAGAGGATGCAAACAGTGATCTTTGCCAGAAGGCATTAGAAAAATTTTTTTGTGTTAATAGAGGATTATTGAGACGACAAAGGAAGCTTAGTTTCCTTCAAAAGGAAAGGAAAAAAAACCCCTCTATTCAATCGTTGTTCTTGCGATGAGTGATAGCGACTACCAGGGGCGTTATTTTCTCACAGATACTTTCGCAAAAAAAGATAGGAATTTTTTTACTTGATCTCTTACTAAAAGAAGGTACTATAGACTAAGAGGTCATGAAGATACTGTTTATCAAATACAAAAAAAATCATATATAAAGAATATCTTATATAAAAAAAATGCTCTTAGCAATAGACTTGGAGGTTTTTGGTATAGTTTATCGAGGTGTGTTCCCTCAACATACGCAAATACTTCTAAAAAGACTTGTGTTATTTACGTATGATTGGAGAATTCTCGGTGGGTTTATGTGTATATGTTACTCAATAACCTGCTGTTGTACGAAGTTGACAATTGCCAAGTGTATTAGTCAGCACACTAAAACTACAGATCATAGATCTTTTATTTGAAATTATTGTTGTAAATGTAGACATACCATATGAAAAATTAATCTAAATAATTTGAAGCCGTACTTTTGTGCCATGGATGGAAAACTATAACAATTACGACGGGTTGCTCCACTTGTTATAAAATATGACCCCATCCAAACATACAGCTTTAAAATTAGCATTGCCATAGATACTTGAAGTTTTGACATATTTTGTAAATTAGATTTGTTATGACGTGTGCATATATGTACTTTTGTATAAATCTTCGCACTAGATAAATGCATCATGTATGTTCACGTCAACTCAACGTTTGATGCAACCTCAGTGACATCAGATAATTTGGTAACAAAAAACAATTCCCTTCATCTGAATTCTAATTACTTTTTACCACAACTATACAGATTGTCAGTCTACGGGCATGGATAAAAATGCAGATAGAGATTAAAGAATGAGCTTTCGGTGTGATTTGAAATTGCATCCTCATTGCTGCAGGATGTTTTTTATCGCTTGAGCTACAAGGGCTTCACAGTAGGAACATAATTTTTTTTTGTTCTCGATATTACAGTAGGAAAATTGAATTTTTGTTTCAAAAATGAAAAACTACTTTAAAAAATCAGTATCAAAATGTATGAAAGGTTATGTTATCTTGGCATGTTTTTACTTAGGAGAACAGCAATTTTTTATCGCTAAAAATGGCTACCTTTAATGGTATGCGTAGGGCTGACAACGTTATATACGCACCAAAGACTCGAGGAAGGCCCTCGAAATTATGATTATACAATGTATTGATAATCTATTAACACAATAACAAAATTAATTGGATCAAGGCTAGTGTTAGGGTTAATATTTTGAGTTCGTGTTAAAAGTCAGTGTTAGGGTTTAGTAGTTGAGTTAAGGTTAGAGTAAGGGTTAGAAGATTAGGGTCAGTGAACATGGCAATATTGTGATTGTAGTTTAGCCACCGAGAAAATAGTTTTTACCGTTCATTGTTTGTGAATTTGACGGAGAAAATGTAACAGTTACCGAAAACTACAGGTGTGACAAATGGCTCAAGAGCTTACCAAGGAATTTAAAATAGGAATGAACACATCAAGGAATATTTCTATGTAAATGTAAAAAAAATGCAATTTTTGAATAGGGGACAACAGAGCTATTTTTTGAAAGATCTAGTCTTTTCTTTTGGCTAATTCAAAATGGCCATCGTCTTGAGTGCGTATATGCAAAGATAGACAGCAGTTATATGCATTGGGAAAGGATTCATGAACAGATGAAACATTGCCTGAGATATCTCTTAAAAAGAAGTTCATTCCAAAGTATAGAATTATAGAAGAGTGGGTGACATGGGAATGAAAAATCATTTTTGTTCTCGAAACACTTGATCCAATTGCAGAAAAATGCTGCAATGTTTGTTTCACTGAAGGTCTAGGTCAGTGTTTATTATAATATTTAATGTCATTCATCTTCAAGTTGTTATTTAATTTAATTCATCCCTATACTTTTTTTTTCCAATTTTTGATTCGTTCATAATTTTGTGAAATTTTACACATAACTCATTATGCATAATGAGCAAAGACATAGATTAACTTATTTTCCAAGCATTTATTTTTGTCAATTTTTCATACGGTGGATGATTGTCGAATCAATTTTTTGGAAACGAAACGATGTCTTCATTGAGTTGGATCACTCGAAGAATTTATCTTCAATCCATATGATATAAATCTCCCTCAAATTGCATCCATTTTCAAAGTAATTTTATTCTCCCGTGGGTGGATTATTTGCCAGTTTAAAAAAGCCAAACTGGTCTTTGTGTAACATAAAAAAATGTAAAACGTTTCTTTAATATAAATGATGCAATGACGTTTTTGTGTGTTCGGTGCATTTGCTAGGACCGCATAATTGATTTGTGAAAATTTGCAGATATTATTTATGCTGTCACATGATGGCTCTTGGTACATCATTAACATTATCTTTTTAATGAACGTCGTTAGACATAGACTTCTTCGACACTGAAGCGAGTACTTTATAAACATTTTATTCGCCGAGCTATCATATCTTCTGCTGGTCACTATTTCGAATATGATCTCTAAGGATCAACGTTGTTTTCAGCGATTTTCTGACTTTTGCAACATGACCATCCCAATGCCATTTGAGTTTCCTTATAGTTTCCTTGAGATTTCAAAACCCTGTTTTTTTTCTAATATAAATTGTTTTTTGACTCATGATGTTAAGCATGATTCTCTCCTATGCATAGTCCTCAGTAAGAAAGGTTCTATCAAAACATCTCAGTGATTTCCAAATACTCTCTCTTTGTATCACGAGAAAAAACATGAATTTTTTTTCAAGTGATTTTTCCAGTCAAATTTTTCTATGGTAAAAAATCGTAAAAATAAGTTCTTAAAGACGAAACATAGTCTTCATAAAGTAGGATTACGAAAAGTAATATTCTGTTAATTCATTAGCGTCTCGATCGAATTTGAGTGAAGCTTGTATATTATTAAGTCTGTCTTTGACAAGAAAGTGGACACATATGGTACACCTTAGCTTCATCTTCAGTTTTAGAATAGATCCTGTGCAAAAATAGGTTCCTGTCTTACGTGAATTTGAATTTCTTCTGTCATTTTTTCTAACCAGTCAGAAACTAAGTAAATCGTGCTAACCAATTAAAAACAACAAATACTTTTTTGTCAAATCAGCAATCAGTTTATTGTAAGTCTTCTCTGGATAGGTTTCAGCTTAATGTTTAGCTATTGTTTGGCTTTCTTTCGAAAAGGGTCTCTGATCCGTTGATGCAGGACCAGGACTTTGAATTAAGAGTTTCTCATTACCCGGACTGAAAAGTCAAGTCTAACCCGCAATTTTATTCATATCTAGGGATAAAATAAATAGATTCATGCCTTTTTCGAAAAGCACTAGTGCAAAGTGAAAGCAACTGCCAGAGTTTGAACTTGTTGTTTTGTATTCGAATTACCATTGTGAAAAAACAGCTATAAGACGAGGAGTGAGAAAAAATATCCGTTTAAAGTAAATACAGTTCAATATTTTGAAAAAAAAAATTCTATATTCTGTTCTAAAAATGTACAAATCTTTTCAAGGTGTGGCCGCTAGTAATATCGAGTTCTTCTATTACCGCAAAGATTCTGACATTAAGTAATTCTTCCTTTTCATCAGCTTTTGCATTTTTTTGACATATCTGATATGGTAATATTGTATCGTTAGAATGCCTTAAGTGGTTGACTCTATTTCAGACATTAAATATTTGGTAGGTGAGGCACGTTACTACACACAATGAAAACTCGGAGGCGGTTATTCATTTTCATATTAACTGCTTTTAAAAATTTCATCTCAGTATGTATATATGAGGAATCCCCAAGTGAGTATTGACCGGAGCGTAGTTTTAAAATAGCATTGTATACTGTTTTGATAGATTTCCTGGGAATGACGATCCTAGAATTTCAGGAAATATTTAACCTAGAAGTTACAGGCAAATAGCGTTGGATACAGAGGTTAAGTAACATGGTACGTCAGCGCAGGGATAGGTGACCGTCTGGAAATACCAAGTAAACAGCTTGGGCTCATTTGGAGAATTCCCCACAGTAATCCGGTTGATCATCTCATGGAGGTGATTGACCCATCATCATCATCGTCATCATCATCAGTATTTTAACGTCCGTTGTTGGACAGAGACTTTCCCCTAGGATCCGCCACATTTCTCTATCAATCGTCGCAGAGCCAATATTTTCTAAATTTGTCTAGTTCACCTCTCTATCTTGTATTCAGCAGGCCTTTTCTTGCGGGTCGTGATGTCCATCAGTTGTCTGTCATTCTTGCAACATGGCCTGCCCATTGACATTCAAGTTTTATAATAGATGATGTTTTGGCTCCCATTTTCTTCCTGATACACTTTGCTGTGCTGTGATCTCTTCACGTGATTCTATCATGTGCATATTGCATGCTTCTTAGTTTGTAGAAGCAAACTGTGAGATGATTTCAACGAATACACTGACAGAAAAAATTAATCAATAAAAAGGGCCTGAACTTAGGCAGTTGGAAGGTTATCACTATGGTGCCTTTAATACAGAAATGCTTCACGATATTGATTCAGTTCTTATGGTAATCCAGGGTACGCTTAAAAGCTTTGGCGTTGTTTCAATTTCTCTTACATCGATTTCATCTCAAGAATATATTTTAATTTGGTAGGATTATGATAGATTGCACCGTGCAACGCTGTTTTGTTCATGATTGTCTTTCACCTACGGAGCTGAATCATGGTCAACTTCACTTGGAGAGATCACAAGACAGGACAACATGTTAGGGAAAAACAGGGATCTGGGACACAATAGAATCCATGAGAAGACTCAAATGGCAATTAGCTGGTCATGTAAGAATTGCAAATAAGCACAGGACATTGAAACTAACAACTTAAATCCATTGGAACTGTGGCCGGCAAAATATAAGAAGGGGTGACGAACTAGATAGATTCAGAAAGTATTTGCTCCGCAACACCCATGATAGAAAGGACTGACGATTTCTAGGAAAACTCTATGTCAAACAACGAATGATGAAAGACTCATAGTGACAGTTTGCATGATTTCAAATAAAATTGTCACTAAGAACTGTTTATATGAAGTTTTCACTTCTCAAGTTGATCTCACTGGCTGTGTATGTATGTACTATGTATTTAAACTTCGCCTGATAGACGGCTAAAAGATCAAACATTTACTCCTTATTTTGATAAAAACAGCTTTTTACCCACTGAACAGGTTTTTATTATTTGCAATGTATATCTATGCTAAACCGATTCCCTAGTTTGTGTCCGGAAGTGATCTAGAATGCTTTTTAAAAAAAAATTCAAGCTTTTTCAGTGGTCACTGGGCGAGAAAAATATTTTTTTTAATCAATTACCAAGAACACAGCACATATAATTAAGCATCTATTTTCGAAATACAAATATTCCGTCTTCAGGGGGTCAGTATCATTATCCAGATTATGTAAAGATCTCCTTGTTCAGTTATAAAACTCTGCGTTAACGCCACAAAACTCAGCCACAACTACTGCAACAGACTCTGCGTCAAATTGAAACTATTTGCATTGAAAAAACGAATTGACAGTATGACCTTCCGTCATTCCAATCGGCGAATTAAAAAAATCGTTTTTTCATCTTTAATTATGATATTTTTTCTCTCATTTTTAAGCCATACAGAAAAAAAGGAAATGAGAAGATAATTTCTTCCCATCTAACACTGGGTTATATTAATGTTATTTGTTTATGATATTGATGAATATATATACATATTAATTTCTATGACATGTTTTTTTCAGAGAAAGAATTGTATATATACAAGTTAACGCTGTTGAAAGATTAAGAGATAAAACAAAAAACAAAAACAAAAACAAAACGAGATTACTAAAATAATTACTGTGCCGCGTTTCAATGCAACCAGGAAAGAATACAAAGTGTTTAGAATCTTATGAACATTTGTGGATATAAAGCAAGTAATGATTTTCTATCAATACACACACACACACACACACACACACACACACACACACACACACACACACACACACACACACACACACACACACACTTGTGTATAGAAACCAAAAAACTTTTTTATATCAATGTAAGACATACTTGCAGTAATGGTCATATACACTACGGTAAAATTGATTCAATCCACTTAGTGGTTTAGTATAATGCTATTTAACTAGCCGGTCAATTGATTCTCAGCAAAATTTTAGTGGGATAGAGGAATAGCACTACATTTCATCCATTAATCCATTTCCTAGGATGCAGCATACAGGATCAGGAATCATGCAATTAGACATGATTTGTGGTTCTGAATGCTATATTCTTGTGATGCCGATTGCCATGAAATTAGGAACTGCATGATGTTCATTTTTTCAAGTCTTATAACCAAGTCATGCAAATAAAATGAGTGTTCGGATAACCATGAACAGTTCAGCATTTATGAGTGACTGCATATGATAAGTTCTCCACGAACCATTGAAAAAAGAGAAAATTTTTGTTATTTTGAGGGTTACCATGATTCACTCTATGAATCATAATGTAGAGTTTCTAAGCTTCAAAATGAGAAAACACAGATGAATATTGTAGCTCTGACAAATAACGAAAATGTCAACTTAAAAAAAAGGTTTGTTGAGCATTGTGTGTCCACTCGACTCAATAATTTTCATGGAATCCCTGGGGATATCTGCGTCCTGGCTTTGAGAAGATTAGGTCTTCAATAAAAAATGAATAAAAGAATGATAGAAAAATTGTGATGCTTTTCCATTACAACCATTTTTTCTTTAGTGAGGAAACCTAGCCTGTAGATCTCCACGGAATATTTTTTAGAAATTGTTAACAAGGTGTGTTCTTGTGAGTTGACAAGGTTTTATATGAAAATGTCTGTTAAATAAGGCTGACCTAATAATAAAACAGTCAAATCAACATTCCAAAAATTCTCAAAGTTTGAAAAGAGTTCAAAAATTCAAGTCATATTTCTAGACATATGTTTAGGGGAGTAGCGATGTGAATTGGCTAGATTCTGAAGCAATCAATGTGTCTGGTAACGCTGACACAAACTTTTGAATCGCATTTTCAAAAGATCTTCACTGGAGTATTCTAGGCTAAATATTTCGTCCAGCAGCGCTGCAATTAACTTTTTGGAAATGTAATAAAGAATCCATTAAAAAATCACAAAAAGGAATGTCTTGATAAGTTTTTATGTAATCTGCAAGGTTCTTGGCTAAATTATGTGTTTAGTAAAGTTGACACAAAATAAAACAAAGAAAATCCATGCGGGAAATATTTTTTGAAATTTAGAAAATCCGAGAGTTCTTTCTTTGAAGATTCTTAGTGGAGGATTCATGAAAATTTGCAAGATTGTTGGTCAAATGGTGTCTCTGGCAGTACAGACACAATATCTTTTTCAAAAGATTTTTTATAAATCCGTAAAAGAATTCACAAAAAATTACAAAAATATGGATAGATATCGAATTTCAGAAGTGATATAGTGAAGTACTCTAACACATTTGTAAAGTTAAAGGCTGGAAGTACCGACACAATGGAAACCACTTTGTTGTTTGATTGGGTCAATGATTGTGATTCAATAATTGAAATAACTTCATGTCAACAAGCAACCCTTAGGATAAGAATGTACAATTTACGTACGCGTAAACTGTTATCTACATTATAAGTGAGGTGACAACACTCTTACTCAGTGATAAGAGTATTCAGTAATTAAAATAAATGCATTATGCTCTATCACCATTCAAACATCCATTCTTTTTTTGTGTCAGCTATGTCGTTTTCCGATGTAATGAAACAGACACGAAATTGCATATAGGTTAAAGGAAATCACCCTAAAAAATATTGTAAAGTTGAAATGTTATGTGCAATTAGCTTCTTTGTGCTATCTTTTTATAATTTGTGTCTTAGAAAAGAGTTTTTAGAAGTAAAATAGTTTGAATACAAGTTCCCAAAAAGACACTTGCATCCTTTTTGAAACAGCATATAGATATATGTATATACGATACTATGTAACCGATGAGAAGAATAAAAAATAAGATGTGTATTCATTTGCATGTTTCCACGTTATACGCTCTTGGCCATTTTGCTTCCATATATACATACATATTCCATATATTTATGTATATATATATATATATATATATATATATATATATATATATATATATATATATATATATATATATATATATATATATATATATATGTGTGTGTGTGTGTGTGTGCGTGTGTGTGTGTCTATAAATATATATATATTTGTATACAAATATATATTGATTATATCAATGATATATATATATATATACATGTATACACTATATATATACATGTATACAATATATATATACATGTATGCAATATATATATATATATATATATATCCTATGTGTATATAAATGTATGCAAATATTAGTATATGCATACATAATATATATATATATATATATATATATATATATATATATATATATATATATATATATATATATATATGTACAATGAATTCTGTCGACCATTTTGTTTGGCTGCAGGCTGAGAAGTACTAATGACTTTGAACAAGGAGTCGTAATGAAGCCGAAAGTGTGGGAAACGAGAGGCGGAAACAGAAAGGCAACTCTGTTGGTGACGGAAGGGGAAGTGATATGGGAGAATAGAAAAGAGGGCGTGACGAGCATCAGTGATACGAGATGCAAAGTAACCGAAGAATGTAAGCAAGTCAGGAAAGAATAAGAGTTGATAGGCACGTAAGAATTGCATTGATTACATGGTGTGTACGGTATGTCAGAGGAAGAGCCGGTTGACAAAACCAAGGCTTCACATGTGAATAGAATATGGAATGGGTATTAAGGTGATTTCCTTCTGAAACTGTATGATGTAGTTATTTCATCTTTCCAGAAAGTTGCGATAAAAAGCAATGGAACTAAATTGGAAATGAATGATAATGTAGATCTCACGACTGAGAAATTCGGACGACTTGGGTATCATGTCTGTCCGTTGCCCTAGATGTGAAACAATTGCAAAAATTAGAAACAGTCATCAGTCAAATATCATTTAATAATATATTTCAATCAATATTTTGAATTCATGATTAGCCTCTCTCCCACTTTATATCCCCCTACATTCAGCACGTTATTCGATGATCATCAAGTATGCATTTTGAATTGCAGAGGGAAAACGCGTTGTAAGTCACTCAATAAATATCCCCATGTGACCAACGCCTTTTTGCAGCATGCAATATCAGAGAAGTCGATGAAAAATTAGAAAAAAAGGATAATCAAGGAATAAGTTACTTCTTTTGTCACTTGTTCGATGCTAAAAACACCCATAGAACAACTGTGAACTCCCGTTAACATAGCACTAAAAATCTAGATAGGGACAGAAAACCATTTTTTAGGGGACATAACCCTCTGGTTCTATTGCTTCGGTAGGTTTGCGTGAAACATACAAATGTATCCTGTCAAAACAGCTCAAAATCGAACAAATCTATTTTGACAGTTTGGGCCAGAGTTTTGGTTGATGGTATCTGATATGTTTCCAGTTCATAATGACCGCAGAGTTGCGATAAAATCAACAGAAATAGTATTAATAATAAAAATCAAAGTCTTCTATGTAAGAAATTCGTTGACTTTTATATTCCTCAATGTTTATTTTTACCCTAGAGGATCAGAATTCGGTGTTTCTCATAGTTTTCTCTTGAGTTTACCTCTTATCATAAACGATTTGCTGATCAACTCGAAATTTTCTTCTTCGAGCACATGTTCAAGGAGGATATTTGAACTAATGATTTTATAAAAATACCTGAACATTGTACTGAGTTCATGGATCCCTAGATTTACAATCCATGGATAACAGCATTGTGATGCTGATCATTACCACAAAATTACGTTTAACCATAAATTGTGGTTACTACTTTAGGCTTGTGTCAAACTAAAGTAAACTGGGCGATGATTCAGGATTAGAATTGTATACATAGCTTACATTAAAACAATGCCATGCTAGTGGGATATGGTCAGTATCACAAACTCGCTAATCCTTATTGCACTGATCGCAAAATTATTAGAATTGGACTGTGTTCCTCTGTGGTCTATTTGCTATACCTTTACTCGCTCAGCCACCTGTAAGTCCACTTTCCATCTTTTCAACGAACTCAAGTTCAAGTCTGGAGCTGACTTTGCTTTTATATCGTAACAGTAAGAACAACTATCCTCACCTAATATCCCAAGACTAGGATTGACTTTGCTTTCCTACCGGAAAAACATGAATGAAAGTCCTGGCCCTGGGAGCAAATTCTTCATTGTTTGTCAGTCCCGTCACATTAAACCAACCATTATACGAAATTAAGTTTTCTACTCAGTGATTTGAATCACGATAAGTTATCGCTTGGTGGCTCTATTTCAGGCTCAGGCCAAACTCACAAATCTTAGAAATCTACTAATATATGTTTTTCAAATGCGCAAGGGCTTATCTTGAATTAATAAATAAACCCATCTTTATAAAGAAAGTTACTGTTTTCAAAATTTGTTTCATTTATTATATATATGCAATAAGAAGTTTCAGGAATCATATTCAGTCGAAACCGAAGTAGAAGTGGAGCTTTACCCTACAGCAATCTTTTTAGAATCAGGAGCTAAAAACTTTACAGGAAGCTTCTGCACCAGAAGTCCATGAGTAGAGATACAATGAACAAGCATGATTGCCTCTAGATCAAACTATATTCTTATTTGTATTCCGATTGAAGATGATCACAGCAACTTTTCTATCGTATATAAGGTAAAATGAAACAATTTAAAACGATTTTACTTTAGTACCATTTATTTATCAGAATGAAATAAGACCTTACGCATCAGTGAGTTAAAACTTTCGTGAGACTTGTCAGTGTGGTTCAGTCGGTAAAAGAGCCGTCAACAAATTATGATAAGGGAATGCTGTTTTATAAAAAAATGTATTTATTCAATAGAACAGCTGGGGAATGTTAATTTTCACTGCCCAACGGTGAAGATTATTATTGTTGTTCTTGCTACGGTAGAAGTCAACACCAGGTTTGGACTGGGGTCTGACATTATCAGCAAAAATGATTTATGGCCAGAGAAATGAATTGAAATGAGAGAGAAAATGATGGGAATAAGTAGTAGGTTGGCGATATTGAAATGTTGTAAATGAGATAAAGTGGAAATTTTGCCCGAGAAGACGGTGAGTGAAAATCAGTCGTGAGCTGGGGGTAAATGTATCTCAAAAACGATACGTGACGAGAAATATGATTTGAGAGTTACGAAGTTGATGGGTCGAAAACATCACATGTTCTCAGGGCAGAGGTGTTATAGGCAAAACATATTGGAATACCCATGCGAATATAATACTGATATGTATATATACCCTTATTATCTCTCTCTCCACATATTCATATATATATATATATATATATATATATATATATATATATATATAGTTGTCTTTTTTCATTATAATTGATAATAAGAGAAGCAGTATTGATCATCATTTTTTGTATCATTATACACAAAGCCACTTCAAGAACAAAGTAAGCACTTTCTCTTGATAATCTTAGATTTAAAAATGCAAATCAAAAATATAAAAAGAATTGAAAAAAAAACTATGGCCATATAGAAGTGAACCTTAACACTGGTAGGGGCATATAAAAGTAGTAAAAGAATACTTCCTGAGAGGAAACCTACCACAAATAGCTGTTAGATTGACACACAAATAAGAAAATGGGTCTGAACAATCTGTAGTAATTTATAACAACCAGGAATCCACTCTCCCTGTGAAAGATAGGATACAAACAACGATCAACAGCTAAATAAGGAAGAGAAAAGAGAAAAATAATACAACGAAGGTTTTCCACTCGGAAAGTAGACACCCGCAAGTTATGTCCTCAATGATTGTGCAGCAAATCCATAATTTCATGATAGATAGATAGATAGATAGATAGATAGAGAGAGAGAGAGAGAAAGACAGATACAGAGAGAGAGAGACAGACAGACAGCCAGACAGCCAGACAGACAGACAGACGGATGGACAGAGAGAGAGAGAGAGAGAGAGAGAGAGAGAGAGAGAGAGAGAGAGAGAGAGAGAGAGAGAGAGAGATGTTAAAGTACGGGATAGACAAACAGTTAAGATGTCACTTCCTTAAATCTGGCGAGAATTGTTTTCCTCGTTGTTGTGACGGGGGTAGAAACGTAAACTCCAAATTGCTGGAGAAGGTAGACCACTGCATTAACTTGGACAACAAATCTCCATGAAATCCTCGAAAGGAGGGGAAATCAAGCAGAGAATCAATGGAACTCAAACATGGGACCTAACCTTAAAGCTGGCTCTCAAACCCACAACATCTAACGAGCATAGGAGAGAATCATATTGTAAGAATATCAGACAACCCCTCGGCATCATGACTCAAGATAAATCCCCAGGTATCATATGCGAATCTGTGACCGACAAGAAATAAGATAGCGTGACAAACAAGTTCTTGGAGATTGGCCACTTAATGGGTATGGAATATTTTGGAAGCATGTTGTTCTCTTGATAAGCACATAAGCTTGACCATTACAAGAATGAACAATCTTAAACGGATATGAGTCAGATTTGACGTATATGTGTTCCACAGAAAGCGAAGCTGGGATTTCCCAAAGACGAATGGAAATGATAAACAATTACAAGTTAGGATTATTTGGCAAGGAATTCGATTTTGGTCCGGCGTAAGACAGAGATAAAATTCCTAAATCCAAAATGCTGATTAACATATGCATTAGTTATGAAAAGCTAAATTGTTGACGGAAAATGCCATCACAAAGAAATTGACTGTTTGGCTAAAGAGTGCTGATGACACTAAGATGAGGCAATATAACTTTGGACGGCGTAGCCTAGAAAGATAATGGTCTATACACTACACCATCATGTATGTTGCTGATCTCAACTAGGTGCATAAAGAAAAGAATACAAATCGTAGTAATAATAATGGACTTTTCGATAGAAACTTTAAAACGTGTTGTGTCGGGAGTCTTCAACTGTCACCTTGGCACAATTAGCAGCGATATTTGGATTTAAAGTCTCACAAAACCCATAATTTCATAAATTGGAACATGAACATTGCGTGTCAACACTTTTTTTTTTACTTCTGTAGATCTTTCGTTTGAAGAATGACCTATACAAAAAATCTTTCAAGGGGGTGTCTCTATGATATCGAAGACCCTCCCCATTTCAGAAGTTTTAGAATTTGAAACATTCAATAAGATAAAACTATCAAAGACGTCAGTCGAAAGGGTCGTATTTAACGGGAGTATTGTGATATTTATGTACCCAACAATTTACATTCATCACTTGTTTAGTGTCACACATCTCTAATTTCTAATTATAAAGTAACATCTCTAGTCTCCAAATGTATGTCTTCCTGTATAATGAAGTGGAACTTAAAAAAGTATTTATTGGCCCAAACTATTTCTTGTATAGTTCATTTATTCTGATATTTTTCTTTAGGAATTTTGCCCTAATTCATAAAATTACTTTTTTAGAATATATAATTTGTTGATATCACTTCTACTGAATCATAACAATATTTGGGCCATCATACATTTAAAAAAGTGATTTATGAATTCGGGTAAAAGCTCTCAAAAGGTAATATCAAGACAAATACAGTATATGGTTTGTAATTTGTGACAATTAATTATATTTTCTGAGGTTATTCTTCATAATGTTGCAACACCTAACTTTGAATAGAGGAATTGTTACTGTTAAACGACATCCTTTCAAAGAATAAGCAGGCGATCGATGTCCATCGTTGTGAACAGATATTTCCAACAGCTCCAGTTAAATGAGATCCGTTGACTGGCATAGTGGATGAATCAATTCTTTTTCTCAGGTCCCCAAGTTCCCAAAACTTTGGGTGACTGGTATCAGGAGTAGCCCGTCGTCGTCGTCGTCGTCGTCGTCGTCGTCGTCGTCGTCATCATCATCATCATCATCATTCTTTTAACGTCCGTCGGTGGTCATAGACCTACCAAAAGACCTGACAGATTTCACAATTCATCGTCGCAGAGCCAGTATTTTCTAAATTTGTCAAGTTCATCTCACCATCTTGTATTCTGTTAGCCTTGGTTTTGCATGTGATTTCTGTGAATCCACATTGTGAATCATGATGTCCATCGGTTGTCTGCCATTCTCACAACGTGGCCTGCCCATTGCCATTCAAGTTTTCTAATCGATTCTATGATGTCTCTGACGCCCGATTTCTTCCTGATATACTCTGCTGTCCTGTGATCTTTCATGTGAGGTAGAGCATGATTCTCTCACGTGCACTTTGTATGCTTCTCAGTTTGCAAGTCTTTCCCTTCGTAAGGCTCCATCTTTCAGCTCCATAAATGACTTTCGGGAGGATGCTTTTGTGGTATATTCTTCTTTTTAGGATTATTGGGATCAACTCGTTTTTTTTAGGTTGAGCTTGCTCTGCCGAAGGCTTGCCAACCTACAGTAATTCTTTGCTTGATCTCTTCCTCGTTTGTGGATTTCATAGAGATTCATTGTCCTCGGTAGATGTAGTGGTCTACGTTACCCAGTTTTGCATCTTCGATTTTCACAATTATGTTGTTATTTTCAATGTGATCTTTACCCATGATTTTTTTTGTTGCAATAATTCAAATCTCTTCTCTACAGTTTTAATTTTGGTTTTAACTACAAAAAACAGCATAAAGTAGTGAGAAAAATTAATACAATTAATTCAGTGGGGCACTCCAGTGAGTCTTGATTGGTCTTCATAACAAGCTTCTAACCACCGAACAGTGATCACATAGATAACGAAAACCGACCACCCAATGTTCTGTTTCAAATTTATGAGTGTAAATGAGATACACTTTCCATATTTTGCAAACATAACACAGTACTAAGAGGGGAGTGCGGTCAATATACTCCCGACGGTTGAATAAAGGGTTCAGTTCGTTACTTTCCCAAACCTACCAGATGATACCTGATGAAGGCCGTAGAGTACAACGGCCGAAACGTTGTATGAAAAACAATCAAGATGAGGATAGTTCGAATAATAATAGAAATGATGATAATATCTCATCTCAAAAATTCAGAGATATAACACAGTACTATCAGAAATGGCGAGGTTATGTGTGTTCTTGTTTTTGTACAAACTACCAGGGTCAATAAATGGCTCGATTGATGGATCGATCTTTCATGTGGAACATCCTTTCAATCCTCCTGTTTTAAAACTTCATTGATTTAACATTTGAAAAATGTTGTAAATCCCCTTTGACTACCTGCAACACCTACCTAGCCATTGACATTGAATGAATGAATGATCCCCGTTCTTCCTCCTTATATAATGGAACATCACTAGAAAGCCCCCCCCCCTCCAGTGCACATACCAGTAGTCACAAATCATCCTTCAGATTTGCTGTTGTAATCCATAGATAAGCTTAGAGCGACACGGCTGAAGGAGTTACCAGACGGATGACTGAAGGAATATCAAACCACCTAATGGGCTTGGGAGGTTATGCTTTCAAGGTTAGAAAGCCGAATCCGTCTTACTATTTACACATAACTGGGATAGGGGGACAATATTGATTCATGCCTTTCCCGAGGGTATTAGTGTGAAGATCCCGACTGGAGTTTGAATTCTTGTCACCAATTCCTTTATCCCATTAATGGTATGTGAATTTCGTTTCATACATTTAAAACTTCATTGATTTAACGTATCAAAATTTGTGACTCCCCGATGAGCACCTGTGACATCCTACTATTTGAAAACATTAACTAAATATTACAAGCCTATAGAGTTAGAAATCAATATTCCCCGAAGGGCAAATCTGCACTGCACCATAACCAGACAAATATACAGAAATGCTCTCCCCCATACTGCACAAATGTAAAAGCGCATGTGTGAATGTATGTCTGCGTTTTATTCAAGTAATTACTACTATATACGTTCGTTCTCTTCTCTCTCCAAACATATGAAAAGGAAACTTCCTTTGATGTATTTGCAAAACGTAGGCCATATTAGGAAGTAAAGAAAAGAAAAGTTTCACTGCTTGAAATAAGTAGATCTGACGGATTACATATAAATTTTGGGGAATTTGAATGAGAAGTTAGCTGTATTTTTTAATTGGAATATAAACTTAGTAGATCTGAGGACTAACGCCCCTGTGGTTCAAAGGTTAACGTTGTGAGTTGGGAGGTTATTGCTACTGTATAGAGAATTTGATATTCCCTAGGTGCACAACAATTTTTGCCTTCTGCTTGGATAATTTATTCCGGAAAGCTCATAATTGAAATGTTAACGAGGGTATATATCTATATGTGTGTTTATGAGTGTGTAATACACTAGCGACCCCCTCATTATGTTCACACAATCTTTCTACTAGAACATACATATTTTTTGTATATATGTATGTATATATATATATATATATATATATATATATATACACACACATACACAAAATATTGCAACAAATTCATTTACCCACACGTTAATCACTTAAAGGTACCTGCAACGGGTCACTGTGTTGTGTAATAAATAATAATAATTAAATAACTGTGTCATCCACAGACCTATGTTTCGTTGTATTACAACTGTTCAGTGTGACTATAAACTATCCATTATCCTATCCAGTACCACGAAGTAGGATCAAAACCTTCTCTTCAGACCCAGAGGCTGGCATCTTATCTCTGCGCAGGACTGGACGATCAGTAGATTTGAATTTGAGCGATATATTTATTCATGCAGAATTCATGATCCACCAGAGTGCTCTATTCCTAAGTTGGAGGAGCATTGCATAAGGTTATAATGAACGAATTACCTCACTTAAAGAAAGCTCAACCCTGAATAACGGAGCGTTAATTATAATGATAATTGAATAATACATATATGTAAATAATACACACACACACACACACACACATATATATATAAAGAGAGAGAGTGAGAGAGAGAGAGAGAGAGAGAGAGACAGACAGACAGACAGACAGAGAGATAATTGACAGATTGATCGATTGATAGATAGCATATGTTGTGCGTATAAGGACGGGGCTATCAGCAATTGTCTCGCACACGTCTTTTGTAAAAGAACGGAGATATAATTTCACGTTCAAACATTTCATGAGTAATGTTTATATTTGAATGTATGTTATCCGGGAACATGTTTGCGTACATACGTATGTGTGCACACCCACGTTTCAACAGATATTAAATGACCTCATTAAAGAAATTAATCGGGGGCTTTTGGAAGGATGCAAGGAATCACACTGTCAACCGGATGTACAGCAAATGTGGGAAATTCTGATTTTGCTCATTCTGTTTCAGAGACTTAATGTATGTCTGTGTGTCTGTGTAAGGGGGAAAGTGAGAGTAGATGAGACATAGAGTATGAGAAAGAAAGGGGTGGAGAAAGAGAATATTCTTAAACATTGTTAAAGATTAAGAAATAAATCATGTTTTTACGCAATTAAATATGATGCATCAATATCATGTATAACGTCTATATGTGCATAGACTGCATGCATATATGTAAATATAAATATATATATATATATGTAAATATAAACATATGAAGGTGAATGTATGCTGAGTATATGAATCAGTGTGAGTGTGTATATGTGTGTGTATGTGCTTGTGAAAAAGTTATCTTCAAATCAGTAAATACGCATTTATTGCACTAAACCTCCTGCTTCTCGCGTCTTTCTCCTCCCACTTTCACCAACTCCAACCCTGGTGTGTCATTGATATAAAGTTGTCGCTCGAACCTGTAATCACAAGTCAAGTCAACGAATCCAGACAGAACGAATCTCTTCTCTTTTAGAAGACAACTCTCGAGTCAATATGAAGCTTTTATTTATGTGTCTATTGGTTTTGTTTGCAACAACCAGCGCTCAGCCAACTGCTAGTAAGTACAACAAAATATTTCAATCATAAACCTCATTCAAATTTTTATTACTTGATGATATGTGCTTAGAATGATCATATGCAGACAGCCCCGTGCTCACAATAGGCTTAGGAAATTAAATTCTTTGAAAAAAGATTAAATAACATATATTCTGCTTCCACTGAGTTTCTGACGACTAAACAATAGCTTTTATACATCAATTTCAAAATAGTAATTTGCAACGTTTGAAAAAATATTTACAAATCGTGGTCAGAAATTTTGTAAAAGCACGAATTATGGCTTCCGTAAAATTGAACTTTCTGTTACAGATAAATGTTCAAAATCCTAGAATTTATGCAAATCTTTAAAAGGAGAATAGCATATCATAATTATTACTTAAGAAAGGTCAGATTTTGATTACGTATTTACCGTTTGATTGTTGCCTATATCATCCTCTATCTTGCTAAAAGTTAAACTTAATAAAGTAAAGTTTAATTTTCCACTACCTAACAATAATGATTTGATTTTAGTAAAGCTGGAACTCAATGCCCCCAAAGTCTCAATCTCTCATCTTCCAAGTTGAATAGTCTGAGGAGTGGAAATTAGTTAGCAACGTTGATCATTTGAAAAAAAAAAAATTGTCAAAAAGAAAAAGACCCTTTCAGGTTCGTATAGATGAAATAACTTTTTCTAAGTTCTAATTATGCTGGAGGGAGTTGCAATATTTTTTCATATCTAAGTGCTTACACAAGATACACTCTTTTCATTACTTATCTGTTCGAAAATGGAGTTTACTTTATTTTCCTTGCGTAACCAAAACAAGAACAAGGACAATCCTCATCAAAGCTAAGGGTATAAACCGATACATGAAATTCACCTTCCCCTACCTTGATTTGAACTCACAGCCAATTGATTGCCTGCAGACTATCTTACTGACAGAGATAAATTGACATCGTAGATGATAAAGAAAAGGTATCATATGCATAAGCTTATTTCATTCTAATAAATAAATACATTTATGCGATTAAATGCGTATATTTTACGATTCATATACATATATATATATATATATATATATATATATATATATATATATATATATATATATATATATATATATATATATAATAAGCTGCAGTAATCAACTTCTGTCGTAATTGAAGTAGGAGAAACTCTGCTGCAGTCAGTCTTGAATTACAAATCCGTCCAAAGACTTGATATATCTTCCTTTGTTTCTATCCATCAATAGATTTATCTATTCAATAATTTTTGCTTTACCTTTTATCAAATATCCGTATTACACTTTTGACAATTATGCACTGTTAACTTAACCCGTTATCATGCTAAATCGTACTGCTATTTTGTGTCAAATGGAAAACTTTTACAGCTGTTGACGGTATTGCATGTCACGTCTACGGTCTGTAGTCCCCATACTGTAAAATTAAATGAATATATCAACCATTGATGAATACAATTTTTATATCAGCAGATGTTTGTAATCATTAACCCCCGTTTTCCTTTCATATATTGCAAAAAGGATGAGATTTCCCAAATTTTATTGTTGAAAACATTAGATATGCAACTCTGTGACGGAAGGAAGACAAACAAAGAACCCACACTAGACACAATAGAGGCTTGAAATAATGTTTGTTAGCTAGAAAGATTGACGCAGCAGATTTGGGAGAAAGTTAAGGCTCACAGTTGAAGAAGAATAAAAGATAGATCCATGGCATATACGTGGTTGCATGAATTTAATCGAGAGGAGACAAATTCAACTTAATGCTTGCTGATTTACGAAGATGCGATGTTGTGCTTGAATTAGCCTTATCCAATTAATATCCATAATCTGAAAGTAGATTTTCCCTGAAAAAAACCAGTCTAAAGCTGAAATCACGTGAAGTGAAGGAGCAACCACCACTATTTTATATGGGATTCTTTTAGCGTTCTTAAACCTGAGAAATTCTGATGATGGTATGTTAGGCGTTCATTGGGGATTGAAAAGATCGAAGGTACGGAAAATTGTTTTCTGCAACTCTGTTTTCCATCTCCTCAAATTGGTGCCAATAAACAGGAGCACACAAACACACACTCACACACACAAACACACACACACACACACACACACACACACACATGCACACACACACGCACACACACACACGCACACACACACGCTTTATTTCTTAATTTCTCTCTTTCTCTCTCAAGCGATATCTACTTACAAAAACACAAATCTGTTCCTTTATAATGCTGGAGGGAGTTGCAATATTTTTTCATTTCCAAGTGCGTAGACAAGATACACCCTTTTCATATGTTGTATACAACGTGAAATATGTTTGAATAGATAGATGAAAGACTTTTCGATTGCTATTATGTAATCAATGGGGTCGTCAATCCTGGTTAACTCAACTGGATGAGATTAGCTATTCTTATTTACCACATGTTTAGAGGACTGGTTTTTTAGTTTTAACCATCAATCTTAAGTCCTGTGGCAATTGGAGAGCAGCAACTGGAAATTCTACCACAAGTTTGCACGTTGGTGTTCTGTGGATTAATGGTTGTTTCTCTTTGTAGTGGGCAAGGGAGAAAGTGGAAGGGGGTAGAAAGTTGCAAACTTTGCTCCAAAACGTTTTTGTAAGCTCACCATGGTTGACGTACTTTATTCATCTGCAGTCAATCAACCAGAAAGAGAAACGTGATTAGTACGTTGAATATGCGTATCCTCATAGATCGGAGCAATGCTGTCAAGCCTCGGAGAAGACCTACCCACATTACCAGAGAATTGTCAAGATGAAGCCAACATCGTAGCAATCAGCAAAATTCGACTTGCTTGAGAAGCATCATAATCTGAATCGGGCAGCAGATATACTTACTGCTGAAAAGCAATACCTCAATGGGGAGAGAACACACGGACTTGGATTTGTCATCAAGTCTCGCCTCCTGTGACCGATTCCAGAATGGTACATGTGCGATATAAGCAGTGACATCTCATAGATTATATCATCATCAACAGGAACGTCTTTACCATCAGGGCAATGCAAGGTGCTGATTTGCTTGAAGTACGACGAACCAAACCCAGAATACACGCAGCCTCAAGTGTCAAAAGCTCGTTTCGCCGGCCTTTAACACGGATCCCTCAGCCAGTCGCTGGTAGGAATTCCTGATCAACCTTGATGAAGTTTGATACGATATGATCTTTAAAAGATGCATTCGAAGAAAAGTGTGCTCAGTTCAAAGAAGTTGTCATAAGGACAGCCGTACAGTACTGGACCCAAGGAAAAAGCGTCACGAAGGCTGGTTTGACAAAACTGACAAGGCCATGCAAGCACTACTAGATGGAAAGAAGAAGGCTCTCATTGTCTGAGGGACCACCGAAACTAACCCTCACCAAGCTACAGATTCGAAAAATAGCAGAGCCCAGACAGAGCGTAATAACTTTCAAGACAGATGGTAGGAATAGAAAGCTGAGAAGACACCATCCATTCAAAGATGTCATTCACTGCCATCAATGACATCAAGGCCTTTTTTTTAGATTGAGTAGCCCCTTTCCTGGCTTTACAGTAAGGGAGAGCTCTTCAACCGAATTCTAAGCCAGTCATTTACTGTTGACTTGGCAATTTTGCAACGAATACCTAAAAGACAAGGAGTCTCGACCTCAAACACAGCGATGATGAGGTCAGAACTGCGACAATGATACGAGAAAAGACGAAATCCCTGCAAAATTTCACAATCCACGTGTAACTACATCTTACAAAGAATACCATGACGTTATCATGACCATTTGGGAGGAGAAATTTCTGCATGCAGACCCCTGAGATGGCACTATTGTGGCATTTTATAAGGACACTTGAGAAGAATCAGACTGGAAACTATAGACGAATATCCTTGATCTCCATTCCTTGGAAAACTCTGGCCTGCAATATCTTTTACAGGCTCCTCACCAGTGACGCTGCGAACAATCTGCCGGAAGCCCAGTGTGACATCCACCCTGGTAGCAAGACCATAAAAATGATCCTTACTGTACGGGAAAATTGTATTGAATAACAAATGGGCTTGTGTTCGTAGACCTGGCCAAGGCATTTAGCACTGTGAGCGCTTTCTGCCGATGAAAGAGCCTTTATAGCACTCAAAGAAAATCTCCTGAAGATAATTGTTGGTTTTTCGGGCTCAATCAGCCTTCGAAAGACGTAGGTCCTGGACCAAGCAATAATAAACGCAACCTGGTCTTAGTTCAAAATCATCATCCAACAGAAAATTGTCGAGAATTTCGATCAACAGGGCAGAAAAATATCCTCATATTGGATAAAATGATCATATCCAGAATCTAGAAGGCTAGCAAAGCACAAGTAAGATTTAGAATGAAGGTCCGGCAGAAAGTCTACGAAACTCAAGGTCTCTAAAGTTGTTGTTCTTTCCTCACTGCTATATGGGTGTGAAACGTGGATTATGTACAGCTGGTATATCAATCAAGATAACTGCACTAGATCAGACGGACAAAGATAGAGTTACAAACCAAATGCTGGCCCCAAAAGTTGATCTTCCTGGAGGTTCGGATGCGCTGGTCTGCTTTTCATCGGAATGGACGACGGTCGCATACATATAGACAGCAGGTGTACGATGGGGCTTGGTAGAGCTCACGCAGACGAGGGAGGTCCAAACTGAAGTTTAATATTATCCTAAAGACCTACCTCAAATAATGTTATTCAGCCACCCGAGCTGAAAGCCTCCACCGCAAGCAAACCATTGTGGAGTTTGCTTTTACCTATCATTCATAGCGAATCTCGACAGCTGTTGGTTAATTCCAGTTACAACAAAGTATTTCCGTTACGACAAAGCATAATGGAATTCAATTGTTGATTTGTGAAAGGGATTCTGCCAAACCTTACTTGGAAGAGCCATATATTGTATTAAACGTTTGGATTTGCCACGTATGTTTCCAGTTTTAAAGTGGTAAGTTGTTGAATCATTTCAATTTTCCACGGATTCATCATATATTCTAATTCAAAACACAGCCCTCGAAAAAGTATTTAACAAAATAGTGAACAAGGGGGTGGCCCTGTGTAAGAGGATCTAAATCCTTTTTTTATTTTGAAACTCAACATGATTTTTAAAGAAGATGAACGATGCAATGCAAAAGCAAAAATTGCGTGTGATCATAACAGAATCAACGATGAAAAAATTCCATCTGAAGCAAATGCATATAAACAATCCATGGAAGTCACTATCTACTTTGAAACTTTTCAAACTACTAGAGATCGTCTCCAAGTGAACTAGAAAGACTATCTTTCATTTGAGTCGATGATTGCAATCAGCAAAGAATCTCTATCAGTAATGATATTATCAAAGTCAAAGCTGTACGTCTTGTCTATTTATTGAGAGAAAAAGGCACAAAAAAGGTGGGAATGAATGCTGGCTCAGGGTAGTTAAATGGTTTGAAAAAGAGAATCAGATTGCATGACGTATGCTTTGAAGAAGTTGGGGCAGCAAACAATTCAATCTCCACATAATGCACCAATGATTCCGTTGATTCCCTTACCAAATTGGAGAACTAGATCAGAACATTGCAACTATAAAAAAAGACCTTAGTTTCAATGGATTGGATGAAGGAAACGTCAACATATAACACAATCGTGCTTAGAAGATCTTAGCGACAATACTTTGAGTGACGTGTGAGAGCTAAGAGCAGATGATGCGAGATGTATAGATAAGAATGAACACGTACCAAACTAACTCCAGTAATAGGGAAAAACGATTCAATGGAGGTTAAGCAAGCATTAACTGCGTTAATCGGGGGAGGGGGTTCCCTTACATGAATATTAAAGAGCTTATAGGGTGTTATACACGAGGTCCATTTCCTAAAAATTGGCACACCTTTGAGACGGTTCAAATTCACGCAGCACTAAACTAGACTGGACAATAGATGATCAAGATAGATGGCAAATATTTGAACAACATCAGATTCGCTGACGACATTGCCCTTTACACAGAAAACCGTCACGACCTTCAACAAATGCTGGATGAACTGAATGAAAAAAAAGCAAGAAAGTTGGCCTACACATGAACTTCAGCAAAACAAAGGTCATGAGCAGCAACCGAATCAGGAATAAAAACACAAAGGTCAAAATTAAAGACGCAAAACTGAAGAAAGTAAATCACTATCTCCATCAAGGACAACGGATCTCGATGAAACAAATAAAAGATTAAATAAAGCAAAGTATCCCTCTTGGACGGTAAGTGTTCGACAGAGCAAGATCAACCTACCAAAACTAGAGGACACACTTAATTCTAAAAACAAGAAAGCACAACTAATGCACCATCCTCATAGTCACCTGTGGAGCTGAGACATGAAATCTAACCAAGAGATAGACCCACACATTGAGAAGTATCCGACGTGTACACCCCACAATATAGCACAGTATACCAAGGAGAAAACAGGAGTTTGAGACATCATAGAATCCACTACAAATCCCCTACATGTTCTAATTGCAACATAACATAAGTCTCTCAAATAGCTCTCCCTAATTCCGCACAAACACGTCATTCTTTTAAAACCTTCATTGTTCAATTTGATGGAAAGAACACCAAATGCGCAAGACACGCACCGAAAACATTCATATTTTAATTGAAATCTTCACAAATGTGCTATTAATCTGACTAAATAAAAGATTCTAATACAAACACAATCGACAACCCATATTTCCCCACGCATTTTATCTCACCTTCTCAGAGAAATGTTTACAAAAATCAATGACCATAGTAATTAGACACATAGAGAATATTAACAGGACGGACAACATACATACGGCTACGCATACATACTCTCTAATATACACACAAATATACAGAGCCTCATACATTTACTCCCTCACAACCTTGCTCTTACATGCATCGATCTGTAAAACTATATATATTTAATCAGTATCATCAATGCAACTTCAAACACCATAAGTGAACGAATGAATTTTCAGTTTTGAGAAACTTTTTCTTCCAGTATTATAGGTGGTATGCAAGCTTGTGAGGACGTGTGTGCTGGACTGACCACATTCCTCTGTTTTGGTCGAAACAATTTTTTCCAAGATTCTTACATTTAGAGTTGTTCTTTTCTAGGGCAACACTTGGTATACCAGCTAGTTTATACAATTACGTTGTGAAATGTACATGTTTGTACTTTTCAAAGTTGAGAACTATGCGCCACAGAGGAAGTACAAGGACACTTGTTATATGCACACACTAATTTTCTTATAGAACTAATTTCTAGCTCGAATTTGAAAAAAGAAATCGTCAGTTGATACTGGGTTGCGTTCTCAATCATCCCCAAAAAAGTCCATTTTCGCAAACAACAACGACGAAAGTCGACAGTTCTCAGAACGGGGAAAATACTACGATAAGATCAATTGTAACAAATTCAATAATTTCTTTGAAAAAATCATACATCATTACAATCAATATCCGAATGGTTAGAGAATTGGTAAATGTAACCTATGCATAAAGTCAAGTCCCCCACAGAAAAAGTTCAAGAAATGTTTTTCTTTCGATTTTATGTGCTTCCAATCTATAACATTGTTGGAGCCCCAGGGAATCTTTCGAGAAAAATGCTAAGTTTTTAGAGGTTTTAATTTACTTTCTATCCATTGAAGGTAACCAAAGATGTGAATTTCTCTTCTTTTTACATCAGTTTGGAACAATTCTTTTCATAGAAATCTACCGTTAATTTGAAAATAAAGAATATTCACCTTAATACATAAACGCTAACCCTCCCCCAGTCGCAACCCCAATCAGAACACATCAATAAAACTCGGTTGCAACATAAATTTATCCTCTTTAACTTGGAAAGCACAACCGCCAAAAATGAGCACTCAAATTCTGTTTTGAGTGAATATTATAGTTTTAAAAAGGCATGCAAAAGCCTGTAAGAATATATTGGGGATCGTGTGAAGCACAGCTAGGGAATGGCATGTGCGTAAGTGCATTTATTCCCTCCATTAATGTCATTTGCTTTCTTGTGATTCAAATTTTTATCCTCCGAAGCAACGCCAGAGAACCCTGCTAGAGTATATATATATATATATATATATATATATATATATATATATATATATATATATATATATATATATATAACAAAGGGCTAAAAAGAGGTAAACGCTTCTGCCCTTCAAACAGTCAGTAAAACGAAACATTTTCTCCCTTTGAGGTGTTAGAAGTGAATTAAATCCTCAGTTAATTGAAAAAAATCTTTTTTAAAAAGTGAAGTGAAACTTCCCTTCAGTTATATTTGAAAGATTCAGTGCCATGGTAACAATTTCCTGTCCGCCTCTTGCTTGGATTCATTTGTCCTATTTTAAGGCCTCCTCTCTGTGCCTCTCATCCCCATCTTCCTATCACTTTCATCCCCTTTTTAACTGTTTTTCGGTATCACTCATCCTATTCATTAGCATTCCCACGCCCTTATTAGCTTTCTTCGTATTTCTTTTCATCCCTTTTTTCTGCTTTCTCTGCATTTCTCTGTTTTCCACTGCCTCGTATCTCGTTATTTTTTTTTGCAGAGATTCCTGGCTGCAAAACATATAACTGTTTTGTCGATCCGTGTCAATTTGCAGAATGTCCAGCTTTCCCAAAAGCTGAATGCCAGTAAGTAAAAAGCATTTTTACAATTATGAGAAAAGTCATTATCATTCAACAAAGGTTCAGACTATTGTACTTATCTTTTTGATGTTTTTGTTTTTACCACAACGTTTACGCAACAAATACCAAACCGGTAGCAATAACTGCAATGAATGTTACTGCACACATCGTCAACTGTGGCTGGAGCTAATTAGGTCAGGTTGTAATACACACGACTTTCCTTGTAAAATCAGTGGCAGTTTTCACCGGAAAAAGTGCAAAACATTGCAAAAAGAGGCACCCTTTTCTACAAGCAATCCTTTCCAGCTTAAACCACGTTTCGTAATTGAAAAGATTGAATTGAAGACGCTGAGAGGGTTAATTCTCAGACTTGAGGAAATGTGGAACACTGCCCCTGATCCGACGTTGAGTCAATCTGAACTTGGGAGCTTGAGCAGAGTCCTGTTGGAACCACCAATTCTCTCTTTGGAATATGGCTCTATAAAGAGGTTTTACTTTGATCCTTGAAAATATCATTGAGGTACACATGTGCAGTTGTTTTTGGCCGATTCATCACAGAGGTGAAAACATTTGTTTGAGTTTGTTCTCTTTTATGGGAGAAATTCATCTGTGACTTTCGCCTGCGTATTACTAAAGGAATAATTCTGATCAGAGCTGAAATGAGCATATGCCAAGTTCTACGATGATAGATACGTTGTTTGAGATTGCTTTTGATCAGCTTAGTCGATATTGTGAGTGAAATAATCATCTCTGTAACCATAATTTTCTGCTTTCTAAAAGTATTTCTCCGGTTTCTGTTTGCAATAACATTAATGACATTGCGGTTCCTTGCTGTCGGACGACAGCCAGTCTAATGTTCAATGAATCTCTTTATGGTACTAACATAAACATCTTACGGGATGAAGAGTTCTCTTCACATATAACTGTAATGCAGAATTGAACCCTTTCTAACTGTTCAACATGCATTGTACATTCATTCTATTATTCATTGATTTGGAGGGTCAGAGAGAGAAGGGGTATTGATACCTGATATGATTCATAAGAGTTTTATTTTGTATTTAATTTCTGTGAACAAACAGCATTAAACTGTATTGAAATGTATGAATCAATAGAGAAAGAAACAAGAAAAGCAACCGGGAAAAAATTCCATGACCATCATGTTCAACCAAACTTGCTATATATATATATATATATATATATATATATATATATATATATATGTGTGTGTGTGTGTGTGTGTGTGTGTGTGTGTGTGTTTGCAATGTGGATTTGAAGTGATCCGACAAAATTTTGGTGTAAATGACAATTGGAGGGTGAACAGAAAAACTTAAGCAAAAGCAAGTATCACATCTTAATTTCTTTGTATTATTTTGTGGGCATGTTTTCATGCATTTCAACGGGTACCAGCCATCTTTTTAAGAGAAAAATTTGCAACTGTTCATAAAGGATTTGGTTGTTTACATACTTGAGATCGAGGAAAGCAATGAGGATATATCTGCGTTGTTTAGTTGTTCGGTTTCATCGCAGAATCAGCAGAAAGAAACTATGCCCGAAAATGATCTTCAATATTATCGAATTGATTATCTATTTTTGTAGCAATTCAAAAATATAGAAAATAGAAAATGCAAAAGTCGATAAGACTTTTAGGTTTATGCACAGCGATCTAAATAAGAAACAATCCAGTGATTTTAAATTTCTGATTAGCCCCCAAAAAGAATTCAGATTAATTGCCTGCAGATTGAAATAACCTTTTGCTCTTTTCTCATAAGAAATAAAAGATGACTGATAAAAAAGAATTTCTTGTTTGCTCGGATCCTATTTTAGCTCAGACTTTAAAACCGATATAGCATATTGTTGTCCACTACAAATCCTGAGATATGATCTGTTTAAGATAGGAGAGGACTGAGATGAATGGATAGAATTATATTTACATTGGAATAAATAATGGGCTTATACTATTTGAGTGATAGGAGAAGATAGCTAGACAAATACACACATAGATACACTAGATATCAAGGGTTACAAATTTTCTATGGTACCAGATGGCAATGATCAAACCACAGAGAGAAACTAGGATTTCAGTTATGACTTTCAAGACAGGAAGTCCCTTTCTTCCAAATTGGCATTGTGTCATATTGAAATGAAGAAAAAAAAATCAAATACATAGCCTGTTTTCTTTTATTAATCAATTTTCTCTATTTTTTCAGATCCGATTATTGCGGTGGATGCAAAGCCCGGTTCTATGTAAAAAGCAAGGAGGTTGATTGTAATCTCAAGGATCAATTGAAGAGTTGGAAATAAAATGAATCGATGATTCACGATGATTATTGTTATTTATTTTTAAAACAATCTACAAAACATTCAATTAGTTCGTAAAAATGTATATTTATGCTCTAGCAGTGTACGTAATGTTCAAAAGAAAAGAAGTAAGAAAAAATGCAACTTTTATCCTTTTTCAGACTTCTGTATTTTAAAATTATGGACGTTAGATGAGATTAGGAGAAACAAAATTCTGCATTGAGTGTAGAATACTCTATTAATAAAACTGTGTAACTTGAAAACTCCAGTCATCCATCAATCTCGCTGTTATAAGAAAAGATCGATTCCCTTCCTTATTTAATGTATGATTTACGATAATATCAAATGTAAATTTATATTCAGAAAAGAAAACAGCTAGTTGAAAGAAGATTCCTAATTTTAAATTCAGAAAATCAGGGAAGACAAAAAGATTCAGAGAGTGTCCAGTATTTCAAATAATTCTTTATCAAAAATTAACAACTTGATGTAGAATATTTATGCCATTCTTTTGAATTTCAATCAAAATTTCTAACTCGTGTTAACCAATTTGCAAAATAATGTTTTTCATAAGCTGAACTTGTTAATCACAGTGATAAGGATTCACGGATATACTTGGGAAAATACTGATCCGTTTACCGGGAATAGTCCATAGTTTTGTTTTTGTGATCAAGAGGTATTTTAGTTAAAGAATGGTACTTTTGAGTCCTGTGTTACGGAGCAGAAACCAAGAAAAGCATATTGTTCATTCCATAATTAGATGTATGTATGTATCGTCGTTCACAACTCATACGATCATCGAGGTTATCGCACGCGAAGAATTGTTAGTAAGATCCAGTTCATGCCTGCTAGACATATAGAAGCTTGGTTCTTGTTACGACAACTCGTATTACCTAATGGTCACCCTTTAGATACTGACGTTGTTTTAAATTCAGTTTTTTTATCGGGAACTAGTGCATGTAAAAGAATTTGGCTGTGAACCTTTAGTCTCTACAATTGAATTACTCTAATCGATATCGATATCATAGATCCATTTGTTAGCTAGTGCAACAATTTACAGAACATGTAGTTCATTCTATATCCAAGCAATGAAGACATAAATAGTAGACTTGACATCAGCCAATGTTTAATGATTACCAGAAACAGAAGTCATGTACAAGTATATTTGATAGAACTATACTGAAGCCTGGATAGAGGGCACCTGTTGCAATTTGTACGATTGGAGTCTGGTTTATTTGTAAAACTTTAGAGTTTGATTATTCTTATTTCGTTTTTGTTGATGCTGGAGTAGGACCTCGGGATTTCCATGGCTTCTTTGAAAGTTCCTTCGGATATTAGAGGGTAGAAAAAGAACATTAATAACAACTAACCAGGAATCACTTCCCCTATGGGACATGAAATACAAACAGATATCAAGAACCAAACAAAAAAAAAGAAAAAGAAAATCAACTACAAACAGAATAAAACGATGCTTTTTCACCCCCCGCCAATAACGGCCTGGATAGGGATCTGGATAAATCGACCAATTCGCCTAAAGAAGCCCTAAAAGAGCAAGAATATAAAAGTGTTTATGCAGCAAATCCCTTATTTCACAAACACATACATACACATGCATGCGTACACACACACACACACACACACATGTATACTTGCGTGTGTAAACATTTTGAAGGGATAAAACCGAGATTGTTATATGATTAATCGTTGTTTACTTTTTAGATCGATAATATTTCACTTACAAGATTAGGTTTTAGTTGTACTCGAAATTATATAAACACTTCAGAAGTAACCAAGCCTTCATCGTCTTCAATTGAAGCTTGAGCATTATTCCCTAGAGAAGTTTGGCAAACAGATAGGTAGTTTAATTCGATCAAGTATGAGGCTACAATAGTGATGCACTCAGTAATGTACAACCTCAGATCGGCCTGTTACATAACCACACTGATCTCTGTCCCATTGTAGCTGTCTAGTCATGCTTTGAAATCAAAACATACATACACGGAGACGAATAAATTATCAAATCACAAGACCTACTTTTCAAAGCCTCTTTCGAAGTGGTCCCATGCTTTGTCGGCATCATCATCATCATCATCATCATCATCATCATCATCATCATCATCATCATCATCATCATCATCATCATCATCATCATCATCATCATCATCATTCTAAAATTTGCATACTAGCTTGCAAGGAGTAACGGTCACAAACAGAGATAGCAGAATTCCAACAGAGTGCTGAGTCTCTTTTCTGTTGGTTCATAGGTTCCATTTACAAACACTATCATTTTTTTCTGATTCTGAGTTTTTTGGCCTCTCCTGTTTTAATAGAAATGGAAATGCCGACTTTCTCTAAGTCAGCAGAGTGAAATCTGAGTTACAATGGTGACCTTCAATGGAGTCAGAAGAAAATTCTTCTTGGAAGAATAAGTAGCAAATGCATGAAACAGCCTAAGTGAAAAGACGGTCACATCCGAGGTATCAATATCAAAAGAAAAAAATCACATATATTCTGATATCGGTCATAACATATTCAACTACCAATTTTTTTATCATTTATCTCCCAAACTAACTAAAACTTGTTTAATGACGCAATTACATACTGTTGAAAGAGGCATGTTTAAATCACACAAAGTGCATAATATTTAATCTTGATAATTCCATATACTGTGTTCGCTTAGTTTCATATATATTGACAATTTCCCCTTTGTTTATCCCCCCAGTTCCAATTGTCTTCGTTGATGTCGATCTTTTTTGTTTTAAAGCACAACTCGTCTTTGTCTTTTTGTTTTCTTGACGTATGATTCCTACCTGACGAATCCAGTTCCGTTACTTTAATATTTTTGGCTGAAAATCACGTTCTCCATCTTATAGCAGTCATTTTTAAAAATAAAAGACGTTGTTACAAGTATCTATTAGTTTGTAGCGAATGTTCCGTGTGTTTTGCATAATTTATGCTTTGATGAGATTCATGAAATGCCATCCTTATATAGCTCACTTAGCCAGGGAAGTGGAAAAACATTTCATTATTAGCCATAGACACTTTTTAAGAAACTAGGAAAACTCTCAAAGGATAGAGAATGGTTTTCAGAGTAAGTGTCTATCGCCAACTACTGACAACCTGCTGATTATAGTAAATCACTGCATTCCCCTCCATTCTGAGCGCCTTTTTTGGACAGACTTGTTGTGGGGTATGAGAAATGTTATCCTTTTTTTCTCCATATTAAACGCCATTGTCAGTGGCCCTATTGCAAGCATAGTCCTTTATACCGGTCGAGAGTTGTCATTGAACCCAAGAATATCCTGTCAACCGTTAATTAAAATACCCAAGGAAGCATCCATTACACACTTCTGAACGATAGCTATTAAGTCACAGCTGCAGTTCACTGCTAACAAGTCCACTGTTTGAAATTAGCTCAAGACAGAATATATCGATCCTTAATTATCAGCAAAGGGGTCGTTTTGACAATAATGCAAGTTCTCCTATTTATCGACTGACCAAAGTTCCCATAGAGATTTTTGACAGGAAAAATGATTCATCCACCATTCGTTCCTAACTTTTTTCCTATTTGCTATAATATGTTTGGATGTTTGCATGACCGTTCGGACAGACAAAAGTACAAATCCAGAGAGAATGTTGAAATTAGTCCCTTATTTCAGGTTAAAAATCAGAAGAAATGTACAAATCTGGTGTTGAAAAGATTGACGATGAAGGAGGAGGGTTATCTAAAGCAAGGGAAAGTAAATAAAAGATGAAATGCATCGTTCATTGCATCATTTTGCTTCCCAGATAAATTGGACAGAACTTTTGCTACAACCTGATATTTACACATACATATGTTGTGATTCGCAGGAGGAACGGATCCAATCAAACGGTTAACAGTATACCGAAAGACATCGGCAAAATTATTTAGAATCCAAGCTAAAAGAGATTGTGTTCATTTAGGACGAAATTATCTCATGAATCGCATGAATCCATCTTTCGAAGGATACTCTCTGCTGCTGGTACTATGTGATTCCTCTTTCATTTTAATTCGAGAGAAGATCAGCTCTGGTTCGTAACTCTCATTGCCACGGGAAGTGACATTAAGGATGGTGCCCCGAGGATCTGCTAGGTTTTTAGATAATTTTATTTGGGGTGATTTACTAAGCTGAATAAGTTCTCATTTAGAAGTCCAGTAAGGAGAAAGCCACTGGAGATCTTTTCATCGAAGATTTGTTCTGGGATTGGGATGTCAACCATGGCACAACTATACACTCTGCATTTAATATTATAGATCAATACACAGCATCATCATTCATTGAAGCGTTTCATTATCTTTACCTCCCATCACTTTTTAAATAAATGGTGGATTTCATCAAAAAAAAAAAAAAAACGATTTTGGTTTTGATTTGATAAATTCTTCTGAATCTCTCTGCATTATCTATTTATGCTGATGTCGCTGTCATGCAGCAAAATCAGCGGTCGATTTTCTCACCAAGAGAAAATGTTACAGTTGCAATGCGTTATGGCACAGTATTCAGCCACATTACTATGGCATAGTTTTTCTGTATTTCAGAAATTTCCAGCAAAGAGAGCGAATAACCCTCCCCTTAATAGCGAACTGCTTAAATTGAGATATTGAATGCTGTCATAGATCTATTCAAGATTTTGAATAATAAAAAATCATCAGTTGCTAACCTGTGAGAGAATCGACTTTTTCCGTACTGAAAAAGACTACTGCTTGGTAACTATTCGTTTTTGTAAGTTCATGAAAAGTCCATTTATCTAGTGCATGATTTTTTTTCTGAGAATAAAACAACTTACAGGAATTGAGTGATTATGCAAACAATAAAGGGCTAAGTAAACTTCAAAGATGCTTCTTAGATTTCCTTGATATTGTGCAAATCTTGTTGCTGGAAATATTTGCATCAACCTAATCTCTAGTTTAGTTTCTATTCATCTAATTGTCTGCACTTGATTGTATGTGTATATATTCTGACAACCCCTACCATACACTTGAGCAATTTCTTAATCACACACTGCGATTGAGAATCAGGAAAAGAACACGCCGAAACCACACAACGCGAACCTACATTTCTTTTACGATAATATATGGTAGAGAATCTGGCAGCTCGAATCCCTTGAAGTCGCTTACCACTGAAGTGTAGATGATACCTCATTTACTTAACTACCACCAAGAAACGAACGTAGTCATCTCCAATTCTTCATTCGGTCGTCTTTTTTCTTTCACATCTTCCAAGTTCGTTTGCTGCGCTGTCGTTCAGCGAAATCCATGTGCAAACTGACGGCCTAATAGCAATGGAATGATCGTGCTTTCCTCATGCGCGTCCCGGCATGTACATTCAGCGCTAATCAGTGGCACCTCTTTTCAAGGTAGATATTATGGTTATTTCCTTAATATCGGGGTGCTACCATATTCAAAGACCAATTTTCAAGCATGCGTGTAGATTTTTTCTTGTAACCAAGAGAAAAGGAATAGTCCAGAAACATTATTACATTCACATCTCTTTATTCCTGCAACCAAGAGTCCAGATCTTGACTGAAATTATAGAGATATTTCAATTGTTATAAATTTTAGTAATGTTTTTACAATTTTCCTAATAGCGTAGAAAGTCAGACGATATATTTTAAATGTAATTCATATAATACAAATCATATTATGAAAATTAATCATTTCTTTTTGTCTATGCTTTTTAATTAATTGTATCAAAATATTTATAAAATTCTGACGAATAACACGTTTACTTTTGTGCTACAAAAATCATCGAATGTTTTCTAATTTAAAGTTATTCAATTTGTTTCCATACTGCAGTAATGTTTTTTCACTCATGCCATTCTATCAACTGGCCAAATTGAAGATCAAACTAATGACAACAGATTCAAACGTGACTGATTATGGGAGTTGCTGGACCATTGGGCGCAAGATTGAAGAGTGTATTTTTACCTTGACAACAACTCTTGATGATAACTGTAGCAACTATCAAAACCTATGAAAATTTAACGATGAATTGTTGCAGTTTGAAATGAGAGAAATACAGGGAGACATAAAGAGAAATCGTAACTGGCCAAACCAATGCTTGCAGTATCCTATTATGAGCCAGAATAGAAAATTTCCAGACGTAGCCAATTAGTATTAACTTCGCGTATTATTAATATAGCAATATAACTAAGCGTGAAGCCCTGACGAGAAACTGAGAGGCACGGCCGATAAGTGATCGATTAGTAAGCGGCTACTGGATACTTGAAGTCATAAGCAGTACCATATTTAGTCCTAAAAAGTCTTTCTTGAAAAGACGACGGTCAGAATAGATCATATTCAATATATTGTTTTAATATCAAGTACAAGAATATTGAGACAGCTGCTGGGGTGCAGAGAACGTCCATTGCCAATTGGCCATCAATTTCACCGTTATAGTGAGTCTGCTGGGAATAATAATAATAATAATAATAATAATGATAATAATAATAATAATAATAATAATAATAATAATAATATCAAAACATATAAAACACATTATAATTGGAAACATTACAGAGAGATTAAAGGAAGGACTTACAATATCCAGATTAAAAATGTACTTTGGTTGGCATTCAATAATGATAAAAAATACTAATGATTTCGGGAAACTTGACGTCACCTGGTCCCCTATTACACAAACCAGTGAGATAAAGAGGATATGAAAGTGCATGAGATAGTTATAATATATACACTTAAGTACTAGATATCCAATTAGAGGAAATGAATATTACAAATATAACTAGTTTAAATAATATAATATGCGTTACTGCGTACACAGAAACAATGCCATCGGGTATAAATTAAGGAAGCTAAAAACAAAAATGAATAAACAACCAAAGTTGAAGGAAAAGATACAGAAGAAGATAGATTACCTAAGGGGAGAGTAATCGATAGCTGATGAGAAATAATCAAGCAGGAAATACAAGTCTGAGCCTGAAGGGAACAGTAGTCTGAAAAATATTTTATCACCATTAAAATCATTTACAGGAACATAACAGACATACACATAATGGACGCAAAAATAAGACAGCTTCTCGAAAACAACAGAATGCACTACCTAAAACCAGACGTAAATAGACTCTACCTCGCCAGAAAAGGAGGCAGTGTATGTATTATCCACTTAAAATTGTCATATAAACTTACAATCATTGGCCTACACGGTCACATGCTGGTGACTAATAACTGGACATTGACTCGGGTGAAAGACCACGAGACAGAAAAAAAGTTTCAGTCAATTTGATGAACTAGACATGACCCACATAATCAAATGAAAACAATCGGCAACTAAGCTTGCAAAAATGTAAAAACTACACCCAAGCACTGAAGACTGTCGATGTTAAACAAACACTTGAAACAAAACCTCTCGCGTGGCCGATATTGCACCATAGATTCCGACGTAGATATTACAACTACGAAGTTCAAAGATAGGAGCTGCAACAGAGGGTTTTATCCTTGCCGTCCAAGACCAGTTCCTATCAGAAATTATCTAAGATACGTTCTAAAAAACACTGTTAACCCCAACTGCAGGCTATGTGACAGTACATCTAAGACTATCGAACATATCCTGTGTGGATGTTGTTTTAGCCCTCAATCAATACAAACATACACAATAGAGTAAGCCAGTACATACATTGGGTAGTTTGCAAACATTATGGTGCACCACACGCATTACATTGGTATGAGAACCACCAAAAACCTGTAGCTGAAACACAAGATGTCACAATATTATAAAATGTCCAAGTATACAGGGATCAAACCAATAGAGCTAAATATCAAGGGATAATTATTAATTACAGAAAGGAAAAAAAGGGGATGCTTATGAATAGATATGATAATTCTGTCAGACAAAATATATCTATAAAATAGTTTGAAAACCTGTGTAAGTAAAATGATCTAGAAATTGATACCGCAGCAATGTGATAACCTCAGACTAAAACAGTACCCGTGGTCATAAAACACCTGACGTCGACAAATATCTATGGAGAATACCAGGGAACTCAAGCATCTATGAGATATAGAAAATTGTCATCACAGACTCCGCACATATCCCTAACAAAGCACCATCCCTATAAATAGATTGTCATTTATACAACTACGTACTTGAGCAGCCCCCGTATTGTACCCTTTTATTTATGCATAAAAGGATTCGAAAAATGCCAGTGCTTATTAAGTCATAAGATTGTTGCCTTCCATAAATTTCCAGCTAAAGCAAAGTGTGCATCGAATACTACTTGATATTGAAAGGGTGATAATAATAATAATAGTAATAGTAATAATGCTGATAATAGTAGTAATAGTAATCATAATAATAGTAATAGTAATAATGATAATAATAGTAATGGTAATAATAATAATAGCAATAATAATAATGATGATAATAGTAATAATGATAATTGTGATAATAATTGTAATAATAATAATGATCATAATGATAATAATAGGAAAACGTAAAATGTGAAGAAGGAATCGGAACAACAAATTACTAATTTTTCCAAAAAAAATCTTCCAGATTTCCTCGCTGTAATAGTCGAGAACTGAAACTATTTTAGAACCCTAACGGAAGAAACACTTGAAATGCACGCCAAGTCAACTTTATCACTGGTATTGACAAGCATTCTGAGGGAAACCTTAACATATCGAGGAGACCTGCTATCACTTGATCACAAGCAGATGAATAATCATTATTTTGCTATAACTAATGACAGCCTCTAGATAAGTTTGCTGAAATCATTGATAATCATGTAATTAGCAGGCGAAAAGTTAATTCATCATTTCCCCTCTTTTCCGTCCATACTTGCTACCATCGGTTCTCTCATGTCTTGCCAGGCCTGTTTCATTATGAAATGAATAATCGACGTCGGGACTTAATAAGTGCCACATATATCATTCTAAGTTAATTATTTCTTCCTTGAGTCGTGCAAACAAACACTAGAAGCCAAGGAAGGTGTTCATAACGAGGTCTAATGATAATAGCCACACAAGAAGAGACCAAGTGAAAGTAAACAATTCCTTCCTTGAGACATGAATAATTTCCGCTCATACAAACCCATTCTTTTGAATGTTTTAAGTTTAACAATTACCAGGGTTGTTGAAATCTTAACATTCCTTTATTATTTTAATGCTAGAATGCAATTTCTGATTTTAACTAATGATACTACGCCAAAATCAATGCTTGTGTAGGGAGTTCGATTCTCACTTGTTGCCTATGGATTCAGACAATCACGGATGAAAGCCATTGATTTCAACGGGAGCAGGCTGTCCCTTTGATTTTAATGCCCTCATTATACTTATATTTCATAAAGTACAAGACTAAGCTAAGATGTGATTTACCTACGCCAGGCGACGAATCCAGAGGGAGATCATGGAAATGAAGCGAGGCATGATGATTGGCGTGGAATCTACTGAAGAGCGCATATATATATATATATATATATATATATATATATATATATATATATGTCTTGTATGCAACTGTACCTATGCAATAGGCAAAATATATAACAATACTAATAGTTTGTGTGTAAGTGTATTTGAAATCATTGCTAGCCTTTTCTGTGCCAATTCATGACTCATGTACATGAGTATCAGCAATCTTTCATCTGTTCGTTTTTTAACAGTTGTAATATTATTTTGTACGAATTTAAAGTTGTACGAAATGTTTTGTATTTCATTATTTCCTTGCTTATGTATTAAAAAAGAACTCACACTACTGATTTGGTTTGAAAAAGTCCTAACATCATACAACTGTCGGAAACAAAAGCTGTATTGTTGGTCTTTGTCAAGCGGGAGAGTTTATATAGATATTCAGAAATTTTCAAAGTCTGCCAATATCCAGGTTCTATTGTCTACAATCAAGGAACTAACTACACACTTTAAGTAATATGTTCTCTGTCATTGAAAAATTTGAAGTAACAACAAGCCAAGATGACAAAAGACAGAAAATTACTGTTCTAGGGTATCATAAAAATACTTTAACAAATCAGAAATTTTACAGACTTCTTCTCTAAAACCATTATGTAACGTAGTGGTCATAAGGCAACGTATTTGTTGCTCATTGACCACAATGATACGCGATGTTTTGAGAGTGTTCTCAAGATTGACTGGTCGCACAGACTACCAGCTGTCTGTCGATGTTCCTAAATTTCATTCACATAGATCAGTTGAAAGATCTAACTTAAAATGCATATTTACCAGAGTGAAGTATGGAATGTGTTGAATTATGGTTTGAAGGGTAACTCCTGCATCTGGTGTTGGTAACCTGGCTCGAACCTTGGACTTCATCAATGCTAAGGGGTATTGAACTGTTTTACAAAGAAGGTTTTTGTTCCACGTATGATGTATTAGAAAATGCGGTATAAAAAGAATTGTCCATTATTACGGAAAATCTTATGGGTGATTGATCTCAAGAAATCTCTAAGTAGATCCTGATGAGTTCCCTCATCTATTGATGAGACAAATTCATTGAAGATTCCAGCACCGTCACTGTCTGGCACAGATGCTAAAGCTGGACCAGATTTGGTTGTGAGTTAATTATTCGGATCATTGAACTAAGTTTGTAGTTCTAATCTACTGCCCAAAATGGGAGAAGTATCCTTGAAGGTTGGTTTTTGGAAAAAATCTGTGATGCTATTGAGAGCTGCTTTTTATAATAGATGATGACTGGATGAGAATTAATATTTGGTCTCACTTGCTTAAGGGTGGTAAAAATCAAGACACTTCACCTTTTTCTCTCGTGGTGCAGTATACCGAGGGAATTGTAATGGTTCTTATTAAATATAACATCGACTACATAATTCAAAGGTAAATGATGCAGAATTAAAAGTCTCTTCACAAAGCCAATGGTCTTTGGAAGCAAGAAGTTGTAAGTTTTGTGGCGTCGATGGAATTAGCAGGTTATCTCTTTCATGGATGACAAACTCTTCTTAAATTAATCTCCGTGGGCTGCCAATTATACATCTGGTGTCGTGTGTCGTTTACGCACAATTCTTGCCAGAATTCCTTTCTTGGGAAAAACACCTGCAGCATCAAGTGTGTCATCAGTGGGAAAGTTTCTACAATAGTCAATGCCAAATCCCTATTTGGATATTCCTTTAATTTTCTGTATTGTTTCAAATGACATGTTACTCTCAGTATCAGGCATATTTGCGTGATAACTCGCTCCTTCTCGACCAGTGTTATTATCTGTTTTCAGTCACTATCAGAATTTCCTTTTCGTTCACGTCGCTGATATGTTTCATTCTTGTTTTGTTTATCAAGTATGCTGGGGAGGCTGTCAAGCCAAAACTGTCTTCCTCATTTTGATGTCGGTATGAATTCCATGATTTCATGCTTTTCAGAATTAGCGGACACGTGCTTCTTTTAAAAATTCATATCTATTCATTTATTCACACCTGTATAGGCATCTCAATATGAAATATTGTTTTCTTAACATAAAACATGGAAAAAAACTGTCTTTCCAGGACAACATGACCAGATCAGCTGACCATACCAAAAAAACATAATTTTAATTTATTCATTTGATAGAATCCCGATGGATTAAAAATAAAACTAATCAAATTGTTTTTTCTAAGAAAGAGACGCAGAGATACTGGCTCACTCAAAGATTTCACAGCTTACCTCAAAATGATCTCCTGGAACGATCACTTGGAAAGTAAAGGAATCCGAGTAGACGGTCAATACCAAAACAACCCCAGATTAGCGGACAACTTCGTCGTTTTTGCTGAGAATTTTTATGTCATCAAGATCATGTTGGAGAGAAAAAGCTAGAGAGTTGGCATTAAGCGCCATTTTGTACGAATAGGTCGATGACAAAGACGCAGCAATTAAATTGGAGACACAAAACTGGAAAAAAGTTTATTGCCACATCTACTCGATCTTTAAGAAGGAAAAAAAACGCTAGTGCTGAAAGGAGTGGTTATGCAACAGATGCTTTATCCCGATAGTCACCCATGGAGCTGAAACATCGGAGCTAACCAAATAAATACAACCCTCAAGCTGAGGAGAAAATCATGCACAACATCACACGGAAAGATCACAATACAGTTCATTATATTAGAGAAAATACAGGAGTCTGAGATATAGAATCCACGAGAAAACATACATGTCAATGGGCCGTTTATGTTGCAAGAATGTGAGATAGCCACTAGACATCAACACTCACAACGTGGATCCCCTGGGATCACATGTGAAACTGTGTCCGACAAAATATAAGATGGCATGACGAACAAAATAAATACCAGAAGTAGTGGCTCCTTGAGGCGTCCGATTGAGACATCAAGCAAATCTTGGGGAAGGTCTATGTCTAATGACGGATGCTAAAAGACTGATGATGATTAACTGAAAGTACAGACCATCTAAACCGAAACAAAAACGATTCTGATGTAATTACCCTTGTTTCTTTTGAAATGAATTAAGTTTTAACTAATTCTGTGAAAAGAACATTTGGCATAGACTTTTTTACGCAACTTCCAAAAAATCTTGTACACCTTTATTTGAAAACATTTAAACTTCCAAAAAGTCATCCTGAAATTTCCACTTGTTTTTGTTAGCAAAGAAAAAGATTGAATGTTTGTTCGCAAAAAATTAAAAGATATTTCCTAAGGTAAAATGTAGAACTGACTATTTCAATTCAATAATCACTGATTTTGCAGATAAAAACCGTCATATCGGTATTTTCAATAACAGGAATGAAAAATACATAGTAATCAATATTTGTTATTGTAACATTTTTAAAAAAATATTCCGTCTGCTTACTAATGGTGAATGAATTGAAAAATAAAAAAAATCGTTAATTTTCTTCATCTCGATATTTTCTCCCAGAAATAGAGATAAAAACAAACTTGTAAGTAACTCTATAAAATGTGAACTCGTGGTTAAAAATATTTACTGGTGGATTATGAGATAAAGTTATTTGCCGAGAAGATTATTATTTATTTTATTGTCCAAAGCTCTTTTAATGCTGATGGAGGTTCCTAAGTATGCTTAATTTATAACTCAATGAAGTGGCTTTATTATATCAATATAATCACATAAAATGATGTCAATTCGACCAAACGTCGGTTCGATTAGATCTTAGTTCTACGTAATACAAATTTGATGACAGGTCTGTCAATGGAATATATGTCTGATGATATGTCTGTTTAATGGAATGATCGGCCAAAGGTTTCTGTATAATGATAACGATTCACAACGAATATTTCTTATGGTTGTTGCGTTCCTACCCTGAATCTTCCCATAACCAAATCTTTAGTCCCTAAACATACTCATGACAATCTGGTCGTCTTGTAATGGAGTAGTACATAAAAGATCCTTACAAACAAAACATTATTGCAGAATCTGAGTGATTTGGAACCAATGCATCAAAAGTTGCCATTTGGTCAACGATGGAGTTTATTCTGGTGCAGGATTGCGCAAGACCACATACTTCACACATCAGATAGCAAAAACTGATACATTTAGGCATCAGGGCCTTGCACCATCATCCCTCCTAACCGGAACTTTACCAATTACCTTTTCTTCTAGGTTTCAGATCAAAATACGCATGTGTACACACATCAATTCAAAATTACCTTCCAATAGTTTACCGACTTCTATGAACCGTTGTTTTTTTTTCATTCTGATGGAATAAATTCACTTTCAGATCGCAGGTAGAATTGTGTTAATTTTGATGGTGTTTAATTGGCTGATGGTTGTGTTTGAAGCAAGTTTTGATATTTGATTTTTTTTTGTTCCTAAACGACATTCTATTCTATTATCTATAATACGTGTTTTACACACACACTCACACTCACGCTCACGCTCACACACACACACACACACACACACACACACACACACATATATATATAAGTGTGTGTGTGTGTGTGTGTGTGTGCGTATGTTTGTGTACACACTAATGCACAAATCAACGTACTGACACACATATATACTACCATTAACTATTAAGTTGCTTATCTCACTGTTTTCAACCATCTCCAGGGTTTATTGCGGCGTAAAAAACGGCGTGAATTATCAATCACTTGGTTTTAACACAATGAAAACTTCAAAATTAAAAGAACGCAAAATCCCATAAGGGGTTTGCCCTGGAATATAAATTTTTATCGTCTGACACCTACAGTTATTATTAGGTTACAAAACACGTCAAAATCATTTCTCACAAATGAGCGGACATCCCCAGGAGAAGCCCTCTCATTTACAACGCTATTTATATTTGCAAATCTCATCCTAAGATCGTACAGTGTGGAGGGAAAAGTAGGTTGAACCTTTGTTTTGTACTTATCTTTCGATACGTTTTCTTTTAATATCTTCATAAATAACTCTTCTTTCTTACTCCGACTACTCCCATCGGCAGGAATTATGCTACCAGCAACTTGCCTCTAAATATATCACAGAGTCCATCTTATTAATCTACGGAGGGAGCCACTTATTTTAATCATTCGGGGAAGAATCTTTAGAAAATTATTCCTTGATGATAACATCAAGCATGGTGGAATATACAAGGGGCCACTTATTAGGGGCGCTTTAGTCTGAATGAAGTGCTTCCGACGGATTCATTTTGATAACGATAACTCATTGATGGCATTATCCGTAATTATGATTAGCAGCCCCCTTTGTTCTAATTATTGGCTTACTCACGGTAAAAGAATTACGATTTTTTCTATACTGTCCTTTATCGATGAAATGTTCAACCACGCCTCACTAGGGAACAAGATAGAATGAATGTATATATATATATATATATATATATATATATATATATATATATATATATATATATATATATATATATATGTGTGTGTGTGTGTGTGTTTGTGTGTGTGTGTGCACTTACATGTGTGTGTGTATGTGTGTGTGTGAGAGAGAGAGAGAGAGAGAGAGAGGGTTATGGGAAAATAGCGGTAACAAAACAACTGTCCAAATGGAAATAGTGTAACTTCCTAGGAAATCTGCATTAGAAATCTTGATTATTTACCTGAGCCTGAATACCAACCACATCCATCAGTTTGGATTATACTAATCTGAATCCGCCTTTTGGCTCTACAGTTGCCTAATTTATCTGTTAGTTATTGAGTCAGTTGTTAGAATAAGAACTGCTTTTTAAAATATATACTTTTATCCGTCGATCTGTTCATTCAAACATGCTATACTAAGAATCAAGATAAATCTTCGATGGAAATATAGAGCTGAGAAGATCATGTTGCAGCGTCTGAAACAAGGTCGGAAATGGAGTGGAATATAGGGATAGAAAGATTGTGTTACATTAGCCTTTTATGTTATCTATGTATATGCCAAACCGTCGTGACTAAAATAAACTGTAGTATAGATATACATTGTAAAGATCGAAGTAAAATATACTTGGTATTTACTTAGTTTGACACGGGGCTACAGCAGCCAGGTATACAAAGAAGTTCCAACTCATTGCAATACGGATTATAAAACTCAGGATTTTATGAAATTACTTGAATATACAGGGATTTCACAAAATTCCCAGGGATTTTATCACATCACTTTTTTCAAAATTTTACTTTAACATATATATGTATCGACGTAAAAAAAATACCATTTTTTTTTTTCGGACGTAAAAAATTAACATTTTTTTAAGATGTAAAAAATGAACATTTCTTTTCAGAGGTAAAAAATCAATTTTTCTTTTTCGCTGGTGGGCATACAAAAAATAGCATTTTTTTCGGACGTATAAAATAGACATTTTTAGGGGGACGGACAAACTCAACTTTTTTTGTAGGCACAAAATTAGCAATTTTTTACGGGCGTAGAACGATAGAATATTTTTAAACATGCATAAAAAATCAGGAAAGCCATTGAAAAATTCCAATGACATCAAAGGTAGTATCTCAATTAGATACATATCTCTTTTTTGGGGCTTCCAATTGTATTTTTAAGATTTTTTTCGAAGAAGATGCTAATGTCAAAGAACATGGTAAACACAAACAATGTTTTTTATCAACTAGAGAGAAAAATAAGACTTAAACGAAAATATATTTTCGTCGTCCCGCATATGTTTCGTAATGTGCTGGGTATTGTTCCGTCTTCTCTCAATGGTTTAGAAAAAAATATTAGGAATACTGAAAATTGTATGAAGACAGTAATTACAAGAAGTTAATGAGCCTAACAAAAACAGGTCTAATTAGTCACTTCATAGAAACTGTCATGTGACTGACTTTTTTTGGCAGCATGCTGCGTTGGGGGTGATGATCAATTGAAAAATGAAGAAAGAGGAGATCAATCAAAAAGATACTTATTTCACCTTTTGTTCGGCGGAAAGAGATCAATTTACCATAAACTTACACCTAAACTTACCTCCCTGCTAAAGACCTATTCAAGGAGAGAATGAAAAGAAAAACTTTTCTAGACATAATACCAGTCGACTGTACAGATCAACTGATGCAGCACAGATACATGATACAAATATATATAGTCAGCCAAACTGACCAAACCAAAAAACTGGAGAAACCTATGTTGACAGTTTTGAAGCAAATTTGGTTGACGGTTTTTAACAACGAGAAAAAAAAAAATAACAAAATACACAGCACATAACTGATTGATATTGAAGTGGATGGAATGTGTGTTATTTCTATTATTATACGGACTATCCTCATCTTGGTTGTTTTTCATACAACCTTTCGGCCATTGTACTCTACAGCTTTCATCAGGTATCATCTGGTAGGTTTTTTGGGAAATAACGAACCGAACCCTTTATTTAACCGACGGGGGTATATTGACCACACTCCCCTCTTAGCATTAGTAGTATTATTATTGTCTCACACTGGGATTGAACCTAGAACCACTAGATTACATGCAGTAATTTTGTCTGATTCTGTAACCACTACGCTATGTGTCCATGAATAATAATAAAACCTCATCTAAAAAATTCAGAGATATGGAATGTATGTTATTGGATAAGAATCAACCTGACTCTGTAGATCAGGAAAATCATTTATTTGAAAACAGTTTCACATTAGGGTGCCTGCGATTAGACTGCTCATCTGAGTAGACACAAGCACACACTTGCACACATATACGCACATACAAACAAATGTATATCCTCACATAATTACACACATACATGTATCAATACATGCATACATATATCCACATGTGTAAACATCATTATGTCTGCGGCCAAATAAAGAACATGAAATTGATTTCACATCAGAAATATTTACTTTCAGTATAATTTCCTTCAGTGTCAAAGTTATCAATTTACTAAGAACTACTAACCACAGGAATCGAACATGATATGGTGGAAATGTCAGACGAAAATTCTAATGATAATTACACATTTGCTAATGACGTAATCATCACTCTTCTTTCATATACATTTTGAAAGAATAATCATTCTGTTTATCTATTAAATACTTGAATATGTGTATTGACGTGTCATTCATCTATTGAAATCACTCTACCAAGATATATATATATATATATATATATATATATATATATATATATATATATATATATGTATGGCTAAACACTTTTGATTATCCCATCCAGTACCACAAGGAAGGATTGAAACTTTCGCTTCAGACCCAGAGGCCGATATCCTACTACAGAACTAGACGGTCAGTAATGCTGAATGTAAGTGATATATATATTCATTATAGGTCAAATTCCCCGTCCACAAGAGTGCTCCATTGCTAGGGAAGAGCATTGCATAAGCTTTCAGTGAACGAGTTACCTCACTTAAAGAGTGAAGAGAGGAGCCTCAATATATATATATATATATATATATATATATATATATATATATATATGTATGTGTGTGTGTGTGTGTGTGTTTGTGAATTTGTAGTGAAATCTAGGATAAGTAGGTGGTTACGTCTAGTGCTGTGGGAATCCGAAATAAAAGTGCTTCTCAGAAAAACACATTTCTGATGTTTTTTTCCGGCCCAATAAATATATAATATTTTCGGACATTGATATCATTCATGTAAAACCTCGACAGGATATTGCAGCTTTTATGAAGAAAGTGTTTCTTCAATGAGCTCCAATTCGTATCTAATTCACAAGTGTCTCAACCAGGGTTAATTCACTTCCCTTCGGCGTCTATCGCTCCTATTGACAATGTCTACTCAGAGAGTGTGTTCTTTATAATACTATATGTAAATAACAGGGTTCTATTTCTTTACCGGTTTAGATGTAGACATCAGCACGCAAGAGACGCCATTCCCTATACACTGTTGTTGGCAGCCTGCAGTCATTACGTTGCATTGTTATTTTAAATCTGAAGATGGAAACTGAACGCCGTGAGCAAAATGCCATGAGGAATATTTTTATGATGAATTACAAATCAAATAATGAACAACATGTTTATGTCTGAAAAGATTGTCAATTGTTCAAACACACGTAAGATCACACTGTGTAACATTTTTTTTACTTTTCAGCTGAGTAAAATGAGTTATTTTATAATTGATTATGTATAAAAAATATGGGAAAGGGCTGTTATTCCCTTTTTCATCAGGACTGTGATATTTTGAATTCTACTCATTTGCAATAGGACAACGGACGAATCTATACATTTTCAATCACACGAAAAAACGAAGAATATATGAATATATGAATATCCTTGTCCTTGTTACTAAAGCAAAATTTGTGGGAAATGATATCCGCTTTTTTACACATGAGCAATTAAGATATAACACACAGGAACTAAACTCATGTTATATATATATATATATATATATATATATATATATATGTGTGTGTATGCGTTGTGTGCTTGTGTGTATGTGTGTGTCGAACCTGCATAATATTGGATAACTACATCAACGTAGCGTTGCTCTTACATTTGAGCTAGAAAGCTGTCAGTAATGCAAAGAGAGCTGAAAAAATTATCAGGGCCAAATAATTGTTTCAGCTCCGTACATTGCACCAGTTTCTTTTATCGTTGATACCAGTCACGTTGTCAAAGCTACGTGGAGAATTTTACACGTGATAACGGAACACGAATTCAAATGAGAGTTTCAGTATGATATAACACAATTCATAATCATTCGGTCGGATCATATCTCAATTTCTCCATAACATGATTGCTGCGTTTAAAGGAATAAACAGAGCCGAAAAAAAAGCAGGAAGGGATTGTCATTTGAGCTTTTGCATCACTAGCGTCTGTTTATTTTAATGATAAGAGCAACGCATATTTTGATATATATATATATGTATATATATATATATATATATATATATATATATATATATATATATATATATATATATATATGCATGTATTCCACGATACATTTATCACGCCATCTATCTTCATGTCTTTATTGATGTAGAGGTATGCATTTGTTTATCGATCACTCAACTCTTCACATTTTCTTTTCATTTTGCTGGCAGGTTTAATTTTCTTATACCAGTGTATAATTATTATATCTACTTATCTATCTATTCATCCCAGTTTGCTATTGTATATTTGTAGAATTGCTGGTCCTAAATATATGAATCTATCCAAGTGATAAATCAACATTATTCTCCCTTTTTATTGCTATTTGTCAATATCATTATCAAAACAGCCAGCGAGCTCAATAACATATAAAAATTACTCTCAAGACGAAGTTGCATTTTTGATTTTACCCCAACCAAGCAATAAAATGTTTCCGTAGTATCAGCAGTCCTCAATATCACACGAAAAGTTTACCGAAGTCAGACCACAAAAAAGATGGAATTTTCGAGTGTCCAAAATGGCCGCTAGATCATTCAATTGCCCATTTCTCATTCAGTGTTTACCATAAGCATGTTATTTTTTAACGATGCATTGTAGTATCGTGTATGCCTTATAAAAAAGAGTGAGTTTATCACAATCTGGTCAGTTTGAGATGTTATGATGCAGACTTGACACTACTAAAACCGTCAGAAAATTTTGTGTAGAATGAAAAACGAAAAATGGTTATTTCAAGGATTTGGTGGCCATCTTGGACGCCATCTTGAAAATGATGTCCGTAATATTTTAGTGTTTGGACTGTGGTAGGCATATAGTATATTATTAAGCACACTTGATGCCACAATAAAGCACTGCAAAACAATTTGTAGCAATGGGGGGAGTGATTCTTTTCTTTCAAAAATGAACTTGACTGACAGGGAGAACTTTGGGGCCTCAATCGTTTCAATAACTGAAAAGAAGCAGACCTCAGGGAATGCTATTTATCATATGAATAAATCAAGAGCACGAACTTCAAGTGCGAAGGAACCATTATTCTTAGCATACAAGCGCACTGGCATACGAGGCCAGCCCCAAATTTAGCATGGAATATCTTAAGAAAATATAACATACGTATTCATCCTAAAGTTGCCTGAAAAATTAAACGGCGTTGATTCATCGAGGTGAACATCATTCCCAAATTTGATCTTCATCGTTTTGGGTATGGGCTGGTGTGGAGGTTTAGGTTTTGGAATAAAATGCACGATGGAAAAAAAAGAAAAGAAAAAAGAATGGTTGAGAGAAAAAAAGGAAAAATTATTTGAAACAAGGGAACAAAGGAAACTTGAAGAAAGAAGAAAGAGAGAAAAAAAGCAGGAGTAGAAAGAAAGAAAGGTTAAAGAAAAAATACAAGAATCAATTGGGTGTTCAATGGAATATTGAACCAAGAGAGATAAGGAGAGAAGAAAAGAAACTAAGAAAGAGGAATGGTAAATGAAAGACGATGAGAGAGAGAGGGAGAGAGAGAGAGAGAGAGAGAGAGAGAGAGAGAGAAGGTAAGAAGTTGGCATGAAAATTGAAAAGGAATAACAGAGAATGAAGGAAAGCAGATACAAAAAAAAAGAAGGAAGAGCAAAAGGGAGTAAGGATGGTGAATCATAGAGAAAAAGGGAATATTACATGGAAAATTACATCAAATTTTAAGGAAAAAATATTTTTAAAAAGATACGAAAGAAAGTATAAAAATGATAAAAGAAAAAGGGGAAAAAAAGGAAGAGAGAATCACAAAAGAAAGGAAGAGGTTGAAAATGGTGCACAAATGAGACATTCATTTCGAGAACATCAATAAAACACACCAAAAATGAAAGCAGGGGGACAAAAAAGAAAAAAAAAAGGAAAGGAAGGGGCGAAAGGTTGAGAAAGAGAATTAGAGAAGAAAAACAGCATTGGACAAGCAAACATTCAATATAACTATAAGGAGAGACATATACAAAGAAAGATAAGAAGGAAAACAAAAGAGAGAGAAAATGTGAGAAGAATAAAATTGAATGAAAGAGAATTTAATGAGAAAAAGAATGGAAAGGCAAAGAAGAAAACAAATGTTGAAAAAATAGAATGAGGAAAAGAAAAAGTCTAAAAGGATAAGCAGTTATCAAATGAGAGTTTGAGAGGAGAAAAAGAGGAAAATTTCACGAAGAGAGGAAGAAAGAAAAAAGAGGGGCAAAAATAGATAGATGAAGAAGGAAAAACGATGCCAACACACGATATCTCTAAATGTTTTATACGAATTTCAACAAAATTGTGTGAAAGTATAGTCCATGGCATATGTGAAAAGTCATTGAATTTTTGGCTGGATATCTTGATTCATTTTGAGTGCGTTGTTGACAAATGTTTGTGATTTCTAAATGCTTCTCATATTTTATACTTGGTCCCAGGTACAGAAATACACCACTACTACTTTTATGCCTCGTAAAGTTAATGACTAAATTATCAGATGAAGTAGGAATTATACTAATAATATGGTGTTGTCAGGAATCGTATGTTTAATCAGTTTTTAGCCATGGATATTTTTCTCTTCACACTTGAAATCCGAATTTACCCCGTATATATATATATATATATATATATATATATATATATATGTACAGTACATGTAATCAGGCTAGCAGTATAACATAATTTAATAATACATCAATAATATAAAGCCACTTCAAAAATGAAATGGATTTATTTCTTAGAATGCTCAATGCATACAGCATTTTACTCATGAAGTCAAGTTTTTTTTAGAGTAGAGCTAGAAATAAATAGTAGAATGTGGATTTGGTACACAAACTAGCTCATGTTTCTGCCCTCTTCGGGCCTCATTAAGTGGATGAGGCCCGAAGAGGGCAGACACATGAGCTAGTTTGTGTAGCAAATCAACATTCTACTATATCTATATATCTATATATATATATATATATATATATATATATATATATATATATATATATATATATATATATATCCAATGTTGAACGCGCGTTCAATCCCCAAAATCACTTACTCGAAGCGAGTATGAGGATAAAGAAATGAAATATATAAGATAGATATATTCAGAAATAAAGGAAGAATACGAAATAAAATTTAAAAAAACACAGTGAAAATCTGTAAAAATGAAATGAGCATCACAAAGACCAATATGACAAATTCTAAATCATTTATAAGTTAGAAAACAAATTGAGACAAAAATACCAAAAGAAAAGAAAAAAAGGTAATATATGTGGGCATATATATAGGTACACAGACATATGATACATACATATAGATGATATATATATATGTGCGCGCGTGTGTCTGTGTGTGTATAACTTGAACAACTCAGCCTATGTTTTCTCACCTCAGACTTCCAAAAGTAAGTTACGTCCTTTTCCTTTCATTTCAACATATTTATTCTATAGCTATTTTTACAGAAACCGAGCGGCTGCCATTTTTCATTAAGATGGAACTATTGTCATTGTATGGCCGTCGGATCCAATTTATGCCACAGTCACTTTCAATGGTAGAAGATGGTTGTCGGTGGTGCTAGGATATGTTAGTGCTGGAAGATAGTGAGCCTTTGGCTGACCAAAATCACACACGCACAAAAAAACACGCACGCACATATACACACAAACACACACACTCATAAATTGTTATGCGCAGAGAGTCAAGTGCTCCATGCTGACTCTGAGTTTCATGCTGGTGCTATCGTCAGGTCATGTATATTTACATGTATATTCTGAACGGTCTATCCCTGATATTAAAGTCTCTTCACACACAGTAACAAAACCTGAAAAGAATAACAATATATATATATATATATATATTGAGAGAGAGAGAGAGAGAGAGAGAGATAGAGATAGAGATAGAGATTGAATTGTACGGTTGATCTGTTTTCTCAAACTGCAACATATATGAATATATATAGAGAGAGATGGAAATAAATGCAAACTACATACTTAGAGAGGAGAGTAAATGCAAATGTCGAAATTATCAACCTTTTCAGATGATACCTTTAATTCAAAAACTATGGAACCACACAATTAACCTAACAGCTCTCCTATCCACATAATTAGAAAATGAAACCATCTACCTTCCTACTGGGACAGGCCCCCAATTTAGTTATCACTAGATTAACATCTAACTCATCGAATGGAAAAGTCTTTGAAAAAACTACTTAATGTAACTGAAAAGACCTGAAAGATGGTGCACTTGTAAAACTTGAACTAGAATATAATAATGAAATAATAAAAGAACAACAAAACTGAAAAAAGGTGTATAAAAGGAAGAATTTGGTTTAATCAATCCTTCAATAGGCAGGTAATAACAAACGTGGGTAAAATCTTGTTGAAAAATATATTCCACCTAACAACAGATTATATCAGATTTTAAACAAATTAAGACTATGATAGAGCAGCATGAGTAACATTGAAAGAATAATCTGTAACCACGATAATAAAAATGCAAATCGAATGAATGATAACAGTAATAACAATAATAAATATAATTGTACATAACCAGGAAAAAGCGGGTCACAAAACAATCGCTTACCCCCAGAAATTGTATTCAGAGCACAGATATATACACACACGCAGTTTGAAATGATTCCAAATTCTATATAGGAATATTTAAACTGAATTTAAATGCAGATTAGCTAACTGTAATATATTCCATCATCAGAATCTGTTCACCCCTGGAAGAGAAAAAAAATCCAAAGATAGAATGGAAAATATTTCCAAGGAGTCAATTTGTGTGATTTAAAATGTAATCTCTGCCTCGAATAAAAACTACAAATTTTGAAATTCAGGGATAAAAATAAATTACTTGATTCGGAATCGGATATTGGGGTCAAATTTCAGCACAGGACTGAATTTATTCGAGAGAACTTTTAAAAGTAAGAAAATAAGAAAATGAGAATGTACTAAACATCCAAGTGATAATTAGTAATAGGAATTGAAAACAAAATAACCCGACCAAATAATAAACTCAGCTAAAAAATGATGAAGAAAAACTTTAAAGCTAATTAACATCATATACACACAAAAACACTCACACACATACACACACATTTATATATATATATATATGTATACATATATATATATATATATATATATATATATATATATATATTTTTGCACACGTTAAAATCTCCCTACTAACTGAATAAACTACCCGATTTTTTCTCTTCTTATCAAAACCACCTTTAATTTCTCACTTTTTGTTTCGTACACATTTACCGAATAATACAATTGTATTCACTTCTCTTCGTTCCTAGCCTCTTGTTAAAATATTGACCTTTTTTCTCTTCTTCCGTCTCCTCTTATCATACTAACTTTTTTTTCTGCCCTCTCTCTTCCTGCTCATTTATCGAACTACTGAACTGTCTTTCCAGCCGTCATCGTCATATCATATCATCTAACTACCTGACCTCTCCTCTATGTTATCTCTGAAAGCATAAAAGTCAAATGCAGCTGAGGAAGAGCAGATCAATATCATTGGGATTACCTGCAACAATGGGTAAATATGAGCTAAGACAAAACTTACCAAGTGCCATGTACGCATTACAAATGTCCCCATGAGCACCCGCTTCGATTACAATTTTGGCCACAGGGACGAACAAACGGGAAGGCTATAAGACACAACCCAAGCAATCAATTTTGCATAAACTCCAAATTGATTTTCCCCGCTAAAAAACTAAACGGGGGTATTCAATAAACAAACAAACAAACAAAAAAACAAAACAAACAACAAAAGCAAAGAAACAATAGCTGGTTATCCAACTAACCCTATTTCGGAATAAATGAATGTACATGGCAAGTTTTGGTGACAGTTTTTGTTGACAGTTACCGGTATACCTCATCTAACTTGGTTGGCAAAGGTGAACAAAATTAGTTCTGCTGAAACTAATACGCACCTTTTCGCTTTTACCTAATTGAGAACTACTCTAATTAATTTCGACGAGCGACGCTTCTTGGTGACGAATATTTGACAAATTTGGGTCTTGAAATAGATTGGTTTTCTCCTCAGTTTGACTGTTATTTTTCGTGCACGTTATTTTCTTAGACAGATTTTGTTGGATATTTGATTTTTATAACTCATGTCTTATCAATTCCTAATTTTTTCCGCATAACTCATTGTTTTTTTTTTAACCAAACTGAAATCTTTCCCAACCCCCGATGCTGGAGTGCTAGTTTTGGGATGATAAACTCAACGTATATATTCTTGTAAAAGGCAGTAGTTATTCCTGTTATTTGAGGCAGGGTGTCTCACATATACACACACACAGACACATACACGCTTACACGTATTCATGCACGCACACACACACACACACACACACACACACACACACACACGCAAAACCACACTCAAGCTTGTATATAATTTTTTTCTATTTTGATGCATTATAACTTGTAATCTGAATAGATTACAAAAATATATCATGGGGTTACACATATTAGATCTTATTGATGAATTGAATCTTTTCACAGATCCTTTTCAAAAGAATTCTAGAGAATAAAAAAACCGAAAGCAGTGCGTGCATAAGTATTCAACCACTTGGCTAACCTGGGGGACGGTAAGCCGGCACTGTGGAGATCGATGTACCCGTCCACAGGGCTACATGGTAGTTCCCTTATTTTGTAGCGTTAAGACCCGACATGAAAATGGAGTTTTAAAAAGTTTCATGCAATGGACCTACCCGAACATATCACAATCGGTGGAGTGAGTTTGGAAAAAAGTGTTTATGATCAATTCACTTAATCGATTTGGAAGAGGTTCACAATTCAAGATTTGCCAAAAAATGTCCATTTTCATTACTGGTTGTAATCAGAAAATGCCACTTGTTACTACTTACCACCTATCTGTTCACACACACACACACTCACACACACACACACACACACAATATATATATATATATATATATATATATATGTGTGTGTGTGTGTGTGTATGTGTGTGTGTAGAGAGAGAGAGAGAGGGAACAGGAGAGTGGAAGTGATAGAGTGAGAAAGAGAGAGAGAGAGGGAGAGAAGGGGATAGAAAAAGAAAGAACAATAAAGATAGTTCTAGAAAATTCTTGTAAATTCTTTCAAAAAATGCATCTGTACACACACACGTAGTCTCAATTTGTTTTTTTGTACATCAAACGCTGACAATTTTCTGATTTATCCCATTTACTTAGTTATTTGGTCGCAAATTAAGATAGCATGAACATTTTCAAAAATGATCTCCATCGATGTTTGAAAATAGGAAGTTTTTATTTTTCAGCTAATTTCACGGCTAAAAATTTTATTTACGTTTAAAATGACATTTTAGCTCTTGATACAAGACACCGCTGTTCACATTTCTTATATTGTTCCCAAAACCATAACTTCAACCATAAATCCTAACCCTTAATCAAATTTTCTCGAGAATTTCGAATAACGATGGTGATCATCATTTTAACATCTGTTGTTGAACATAAACCTTTCCAAAGATCCACTCAATCTCTCGATCTTGGGCGTTGCCGAACCAATATCCTCGCAACTTGTCAAGTTTTGCCATCCACAATTGAGCAGACGATCTTTGGGGCTCGACATCACTAAACTCGATGTCCAACAATTGTCTGACATTCTTGCCCATTTGCCTATTTGAGTATTCTAATGGATTCTCTGACGTTTTTTCTATCGAATATACTGTGCTGCCTTGTCAATCTGCCGATAGTGCACTGTTCATAGTTTGAGAGCCAGTCTAGATTTCATGAATCTGCTTCATTGGATGTTTTGGTCGGACCTTCATCTTCAAGACATATGGGATCTGGAATGGTCAGTCTGTTTTGTTGAAAGATAATCAATCTTGAGTGATTCTTAGTTTGCTTTCTTCTTCATTGATGGTTTTCTGTTATTAGAAAATGTAATAAACAACTTTCTTCAGCTCTGCGTCTGGAAATTGAAGAATTAAAAATCTAGTTTGTTTTAGACGTAGAGGAATATAACTATTGACAATCCTTACGATATCTTATTTTAAGATTAATAACTTTAGTTTTTTTTTGTTACTTTTTGTATCAGTGGTTTTGCTCTTTTTGGAGTAAGAAAAATATGGGGTGCCAAGTAAGGATCGAAATCATTACTCAGTGAAAATGATTAGCAAGACTAACCTGCTATTACACTCGGACCAAGTGCCAAACGTTCATACACATGCATACAAGCAGATCAGCATTAACTCATTACACAGACATATACGTTACATAAATGCATAACAGTCTCGTACGAATATTGTTGCACCCAACAATTTTGATAGCACTTGCTTATGGAGTAATTCTGTTTAGTGCAATCTTTTATTCATCACAGGTTTACACATGAAATGTTCACATGTTACCACAATATCATGATTAATATGTAATTGTGGTTAATCTAACTCAAGAGTCCATTTGAATTTAATAACAATCAATAAAAAAAAATTAATCATCAAAGTAAAGATTTCAAAACCCTAATCTGCAATTCTAGTATAATCTATCAGATGTCCATCCGTGTGTAACAGCGAAACAATGGAACTGAAAAAATATATCCCCATTAATTTACCTTATTTCTCCAGTGTTAAAATTTGCCTACTGTGATAACAAGCACACGATAACCTAATTTCACCTGATTTTGAACAGTATTTTGTTGACAAAAAAACCCATCTATATGAGAAAGGAGTTGGAAGCCCGAATTATATCATCATGGTATGATTTTTTGCACCCAGGTCAGGTGACAGAAAGTCAATGAAACCTTGTGTGAGAATACTCCAGTGCTCTTCTCAGTATCATTGGTATTTTCAATGATGTTTGGATAACTTGGATTTTTCTGATCTCGGATTCTTTCAATGATTTTCTTAGGGTCTTGGAATAGTTTAAAGAGCGTTCATCATATTTGGAACAAATGTCATTCTATACAAATTCGAATATTATTTCACCTGCATATCTTACCTGCGATATATCAAGTATTTCTCCCATTTCGATGATTGCATCGAGAGTGATGATAAATTCTGGCCACGGGAAAACGATACAAATAATGATCATGATTGCATCTGAATCTGGCATACGGTAACTTTTTTTCCATGGCTACCCACTTAGTATACCAAGACTATAACATTTTGCTTTGGTTATTTCCTTTACAAGCAAAGAATATATCTTTTAGTAGGGGAATAATTTTCCATCCTTAAAAACCGAAATATGTGATATCAAGAGAATGTCATTCAACAAGTCTTTGAACACGATCAATAAGTAGTAAGTTTGTTGATGAATTGATGATAATCTGAACATAAAAAGGCAGTGGGAATCAGGAGGGGCGGGACTGCAACTGACCAGGGAATAATGCAAGTGATTCTAGGAGAATATAAGAGAGTGTACATGCATTGCTGATGGATCAGCTATTGAAATACATTGGGATCCAGGCAGAAATATGTTCGTAGTCATGAGGAAGTAAAAAAAAAACGTGTTATCAACAGGATACAACGTCATTTTTCTCCGCTGTTACTTTCCTGGAAGGCGTTTAAGAATGGGATTGGTGTAACTTAAAACTTAATGATAAGACTGGCATAGTGCTTTAAGAATTTGAAGGACAGTTCTTATTAGATTCTAAGTAAACGCCCTCTCAATTGTTTTTGTCCAGCAAAGACATCCGAAAAGATCATCAAATAGAACGTATTTCCTGGTTGAATGACATTAAATTGCACAACAACCGATCAACTGCGACAGGGTAGCTCAGATCCCGTGTTTGGAATGCAGTGATAACTTTGATTATTTAAGGTTGCGTGAAATAAGCCAGAAAGTTTATTTTTCCGTGTAATAATGGATCCTCCACTCAAAGTTACGGAAACATAGAAACAGGCAGGGAAGGTCGTACATAACTTCAAGAGGGAGGGGTCCTGTTGTGACGGATGGAAATCTCTGCCATTATCAGTTTACCTATAGATCTGCAATATGGGGAATTTCAGAACTGTGCAACGTACATCAGAGATGATCACATTCACATACACACATCGAGAAACAACAAGACAGCATAGTATGATAGAGAAAAAAAGAGTCACGATTATCATATAATCAATTGAAAACTAAAATGGCATTGGGCAGGTCATGTTGAATGAATGTCAGATAATTGCTGGACATAACAACTTAAATCCTCAGAGATTATTTGCGAAGTTATTACTGGCAAAAACGAGATAGCATTACTATTTAGGAGATATTGGCACTGCAATGCCAACAATCACAAGCTAAAGACACATTATTTAAACTCCATGGCCCTTCAGCAATTACGGAACATATTATTGCCAAATGTCAGCGATAACTGAATGAACAACACATAATATAATTAAAAAAAAAAGGAATCTTACAAACTGTAATACAGATACTGAACAACGAGAGGATATTCTGAAATTTAAGATGACAAAAAGTCAAATACGGCACGACATAACCTTAATTATCAAAAACAAAACGAAAAAAGAACCCACCAATAAATACGATATTAGGTGAAACTAAAAAGAATCACAAAATCAGTAAGAATATTGGGAAAGTGGCTGATTTTTGAGTTGGTTCGCTGTCATTTGATTAACGATGAAAGTCATGAGATACGGCAAAATCACTCAAAACTTAATAAAAATTTGAGAGCTGTTCTTACGTCACACAACAGAAAAGGAGAGATACGGGGGTAATGCAGACAGGCGGGCACAAATAACTCATTTATGTTGTTATGAAGATAAATACCCGAAAAAATAAATATACCTTTATAGAACACTCTTATAAAAAGGGAAATTGAATAAAATATTGCTAATTTTACTCAAAAATGAGAAAAAAATTAAGGATAAAATCGAAAAGAGAATACATTTTCAAAAAAGGTGTCGATTTCATGTCGAAAATAGTTTAAAAAAAAAGGTGTTGATTTGACGTCGGAAATTGTTTTTTACACCCTCGGATTGGCAGTCAAATCTCGAAAAAAAATACTATTGAGACAAAACAAACTTAGAAATATATTTATTTGGCAAAATTCACATTTTCATTAAAAAGAGTTCGTCATTTTTTCATCTTAGTATTATTAAAATAAAGATGAACTTTTTAATATAAAGGAGTTAAACAGAACTAGTCTTCAGAAATTGATAACAATTCCAGTTGTGTGCCTTTAAGTATGAAAAGAATCTTAATAAAGATTAGAGAGGAAGCGATCTTCTGAATAATAGGAAGATAGAACAGAAACTTTTCAATGGGTCACCGGTGGGCAATACATGATTAAAACAACTTCCTCCAAACATTGCAGCAAATCATTTATATTTTTGAATGTAATTAATATGTGGGGTCAGCTTGGACTGAAAATGATGGAAAAATAGATTATACTGATCCGGCCATTACCGGTCATCAGAGGTCAATTTTGAATTATGATAGCTTTATTTCCGTCAAACAATAGAACCCCAAGGACCAAACAGCTTGATTTGTGGGAAAAGTACTAATTCGTGTAACTAAGGGCCTTGTCAAACTAAGGAACCTCATTATTTGTTTTGTACACCAGAAGAGTTTTCGGTGACTGTCACGAGACTAGTGATTTTTGGAGGCATGCAACGTGAGGGATAATCAATTAGAAGTTTCGAAATAAAAGAGTGATCAATTAATGTTACTTTTGTCGCCTTTTGTTTGGCAGTGATCATCAAAACAGTCTGAATTTACAAGAACTCCCCCCCCCCCAAAAAAAAAACAAGCAGGAATCTCATCAGGCACAAACTAAGAGAACAATGTGGCAAACACGTAGAACACACATGAAAAGGGGAGATTTTTGAAAAAAAAAACAAACAAACATAATAAGGAGTAAATGTTGAAATTTTCAGCTCTATTGGTTCGGCATACACTTAGATACATACCCAGCCAACGAAATCATCGGATCAACATATTGACTAAAGAAATCTATCTTGATCGTTTTGGTTTCTGATATTCTGGGACTTTGATATAAAAGCCAATCACCCTCATATAGGAAAGAACACTGTCCCTGAAAGTCATTTAGACGTGAAGGATTAGGCAGATTGTAAACGTGGTTGCACCGCAGGTACAATTACGTCATGAAACAAAATATTGGAAAGGTAACAGGAGACTGATGAAACTATGGAACATGAAGTGAAGGTCGTGTCTGCAATCATTGGCGTACTTGGAATTATGTCAAAACAATCAAGTCGTAATTAAATGAATTAATGATTTGAGGAAGGAAGGAATGAGACTGTATGGACTACTGCAGTGCTATGATCTACGGGAATACCGGAGAAAGTGCTCGGGTTTTGACAATTTACACTCACAAGCGATAGTCATGCAAATAATAATAATAATAATAATAATAATAATAATAATAATAATAATAATAATAATAATAATGATGATGATGATTTTGATGGATTCTCTTGTTTTGAAAATAAGTCATCGATCACAAAATGAAAATTATTAGATAATTTATTTCGTTGTTCCAACAGCAAAGCAAAACTGAAGCAGCATATCTCTGAAAAATCAACATACAATTTGAATTGAGAGAAATGTCGATAAAATACGGAATTGGATGGTAAAGTCATTACTGGAGCGTTGGAGCTATCCCGAGATGAGAAGAATTTGAATTCTAAGAGAGAATTGAAGCCGACATGACGACAGCATCATCAACATCGGCAAAAAATCTGGACAGAATGTTGAGGATACTTGCTTTCACTAGACCTGCAGTGTCAGCCATCCGTTAAAACTGGTATGAAAACTGATTAAACGCGATTGTGCAGTGATATAAACAACACATAAAACCAGTACAGTTGTTGGCACCTTTTGTAGAGTAGTGACAAGCAAGCTAGATTCACAAATCATTACTACTGCGTTGCAAGTTCGATCGTTATACAACACTGCTGTGACTTTGCTTCGCTTTTGAATGATAGGTAATGAGGTGATTCATTCAGTCATTTCGTCTGTTTGATCCTTTCATGGATTCTATGACTTTGGTTTGAAAGATGTTTTGAGTACCTAAAGAGTGCTGCATGATAGGATATTGCGTCATATTATGCAGCCAAGCATACTGTAGTAATTCAAGCCCACCAAATCAAGTCCAGCAGGTGTTGAGCCATGACCCTTGACATTGGAATCGGCAGACACAGAAAAAAATATTTTGAGGTCTTTGAACTGCACAAACATTTCTCATATAGTAATTTTTCCTCTACTTTGAGCCGCTTCGGTCATCCGGGGGAACCAGTTCTGAAGTTGATCATTCTTATAAACAAAGTGGCAAAAAACGAATTTACGAAAAGCTGAAGTTACCTGCTCCTCCATCTTATGCTTGTTCATACTTACTCGTTTATTTACCCACACTAATTAAGTCAGTGTAACGCTTCTAGTCTTTATACAAAACCAATTGGCAGGCTGTCATAAAATTGAAGTATGACAGACAGTTCGGTATCCATATAAGACAAGGAAAACAAAAGTGCGTTGAAATGTCGGATAAACATTATTTGCAGTTTGAAAATAAACAAAGACATTTGAAAGTTTTGGAAATAAATAAGTACTGAACTAATTAGAGCTTCAGAAATTAGACACGTGTTTGTCTCCTTTGAGTGTTCCAAGATTTGTTTCATATTAATCAAATATAAGTCTTGACAGTCAAAAGAAGATAACAGTCTTGCATTAAGTTGAAGAGGCGTCAACAGAAATATGCCGTTGGAATAAACCTTTTTCTTACCATCGATAACTTTTAGAAGTATTTTATAAAAAATATTTCTCTTAGTATTCCACCAAAATCAAACATGCATAATTATAAAGTACTGGAACATAGAAAAAATATAAAAGGGGATTAAATTGCAAGTTTTTTTCAAGCCCAAATACCTAAGATCCTGGTTTTTTTTTTGTTTGTCATCAACGTAAAAATGAAAACCCTTACCATGACCAATACCCCTAAGCCTTACCCCGGAATATCATCGATAAAATATGTCAAATTCAATAATCATTTTGCCAGTTTTAATCATGTGTGCGTTATTCCTGTTTTCATCCGACTTGAACTTACATTTCGATAGTAGAGAAGTCGGTTTTTTACCTCTGAAACTTTGACAAATGTTTATATTCGATTTATATTTTTGGGTTTCAAGGAACACACTGAACTAACACGTAAATAAATTATTGAATCGGAAAGAAAAAGAAAATTCCAGAGAAACCCTGCTTTTGTAGGGTCTCGTCTTACATTCTCATTTGCTTAACCCTTTGCTCTTCGAATATTGAGTAACTCAAGACACTTGGACAGTCTTATGGTTTCTATCAGGACTTAATGGTGTTGAATGTTTTCAGAAAAGTGAATTTACTGAAACTTGTCGGTCTTCAGTGTGTGTTTTTATTTCTCTCTCTCTCTCTCTCTCTCTCTCTCTTGCAGACTTTTTAATCAAGCAAGCAAAGCAATTCATGTCCTTACAATGACTATGGGACTACATTACCATTTTCTCAGTCTGTTTGCGAGGTGTGAAATTGAACTTAGGGCAACGAACACTCTACGGTACCATTCCCTTCACCCAGCCATTACTATTTTACCTATAGTTGGAAAGAGAGATGGATTCATATCTTTCGAAAGATCATTTATATGAAGTGAGCGCAAATTGTTCAGGTCAGTGTTTCAACACTGCTCACCTACACCATTCTCTTCGCTTTCTAATATCTCTCCATTGAATTTACTATTTCAGGGCTCACCTCTCTTTACTAACAAGTCATCTTTAGAAAGAAAAAGACGAGAACTCTTCCCTATTTGTTTATTCTATCGTGTTGAACAAAACAGGTGTATAAAACCAATCTTCAGAAAATATTAGTTCTACGACACCAATGATAGAGAGGTCATCGTTGCTGGAAGGTTGCTGCTGCTGCTGTTACTACTGCTGCTGACTGTGATTTCAAATCAACACCTTATGATTGTTGGGCGACTCTCTTACCAGCTGAGCAAAACTGATAAATTCTCTATTTATACGAATTTTTTCATCATATTTGATACAACTTGCAGTTAAGAAAATATAGGAGAGGAGTTTCAATTTGCAACAGCAAGGCATGTAATATACAGTTGAGATTTTATTGGGGAGAAAATTTTCAAGTATTGCATTGAATAGAACTAGCTGTAAAATCTTAACGATCAGATTAAATTCTGGAAAAAAAAATTCATTGAAGAATTCCATCGTAACCAAGAATTTAATCCACAAAAATTGTTGGGGAACTGACGACGACAGTTAACAAAAACATTGAGTATGGACAACTCGTCTCAATATCTCTTTTAAAAATATCAATATTGAAGCCACCAATAACTTGAGGGGTATTTTGTTATATTGTGTATGTATCCATCTATCCTGTCATGTATATATGTGTGTGCGTGTGTGTGTATTTGTTTGTGCATGTATATCTAACTATACTCTAAACCTGATCTTACATAAATATACTTAAGAATTTTAAGGATATATAATTATAAGTAAATTTCAACATTACGTATATATCTTCGTAATTTTTGAACATTGATAGTTGAACTTATTGTGTTAAATATTGAGTTTCGATATTAGATATCATCAACAACGGATATAATCTGTTTTCTATCTCTTTTTTTTTGAATTCTCACTGACTGAAAATATATAATCTACTACACACACAAACACACGCACATACACACACACACACACGCACACAAACACACACACACACACACACATATATGCATGTGTGTGTGCGTGTATGTCTCTCTTTGGGCATGAAATATATGTATATATATATATACGTCTGTATATACATATATATATATATATATATATATATATATATATATATATATATATATATATGTATGTATGTGTGTGTGTGTGTGTGTGTCTTTTGCTGAGTGTTTTTCATGACTGAAAACCTTTTAAGCATTTAATAAAAGATGCAGAACATATTCCAATGATCAAATGTAGAATATATCGTATTTGCATATATCTCTCCTTCATAGAAATTTTTTTTCACTACTACCATTACCAACGGCAAAAAGGCAACCAACTGAACTGCTTATGTTGGCACTGCATTCACTTTTCCTTTCAGAAGACTGGAATCAGATTCTCCCTTTTTTTTTGGATGATGTCTCCAGTTATATACATAGTTTTGCTCTCTTTCCGGTGCAACAACACAGGCTCTATTTATACAGACAATACGCACGGCTGGGATGTGCAGTGATGCTGCCAACAAAAGCGCCGTTGTTGTCGAACAAAGTACCGCGAATTCGTGGTTACTCGTCAGAATAGGAAACCGGTAGCACGGATCCTGCTGACTCATGACTCGTGTCGACATCATTTTCCGTTGAATATGAGTCGTGCAAGACCTTAGTTCAAAATAAAAGATCCTCTCCCTGTGAATAAATCATATAAACTATAAGCAAATACTCACGTTATGTAAAAGGTCCCCTGAACCCATTTACAGTTTTGATCAAAAGTGATGCTCCAACATGATAGTTGCAAACGTTTAGCATTTAATGACTCCATAAGTTCGATTAAGCCAACAAAATACGAAAAGTATGATATATTAGGAAGGAGAAATTGATAAACCTCGTTACGGTATTTAACTAACCAAATTATTAAGCTAAAGTGAGCAAACTTGGTTGAATCTTGGAACTTGGGTTTCATTCCAACTTGCAAAATGAGTTTATAAAAACAATAAGTTCACAGGGAATAAAGACTACAAATATAGTTGCCAACCGTCGACCAAAACTGTCAATGAGTTTCTTCAGTTTCTAAGTGGGTGTCTATCTGCTTGATTGGTTTTGCATGTATTATACGTACAAGAAGCACCAATGAAGGTAGAGGACCAAAAACTATCTATTTAGTTATAATCATGTCTTACAAAAAAGAAAAATAGCTCTTTCGGTTTTTCTGAAAATTCCAATTCAAGATGTTTTTGGATGTTCTTGATTTAAAATTGTCCCTTACTTTTTGCCAAGCAGAATTCACGCTTTTTTTTAATGAAAATTCGAACTTATTTAGAGATCACAGCCCATAAAGATATAAAAAAATCGACTGAATCATTCATCATCCTTTTTTCCAAAATTCTGAATTGATCATCCCGAACATGGTATGCTGTGAGAAAACGTTCGTCATGTTTGGCAATTAACCATATCCCTCAGTGATTATTATATCGTCCTCCCTTATTTAAGATCGAAGTAGCCATCAACTTGATAATCTTTGCACTGATGCTTTTTTTTGGTAAGCCTTTTCCCCAACACTTAGTTTCTCAATTCTGGTTTAGAATTTCCCAAAGAATTTCAATCTGATCAAGATCTGACAACTGAGGGGGTCACTTGAGAAATCACATATGCTGGTAACAAAAAAACAATTTCGTAGTGAGTTTTGGATCTTCGTTGTGTCTAGAATACATGTCCAATCTATAAACAAATCATCAATACTGAATCTTTCAGAGCAGATGGAACCTGAACAATCTTTACTGCACAACAATTCACTGACAAACAATTGGTTTGAATGAGGTGTTTGAAAAAAAAAATAAAACACTTTTGTTGGTAAGGAAATTGACCAGTGGTTTTCCTAAACGACCGAACAAAATTTTTTTGGGATAACCTGGAGGACTATTGGGATTCTAAGAAATTTAAAGAGACCCTGGGAATCGAACCTGTAAGTTGATACAATATCTATTAATGAAATGGATGGTTGTACTATATGCCACCAAGCAAATACAGGGTGTACAAAAAAAGCTTCATTGCAGAACCGATGTTGTTTGCGTTGAGAGTATGAGGGACTTGAGACCAGCTTTGCACCACCTTAAAAATTACTCTTGGAAAGCATGGTTAACAAGCTAGTTTGATACACCATAAGCTTGTGAAATGCATCCGATTCTTACAGATGACATATTATTGTTGCTTTGTGTAAAACTAACATAAGCTCAGTAAATATCGATAGCAATATTTCATAGATTTTCTCGCCGTTGCCTTTGTAATTAAGTGAAGAGATGCTACTTTCGATTTGTTTTTCCATCTATCTTTTTCAATATAGAATTTTCTTTCCTTCCTACAAAACGTCGATTAACCACCTCTTTCAAAACCTTAACACCTGATAATATCCAATTTTCCTCTGAGGCCAGTTTATGTGTCTGGCGTGTTATTGGGGAAATCGTCTTTATCTGTTTGATTTCTTTTTTTCTTGAATGGGAAACATGATGTTTAAAAAAATACAGGGTTGAACGAAATAGGGTTCTTTCAAGTTTTGAACAATGAAGGGAGGGCAAACCTCAGGCCAGCCAATCTATTACTTTGGTAACTATCTAAAAAGTGAAATTCTCTGATGGCAGCTGAAACAAACTTCTGCTCCTGCCAGTGTCCAACTCTCTGATATATGAATTTGATATTGTTCAGTCTTAAAAGCCCATGGGTGCCGTAAATATATTGAGCAATATATTATCATCAAAAATATACCCAAGCTTACAGGTGTCTTAGTCCCTGCCAAGATAACCCCATGGAGATCTCAGACAGTTATCCAAGTCTCCATTTATATTTTCAAAAAAGTCTGTGCTGTTTCATATCGAATGAGCCATCAGCTACATTGTTAATTTTTCCTTAATCTCCTATACGGTCTTGAATTTCTTCTGCTTGATTTGAAAAGCCAGAGATCACTTGATCTATAGGGGGGATGAAAATATTTTAGACGAAACAACCGAACAAGACGCAAACCAAGGATAAGCTTGGTAATCGTGAATACAACGATCATGCATTGAGGCTGACTCAATGTCGTTTTGCTGTCGATTAAATGACCCATCAGGAAAGTTTATCCCCACTCATAGTAAGATCCCCTCTGACCTGTTGCCAAGTTACATCAATGCCTGGCTATTTGTTCTTGAGATATTCAACTCAACTATCAACTGAATACTTTATAAACGAATCTGGTATACACGTTATTCTTACTGACTCCTGTCAGGGTTGATTACAGGGATTGCAGTTTATTTTGATGCATCTACCTCGAGCAATAGAATAGTCATGTAATTGTGGTTCACTCTAACTCACTCACCAACTTTCTTCTCATTGTATCACGCCAGTGAAAACACATGAATCTTGGCTATGGGGCATGGCGTAAAAAAGCAGACGATTCATACCAACTGTAATGGCATTAGTTCTGCCAAGATTTGAAATCAGTCTTCCAATCCAATTTGAGCAAATACATTTATATGTACGTTGGACACCTACTTACGGTAAAAAAGTTCGATCTTCGGTTGGTACCTAAATTATGTGTCTTCTTGTCACAAAGATTTCTGGCTGAAATAGTTGAACAAGGAACAAGGTCAGATAAAAAAAGCAGCATCTCGAATGCTTATTTTCAGAACAAAACAGTCCTCCAAACGTAATGCAATCTTTTTGCTACATCCTTCAATTTAAGTGAGCGCTGTAGCTAAGTTCAATTGAAAACTGACTGGCTACTGTAATCATTGTGAAAATACAGTATATATGAATTAATGTATATATATATATATATACATATATATATATATATATAGGAAGAAAGAGAAATTCGTCGAAAAATGTATTTATTTTATTTTCGTTTGATAGTATCACAGTAACTCAGCCAATATTACAACTTTGTTAGAGCAATAATAATAATAATGATAATAATAATAATAATAATAATAATAATATATATATATATACATATATATATATATATATATATATATATATGTGTGTGTGTGTATATATATATAAATTAATTCGTGTATATATGTATATATACGTAGATGAAAATGACATAGGAAGAAAAGGTAGAAAAACACAAAAGATAATTGTTATATCTCAATTTCTGTTTATTAGTTTTCAGCTGGCGCAGTTTGATGCATTTAGTCTGAGGTCAGCTATCTTTTTTGGAGGAGAATATTTGCAGCGATTTCAAAGACAAAATATGCTGATAACACTTCGATGCTGAAAAATACACTGAAAATTTCTGTGTTTCGTTGTTTGGAGGGAGATGGAGGGGAGGCTGTCGTATCTATGTAATCGAGGGTGACGTTTGGTTGGAAATGTGATGGGTCTATGAGAAGCAGGGTCAGAGGATGTATATTTCTTGTCTCCGTGGTTTTCGACTTGTATCAGATAAGAAGAGCAGTGATTGGCTAAAATAGTTATTTCTCAGAGAAAGATGGATTTTATTATTTCTATTGCAAGATTAGGGTGGGATGGGGGGTGATATCTTGCAATTAACAGATCGATATTGGTTTATCTGGGGTAAGGTAGAAGTTTGTGAGTTGTTTTCATTTAATTCTTTGGGTTGATGGTGGGAAAGACTTCTTTTACTTTCTTTAAAGAAATGGTGTATGTGTGCATATATCTTTTTTCGGTATGACAATTAGTTTTTGGACAATACCTCGTACATTGGCCCGGTTGGTGTTGTAATGTATCTTGTCTATGTGGTTCCATTTTAAAATCTGAGTATTTAGGGGTTTTGCAATCTGAAAATGACCATACCTTCGGTATTACAATAGGATATAGGGGCTCCTTCAATGCATCTGCGTGTCGAGGAGCTGTAAATTCTTTTGATGAAATTGGCTTGGTAAAGTTGAATTTGTGCTTGTGTGTGATCCTTTGTTCGACCTGGGTCGTTCGTCCTCTTATCGAATCTTAGTAATCTCTTGTGTTTGTATAACCTTTTTTCATAAGTCTTGATGTCTGTCCAATGTAAAATATGGCATAGTCATTACATGGAATCGCGTAGATGTTGACTACAGATGGTGTTTTTTTTTAGGTGGTTTGTGTTTTAGTCTTTGATGGTTGCTGAGGTGTTGGTAGTAATGTGTTATCCCAACTTGGTTGATGGTCGTTGTGTTGGTGGGTAATATGATATGTCTTGTAGTGGTGTTATTTTTCTTTTTCTTCTGTTTGTTTTTTCTTTTGTGGATCTTGTACGCTTTCTTCCTTGTTTGGTATGTGCATTGAAGTGAAACAAGGGATCTTTTGATGTATTCTTCTTTGTTCCCAAGATATTTCGGGCTACATATTCTGAGGGCCCTTATTTAGAGTCTATGATTAGCCCTGATTTGATTATTGAAGTGTAGTGAGGATAGAAATGTATGTGGTCGTTTTTATTGGTTGCTCTACAGAAGATGCTGTGTTTTATGTTTTTTTTGATTCTGTGCAGTAGGGTGTCAAGAAAAATTGATGCATTGTTGGACTCTTTTTCCAGTGTGAACTTAATGGATGGTTCCACTGAGTTCAGTCTAGCGTCTAGGTTGTCTAGATTTATGTGCTGAGTGTATATTATGAAGGCATTTTCAGTATAGCGAAAGTACGAGGGTTCCTGGCATGATGTATGAAAAACAGAAATTCCAGAAATAGACAGGCTGAAACCCCGGGACCCATCAGTATTCTAAATTAGAAACATTGGTTTGCTATGAGTGTGCATACTTTTATGATTTTGTTTGTGAATAGTTCAATCTTGGCTTTTTTGAAGCAGTTACTTAGTAGGTGTAGGCATTTTTTAACCGGAATATTTGTATAAAGGGATGTTGCATCAACACTGGCAAGGGTTGTTTTTTCTTGTCTATGTTTTTTTGTATGAGGTCTTCAGAATTTTCAAGGTGTTAGGGGTTTATTGTGTCTAGCAGCTGAGTTGCATAGTTAGGATTCTTGCTAAAGCTCTGGCAATCTAATAGGGTGCACCACCTATTCCTGAGATGTGGATTTCTGGTAGGCAAATTATGAGTGCTCCATGTTTTACCTTCAATTCGTAGTATTTTCTGAAGAGATTAGTTGAACTTGGATGTTTCTTTACCAATGAGTGTGTTGTTTGTTTTATCACATATGTAATTATCTCTGAGGAGGGAAGTGATTCCGTTGACGTAAGAGTGTGTGTCCATGACTCCTCTTCCTCCTTTGTCTGGTGTGATGATATGTTTATCTACGTCCTTGGCAAGGTTTTTCAATGCAGAGATATATTTTAGTGGTAATGTGTTGCAGTCGTTTTTTGTATCGATGGCTGCAGCAATGATTCCTTGTATAAAGCCTTTGTTGTATTCAGTGTCAGAATGTCTGTAGTACCTAAGATAATATGAGTGATGTTTGTTTTTGGGATGCCAGTGGCAAATTTCCGTCCAAAACTGTGCGATTCCTATTCGGATGATGTTATCATTCTTTTGGATGTGTTGTTAACTAAATTTTGGCGTCCAATATTTTCCCACCGGCTGGTGTGGCATAGGGTTTTGAGTTTGCTTTGTTTTTTGTTAACTTGTATGTGGTCGGTTTTATGTATTTTCTGTTTAAGTAAGTTGTTAACTGTGTTTGTGATGAGTTCAGGTGGTGAAGTATGCTATCTATGTTCCTGACCTCTTCAAAAGCTTGCGTTTCTTTTGTTTGGCATTGTTGGCTGAGGCTGTTAAGTAATCCTTGACATATTTCGAGAACATATGATTGGCTGTCCTTACGTTCTTGTGGAAGCCTTAAGGGTTGACTTTTTCTTCTATGCATCTAGTGAGGAAGATTTTTGGTTTCTTTGCAAGTGAAGTCATAACAGCAGTTCTCTTTGAGTGCTCTTCAACTGTGCTTCAACTGTGTGTATATCATGCCAACTATGATTGTATTGTGGATGTGATGTAATATGACAAAATCTAGATGAAAATGACGATTGGAAGATTAAGTGAACAGCATATTTTTCTCTGTGAAACCACCGCAAATGCCTGGTCCCGATTGGGATGCATCGAACTGCGCTGAAGGGATAATAATAAATAAGTTAAGATGTAACACCTATCTCTTGAGTTTTTCACTTCTACTTCTAATTGCCATTTTAATCTGCATTCTGTCGAAGCACTTCACATCCACAATGCAATCATATATACATATATACATACATAATATATATATATATATATATATATATATATATATATATATATATATATTTATATATATATCAACACTAATGACACCTACATAACTATCAATGTCTTTGTTATTCAACTGAACTTTGGTGAGAAAACAGAGAACGCCTACTTTTCGATTCGACTTACCTAATTATGCCTCAACGTGATTTTGCTCCAAGGAAACTTGACTCGCTTTTTTTCTAGTTCACTGTAGGAGTTAGTTTTCACGCCGATTAGCGGCACTAATTGTTGTCGGAAAAGTCTGTGTTAATTAGTTAGCATTAAACATTCGCACAGGGAGCTTTTATAGGAAATGCAATGCTTCAGAAAAGGTCATGTACCTTGGGCTTTATGTTAAAAAATGTACTGCTCGATCGATCACTCGTTTCATGGATATTTCTCCGTCCTCTTATAGGATTGGTGTGTGTGGAATGTGACAAGGTGTTGTAGCTAGGTAATACACTAGATGCATGTTTTGTTTTCATCTGTAACTTTGGACAAAAGAAATAACTATAAATAGTGATTATAAATCAATTATTTCTTGCCAAATATAGTATAGTCTGCTTTATCTTTTTTTATTCAAGTACTTATTTATTTCTGATGTCTGAGTACATTCTGGTTGAACACAAGAAATTGTAGAGAAACATAATGCGAATATTTGTACAATGTAATCACAAAAGTGTTTAAATACTGCTGTCCTTCTCCGATTGGAGAACTAGCATTTTGGGGGGAATGGGAAGCTAGAAATGAAGTCGAAAGAAGAAAAAATGGCCTGAATGGTCATTAAAAAAACGTGAAATGACCAAAGTATTTCTGCAGTAGACTGCGTAGGATGATCAATTAAAAACTTGGAAAAGGGGTGATGATTGAATTAGTTACTTCTCTCACCTTTTGGGGAGTATATCAATCGGTGCAGCCTGTGCACGTGGCACGTACATACATACATTGCAAGGTAGTCAATCAGACAGATAGATTAGCTTAAAAACTGGAGAAACCTATGTTGACATTTTTTGTTGATGAATTCTGATAGGAATGACGTTTTAGAGGGTATTGATGTGTTTAACGCTGACGTAGACACAAGGTGGATAAAAAGTGAAGAGAAGAAATTATTAATGCATGGACTTGCAACTTGGCCGACGTGGTTACGTATTTCTTATGAGCAATGAATCAATGTACGAACCCAGATAGCAAAGAGAAGTTTCAATGCTGATTTTTTTTGGTGGGCTACTGCCACTTAGAAAATACTTGTAACACAACCTCCCTCAGCCAGTTCTCCAATGATTATGTCCTTGTGTTATCATCAACTTGACATTGCAGATACTATATACAGATAGGTAGGTAGTAGATAGATAGATAGGTAGATAGGGAGAAGGAGAGAGGGAGAGAGGGGGAGAAAGGGAGAGAGATGGGGAGAGAGGATAGTTCGGAAAGGAAGAGAAATAGAGAGATTGTGTATTGTGTGACAGACTACTTGGTGGCTGATGATGTTGCCTTTCCCCATCAACACATTCGGTACTTTTTCTGTATAAAACTTCAACTTTACCGTTTAACGTAATTTTTTTTCCGGGATAGTGAGTGTTATTTTCTACATGTTTATGTTCAAAGCATTGAAATGACTATAATCCTCTTCAAACTTTTGTTTTCTGACCAGAAAAGTAATACTTTGGTTTATACTCATTCCCAATGGTACAACAGATGAATTTTCATATTTTCTTTCGTTAAAATCACACATGAATGTAAGTGAACAGGCATGAAAACCAGTGTTAAGAAAATTGTTCACAAAATATTTATAAGTGAGCAGTTTTCCCAGATTTACCATTGTTGTATAATTCACTTTCTCGAACCAACAAAACATTAATAAATCCTACATTTTGTTCTCGTTTTATGTTCTCTGGTAGTAGAGTCCAAATTTCAGTATATCCCAGTCAGAAAAAAGCTCACCTTGCTCTCCCGAATACAATGTATCAAGATGAGTGTCGAGCATTGAAGGACAGCATTAAACCAATTTTAGCTATGTTCTTTGCCCTGATTCCAACGGGTTCCACATAGTTTCTGAACTTGTGATTGCAACTATGAAAACTCTATTTTCCTTCCTAGTGGGCTTTTTGGAGAACTCCTTGCATCCGAGGATCTTTGGGAGCTTTTCTAATAAAAGGCATAGCTTGTAGGACACAAGATTGCTTAACTAAATTTATATGTTCGTCACACCTATTTTGAATCCGAATTTTTGGCTCATAGAATTTTTGTATAGACAACAAGCAAGTTATTCATATCGATCTTGGATGAATCTAATTACGTTCAATCATATAGAAACAATAATAATTCCTATTCCAATGTATACTACTCTAGTTTAGTAGATCAAACTACATACATTCATGTGTGTATGTATGTATGTATGTATGTATGTATGTATGTATGTATGTATACTTGATTGTATTCATGCATTAAGCGATGTCAGCGTGTGAAGCTAAATTCTGTTCTGTGTTTTTGGTTTTCCTGCGATTATCATAGCAGTATGTGTCACGCAAAGGCTCATCAACGATTGACATCATCAGGAACAATTGGTTTTGACTTCAATTGGAACAAAAAAGATACTCACTTTTTTCTGTGTTGCTTGGTCTGGTTGAAAAATGATAAATGGGATATGAAGTTTTCCTCGAAGAAAAATTGATGTGTAATTTCCCCTGTTTATGTAATCTAATATCTAATACGCAGGCCGTAGTTACAAGCACATATACTCTAGAATTTGATTAACGATACAATATTGATTGAAAGTGCGGTAGATGAGCCCTTTCTCACTCTGTCACTCCTCACATGCACAATCACACACACACACATATATATATATATATATATATATATATATATATATACATATATATATATATATATATATATATATATATATATATATATATATATATATGATATTTGAAACCATTTGACATGATCCCCCGTTATTACGTTGAGAATGACCTTTACTCACCCCTAATGGCTTATATGGAGTGTCGACTTATCATCGGTCTACCTGTAAAACATCAAGTCGATAGACCTCATAGTTCTTACGGGGCACGACTAGACAAAAACAAATAAACAAAAAGCGCTGAATATTAGAATTATATATATGAGTATGTGTTTCAGAGGTCTATTCTGCACTGATCACTGAAGGACAACATTACAAACTAATGAGTTCGACCCCCTACTAGACGTGCCACTCTTATGGCCAAGTTTAGTCAAAACGTTAAATAGATATTTCAATGTAGAATTTCAGAAAATGGGTCTTACTTGAAAAATTGAGCAATTCGAACAACTAAAGCAAGTCATATGTAGTACAGACGTTTGCCACTACTTTTTTCTAAGCTTGTTTACTGGCTTACGAGCAGACTACATCGAAATAAATTGTGAAAAGTAGCTACTTGCATCAGAAATATTTTCTTCATGATTTGCGTCCATAGAACAAATTAATACTGTTTAAGATCTGAAGCTGATTGTCACGGCTAAACTGTCAAATATTCTCCATTCTAGAAGATACGAATGACAGCAGAAACAACAGGACAGTGGATGAAGAGTAATAACAGAGCAAACTACCTAATGAGAAAAAAATCCTAGATCGAATAACGCTAGACACAGAAAGGAAAGAAAATCACAAGTCTTGATTAAAATTATGAAGATTCGGACACGCCAAACAATTAAGGTCGAAAAAAACCGTACTTTATACCATAGTACCCACCACTAACCAGGTAACGTTGCTTTCAACATTAGCAGTCGCCAGTCAGGTACCTCTTGGGAAACAACTATTGAGCCAGTGTCCTTCCGTAGGCAGCAGCATCCGCCAACCCTGTCCGGGCTTCCAATATCATAATTATCGCTTGTCCTGTATATATTATAGGAAACAAACTTAAAATTAACAAAGACCCATTGCGTCGCCACTCACTCAACCGTTCTTTGAGGGAACAGTGCTAAACGAATGTATCAGCATGGCAACACCACTAAGCTAGATCTGGACTTAGATGTGAAAGCCCCAATGGAAGAAGCAACCTTGAAAATCCTAGATACACAGGCAAGCCAAATGTCCAACGGAACACCATTTTGGTTGTTTAATTATTTGTTCAGTATCTGTCACTCTAGTCTTTCTCTTGATTCTGGTTGATTTTTTCCATCTCTTAGAACTTCCCTAGCATTGGTCTTTCCATTGCTCTCTGCAGGAATTTTAAGTCAGTATTCAAATTGTTTTGTTAGTTTCAATGTTACAGTATTATGCACCCATTGTAGACTTTACCCTTCAATCACATATCTCTATCTATAGCAAATGATTTCCAGCAAATCAGTATGCGTCGCTTTGTTATCGGTTCTAAATAATTGTATGCGTTCATCTCTTCTAGATCTTCGCTCCTTATTCTCATGATTTTCTGGTGACTTTATCGTTAAACTTTACTTTTGTCTTTAGTCTGTGAATCTTCAAAACCCACGTTTACCTGGTTGAAAAAGAATGCATTGGGTTACGTGGGTCAGTGTTTGAGTTACACCTTCAAGATTGGATGTGTGCACATTGCATCCTCACCACAGGTTCAACTATAAAGGATCTTGAAAAGGAACTTATTTATGTGACATTCAGTTTTAAACGGAAGAAAACCTTTTTAGATACATTTCTAACGTTACAAGATAGTGCAGAGAATTTCCAGGTAAAACGGTGCCAACTTTTCAAATCTGAAACAGCATCCACCAAAGATGATCACTTTGAAAAGCTACATACAATAATCCATATATATATATATATATATATATATATATATATATATATATATATATATATATATATATATATATATATGATTAACAATTCGAATAAAACTACTTTACAGATAATTTTAAAGTATTATGATAATATACAGGGGAAATTTTATAGGAGGGAATTTTGTTGTGTTAATGATTTCTCAAAAATGAAATAATTTCAAACAGAAGAGTTTAACGTAATTAGATTAACGCTAAATATCTTTCACTAAACTTTAAAAATAGATCCACCATGAAACGTTGCTAGATATTTTATCCCACCAATTTTCTACGAGTGCATTGGTGTGTGTGAGTACATAAAAATCCACCAACAATAACTACTTCATATGCATAAAGCATAGGACAAAAACAAATACAAACACCCACAATTACTTGGACGCATGCTCATACACACACACAGAGACACATACACACTCAGACACATACACATATACATACACAATGTATATATATTCATATTGATGTGTCAATAACACATAAATACACGCAAACATATTTTTATATATTCATTGTTATATGATTCAGAAAATGGGTAAAGATTGTAATAGCATTTCCTTATTTCTGAGTTAAAATAATTCACAATTCAAAGCAGTCATTCAATCAGAGTTACAATTGCACTTAGGTGTCAGACTTACCAAAAATAAAACTTCCTTCAACGGAAGAAAACCCTCGAAAAACAAACAAATCTTTGCAAAAGAAGTGAAATCAGCTTCCGGCCGGATCCCCCCAAATAGTTTTTGCCTCAATCCATGGGCTTCTTGAAGCATCGTTAGAGAAAATAGCAATTACTATCCAATCAAATTCAAGACGCAGCCGCCAGCGATAAACATCAATTTCGGTGTCAACAAAATAGCATGTACTCATTGGGTGAGAAAGGAAAGGCTCACGGTTTGTATCAATTGGCAATCTTCTCCCTTAATCTGTGAGACAAGGTGCAGGGGGGATGGTAAACGGGAATAATTATTGTCAGTTTTTTGATTGATCCAGAAATAAGAAGGATCCCCCTCGCTAACAAATAAAAGGCTTGGAAAGAGAAAGGAAAGAGAAGCAGAAAAGGAATGAGTAGATAGATAGGTAGTAAGAAAGAGGAGATGGCGTTCTTTATTTTAAACGACAGCGGTATTTTAGAGATGAGTTTTCGTGATAATAAAAACTTTCAGAAGTATGCAATTCCAATACATATTGAAAAGTAATAATATTTATCACGTGAAAGGACAGTTTGACTGTTTTGACAACCAACACTACTAGTTCAGACTTTCATCCACACTTGTATATCCTCGGCTCGATCTTGTTTCAATTGACAAGTGAATACAGATGTGGAGTTTAGGCAAATCGTTGTCCTATATATTAAGGAGAACTGGGTTGGACTGATTTAAAGGTTTTTACAGATCTGTTTCCCATTGTAGTAGATTTATTATGAAGCGCTAATAAATGATATAGAATAAAACATTCTCTGAAATCAATATATAAAATTTTGCTCATGGCTGAATTCAAATATCCAATGATATTGCCTAGAGCAGAGAGACAGACAGAAAATACATAAGAATATAATATAAAGAAAAAACAATGATTGATCGAGTTATATATCAATATATCAGTCTTTATTCATCTATTCATATAATGCATCAGAAAAGAAATGATACGATCAGATTGATGGAAATGTATCCAGCAATTTGTTGATATAATATTTCTGTGGCCTCAAGCCACCTCACAAGCAAATTGTACGATAAATCACGAAATAACAATTTCGTTCTTGATTCGATGAATTCCTTTAGAAACCTTTCGATATCTGTTTGAACCATTGGTAGGAGAACTGTATGGAACAAAAGGAATTCCTTCCAATATGTCTTTGTGTTGAAGGGAAAAACATAGATAATCATTGGAATCGTTAATGAATCAACTCTTAAATAAACATTTTGTGGACTGTTATGTAAAACATGATTTGACCTCATATATATGTATGTATGTATCTATCTATCAATTGACGCTGAAGAAAATGGTGGCATGGACTTGAAAAATACTTTATGGAAACAAATATGTTAACCTAAATTTATTAGTTTTCCTCGGGAGTGAATTTATGATTGAATATGATAAATATTACTCTGAGATAACCTGGTGAAATTATTTGAATATTTTTCCTCAATCCATCAATCTAGCTGTGCTTTCAACCCGGCACATTGACCACTTGAAAATGTGTATATATATATATATATATGTATATATATATATATATATATATATATATATATATATATATATATATATATATATATTATTTCTGATATTGTTCTTGATATTTCCTTATGATTTTCATACTTTTAGAAATAAACATTGACTCATTTCGAGCTTGTCTCTACACGTTTTCAAATATACTCTTGGGGAATACAGAATTATACAGAGGTTGCACGTAGAATACCAAACATCTATGTTCACACTCCGATTTTTTCAAAATTCAATGTGCTCTACATATTGCCTCATTATTTGCTTCATTTTTCAAAATTAATGTAGAAGTACTTTTAGCTCGCTTTTACATGTTAGTAATTGGCGCTAATTAGATTTCAATGCAATTCTGACTTTTACTAGAAGTTTTCCTTGCCATATTTTTCGCACCACAATTTATCACACTCCCAAATGATATCGCAATATGCACTTAGATTTTCTTTTCCAAATACCAAGTAATTTCCCACTTGTTTCCTAATTAACCGGTGGGACTGCATCAATTGTATTTCTGTGATGACGCCGTCGATATGCTAAATTCAGAGTCGAATTCAGGTGATAAGTCTTTATTGAATTATCCTGGCGTGATTAACCACATAGCGTCCCACATTATTACAAGCGTTCAAGATGGCGACTGATCACGTGAGGTGATTGCAATTCTCTCAGGGATTTCATCAGTCTCGATTTCAGATTCTATCAGTTTCATGTAACAACTGCAACCGTCCGTTTAATTCCTAACATTAGATCATACTAGATTGCTTCATTTCATGTATAGTCAAGCATGTGTTGACGACTATTCCGTAAGGTAAACTGTTCATATTGATTCGTATAGATTTCTATCGGTCGTCTCACCCTGTTTGTTATTTAAGTGCCTCTGTGGAATTTTCGTTATGACTTCATTTGATCTTTGTTTGCTTGTAAAATGATATATTAAAGCAGTCAATGTGGGGATATTAGTTCACACGTCACAAATACATATCCCGTTTGCTTTGCATTTGGAACCTGGATTAGATTCCCGGTATTGTTCGGCCAATTGAACAAATTCATCGTTTTCCTTCTGTTATTACCACTAAATTCTGTCATTCCATTCTTCAGCCTTTTTTTTTACATGAACAATAACAGGGAAGGAGATATTAAGGAACAAAGAAAAGATAACAAAAAAGAAGGAACAAAAAGCGACACCTCTAATTTCAAAATGATAAAACAACTCTTGTAATCAGAAGACATTCCAGTGAAATGATTGACATTTTCTTAGTTACAATAACAATAAAGTAATAGGAAGAGCATGTGTGCGTGTGTGCATGTGTCAGAGAGTGTGTACATATATATATATATATATATATATATATATATATATATATATATATATATATATATATAATATATATATATATATATATATCTTTATATACATATATTTTTTTTTCATATATATATATATATATATAAATATATATATATATATATATATATATATATATATATATAAATATATATATATATTATATATATATATATATATATATATATATATATATACATATATGTATATATATATATATATATATATATATATATATACATATATATATATATATAGTCGGTGCAAAAAGTATTCGACACTTGCAAAATATTCATTTAATATGTTTCCTATGCTTATATCTACTCGAGATTTCCACTTTAAATGGTTTGAGATACAAAGCCATTGCAAAGACATAGGATGTCCCCGTCAGTACCATCGCATCCGAAGTGCTAGGTGTTTGGAACCACTAAAAAGCTTCCTTAAAATCGTACTCTATTGAAAATTTCTTTATCAGCAAAATTGCTAACAAAAGTCAAAGCAAATCCAATGGTAACTTCAAAGGTGCTCAAAAGTAATTCAAGAGCAGCTGTAATATCGGTTTCTGAACGAACTATTTGTATTGAACTGGGAAAACACTTTTTGAAAAAAAACACTTGGATTCTCGGATGTAGTTCGCTCATGAGCATTTGAGAAGCCCATTCGTTTTGGAGGAATGTTCTTTGGTTAAACGAAATACAAATCACACTTATTGGACACAATCCATCACGTCATGTATGGGGAGAAGATGAACACAGTTATGATCTAAAAAGCATCATCCCAATAGTAAAGCATGGATGAAGTAACATAGTTTGGTGCCATTTCTTTTTCAGTGTATATTACTGTGATTAAAGTAATCGAGAAGGAAACGAATTTTGATGTTGATTTGATCTCTTTGGTGGAAAAAAATGTTTTAAAGAACAATGTAGGTGTGATCCAGTGGGTGAGTCAATCTCCTGACTGGCAAGTTTATAGCAAAGCTGAAATCCATCAGATGGACTCAAGAGACATCGATGATTTAGAGTTGTTTGCAAGGAAGAGTGGGCCAAGAAAAAATGTTGTGCAGGCCTTGTGGAAAATTACAAAAGAACGTCTCCAGGCAGTAATTTCAACCCGGGGCTATGTGATTATTCAAATGTGGAATCAACGTGTGTGAACATTTTTTCTACCGTCACTTATATTCATATTTCATCCTGATAGTATACTTGGAATATATATATATATATATATATATATATATATATATATATATATATATATATATATATATATATATATATATATATACTTTCACTTATTTACATGAAAAAGAATCAAAAGCAAAATCAACAGTTGGTAGGAATCTTAGCGCTCAGACATCAAATTATAGAACCAAAGAAAAAATTTATTTATCAATTTTCTGTGTTTACCAAAAAGGAGAGTGGCTTCAGGCTGAAGGTATTTGAAGGTGAACTGAGTACTTTGAGAAATTCGGAATATTTGAAAAGACCTTCAGCTTCGATGGCTTGAGGTTTCCAAGTGCATTGAAGCAGAGATCGGATCAAAAGTGAAGAAGAGAAGAGATGATTGGCATGTCGTTTGGAAATGCGGAAAGAGGATGGGACAAGAATGAAAAGAGATGGAATTCTCTGAATAGACGCCTATTTCGGCCAGTTTGTCTCGTTTTATCTCTCAATCTCTCTCTCTATCTATCTATCTATCTGACGATGTCCTCCTATCCATCAACTACGTATGCCTTTGCTTCACTCTTTCTTCCAATCTATGCCTTTTTTTCTTTCTTTCTATAAATCTATCCATTTATTTTCTTTTTATTCTCTTTCAATACATCCATCTATATATCATCTATCCATCAATATCTTTCTTTCTCTCTTTCTTTGTTTCTTTCTTTCTTCCTCCTTTTCTTTTCATCCATGTTAACAATGTCTATCTATCTGTTCATCTATTATTTATCTATCAATCTTCCTTTCTTTCTTTCTTTCTTTCTTCCTTTCTTTCTTTCTTTCTTTCTTTAAATCTACCTATCTATTTTTTTTTATTCTCTCTCAATTCATCCATCTCTATGTATTCTATTCATCTATATCTTTCTTTGTTCTTTCCTTTATTTCTCTCTTTCTCCCTGTCTTTCTTTCGTTCGTTTTTATCCATCTTAACAATGATCAAAAATATATATGTGTGATGAGAGTTTGATATTATATCTTCCAAAGAGTCTGAAGATGTTCGTGTTATACTTCGCAGATTTAAACGGTATATTTGTGTTAATACACACTTACATACATAAATACATAAGTGCACACGAACAAACAAATATACATACATATTTACAGACGTGGATAAATAGATACCAAGCTACCTATCCACCTCAAAGGTTCAAACATGCATATTCACATACATGGATTAAACAATTAACGTATTCATATTAACGTAAACAGCAAAACAATGCAATACAATTTCAACTAAAATTTGCCCGATTTTCTGTCTATCTGTGGCAGTTTGTTAATATCTATTTTCAGGTTGGTAACTGTCTATATATCTATCTAGTCGTTTTGAGGGTAAAATTCAAGATACCCTTTCCTTATTTATTAACAGCAGGGCTTCTTTTGTGGTAAGGTTAGAGCTATGCATTCTCAAGATTCATGTGCATTTCATGATTACTATGTACATATTAAATCGATCTGATTTTGGTATAAAGCTATGGGTATTGAGCACCCAGTCAGGTCTGTTGGTTGAACTAGATAAGATCAATATTGACATAGAATTCCCATCGTGTTCTTCATCATTTTCAATTTCGAATCATATGTGTATCGTTGCTTTTTGAAAAATACTATTATCATTGTTGTTGTTATTATTATTATTATTATTATTATTATTAGTAGTAGTAGTAGTAGTAGTAGTAGTGGTAGTAGTAGTGGTAGTAGTAGTATTACTATTATTATTATCATCATTATTATTATTTGTTTCATTTGTGACTAACTTTTTTGTAAATTGATTATAAGACCCATTTGTTCCCATAACAACATTTCCAAAATCATCGGACGTACCCCATCGACCATCTTATTCAAAAGAGAGTCTCATCGGATCAGACAACTTTTTTTTACCATTGATCTGAGGTCCAGTCCGAACGCATACGCGTTCATTGAACGCATTTCTGACATTTGATATCGATAAGCATGGTTTCTCTGACTTAGCTGCATATACGTAGCCCACTATGTAATAGTTTCATACAGCCATTGTGATCAACGTTTGACTATTTCCCGTTTTCATTCAGACTTTATGAATAACGAAAATGTTGTTTTCATGGGGTATTTTTCTCTGTCCCTGCGAAGAGCTGTTGGGGATCAGTGACGTTTCGCTGGCATCGTATTTGGCTGGGGTAGTTTATTTATCTGGTTGTTTTATTTTGGGAAAGGAGGGTATGAATGTTAGGGAGGATGCTATGTTCAGATTTTCAAGATAATATACATCTTACTTGCGTAAATTGTTGTATAATGTAGATGTGAATGGAATGTTATCTAATTGATAACCAAAGGAATTTAAAATTAGTTAACATTATCAAAGTTGAATAGGATTTTTATATGATTGATATAATAATCACAGCAGTACTAATAATAATATTCAAGACGATAAAACCTATAATGATAAATATATAATAATATCGAAATAGTGATTATAATAATTTTATAATTATTGTTTTATCTTCATTATTATCAATACATAAATGACGCTATGGGTATCCCCATGTAAAATTTACATCAAAAGTACTAATTCGAAACCAAAATATATAATATTGTAGACAGAAATGTGTTTAAAATATAATAAAAAAAACAAGCTTATCTGTACAAAGGAACAATTATCGATCACATTCTTTTTGAATTTATCTTAAATTCATCAATGTATTTCAGCTGATATTTACCAGAATGACCCAGATAATTTATTTTCTGTCTGAGATAATCTAAATATGTGTAAGTTAATCTTGGAATTATTTTCACTGGAATTAGTTGTCTGATAAATTGGTAAATCATTCAGTATTCCAGAATTCTCTGGGGGAAAAAATCTGCACATGTAACTTCTATTCTGTGTCTGACGTATTTCATATGTGAGCGAATATATTATATCGGATAGTGTAAACGCGGTTTTAAGAGGTAAATTAGTGGGTATTTGAATGGATTATATGAAGAGTAGAGGAGAGATTGAAATTTTGCATAAAATCATTAAATCTATAATTGATTTCAATCCATGATTAGAGAGACAATGGGGTTTTCACATAAGTTAAATTGAACAAGATTAACATAAATTTGAGGTAGTAATATAGATAAAAAAGTATGGATGTATTTAGGATATATTGGGGAAGAAGTGATGGAATTTTCTTCGTGGATTGAATTTGATTTCAAATAACATTGGTTGAATCGTCATAGGAGTGGGTAAATAAATATATTGATTTAAATTGTTTAGATAAAAATTTAGGATAGTTGTGAGCAAGAGCGGATTGAGCCTCTGGGCAATATCCTGATGGGCCGGTCAGTCTGCTGTTTGTTGCTTTCTTGTGCCTAGTCAATAGCTCATGGTTCTCAAACTGGGTACTATAGCTCAGCAGTGCACTGCTAATATTTCCGCTCCTAAATGTGCTGCATACATTTTCCAAAAAGAGGAACATGCATTTCGGGCCTTGAACGAATCCTGTAAGCGAATGATGTCCGCTCATTATGACAATTCTAATGGTTTTATCACTGGATTTTTTTTTCTCAATCGATTATCAGTTTGTTTACAAGTATGCTGATGTAAAGCTTTTGTTCATTGACAACTGAAATGTTTTTTGTCTGATTAACTTTACTTTTACACTTAGGGTGCCGAATAAATCAAATATATTTATTTGTATGTCCTGAGACAATTAAGTCTGAGCAACACTAAAACAGGCCTTCAACATGATTGACCTCTCAAGTTCTTATAGTTTCGTCCAACTGACAGGGCTGAATTCAACATTGATGGGTCTACTGTCTAATCTTTCTTTGGATCCTTCCTATTTTAGTATTTCTCTATTAATAATCAATTTCTATGTAACATGATATATCCCCAACAGAATATAATTCAGAAATATTACATTCTTAAAGCAAAAAACATCCAAATATTTTAGGACGATTTTTTGGTGTACCAAAAATGTTTGGTTCCTGTGCAGCTGAACTCTTTGCACAGCCTTAGGCCCCTGATTACTGAACAACTTACTTCATTCTTCATTAGTTATAAGTGATTGTCAGTATTTGGAAGGGGGGGAATATTATTTGATCAATAGAATATTTCCAGAACCAAAAATTTTACCCCTTCTTTTCTTACCCATGATCCACAAAATGTCATTGTAATTCATCTTGAGCTTTCACTGATATCATGTGGACAGACAGACAGACAGACAGACAGACAGACGGACGGACAGACAGACAGACACCCCCCCATATATATATATATATATATATATATATATATATATATATATATATATATATATACATATATATATAGGAACCTAGCATAAATGAATAAGAATAGCCTGTGCGTGCACCAGACGTAATTATAAACAATTATGTAAAAGTATCTTCAACAAAATAAATATTTTCAAATTTGAAATTATATTTTATCTGCAATTATCTAAAATGTACTTGCATTTGGTCATTGTTGGTCCAAACTGACCATATTAGCCTCCAAAAGCACTTGAAGTCCTAAGATTGTGTCTAGAGGAGTACCCATGCACATTCCAGGGTTGTAGCCCCCAAAATGTGACCAGGAATCCCTAGACACACACACGTGCACACACATACAAGTACATAGACGCAGAAACTGTAGCCCATTTGGCTGGCTAGTAAGGCCATTCGTGGGGCTAAACTGATTCGATGTGATACTTTGTTGAAAGTCCAAAATACTCGAATGTAATGAATATTTAGTTCATCTTATCTCGGCACCTTCCTACTTTTTACTTAGAATTTCATTAAATAAGCAAACACAGATCTTTTCAATTGAGTGAAATGCAATTTGTAAAGACTAAATATGAATCTAACAGGTGTATGCACTGATTTAATTATTTTGATGAATTAATGTGCTTAGAATAATAACAGAAACCTTAATGCGCTTTTGACAAAAAAGCAAAATTGTATAAAAGTTGATTATTTTGTAATAAATCTCGATACATTTCACGAGATGAATGATTCGAAAAATTTCCTTCCCATCTAAAAAAAACCCTTTTTTCAATGTTTACAGATGGAGATTTTTGTCTTTGCAATGTTGTGTTGATAATGGGATATAATAATTTACATCAGGAATTTTTGTCAGAAAAGACCCAGATGTCAAAATATGATGAAAATCAACTAATTTGTGAAGGAGTTTTGATATCATTTATTTATGAATATATATTTTTGAAGAAAAGGCAACTTCGTTGGAAAAAAATTTAGAGAATACATTTAAAGTTAACTAACCTGTTCGAAATATGCATAATAAAACTAAATTTGTTTCTTTTGTTCTGAAAGGTTTTTGGCGACTTTTTGCTGAAATATATTTTAAAACCGGGAGTGTTGTGAAATATACATTCAAAATTGATTTTTCAAAATCGAAAACACTATTTATGGATAAAGTTTTTCAATATCAGTAAACTCAGTTATAATTTTGTGAACCCCTACAGGGTTCGTGGATATCAAGTTGGAAACTTCTAGCTTACATTAATGGGGAAAATCTCGAGGTTTGCCTTGGACCTGAGGTAAAATATAACTTGTAGATTTAACTTGTATCATTATGAGTTGTATAGGCTTTCATCGTGGAAGAATACGTCTTTTCGTAACGTTCTTATGATCCATGTTCTTCGATTGTGTTTGCTGCAATTTTTCTGTTGTTAAATCCTTTACTCAGATATTCCTTTTGTATATTTTTCTGTGTTTCTTTTGAATTGGGTGCTGGCTCAGTATATGATGCTGGATTTGAGGCTATTTCTTTTTGAGAGTGGATTTTTGCCGCCAGTAGTATGTGGTTGTTCACGATGTTACTGATTTTTCGGTGATGTTTTATATGACTTGTGATATGATATCCGTGCGACTAGAGCTAAGTTTTACTGTATTTCTATTAAATATTTTGTGTAATTTGCTTGGTTGTGGGAAGAGTTCATTGGCTGAGGAATATCCACCCTATATTTGCTCTCACAGTTTTGTTTTATGATAGACTTGAACATGTTCTCATTTTCTGTGTTTCTTTCTTTTCTCCACATGGGATGAATGTTATCGTTGAAGAATATCAAGAATTTCTAGAACTTTTTTGTATCCTTTTGTGTCGTTGAAGATCGTTTTATTTGATTAATTGTCAGATTGTCTGCAGCTGATGGAGTAAGGGAATCGTTTGATGATTGGAAGGGGGAGATCGGAGGATACATACATATATATATATATATATATATATATATATATATATATATATATAAAATATGAACTTTAAAGGGTGAGACAGACTCGGGAGTAAGGTGCTTTGAAGTTAGGTTTATTTATCTGTAGATGTCTTTTTTGTTGCCAATGGTCCAGACATGTTTCGGGATGTATTCCCATCTTTGGTGGTGTGTGCTTTTAGAGTTGGAATGTTTGATGTGAAACCTGAGTCCACCATCCGGAGCTTAGCCTTGCGAATGAAAAAATTGTATCCAGATTGCTGGAGGTATCTTGCTGTGTGAGAGAAAGTCCAGCCAGTGATGAAGTCTATGGTTAAGCAGCATAAGGCAAAATGTGTCAGGGTAGGAGGGAAGTGATGTGGAGTTAAATTTTGTGGGTATGTTGAGGATAGTATAAATGGGAGGGTGATGAGGTTAAGGAACTACATAGATTCCACCCTTACAAGTCATCAAAAATATGTTGGTTATGATTTGAACAAGTGATATGACTGGCTAAGGTGGATTTTACTATGAGTCATAGTTGTTTTGAAGTTCCCAGTATTGAATGCATCTGAGGGGGTACATGTGGGTGTGAGGTTATTGCTTGTACGAGTTTTGTGAATTAGGGATCTGTGTGATTAGGGTTATCAAGTTTGGTGTTTAGTCCATTGGGATCTAGAGTTTCGAGTTTGTTGATCCACATATTCTCCTGTCTTTGTAGAACTGGATGAACCAGAGTTTTTTTTGTTTGTTCGTCCAACTAGGATTTTAACATGTATATTCCAACCAGCTTGCATATTTGTGCTCTGACGATGCTTCTCATTGTTAAGTCAGAGTTTTTGTCAGTGACTTTTTTATCCGTGGAATGACATCATCAAAAGGCAGTAAACTGGTAGAAAAGTTAACTACAAAAATCAGAAATCTCTGTTCGGGAATTTAGAAGCGTGTAAGAAGTTGAAATAAACTTTGCAAAACGAATCGGATACTTCTTGTGTTCACTGTAAATATATGATTATGTAATAGTTCTGCATAGATTAGAAAAAGTGTGAGGCAAATGAATGTAATAGGTTGGTTTATGTAGTACGCATATATCCTCTCCTGCTTCTTCATGAAAACACCAACAAAATAAAGAAAAACCGTCAAAAGTAACTATAGACACGGAGTGCATTGCAAACAATATTATCCCTGAATTAGAAATTTCTCAGATCGGATGGAAATATTCCTTTGGTTTCTCTGTAAATATCAGATTCGACGCATTTATTTTCCTGAAGTGACTTTTTGAAAGCAGTCAACTGAAACTGTCACCATATGTTTCTCCAGTTTTAAGTTGGTTTGGCTGACCGACTGGCTATCACGTGGCCAACACTTAAAAGTAGAGTACTAAAAATCAGATAGTTACTCCGCATTATGTTACTAAAATAGTTTTTCGTCTCTTTGAAAATCACAAGCAAAATAGTTTCCTTTCAGGAATCCAGTTCACATCGTAAGTTTTTGCTAAATAGGTCCATCAGTCTGGATACGGTTGCATTTACGTTTGTTTTGTGAAGTTTACAATTTCGTCGGTGATTTCAGTCCAATAAAAGATGAGAAGAGTAACTTTGTCTTTTTTTATTGATCATTCCAAACACAAGAATAGTTGATAACAAGACAGTTTCTGTGGAATGACTAACTAGTCATGTCTCCCTGAGCAGATTCCCTTCAACGTTTTAGCTTGAAAGCTCTAGGTGTATTTCGCTCAGTTCTCTTTAGTTAAGGGGAATTTCTTGATTAAACCTAATTATTTCAGAGTCGTAAATGCAATTTCCCACATTTAAATACCGTTCGAAATGTACCTCAAATGCTTGATTATATATACACATTTTCTGCGTATATAGATCCTAATACATTCTGATTCGTCCTTATATTTCATTTATTAGCAACCAAACATCATGTTGAGCATTATATGCATACACACACATATATATATATATATATATATATATATATATATATATATATATATATATATATATATATATATATGATTGTGTGTGTGTGTGTGTGTGTGCGTGTGTGTCTGTTATAAGTATATCAATATGATATCTGGCAAATATATGTTATCATGCAACTGAATTTGAAGAAATTGTTTTATTTGGATTCAAAACCTTGATGAAAACGTTAGTTGAAACAAGTCAGTAGAATAATATCTAATAGAATTCATTATTTGTAAAATGTTTCCCTTTGTCATTGGGTCTCTCTCTTCATTCCTCCTCTCTTTTATCTGTGTCTCCTCCTGTCTTTCTTTAGATACATATTCAAACATACATTATCAAAATTAATCAGGTTCCAAAGTCGGTAATTGTATATTTTTTGACCATCGTCGCTCATTATGAAGTATATGGTATTTAAAGTTTATTATTATCTTTTTTATCCTAATTTCATATACATATTTCAAGCGTTGTTTCATCATAAATTTGAGGAATCATAACTAAATCTTTTCAAATGTTGTTCACAAAGATTGACACCAAGATCGAAAAAAATGCCTCTTTGATAATTGGCTGGCTTGCTTTTATCTCCAAGAATTTGGAATATTTGGAGTAACTTCTGGGAGTTGGTATTGAGTAAGATTCTTTGCAAAAATATGACGATTATTGCAATGTTTCTTTCAAAATAAACTGGTAGATGGTGCACTGGCTGCTGAAGTGACAATCGTGAAAAGTTCGTAAATGGATATCCTGTACAGTAAACTTCTTTGTTGTTGTTACAGTCAAAGATACAGTCTCCTAATTGGTATATAATTACATACATTGGTCTCATGTACGGCAATTTTTTTATTCTGGGTATGAGTTAGTTTTGGTGACGAGAGGTGTAAGTTTTGAGTTTTTGTAGTATGTGATGATTTTGTTCTACAAGTTCAGTGTATCTTCAGGTTATATTTTTCATCGCTCTTCATCTGGAGTTAGGGTGCATCTGGTTGTAAAAGATGTTTATGGTTTTTTTTCTTGCTTATATCTTATTTATATATGAATGCACACACACACACACACACACACACACACATATATATATATATATATACATATATATATATATATATATATAATGGATATATGATCCAACAGAGTGATTATCAATCGCATTATATTATGTAGAAACTCTCATTTGAAATTATCACCTGTTATGACACGGTTGATGTGTCATTTGGTCTAGATGACTCAAAGTGAGAGTGTATGATGTTTTTCCAGATCGAATTTGTTTCTACTCATGATGTGATTTTTATTGGAGTTCCGTTTGGTCTGTCGGTCGAACATCATTTTAACCTATATTACTTCATCTTATCAACGTGCTCTGCTTTCTGTATATGCATCTGCTTCAATATGCTGATATTTATCCATTTATCTATCTATCTATCCATCTATCTATCTATCTATCGATCTATCTATCTATTTACGGGTAAAATTGGACCTAACATGCTGAATTTCATGACGGACAGTACACTTGGATGATTGCATCCATTTTTTTTCATCTTTTTCAACAATTAAATAGTATACTTGAAGAATCCATAAATATAAGGACCTTTTCATCCGTCTATCATGGTTTGCTTGTTTGACAATCTCATTGATCTTTCTTCTCCCTCCCTTTCTTCCTTTCATTCTTCCATTTCTATTCGCCTATATATATATGGACATATATATATATATATATATATATATATATATATATATATATATATATATATATGTGTGTGTGTGTGTGTGTGTGCGTGTGTGTGTGTTTGTGAGCGACTGTGCTTCAAGGCTAAAGTGTTTCTCACACATCCAAAACTTTATTTTCGAGACTATGAAATAATTTGCTGAATGATGCACGACTCCAAAAGGCACGGTGCAGTATTACAATAGAAGACAATACATAACACAAGGACAAAAACAAGAAAATATAATTCGAAACACCTTCCAATAGAATGCAAAATATCGATTACAGATGCAGTTTAAATCAATAATATTGTTTAGCCTAGAACATGTGAACAGTTTAATTCAGTAACAAATAAGACGTACGGATAAAGATTCTTTTACTTATATACCTTATATACATAGATGATGGGGATTCGCATTGCAATGAGCGTGGAAAAGAGGATTCTATTGAACACAAACTAAGAAAAAATTGTTTGTGTTTTTATCAGTTTTTATGTGTTTACCAATCCTTAAATTCAATATTTTCCTCGTCACCAGAACATAAAATTCTATTTTACTACATCAGTTGCAGCTGTTTGACTGTCAAAGTTTTTATACACATTACTATGATAAGAAAGGATGGGTGAAAAAGTTCCAAGCAAATGAAAAAAAAAACTGTTTCCAACAGGCTATTCAGTCTCGAAGTATCGCCGGAAAGACATCTAATAAGATAGTCAACTGGATTCTTGAAGCAATGGTTAACGAGCTTGTCTCATAAACCAGCTGTTAGTATAGCGAGTCCAATTCTGATTTTATGTCAACCAGGACTGTCACCGTAGGTTTCTTCTGTTTTATAGTTGTGCTGGCTGGCTAGTTGGATGGATTGCTGATTGGCTAATAACGTGTTAGGCATAAATATATACATGCCTGTCACGTGGCTGGGATGATACTCTATTTCAATAGTGGGTGTTCGAGCCCAATAAGAAGCGAGAAATCGAAATACTAGTTTCCAAAGCAGGTAAATCTTTACCCCTCGGAGGATGTGTGCAGCACAATTTTCGTACACCAAAGTTAATAAGAATAAACAGCAATCCTTGATTATCTGTTCTTTGAACGAAATAACATGAAAATCTCAAAGAGAATGAATAATTTCTCTTTTCCAGCTAAATACATGAAAAATTCATGTTTGGATGGAATAATGTTGTTCTAGCAGTAATACATGAGTGTTCCAAAATAAGCCATCATTTTCCGAATCCCATCTTTAATTACTAACCTTGATCATTCGTATGGATTTTAGAGCGTGAATGACATTGTTAACATCGAAGTTAATGGGAAAATGAAACAACCACTCCTTGCAATGGAGGAGATAACTTTTAGCAATCCTCATGCTATCGTATTTTATGGCCAAATAAATAAATATAGCCATGAAAAGAAAAAGGGAAATCGCTTGCGTACAGAGAGCTAGTTTATCAGACCATTTCTGCAGAGATGAGTGCAATCCGTACTGCTTTTGCAGTCATAAATCAGAGTAATCATTCGTAAATGACAATCTGGATTGGGACTACTTCTCATCGTTGCCAACCGTCGGTGTTCGACACCAGGTAAAAATCACGTTTTCAAATAGCGATTTTGAAGCAATTTAACAAGTCCTTACCATTTGCAAGACCAGAATTGCACAATTTTAACCCCTTTTTGGACCCTTGGCTGCGCTATGTTAAGCGTAGTAACTATTAAGAAAGCAAAACAAATACAACCCGGAAATCCATTTCTTTAAAAGATTTCTATCAACTAATGTCCTCACGTTTTCTACAGATTCATCCGTCTTTTCTTTTGACACCACGTAGAACCTTATCATTCATGCAGCCTGGCTGTGAGGCGACAAGTACCCGAGGTAGCATCACTCACATCAGCACGTGCCAATATATCCATTGCTAGGGGAGAAAGATAGATTCAAGCTTCCCTTAAAGCCATTTGTGTGAAGTGACTACACACTTTTTAAGCCAGGGTTTGAACTTGGCTTGAAGTCTCTGTCCACCGTGCAGTGAGCTGTTTCGCCACATACATCTCCTTCTGGTTTTGTAAGTGAAAGAAAAAGAAAACAAAAGCTCTTTTTTTTTAATCTTAGAATTGGCTCAAACATTGAATTGTGATTCAGGAAGACATAAATCTGAATGTTACTCGGCTGACAGACGCACAGACATTGTTTTAGACAGGGTCACATTACGATATATGTCGTGGAAAGGTTAAGAAAAGTTTAAAAGAAAAAAGGAAAAGAGAAGACGTAGAAATGTAACAAAACTTCCCTAGCCAAAACCCACCGGAAGATAATAGAAACTTGCGAAGAGAAGTAGGCAACTGATTTTCTATTATTCGTCTTACTCCAAAGATTTCTTCCCTGTTGAATATGTTGGCACGCCCAAGCCTATAGATAAATAAATGAAGCAAGACATATGGCGTCTATTCAGAAATCATCCTGCCGTTTCGAATATTTCGAGAACCAGTTGCACGGCTCCGATGAACCTTGTCACAAATTGTCTTGGTTTGTACAAACCAACCTGCAAACCAACGTCCTTCTGTTGAGTAATCCGTTGACATTTATGACACCATTGAGTTACCTTATGTACTTTGCAATTACACAGAATGGCCGATCGAGGTTCGTTGACAAAGCATGTACTCCAGTGGTCTTCAGGTTTTTCCTTTGGAGATTTCCGACCCAGGACTAAACAGCTGATAACGATACCGATAGAGGACTTTGTGGGCTGTTAGATAAGTGTGTGAGGCGCTAGTTTATGTATGTGAGTTCTCAAGGAGATACTTTCAAGGGGACTAATCCACTATTACTTACATCATCATCATCATTATCATCATCCATCATCATCATCATCATCATCACCCATCATCATCATTTCGTCATTGGACTCACAAGACCTTACTATCATGGGCGTCGCCGAGCCAATACTTTTTGAATCTGTCTTGTACTATGCCAGCCCCAGTTATGCATGTGATCTCTGAGGATCTTTGTTGTGGAACATGATGTTCTTCGATTGTCTGCCATTCCTTTAACATGACCAATCCATTGCTATTTGAGTTTTGTTCAATGGATTTTTTGACATTCAGACTCTCGTTTTCCCCCTGATATACAGTGCTACCATGTGATTTTTCTATGCGGGATTAAGTATGATTCTTATACATGCCCGTTGCATGGTCTTTAGTTTGATCTCCTGTCCCTTTGTTCGGCTCCATGGGCGACTTCTGGGGGGGGGTACATTGGTTGCATACTCTTCTTTTGGGGACTAATTGGATTTTTTTGTTCTTGAAGGTTGAGCTCACTCTGCCGAAGGCTTACAATCCTAGAGAGAATATTTGCTTGATTTTTTTTCGTAGAGATCCGTTGTTTTTGGATGATGTACTGGTGTACTTTCTCCACCTCAGCGTTCTGTCGTAGTGTGTTTATTTCTAACGTGGTTGTTGTACATCATCTTTGTTTTGCTGAAGTTCATGTTTAAGCTGACTTTTTTCCTTTTCTTTTAGTTCACTCAGCAAATATTGGAAGTCGTAAAGTTTTAATGTAAAAAGGACTGTGTCGTCTGCAAATCTGAAGTTGCTCAGATATTCGCCGTCTATTCTGAATCCTCCATTTTTTCAGTCTAGGTTTTAGAAAATCATCTCGAAGAAGGCTGTGATGAGTTTGAGTCAGTTGGTTTCATCTTGTAAGGTACCTTTTTATTGCTTGATATGTGGGGTATGTATGTCATAATACTCTGACTTGAAGTCGATAAATGCTAAATGGCATTTTGTATTTCGGTGTTTTTTTTCTTTTTGTTGATTCATCGAAAGGAGATGGTCTATGGTCGTGCAACTACTTCTAAAGTCAGCTTGCTCCCGTGGTTGGTTATCATCTTGCGTTTTGGTTATTTGGTCGGTGATGATTTTTGTGAATAGGTTGTAGATGCAATTGAATTGACTTATGGTCTGTTGCTTTCTACGTCTTCTGGGTTAGTATTCCTGCGCGTTGGTTGCATACCTAACAAGTGGGCAATTGAATATATTAGAAACAATTTTGAATTCGTTTGTGAAGAGCAAAAAGCATCCTGCGATTGGTTCAAAGACTCAACTGATAAATTCCTTATTACACGATACTATCTATTCCAAATTACATAGTACTGGTTATCATTGATATCACCATAGAGCCAATTGGGACTAACATTTCCGAGGAATGGAAATTATTGCCTTGTTTTTTTATCAAATCTCTCGTAAAAAATCCAGATACTTTGGTAAATGCTCTTATGTTTATGTAATAGTTTTTTTTTTACAGAAGTTGAATGTGTTATATTTTTATATGATCGTAAATATGAAGTGAATAACGTAGCATTTCACATTTAATAAAATTTTACACTTTGAATGAAAAAAGGAATCTCATCGTTGAAACGATTTTCACTGGCTGAGAATTTTTTGCCTTGATTCGAATATTAAAGTTGGTCATTTTAAGAGTTTGTCATTATATCATTAGAGGTTTTCAATATCAGATATCTTTTATCATCGTAAAAGAAACTTTACTTTTGAACTATCGAGATTAACATAGAGGAAAATGGCAAAAAACCCCACACACATTGATTCAAGTGAATGGAAATTTAGGTGTATCTATTTGATAAATCCTTTCAATGATATCACGATCTACACGAATAGTTAGTAAGATATCATTATTTGCTATACTAATATCCATGAAATGGGTAACCTTAGCTTGCAGGCGTATATTTCTAACGAGAAGTTCTTCTTTCAATTTTACGCGATGTCAGTGTCCCCGCAGGTTTTGGAACTTGATGAATTCTCTAGTAAAGCGATACCTAGAAAAGAGAGATCTTCTTACTCTTGCATGGATTCATACATAGCCTTAGAACTTGGAACTTTCTCGAAGACTAGAAAGAGTGTGATGTTTATCCGTCTCCAACTGCCACTTCATCGAATAACATAACTCACTTCAAATTGGTCTCCAGGATAAATTGATCTACTTATTATCACGACTTGGTGTCATGGCGTAAGGTCTGGTAACTGAGGTGTTACTTAGCATGACTAACGATTTCGAACACCTCTAGATGTAGTGTTATAACCATTGGGTGGTGCAAGAGTAACTTTTTATTTTAAAAGTTAAATAACTTTTTTCAAAAAAAGATAAGGTAAGTCTCTCTTTTGATAAATTTATTTTTGACATGGTTAATTACTTACATGCAAATATATTCGGGTCCAGGTTTGCACAACAATTTTTCCCATACAAAAGAATTGTTGCTATTTTTCTACTTTTCGCTACTTCGGCTTCCGATATTTTTATAGGGACGCTCAATCTGCAAATAGAATTTGTTCTTACGGGCATTTCGATTCTTAAAAAAAGACCATGTTTGGTTACGAAATAGTGTAATAGATTCTGTCTTTTAAATATATTCAATCGCTTAAACGTAACTTAATCCAGTAAAACTCAACGTGTACTCTCATCATCACATCTCCCTAGTAATATAAGGTCAAGTCAGTGACGGAAATAAAGATGTATCAACTTCAATTCATTGTTTCATACCATTTCTGAATATTTGTATTTTGTATTGTATGAAAACTGGACAATCAATACCTGCCAACAGAATCATTGTATTGACTCTTACGATTAACATAAGGTAACGCTGGGTTAGCAAGGTTGCTGAGCTGTAGGATAGAGACAAGAAATTCAAATTAAAAAAATTAACAAGAAGAATGCCATTCCGATGATGCTTGTTTAGAAGGGTTGTACAGTAGCTTGTCATAATTTACTTGCAAGATAATTCCCCGTCCGTCGTATGACTTCAAAGTATTTCAGTTCATTGTCTTCAGTGTTGCAATTTAGAGAATCTATTTCTAAATTTAGCAATTTCTAAAAAGAAAACTGAAGCCAAAGGAAATGATTCATTAAATATGAAAAAAATATTTTTTGGTCGAGAACTACTGATTAAGTATCGATCAAACATCTTCACGGCCAAGTGTGATGACCAAAATATGTGTCGAGTATCAGTTTCAGCTAACGAGAAGTTGTCGTGCTTACACATCTTGACCAAAGGACTTTTCAATTGTTATGAGATGCATGTTAGCTTGAGTCGTTAACAAAACTCGGTCAAAAAAATATGCGGTACTTCATTAATAGGTATAGGTTTCCTTGCGCGATTTTTGGTTGGTATTTTCGAAACTTGATGATCTTTCTTCTAGCTGATTGCCATTTTGAATATTGTTCTTTAATTGTCAGTATCTTTCGCAGACAACAGTTATATCGGTACCCTCAGGGATTTCCAACTCCTGTTAAAATAAACTTGCTGTTATAACAGTTGAATTTCATACGAAATCTATTAATATTGGGAAATTAATTCGTACAGACAAAATGACATCATCACCCTTTTGGTTTTGTGTCGTATAAATGGGTTACAGGTCTTCAAATAAAGAGAATGAACTTATAGACAATAGTCTCTTTGGAATATACAAAAAACGAGTGTGCCATTAGAAAATTTGTGTCATTGAACAGTCCCCTTGGGATGGGTGCCGTTACAACAAGAGTCTATCAGAGTTTTTGATTGGATCTCCCACGGGTCTGGATGCATTTTTATACAAGTAATCACTACGATTCCGTGTTTTCTTTTCATTAAACCTTGAACTGCAATGGTGTGAAAAATTTCAATGTCACTGTCATCACTCAGCGGATATGAATTTTTATGTACTGCTAGCTCATCTTTTTGTCTTAGTACAGTGCCAATCTATCCGTGTAATCCATAGTGAATTTTAAATAATTTTTTCTCGTCCTGCTGGCATTTGGAAATCATTATTATTCTGATGACATTTCCAAATGGCCAGTTATGTTACTTTACAATTTAGATGTTTTGAATAAATCGATTAACATATTCACGTGCATATTTAGTCGATTTTGAAATATTCAATGACGGTTAGCTTATTTTAGGTCAGCGTAGATAGTGTAATGGTCAACATGTCTGTCTCACACGCAGAATGTCCAAGGTTGAATTCCCGATATGTTTAAAGAGTGTGGAAAACTAAGACAAATTTTTGTGTGCTCAACGGATGATTGAGTACACCCTACGAAGGCAAACCTTTCCGATCAGCCAGCCGCTTGAAATATTGCTCTCAATAAATCTGGTTATACTACTAATAGAAAAATTTCATGGCAATATTTCATTGGAGGTACCTCAGCAATTGTTGCTTCGGAGGACCGTACGTATAAACATGTACGTTAGAAACGGGAATTTTTTTTTTAATAAGATTTTTTTTCTTTTGAGAAATTATTTTCGCATTACTAGATTATAGACATCTTGGTATAATATTATAGGTGATTATAGAGCTACTTACACATACTACTACCTCAGGATAATTATGAGATAATTGAAATAATACAAGAATACTCCGAGAATCAGTTTATCAAAAAATAATATCTGAATATTCCGTTTATCGAGGAAAAAATTGAACATTTAATTAATCCGTACATCAATTTTAAAAAAATCAAAAATGAAATTAAAGAAAATACCATGTCTGCATTTGAAAATATTACCATTCAATAATTTCATTAGTTATTTTTTAATTGATAGGTGATATTAGTGTAAAAAAATATACTTGAAAAATCAATATTCATTTCATATTAATCATATTAAATTCTTGCAAAAAACTGTTTTTTATCCCAAATTCAAATGAAGATAGTCTTGTCTATAACTTTGAGAGCGGTCATAAGAATTTAAACTTTTTTTTGACGATAGAATCACCTGTGTCCATCCAAGATGCTATCACAACGTTTTAGCAAATTCATTTTATGGCCTTCTTAGCACCACCAGAAAAAAAGTCCGATAAAAAAATTAACTTTGTTCTATATGAATATCATACATGATATCTGACAAAAGTCGTGAAATGAATCAGCAAAATGGATGCGTGAACATCAAGATGGTAGAAAGAGATTGGGTTTTCCCAAAAAATAGTCGGAAGATTCTCTTTTTTACAAAAACTTGTGAATATTTCTATTATTCATCAAATTAGAGGTATAGAGGGAACAGTATATATATATATATATATATATATATATATATATATATATATAATATATATATATATATATATATATATGTATACATATATATATATATATATACATATATATATATATATATATATATATATATATATATATATATATATATATATATAATTAGGGAGAACAGTATTTGGTCACTTGAAAAATATTCATTTAACATATTCCCTGATGCTTGCGTTTACACACAAATCTTGTATATATATAAAATCAATAATTCCCAAACATAGGATTCAGAATAAAATATAAACAAAGGTAACAGTGGAAAAAGTATTCGTACACATTGGTTTTATATTTTAATACTTACTTGCATAATCCTAGTTTGCAATCACTGCAAGGAGATGTTGTGTGTAAATCTACACAAGCCTCTTGCAACATTTTTCGGAATCTTGGCCCACTCTTCCTTGAAAAAAGAATTTAATCATCAATGTTTCTTGGTTCGCTCTGATGAATTTGATCTTTCAAGTTTTGTCATGGTTTTTCAATGGGATCCAACTAAAAAGATTGACTAAGCCACAAAAGTACCTTTACATTGTTCTAAACAAGTCATTTGCGAGTTATTTTAGCTGTATATATCGATTCTTTATCTTGTTAAAAGATCCAATTTTCTTCAAGCTCCAACTGTTGCACTTTAGAGAACATATTAGCTCCTCAAATACTCCAATACATCACTTCAATCATATAAAGCGCCTGGTTACAACTGAGAGAGAAACACACCCAAAATTTGATACTTCCACTTCCTTGCGTTACTGTAAAAATGGTGTTGTTTTGATCATTGGTGCATCTATCTTTACTCCATGCATGACGAACTGGGCTTCTGATTTTTTCTCCATCTAACCAAAGAATGTTCTTCCAAAGAATAATCAGGCTTCGTTAAATGGTCACGAGCAAACTTCATTCGAGAATCTCTGTGCCTTTTTGGCAACAAAAGTGTTTTCCTTGGCGTGCTACATATATGTCCGTGTCTGTGTCTGTGCGTGGGTACAACCTTCAACAGAGTGAGATGAAATACTGAGATCGATAAATCGATTTGGCGCCCGGCATGATAGGTATAGAGAAATGTTAAAGCAAATATAGTTCTGCGTACAAACATACTCCAACACACTGAAACATTCACACACACGTGCACACACACAACAGAATGAGAACCAACCCATTTAGAAAAAGATCAACATTGATCAAGGGAAATAGAGAATGAAGAATATTATACAGATGATAAGTCAACAAAGCTGGAGATTGGCAGGACATTTGGCAAGAGGGAATGGCAACAGATGGGACAATTGACCGGGTGATTGGTGCCTATGGAATAGTAGACAAAATGGGAAGAGAAAAGACACATGACCGAAAGTAAAAATAGAGGATTTTACTGGTAAGACATGGCAATGGTTAGCAATGTCACGGTCATCAAGGAAAGAAATGGCCAGCAGACATATGTTTGGGTAAGATGATGATAATGATATTGTGTTCGGTCAGCTTGTTGCTGCTATTGCCTGGAAAGCTGAAGAAGTAATTGGAAGAAGTATTATGCTCACACTGTTCAAACAACTGTCAACTATCGTAGCAGATTTCTGAAATGAGAAAACAGAATTGGTTGATCTAGTTTGGATTGAGGCTGATATTTCTCATGTTCCATTTGGACTGATGCCTTGAGAAAGTATTAATCTACGCCCACTAGTGCTCCCCAACACATGCATGCATATATATATATATATATATATATATATATATATATATATATATATATATGTGTGTGTGTGTGTGTGTGTGTGTGTGTGTGTGTGTTCTACAAATCTACGAATTAAACACGAGACATTAAAATAATTTTCGGAAGATTTCTCTGTGTCATCCAATGTATGTGATTTTCTGTCCAGTAACCCTTTGTAATTATGGTACATTTGCATAAATTACCTTTTGTTGGAATCAACAGTTGTTACCCATGTAACTGTTCCGGATATTTTAAAAACAAGACAGTTATATTAACATGGTACCCCAGCAGTGTTGATCAAACACCAGTTTAATTTCTTACTAGATAATTTATGTCATTCATGTAGTTTATTATTTCATAAAAAGTTTCATGTGAATTGCATATTGATATTATTTCATATTACATATCTATTCTCCAACAAAGTTTACTTAACCGATCATATATATAAGTGTGTCTGTTTGTTAGTGTGTATGTATATGTGTGAGTGTATGTGTACGTGCAAGCAGATACCATGCATTGTGGTCCAGCAAAATTCATACACGCTTGAGACAAAACTTGTGGAGAGAAAAAATCTTGAATCAACGGGTTCAGATTTTAATCGATTGTTGAATCGGTCAAAAATGTGCATCAACAAAAAAAGTTTTTCCATATTTTCATCTTTCCTTCTCTTTCTCTCTTTCCTCCAGCCCCTCTCTTTCTCTCTCTCTCTCTCTCTATATATATATATGTATTGGTTAACTCATCTGCTTTGCATGCAGAAAGTCCCGTGTCTTAGCATGCAGGACACTCTTTATTAGGACAAACTTCCTTCCACACTCAATTTAGTGACTGCACTCTGGGCTGAGTGAATAGGTTGAGTGTCTCCCTTCAACCGACTCACATCCTACCAAGGGGGTGATCATAGGAAAACTAGAAATAAGTCTTTCTCTTGTTCACATTCCCGATTTATACGGATCACTAAGCTGAAGTATGCAACAGAAACTGCGTCATCAATAAGAAATACATACATATGTGTGTGTGTGTGTGTGTGTGTGTGTGCAAGCCAGTAACTTGCACTGAGATAGAATGAAAGAAAATACATATACAAGGCAAAAGCCATAAATCACAAGGCAAATAAATAAATAAAAAAAGCTGAGGCCAAACAAAGAGACTGAATTTAGGTAGCCAACAAAAGCTGAACTTTATTTATATATCAACTGAAAGAAGAGAGAAAAAACTCAACATACGGACAAAGAAATATTCTCTCTTCTATTCACAACGAAATGTCGCAAGCAATGGCTTCAATGAGCTCAATTGCGTATTTTTAAAAATTCTCCTTATCATTATTATTGTGATGATGATGATAATGTTTTTGTCTAGCGAGCGTTTTACATTTATTTTTTGTTCAATATAAATACCCCAAATTACAAATGTGCTTGTAGGTAAGTCGAGCAAGTTCTGTTGAAAGACAAACACTTCAAATTGTATGCAGTTATTTTCATCGCATGAAAAGCAGAAAAACAGTTTAAAAGTAAAAAATGATTTTTGACATTCATCCCACTGATTGAGTTCATTGATCTATCATTACTACTATTGTTCTTATTTCTGTCGTGAAGATGATGAATGATGATGATGCATTGCTTACTGTTTTACATATGACGCCATGGTGTTGTTGATATTGCAAATAAATTCAATTTTTATTGCTTATTATGGTCTTATGTAAGATCACTTTTGAATTTACCCACGTCGTTAAAAGTATCTAAATGATGTTTCACTTGTACAGATCTTAAAAATATCAAAAACATAGTTGCTCTGCATTTTATTGTTTTGGTTCAATTAGAATATATGTGTCTTCAACAACTAGCTGAATAGTAAGGGAGAATTCTCTACAATTAGTATTCAATACTTATTACCGTTGACAAATGGAAGAAACAGGCAATATTTTCCATCAAACAGCGCATTATATAAGTAGACGATTGGAGTATGGAGTTCACGATAACGTGTATTGAAAATAGAATAAGAAACATTGTTAGTGGATGAAAAGCTGGATCTTGCCAGAGAACTGGAGAAATTGAAGAATATGAAACTGACTATTTCACCCATTATGATCGAATCGACAGAAGAATCCCCAGGAGCCTTGCAAATCGGTTTGAAAAATTGAAAATCTAGGAAGATTGAGGCGTCTACCGAACAAATAGTGAACCAGTCACTGTCACAAAAATGCCTCTGGTAAATTATCCAGCCATAACTAACTTAGCTTGGTGAGATAATAAGCGAATTTCCTGTTAACTTTTTGATACATCCTATTTTGCCATTGTTTACTATGCAATTTTTCACCAAATGGAAAGCCATAATTGCTGATTCTAAGTGCCCATAGATAATACATGATGCTTCTGTATTCGCATATCGAAATAATAGAAACATATTCTACTCAATATACTGGGATATTATACATGCATTTATCAAAATCGGTTTAGAAATGTATGTCGGTGTGTGGTTCTTGATTTTTCGATCTTTGGAGCTCACTTTCTCATAACCATGTTTTGGTTAGGTCATCCATCCTACGGTATATGCCTCAATTGAAGCCATACATACGACAGCATTACTACAATCAGTTAAAATATTGGAAAGGGTGTGCCAAGCTTAGGGAGAACTTTTTGTCACTTGATCTACATTGAATGACATCAGATTCAACTGGTGTGAAAACTCAATGAGTTCAAAATAATAGATATGATTATAACGTTGTACGTGTCATTATGTTGTTATTGTCTCAGTCGCCATAGGGGAGATGAAACGAAAGGGCAGCCTTTCAAATTGGTGTTAATTGTACGAATAGCGTTGTTTGCAGATGGAGGGAAGGCTTAGGGTATTTTTCCCATTACTAATTACCAGGCATTGAATATTTTGGCGTGGTTCAAAAACCAACTCGTATCACTTCGCGCAGAATGTCAATCGGGCTTCCTTTCAACATGTAAGAAAAGCGGAACGAAATATTTGACCTTTTTGCATGCGTATGAAATCAAAACGAAAATCAAGCAAGTGCAGATGACATTATATTTTGTAGATGTATTGCATCATGGGAAAATACGACCGATCATTGTGTTCAACTCCGAAATCTTACTCGTGGCCGAGATAGTTGTACTTCCTATAGTTCGAAAAGTTGAGATTCCGAATGTCTGATTTTCACATCAGGTAGGCAGGCTGTTAAACATCCAATTAATCCCTGTTTTTTGTCAACTAAGCTTGATGAAAACTTCTTCTCCTGTCCTATGATGGTTTTTAAATTTGATGTATGAAAATGATCTGCCGGAACAAAACGTAATCGATACAGAAATCTAAAAAAAAAAGAATTTTTTCCATTAATGAGGCGGTGGTAGCATTTCCCGAAGTTCGAATACTGATTTTTTAGCCTGTCACATCTTACCGACAAAGGTTCCCTCCATAGTCATCCTCTTTTAAATCAGCGTGTAACGCAGTAAGGTGGCTTTTGTAAGCATTGATATATTGTAAGACTTGCATAGTATAAGAAAAAGATTGTAGTAGTGAAATTATTTGGTTCTCAAACTTGAGTTTATAAAGATATAGGACTCAAATCAGACTATTGTAAGCCCAAGTTTTGTTTGGGAGGATAATTAGATGCTTCCTAACATTTTTTCTCATATGGAAAATTAAGTTTTCTCTTTGATTAAGAATACGAGTATTTTCTGTTTGAATATAAAATTATTCATTCATCCAATAATCTTCTATCAGTAAGTTTCCCGATGTCAGATTCATAACATTCCTTTGTCTTGAGACGAAAAAAAAAATACCTGATATTCATCTTTTTCTCAAGAGACCTTTGTTCCAACAAAATACTTTAGCATACTCTTGAAAGGTGATAAACAGTTAGAGCAAGGTCAGGAGAAAAATCTAATTTGGAATGCAGAAGATGTTTATCAATGTACGGTTTACGAAATCGATTGACCGTAAGACTTGAATATTATATTATCAAAATAGATTTCTTAGCCGAGATGATATTCCAGCCATTTGGGTGCAGACAAAATCGGTAGAAATAGTAGTTCATATCTGTTATATAGTCCTCTGATTCTAGCTGCAGGGAAGCCATGCAAGTGAATATATTTAGGATTATGAGAATCAATGTAATTATTGATGGAAGACGCTACTTAATGATATTTTTGAGTAACAAATACCAGTTGGCATATTTGAATTGTTTTGCCTATCGTTTGAAGTTATTCCACCTTACAGTAATGATGTGATGTTAAAAGATATAACTAAGAGTCCATTATCGTTCAAATATATTGTAATTTAAACTTTAATCAATCCATATGTGAAAAATAATGGGATTTCATTGAGGAAATTGAGAGCTACTAGGAAACTGTTACCATTTAGAAAAATCCATGTCTTGTTAGTCACTCAAAAGAAACCAATACTTGACGAATGTATTTTGACAGCATGCAGTATTTGGGATGATGAATTAAAAAGAAAAGAAAAAGGGTGATCAATGAATAAGTTTTTTCTGTAACCTTTTGTTGGGTAATAGCCATTAGATGGATCAGAATGGAAAAAAAAACCCCCAAAAAACGAGTCGGAAGAATGCCAAACACGAGCTGAAAGTTCAACTAGCATAAATTGTTATTTGGACCCCAATCAGGTTGGAGGTTTGATTTGGAAATCAAAACAAATAAAAAATTTTTTTCAGACATACGGTGTAAGCGTTTATGTCTTCAGCCCTTTGGCCCTATTTGTGTTGCCAGCAAGTGCGATACACCATTACATAGCCTGCTGGATGAACTTGAAATTGAAGAAAACTACGGTGACATTTTTGTTTAATTGTTCTGAACAATTTATCATCTTATCATTTATGCTTTACGAATGAAAATCTTGTTACTCCCTTTGAGCGCCATTTACTTAATTGCACTCCCACTAAAGCAAGAAATCAAATGCTATTGTATTTTTCGTAGTTGTTTGCATTGTTGGTGTTTGAAAATATTACTAAGTGAAAAACATAAAAATGGTTGTTGGCAAATTATTCACAAAGCAGTCTGAAAGATCCACTGATCGTGCGTTCAATCCATACGAGGAATCCAAATGATATCTTTCGTTTCAGACTCAACTGAAACTGACTATTATAATAAAAAACATGCTTACACACGCAGACACGTGTGCTTGCACACGCTTGCGCATGCACGCATGCAAACACAACACACATACACTTGGTTTTGATCTTTGTACTCATTTTTTTCTTCTTTGTGTATGTGTTATACTTTGTGTGTATTTTTTTGTTCCTTCGTCCGTCCATCTCTGCTTTGCGTATGTGTGTTTACAATGATGTGGTCTTCTCACTTATTTCATTGGTGCACTTGTTATTTTCAATTGGTTATTTGTTATTTTTAATATAGGTGGTTTTTTGTGTGGTTTCTCATCTAATTTCTGATGTAAAATAGATTTATAGGTAATTGAAAATGATGGTTTGAGCATTTGAGCACGTGGCTCTGAACTTTTAATGCTTTCTTATTTGTCTTCATTTTCTTTCTTCCCTCTCTTGTTCTTTTAAACTTCTTTCTTTCTTTCTTTTTCTGTCCTCTCACTTAGTGTCTATATATGTTAGATTTATGTTTATCTATATTAGTAATTTTAGGATTATGTTTGGTCTCGATTGTTCCTAATAAGAGATTTCGTTTTGTCTGGATTAGTTCGCATCTATTGTAGTTTGTTTTATGTTTTTATGTTTGTTGACATGTTGGTTAAAGCTAGCTTTTGGTTGTTTTTCCATGAAGTTTGAAAAAAAAATGGGATTTCAATGTGCAGCTGTTCATGCATGCAGTAATAGTTTTCTATTGTGTTTCTTATATGAAGATCAATTTGAAGTTCTTCTTGTTTTTTTCTACGTAGGAAGGGGCTATTATTCAATGTATATTGATATGTTTTTTCATTACGTTTCATCACATTTTATATCTCCGTATTCTATAAGTTAGTCGTTGAAATTGTTGCTACTAATTTGATTGATTTTTTTAAAGCTCTTTTAGAAAGAACTTGTTTTGATTCAAGCAATCTGGTTGAAGTTCATTCCTTTTGTTAAACAGTCGGTTAATTTCTCGTTGTGAATTATTGGCCATTTTCCGTCTGGATTAAGCATGCTTTTTTTGTACTATTTCATACCATTATGGTTATTTTCTTTTATGTTCCAGATGTAGAGGAGTACCAATGATTGTTTCTGATAATTTTATTGTTGAAAAATTGTTCACGATGGGAGAATCTACCTTCTTAGGGGATGCACTCCTCAGATATATATATATATATATATATATATATATATATATATATATATATATATATATATATATATATATATATATGAAGGAATGTGGATTCGCTACACAGACTAGTTCTTGTTTCTGCCTTCTCCTGGTCTTATCAGGCGAATGAGGCCCAAAGAAACATGAACTAGTTTGTGTAGCAAATCCACATTCTATCATCTATTTCTTTCTAGCTCGACTTTACAACAACTTGACTTTCATAGTATAAAGTCGAATGTATCGGGCTCTCTATGAAATAAATCCATCACACATCAGATGTTGCCTCATATTACTTTATTAAATTATGCTATATTGCTAACCTGATCTGTAATATATATATATATATATATATATATATATATATATATATATATATATATATATATATATATATATATATATATATATATATATATATATATATATATATATATATATATACATATATATATATATATATATATATATATATATATATATATATATATATATATATATATATATATATATATATATATATATTTATAACTATCTATTGTAGTTTTGACAGTTGTCTTGTTTCTTCCCTGTGGTCGGATCATACCGGATATTTGTGTTTGTTTCTACTCGAAGTGGTTCTTGGTTGTTGTTTTAACTGTTGTTTGATAATCTATGGATGTGCTTTTTGATGTTCTTTTCAATGCTTTTCAAATCCATAGCTTATTTTCACTGTAATATTTTCTGTGCTCTATGTGCCTGTCTATGAGTTTTGGGAATATTCTCTCTGTGTTGGTTTTTGTGTTCTTATTCAATGACTTATTGAAGCAACTTATGTCTTCTTTCCTTTTGGTTTTGGGTGATATATTAGTTTGTTCTAGAGCTATTGTTTACTTTAGTGCTGTTTCATATTTTATTTTTCATTGTTGTATATTGTTTTTTAGTCGAGTTATCTTCCAGTTTACTGCTAATTCTCCTGGGCATTTGCTATATTTTGGCGGGAGATTGGATGAATTGTGTATGTTGATTTATGCATTGTCGTCTTTTCCATTTACTACTTCGGGTTTTTTTGTTTCCTTTGGAATTGCATCTTTTTTATTAATCATTGCTTTTGATTTTGACTGTTTCTGCCCCCCAGTATTAAGAGGCCAAGGTCCGTGTAGAGTCTCTTTTTTCTCTGATTACAGTGTCTTTTAGTGCATTTAGTATGTATGTTCCTACTTGATCTGATGTCCCATCACCGTTATAGGATTCTTATTGCTACATTGAAGCTGTGGATGATGTTTTTCTTTATCCATGAATCATGGCTGATGAAGAGAATAGATTTGTTGCTGAGACTTGTTATTTGTAGGTTTTAGTCATTTAAAACGCCCAAAAGTCAGGTTAACATGCTGAATATATCATTCCAAATATGGTCTTAAATACTTCAATATGCAAATTCAGAGTGCAGCTCTATACAATAGCGACTTATGCAATTTAAACTGCTAAAGAACTGTTAAAGCAAAACTGTTGGTGTCTATTCCTTACAAGTCTCTTTATATATATTTATATATATACATACATACATATATATATATATATATATATATATGAATATATATATATATATATATATATATGAATATATATATATATATATGTATATATATATATACATATATACATATATATATACATATATATATATATATATATATGCTACGGTGAGTGGTAGTTTATACTCAACTGCTACTTCTTTCAACTGATTTATCGAATGCAGGTGGCCCATGGTTGAGTAACTTCTCCTAAAGCCAGCTTGTTTTGATCGAGTGTTTTTGCGATTCAGTTGGTAATGACCTTTGTGGAAAGTTTATATACAAAGTTGAGTAGGCTTATAGACCTATAGTTGTTGAGGTCTTTTGGGTTCCTTCTTTTATATAAAAGCATTATGATAGCAGTGTTCCAATCGTCTGGGACTTTACTGTGTTTTAAACACAAATTGAAGAGGACGGCCAGTTTCCCTAGCAATGATTTTACCTGCTTTTCAGAGTAGGTCGATGGGGATGTTGTCTGCTCCAGGGGCAGTTCCTTTCTTTGTCTGTTTAATGGCTTCTTTCACCAAGGACATGGACACCATCAGTTGACAAAGTGTAGATCCAGTATGTGTTGAAGTGTTGAAACATATATACTATAACAGCAGCTCATTTATCAGGTTACATAAAGACTCGGACCCCTTTCAGCTCCAGAAAGGAGTAAGACAAGGTGATACCAACTCACCTAAACTCTTCACAGCCAGCCTCGAGATGATCTTCAGAAGGCTAGACTGGGAGAGTAAAGGAATTAAAATAGACGGTGAGTATCTGATGCAAACTCACATTTGCAGACGACATTGCACTTATCGCAGAGAACCTACATGACTTCCAGCTAATGATAGATGGACCAAATGAAGACAGCAAGAAATTTGGCTTACACATGAACTTCAGCAAGAGGGAGATCATGTGCAATGACCGTATTGGAGATAAAAACACTAAGATCAAAATCAAAGATACGGAACAGGAGGAAGTGGACCACTACATCTACCTAGGACAACAAATGAGACCCTAAAAAGAAGAAGAAATAAAGCGAAGAATCACACTAGGATGGCAAGCCTTTGGCAGAGCTAGCTCAGCCTTCAAAAATAATGATCCCATTAATCCTAAAGAGAAGGGTGTATAACCAATGCATCCTCCCAATAGTCACTTATGGAGCCGGAACATGGAACTTAACCAAGAGACAGACCCGTAAATTGAGAACCATGCAACGTGTACATAAAAGAATAATGCTTGGCCTCACATGGAGAGACCACAAAACAGCATAGTACATCCAAGAAAAGACAGGAGTAAGGGACATCATAGAATCCATTATAAATCTCAAATGGCGGTTGGCTGGCCATGTTGTAAGAATGGTAGACAACCGATGGACATCATGACATGACATTGATCCCCCGAGATCACATGCACAACTGTGGCTGGAAGAATATTAGATGGAGAGAAGAGCCAGACAAGTTCAGGAAGTACTGGCTCTGCGACGCCCATGATAGAGAAGTGTGGCAAATCCTTGGGAATATCTATGTCCAACGACGGACGTTAAAAGACTGATGATATATATATATATATATATATATATATATATATATATATATATATATATATATATGCATATATATATATGTGTGTGTGTGTGTATATGTGTGTGTATGATTCCTGATTGCTACTGACTATTGGATGTTGACATTTCGCCAAAGTAATGATTTCCTGTCGGATCATAGCAAGCTCAATGTAGGTAGACATATTTAATTTCCCTTCCAGAAATTGAGTCGACATATGTAGGTAGGATATGACTTTCAAAAGGGACATGTCCATATTCTTGAGGGTGAATAGAGCAATATATTTTCTTAACTGTTATTCCCACGCTCTCGATATATAAAGCAGGGCATTAACGTTTCTCCAAAATGCACTACGCCCGTCCAACGGCGCCGGATGGAAGTGTTGCAACTACCAATAAAAATTGTAGTCTTGTTTGATACAGTCACTAAAAATGGGTCAGCTAATAAAGCCTTGAAGTAATGACTGATCATAGTCGACTAGACTAACTTACTCACTAGCTACAGAAATTATCCTGTGTATGAATATACATATGAATTTTTTTAACTTCCAAATGGACCCATCAACTCTGACATCATCATTATCCGGAGCAAAATCAGCCTTTTAACTTCCAACGTTGGACGTACAACTTCCCAGGGATTTGTCAGACTTCTCAATTGTTGGCATCCCAGTGCCAATCTTTCGGCACCTGTCACAGTCCTCAGGCTATCAAATTTTCTGCCGGTAATACTTTCACATATTATGTCCAGAGGTTGTTTGACATTAACTACTCATTGTTTTGGGAATTTTCTAACAGTTTTTATGATATTTCTGGAACTTATTCAGCAGTAGAGAATTCAATTAAAATATCAAATCATCATCAGCAGCAGTAACAGCAGGAGTGACAACTACTTTTTGGCGTCCATCATTGAACAGAGATCTCCCCCGAGATTCTACAAAATGACAGAATGATGATATCTCTATCATGGGCATTGTGGAGTCAACAAAGCATTTCAAAGGTGACGAATTCCATTAAAGTAAGCGTTTTATTTCGCACGCGATAACGAATCGAGAAAAATTGAAACTAAACAAAACAGAGAAAAATTGTTTTCACGGTGGATTAATTAAGAGCCGACAGGAATTAATTAAACTATCTGTTATTTAAAACATCAAATATCTAGACAAATGGTGAAGTCGGGGAATGAGCGTTATTAAATATGGCGGAAAAAAGAAGATTATATCAAGACTTTATTCTTTTTTTCATTTTAAATACGTAGTTTTGGTTCGTGTAATTAAAGAACAAATTAAAATGGAGTCACAAATCAATAAATATTAAAGGTGTGTTATATTGGCATGGAAAAATATAGGGTGAAGGAGAGATAGAGAGAGAGAGAGAGAGAGAGAGAGAGAGAGGGAGGAGAGAGAGAGAGCAGAGGAATGACAATAAAAGTAACTTTTCTATCACCCAGTTCTATTATCAAATTTAGTATTGTGACCAAATATCAGTTATTCATCCTGACTACTTTTCATCTTAATCTTGATATTCAGTTGTTTTTATTACTGCTTTGACTGGGGCTGTCATCCAGAGGCTATTGGCAAACAGCAGACCGTGAACTGGTCTACCGTCTTGCGTGAGTTTGATTTTCACTGGAGGCTTGCTCTTCATTTCCAAATGATGATCCATATTGATGTACTTATACAAATAATTAAAAGATAAAGATGGAGGTAAAACGCAACCCGAGTCAACAGGATGACGAAAGAAACTGTTGAATGGAAGAAGAAGAAGTACACGTCCGTTTAAGAAGACCGGTAAAAAGGGGGAGGAAACGCCTGAGAACATGAGGAAGCAATTAGATTAGACCTAATAAAATTACCTAAAAATTCTTTCTTGATCACAAAAGATACGCATGGTATTTGGCATCTCTTTTATTAAAATATTCAGAAAAAAATATATAATATTTTTATCATTTATACAACCGGAGCAGTTTCTGTTCAAAACGTACTTTATTAGAAGGGTTATTGTGTTGGGAGCAGCCTGTTGTAAATGTCACGTAAAAATTATCTCCAGTCCATCCTATGAAAATATTGCTTCGAAGTATTTCGGTTAAATTTTTTCAATGTGGTCAATGTAGATATTTTATATCTAAATTTAGATTATTATGAAGAGTTGAAGTTGAAGGAAATATCTAATTGAAATTTTGAAGGGTAGTCTACAATATTTTTTGTTCATTTTTATTGAATTTCAAGAAAATTACTGATCCCAAACTCAATACAGTGTGCCGACTGGTATATTTGGCGAATGTCAAATTCGTACGATAGTTGGTAGTTAAACAATTGCAATTCATACACGCGTACACACACGAACATGCACACGCAGAGGGATTTCTTCAATTGTCGTCAGATGTTCTATATGCTGGACTGTAATTTTTTTGTAACATTTATCAGAGGAAATAACTGATATATGTTAATTGTTGAATTCTTCCCTTTCATTTATTCATTATCTTATCTTATCATTTGCTGATATGAAAAAAACATCTGGCTGAATATAAGTAGATTTTCATCCTCTGCTTGTTGTGATCAATTGATTGAAAGACGAGTATCCCAATTCTTACTCTGTGTATTAAAAAAAAAAGAATTTGTTTTGCAATCATAAAACAGAAATCATAGTAACACCTTTTCATTTTGTCAGCAACTTGTATTGTTTTGGTGCTCTGACAGGAAGATGATTGCTTAGCCAAACACGTGTACATGCAACATAGGGCTGGCCATGAGAGAAACGTATTGAGTCGACTTCACAGGCTGTCCTGCAAGGTCAAACTAATAAAACATTTGATTTCCAAAAGGAAAGAATATATCTAAAAGTAGCTTTTTTATACGTAAAATCCCGTGGAAAATCATTCAAAGTATGATTAAAAAAAATGAAAATCTGAATAGCATTATCTGATGTCTAAACGTAAAAATGTGGAATTGGGTCGAATGATATAATAAAAATCCAATTTACAAGAAGAAAGATAGATAGCAGTACCTGATGCCTTGACGTAAAAACGTCATCGTATCTAAAACGTTGGTGTTTATATAGACTCAGGGGCCATCTTAAAAGCCCTCGGGAAAAGCTATTACCGGCACTGCTGATTTGGATACACGTTTGAAATTATTATTTGGAGCAATTACAAATGTTCTAAGTTCAATACTTTTATCCCGAAGTGAAATATTTCTGACCCAAATCCGTCCTTAACCGCACTACTATTTGGGCAATTTATAGTCAACAGTCAGTCACAGCGAGCAGAACTAAGAAGTGCCAAGTTATCTTTAAGGTCAACAGAAATATGAAAATCAGATTTCACATGGGTGATTGCTTGAATGTGAGCAAAATGTTGACAGCCATAAGACAGGCATCAATGGTAGCCTGATGATCGAGATCATCTATGTTTCTGCTGAGAAATCACTTTCTAGACGCAATCATTGACAAATTAAGATTCACACCACGTACAGGAGATTTCGTTTGGCTGGTTTTGTGTTATAGATGGATGTTCTTTCGAGTGTAAACTTACTAACGGCTAACGTAAATTGTGCACTGCGGCATCCATATTTAACGCTGTCGTCTGCGTTAAATGAATCTGCGATTGCTAGCCGGAAAATCCTTGACTGACAATAGACTTTTGCCACGCAAAAAACTATGACCAACGTGATCTTTGTTTTTAGCTAGTGGATGCTATTTTCTTATTGCCCATACGTAAACCAAGTTTGGAAATGACGGTGATTACCTTAAACTCGACTTTTTGTGACTTTGACAGTGATATTCATCTATTGCCGTTTGTTTTACTTAATGTGAATAAAAACTTTCATATTAGGTCGTTGTCAAATTGGAAATTAATTGAATAAAAGTCATCACGGTCTTAGCAATTTCCAATTTATTTTCACCCATAATTAAGTAAATAACAATCACTAGTCAATCAACTGTCATCAAATCAGTCAATATAATCTTTTTCATTTTCTTTGCAAATGGTCTGTATGCACAACGTGTGCAAGCTGCGTCAAAAGGGCTAGAGAGCTAAAACTTCAAATAATCCCTCCCATTATGCTGAAGAAAATAGTTTTCCTGTTTTGGGAAAATCATCCATAAATACGTTTTTGGAAGAGGTGGTTCAATATAGGTTTATTTATTAGTTGTATCCAGCAGCATTCACGTTTTGTGAAAAATCAGACAGAAATAAGCAACAAATTATCAGAAAAGTAAAATTCATTCATCCACCTTTTCCCAGTTTTTTAATAAATACCTTGAACATGGCGAAAAGACGTTAGTCCTGTATTGGTTTCAATTCAGTGACTGACCAGTACTGTAATCATTCTCTTCAAACTTTCATCCTTAAAATCACATTTGTAATCTATACAACGATTTTGGAAGATAAGTAGGATAAATATTTTTCCATACTAACAACAGCATGAATTGACTTGTAAATAAGATGTGTGTGTGTTCCTTCGGTACCCCAGACCAATTAAAAACAACGATTTTGATTATTGATTTTGAAACTAACATTTCTTACATTCAATTTCCTCTTTTTTCCGTTTACGCAAACTTTTGTTGATATCAGGAGGATGAAAACTTTTCGTAGATAGAAGTAATGAATTTGACGGGTTCATTCTTATCGTGGAAAAACTAGAGTAGAATCACAATAGTGACTAGCTTAGATTTGAATAGATAGTGCCGGTCCAGCGTAAACCCTCTCGACTTCATTACCTTTTCCTCACACTGGAACACACACACACACACACACGCACATATATATATATATGTATATATATATATATATATATATACGTGTGTGTGTATGTGTGTGTGTGCTTGTGTGTGTGTGGTGAGTTTTTTTAATTTTTGTCGATGACTTTATTTTTGATTATCCTGCCAATTAATTCGTTAAATATCATTCATACATTTGCATGAATAGAAACAAGGTGGTACCTGATGTAAAAACAGCTTTAATATGATTCGATGTTAGCACAATCCAGGTTTACCAAGGAATCAACTTGACACGAAATCAATATTCGGGAACATTTTGGCGCTGAAAAAAACCTTTTCCCTATCGATGTTTACTTACCTTAAGTTACTATGAAGAAATTGTGTCTCGTCTTTGGGGTTGTAGGGCTCATTTCATTAATGGAATAGAGTCAAGGATACGCCTGGACGCTTTCAGGAAAACATTGGCTCCATTACTCATGTAAGAAACCATGTCGTATATACCTGCACGGGATGGTCAATACAAAAAAAAGACCTTACAATTCTTAATCATAAAGAACCTGGCGACGTGATATTCCATGAGCTGATGTGATATTTTGCTAAGATAACGTCACACATCTGCAGGTCTTGACATTACTTATACTATACTGAGAATAATATGATTCAATTTTCCTACCTTGATAACGAATTTTAGTTCAACAGATTTTCACAAAGTAGCATTAGTTATGCTTCTGTGAATCGGATAATCATGTCTGGGCAAAGAGAGTAAAACTAAAAAAAAAAAAAATGATATCCCATACTCTACTGGCTTAGAGAGTTGATCAGATGGTCTCGTGTCCAATTATCTGGTTTCAAATCAGACATTATTTTAAAATAAACGAGTTTCCGTATCACGTACTTTTAGCACCAGGTATGGAAGTGCACCTGGATTGAGATGGCTGTCTACTCGCTGCATTTACAAATGAACCATACTTCTTAATGATGATTGAACGTGTCCATTTACGTGCGTGCACAGGATATGTCATGTCGTACTCATGCAGGTCAACTATAGACAGTGGCGTCCGACATTCGGAGAAGCTTTATGTAATTACATTGACGAAATGATGATGAGAGGGATAGACAGAAAGAAGAGGAGATGGAGAGAGAGAGAGAGAGAGAGAGAGAGAGAGAGAGAGAGAGAGAGAGAGAGAGAGAGAGAGAGAGAAAGGGGAAGGGAAAAAACAAGAAAAACTGAAGAGCTGAAAGTAATGCTCACAGATGACGTGACCTGGCGTCCCGTCGCCTCACTCATAATTACCGACTACGGTTTGGAAGACGAACACATTTTCCGGCAACTAATTTTCTCCTCTTTGATCTGCATTTTGATCAGCTAATCTGAACCTCTGACAAATCAGTAGGAAAGCCCAGTAAACCTTTAATCAAAACCATCCATATTCGGAATTCAATAAATGTCCAACAACTGCTTTGAAGAAAAAGATAAGTTTTATTTGTTGCCTTTTCTGCTTGCTTTTGAACAAATCAGTAACTAGATACACAGTTTTGTATAATGAACATTTGCAATCCAATATATTTGCTGCATCTGCTTGAACCAAACACTTATATGTGTTTTAAGTATTCAGATATTTACTAAGCTGGGGGTCTGCCCATAATAATGAAGATTTCGGTGAGTTTTGAGTTGAAAACTCTACGAAAGGGATGGAATAATTCGAATATGTTGCTAACTATCACTGCAAACCAAGCATCTATGCTCCATAGGCAGATGATTACTAAGCAAACGTAAATCTGGGAAAAAAACCTCAATAATGAGGATCTGGGTTTTTTTTACTACCTATTGCTGTACACCTGATACTTCCTTTCTTCCTCTGTTTGGGGATATTTCCTAATTGAATATGTTCAGACGAAAAGCCATAATAATGCAGATCCTGCAGATATAAACACAATATGGAATGGATAACTAGATTATCTAACTAGAGGTGGAGAAATGTGCATGTGTATGAACTGTACGAGGTTAACGTCCACCATATGTATTAATCAGGATTAAAGGCAGTGCAGTGTCAAGTTTATCAGTGCTTCTTGAAAACCTAATAAAAGTGAACAAAATATCAGAGAATATAGATTTTTTTAGTTTCTATGGATATTACGGGATAAACAAGGCAGGTTGCTTGACATACCACAAAGTCCAGCTCCTTCCAAACGCGCGTCTTTGGAAAAGACGTCGCACCAGTTTTGCCACTGTACGATTATTTCTCTAAGCTTATTCAAGTCTGGTAAAAAAACAAAATAAACTGTGAATCAGAGAATTGAACTCAGTAAAATAGAATATAGTCTGCGAGACTATCAAACTCAGTTTAGCTAAGTACTGGACAAAACAGTGAAGCAACCCGTAAGTATGGAACTCATTGTACAAGGGAACAGAACAACGAGCTTGGAGACCATCACACTTACCTCAAATAACTGTGCCTTAGTTCACTTCAAACCTCGGTATCCAATACACTCATCGTAGTATTCCATTCACTTCTCCAGACAACAATCAGCTGTCTTGTTGCTGCTCAAATCTTGTACATGGTGTTTTAACGACGGGTTCAGTGTAGAGAAAAGTCAGTAATCCTACAAAGTTTTGCAATCCTAACGATTTACATGAAATTTGATAATATGGTAATACGTGTGAACTTTCCTTTGGAGAATCATCAGTTGTATACCATGTAATGGCATTGGGGTTTTGAGAACAATGTTATTCTAACATGGCTTTCCAGCAGTGTTGATCAAAAACCACCTCTCCTCCAACTCTGATTTCAATACTTCCTTCATGCTATTTTGCTATTTTGAATAGAAAATTATCATAATGTATTTTATTTGTATTTAAATTCTACCCATAAATGAATCATTTTCTTTAACATACGGCTTGTTTGAGAAGACGTATCTGACAATGATGAGTATAACAAGAGGCTTGACTCGTTACTTGGGCTTAAATATTTAATTAGTTGAGTAGGTTCTAATCAAACATTGCATTCAAAGAAACGTGTTATCACCTTTAAAAGTAATACTTGAGCAATAAAAAAAAAACTGTTTGAGTTAATTTTCTACCAACATATTCAACCGAAGAATTTAACAATTCCTTTCCCACCAAACAAAAACTTTATTTTTCAGAACTCGACGGTCAGTAAGTCTGAACTTAAGGGATATTTTTTACTTAGGCACAATTCCCGATCCACCAGAGTGTTCTATTTCAAGGTTGGAAGAAGCTGTAAATCTTTCTCAGAGTTTATAACTATCAGGTAGTAATTTATCCCCACTATATAAAGAACAACAAGCTCTGTACACCGAACAAAGAAGGAAGAGAAAAAAGAAATATTATATGAATAGAATAAGAGGATGGTTCTCCACGCATAATCCCCATAACCAATAACAACCTAAATAGTGATCCAAAATGAATCGAATCATTTGCTTTATGAAGTCCAAATCAGGTAGAAACATAACAGTGTTTGTGTAACAAATCTTTTGTTGCATTATATATATATATATATATATATATATATATATATATATATCAATGATTGTAGTAGAAAAGAATGGTTGCAAATATGCTCATCGAATCGACCTATTCTCGGCAAATAATAGAAAGGTTTGTTGTATACGAGTCTAACAGAGAGATGTATACGTCTGACTAGTTTGAATTTAAATGGGGTTTGCAAATAATGCATCAAGGAGCGCAGATAAAATGAATATCGAATCAGGTCTATTACACAGCCTGTTGGGATTGGAATCACTTGCATAGTGTGCGTAGCTGGTAGTGTACTAATCTGATCAATATATTTGCAATCACACATTTCTGTAGAAAGAGATTTTCGTTTCATTATAGATTTTAATTCGAAAAAGGTTTTGGAATTCATGGACGTGGACGTTGTAATAAGCATGAAACAGAGAAAACATCTCAGTGTCTGAAAAACTCTCAGAACGATAAGGAAGATGCTTTTTGTACAACCTATGCATTAACTTGAATAGGAGAGCCGTATTATACAACTAAGACCGCAAGCAGAAAAAATGTAGAGAAATAAACATCCATTCATTCACTTTCAAGTCAGATAATGTTGCTTACTTTCTAAAGTCATGTACACTGAATCTACCCTGCTAATGCATTGCAGCTCAACCTAGTCTTTCACTTGCCAGCACTTTACATAATATATTTGGAATAATTCCAAAGGTGGGTGGTGGAAAGATTTTAATTTTGCCTGAAAGTGGACCTCCTCAGAGTCTTGGAATCAATAACTATTTCGGACTATATTCGCTAGACCTGGCTTATTCCTTAGATATGAGTTATGCAATGATTAATGTTAAGTTCAGAAATAAATCACTCTAGCTTGAAGGATAAATTTGGAAGTAAAATTCCTAAGCCTGTGTGCATTCATGGGAAGCAAGTCACTATTCATCAACTGATTTATCTCGGTAGTATTAATGAATGCAGGTAAGGAAGGTGTATCCCAGGAATACATGAAAAAATATTAAAAACGAAGGTGAACAAGGGAAATGGAAGATATGAACACACACAAACACACACACAAACAAGCAAATACATACTTGTGTGTGTGTGTGTGTGTGTGTGTGTGTGTGTATAAATCCGAGAAAATAGTCCTAAAACCTTGTCCACTCTGGGGACAATTACAGGTGAAGCCCGTTTTTAGTCCACTCGTACATTGAAACACATCCGTCCAAATAGGAATAGACTTTTTCCATTGATATATATATATATATATATATATATATATATATATATATATACATAGGGAGAGAGAGAGAGAGAGAGAGAGAGGGAGAAAAGGAAGGAAAAAAAAGGGGAACTTTAGTTTGTGTATACTTTATTGACTTATTTATTGCCTTTAATATTGTCTGTTTAAAGTTACTTTCCGACGACAAAGGCACATTGTATATTGCCCTAGAGTTTAATGTTCAGTTGAAGTAATATTTTCCTGTCCACATCTCATGTGGCTTCGTTGGTTGTAATTGTTATTGAAGGCAAGACGTGAAGGGAGACTTCCACGCCAAGTATTAGTCAATAGACAAGATACTGCAGCATAAATTGCAGATGGCTTCAATCAAAGCAAAGGAACGGGGGTGCGTATCCACAGCAACTTAATCATATCTCAATCATATATCAATAAAACAAGTCACCTGGTCTTGTTGTGTCTTGTATTTTTTACGAATAAGTTGGATGGAAAGTTAGATCCGTCTCATTATCTTTCAGAAGCGACGGCAACGGAATACACTGTGGGAAAACATGTTGGTGGAGATAAAGTGATGATTTTGACAACGTTCTTCAGGGAAACGCTTGATCTTATCATACTTTGTAGCTTACAGCGTGCCTTAACATTTTTTAACGGCACTCGTCTACGATAGCAGTGACAAGTTCCAGTAGGACAGTGCATTTGCCATACTTTATATATATATATATTGTGTAAAAGATAGAAAAACAGCGGAAAAAATTACGTAAATTGCATTTGATTGAAAGAAGTTGCTTGGGCGATGGATGATCGGAGGGCGAATTGATATAAGAGAGATTAAATGCTTCTGTGTTTCCTCGTGTTATATCCATGTTTTATTATTTTCACTTTTTGCAAATCGAGATTATAGTGTTAAAGATTTATAAACTGGATCAGATCATTTCCACATCATACCTATTTCTTTATTGTATATCCATTCAGGCTGTCTAGGTGGATTGGTATATTTTCACCGTGAAAATAAGGATGATGGTTTAATATTTGCTCCCACTAAATAAAAGGTCCTTATAATTATTCTTTTGCACAAAAATGTCCATTTTTTGGTCAAACAATACGAGGTTAGGTATGAGATAGGTATCAGATCTGTTGATGTAGGAATTGGTTGCTTAGTCCGTGAGATTTATAGCACATTAAGACAGCTTCCATATTGGATGCAGGTTTGATCCTTGCAGCAGCTCATTCCTTTATTGTTTATATATTCATCGGCAAATCGGCATATTTCCACCGTGTAAAACTGAGTTGTCAGTTCTTATTGAATTATATATATATATATATATATATATATATATATATATATATATATATATCATCGCATATGAAGATATGAGAAAATGGTACTAAATATCTAGTTGTATCATAAACTTCGAGATAACTTTATCGGACATAATACACACTCACAGAAACTTATACTCAAGTCCAATTGTGTACTCTGATCAGAAAAAGATTGTTATGCGACTTTGTTCCTGTGCTTCTCAGTGTTTCAGTGTTCGTGGGGATGAGTAAGTGTGAGGGTAAGTGATTCAGGGGAGATAGAATATGCAGCACAATTGCTGGTGCAGGAACCTATTTCATTTGCAGTTCCAAAAGTCATATAATGTTTGAATTTTATTTTCAACTTTCTGATACGGTGATTCAAAATTATCGTTCAATCATAAAGGTTCACGCCTTAAAAAATGCTTTGAACCATTAGTCTAACAGCATGTGTCCTAACGATACATTTGTTTCTATATTTTTGGTAGACTATTGTAGGAAATTATACATGTACCCGAACAGATTAAAGGGAAGTTAGTTTGCCTTGTTTGTAACAGTGACCTCATAGCTTTTCAAAATATCAACCTCTCCATTGAATTCTTGTTTCTCTATCATACATAATAATATATAAAAGACTTACAAAAAATGGGTATAAATGCATTTCCGGAGTGTATTTACAGTCACAGAATCTCGGATCGCTTTTCGCTCCATCTTGCCTCCCTCTTCCTCACTATATGCCCTGCCCATCAGTTTAGTTATTTGATTGCTTGTACAATATTCTTCTCCCAGTCCTTTCTCAGATATTTGTTTATCTTTTTCTATTGTCTTCTGTGCTATTCTGAGTTTGTTCTCGAGTACTCTTGGTTTCGGACCCGTATGTCATCACTGGTACAATGCATTGATGGTAAACTTTCTATTTAAGCATGTTGACTATTTTCTTTTCATGACTCTATCAATACCAGACTTTCTAGCCACTCGTTAAGCACCATCTTATTTCATTCTAAGGTCTGTCTCTATTTTTATAGGTGAATGTACTACAAATTTTTTAAGGTTTCGCCATCTACTTTTCCAGTATTTATTGGGATTTAGTCATTTTACTCTTTTCTTTTCATCTTTGACCCTAGTCTTTGGCTTTCAATATTCAGATATCATGTTTTGTAGATCTTCCACAATTTCTGATATTAAAGCAAAATCATTCCTGTACCTTGAATTGTTCAACTATTCTCCGTCAATGGTTTCCTACCAAGTTTTCCCTATCTGTTTTCCGACCGGTTCATTCGAAGTTCGCCGAAAAGTGCTGTTTATCCTCATGACTTAGTCCTTCTCTAATCTTCATTTTGTTAGTATCTGTATGAAGTCTACCTACTGCAGCACCATTTTCGTTGATATTCTCAATTACATTTATATAACTCTCATCTATCACTTGTTCTATTATTGAGCTCATAAGTGCGATGGAATCTAATGAATCAAAGAATCTTCATAGTTTACTTAAGCCAAACAAAATGGCTTGTTGTACTCTGATATCTTTATGGTTAGCTGCTTTAATGTTTGTTGGTAGTGTATAGTAGAATAGTCACTTCTAAGGCCTTCCTGTTGATTATCGTACAAAGTGTTAATCTATTTGTAAATATTTGTAAGTAATTTCACCAATAGTTTATAAATTCATATATATATATATATATATATATATATATATGTGTGTGTGTGTATATATAAATATATATATATATATATATATATATATATATATATATATATATATATATATATATATAATAAAAAAACCCTAACAGCCTGGTAGGCCTAGCTGACTGGGTAATTTTTCCCAAATGCCTGAAAGTCTTGGTAGGTAACGCTACTGAAACATTTGACAAAAACTGACCCGTGGTATCAACCATTTTTGATAAAATCGGGCCACCTTCCCCATTTTTATTCAATACAAATATCTGATAAGTTATTTTTTTAGATTCTTCGATAATTTAGCTGGAAATGGAAACATCTAACTAATTTTAGTCATTTTAAGAAAGGTTGTAGCTATCGATAACACACCATACTTGGCTACACACGATTATGAAAATTCGTTTTTGTGGAATATTCGAAAAAAAATGATCACAATAGTTTTGGGGTCTGTAAGGTAAAGAAAACGTGTTTGATTTTCGGGTTAATCCAGGAATTTCCCTCTGGTCACCACCTTTGCTTAATAGATTTATGTACAGAGCATATTATTAAAAAGAAATTGGAGTTTTTCAAATATCGAGGTAGATCGAGAAAATTTCTACTGACATTTCCATTGAATAGTAGCCTAATACAATTAGTCCGGACAGAATATCAGGAGATTCTTTTTCAGAAATACATTACTATAGTGTGTAGTGCTATCACTAAGCTATACTTCTCCACGTCATGTCATCCCACGCTCTTCCAATTCGCAAACTGCTTCAGCGGCACCATCCAATTTGCAGTTTTTTCAGGAATTTTACTCGTCTACGTTTGGATGTTTTTCTCCTTTTGGCTACGATACAGTCAAGCAAATATAATTTAAATTCATTATGCAAACAACGTTGATCAATGAATATTTATATAACTATAATTATTTGAATATGATAGTCCTTTTGCGATGTAAAAAATATTTTCAAATAGTAGGTTTAAAAAAAAAATGATGATAATCTAAGAAATGAATCAGACCCTTCGTTTTTCCTTGTGTGTGTATCCATGGTCGATTTTTGCAGAAGTGACTCTTGTGCCTAGATTCGATCGTGTATACTGCCAGTTATTACACTTAATACGCTTTGTGGCTCATATCACCCTGCCTACTTGATTGTGTTATGTGAGAAGAAATAAATCAAATAACGTAGTTCAGTTGATAAGTTCCAAATTAGGTATGTATATAGATATGACCATTGAAAGAACTTCGCTGGGGAAATCAATTTGATACTGTCCCTTAGTGGTCGGTAGCAAAATTTACATATCCAACGCAACGATTGTATCTCTTGTTTTAAGCAAAACATTTTCATAATGTTTGCAGATAAAATCTTGACTCGATTAATATTTCTTGACGAAAGCAACCAAACAGTCGGAAAAAAGCCAACATGTATCGTAAATTGTTTTATTTCCTCCTTTACATTAGTTTATAAAGTATCACATCAATATCACATTTTTCTGATGCACATGAAATTGTAAAATAAGTAGTGTTCAATTTTGAAGTATTCAGATAAACATCCAATTTTTTAAATCAATTTTGTTGCCTACAAATACTTACGAGAAGTCGTACACGGCATCTTGAACTTCTGACAACTAAAGTGGATCCTACAGCTCAAATGACAATTACACCTAATTAGTTCCGTGCAATTTCTCGATGCTTCTGGAAGAGAGGTCCAGAATAGTATCCAAGTGCCACCCTCTTTTGCCCATCCCCAGTCAGATTGTGAACTTTTCTCAGGGCTTGGTACCATAAGCTGTCCACATTCATGACTTGTCTGGTAGCATACACATTTTATATGCTCAACTAGACTTGGTAGAGGCAGTGATTTCATGACGTTTGCCCCTATCTCGAAAATCAGTACTTTCTAAAAACATTGATGTTAAATGCAACACTTGTTCTGTCATATGCAAGGATAACGAACCTTTTCTTCTGGGCATGTGCCTCAGAAAAATGCCAGTAGATGTTGTTGATATTTATCTGAATGCCAATGTTGGCCAAAGGGATGTCCCTACGTACCTTATGTATGTTTTGAGCTTATAATTGCATTATAGCACAATCGTGACAGTGACTTTGCTTTAGCAGCAAGGTATTACAAAAATCTCATAACCAGGGATGTAATGGGAGTTCTTTCCAGTGCCTAAAGCAATCCATACTTTATTGATCCTTATTAAAATGTGCCAATGCAAGTGCAACAACATCAATATCAACTGGTCTTATTATGATTTTCTTGTTGCCCCTAGAAACTGCATCAGATTCTCCTGTCAACTCCTTTATGCTGGCTTGTAAGTAGCCTATCACATTCTCTGTATCAGTGACATACAGTTCAACATGGACAGCCTGCACAACTCTTTCAATAAGAAAAAGCAAACAACACTCTCTTATCATTGTTATCTTGTA
>OY735229.1:28914456-28921956 GCA_963457665.1 Thysanoteuthis rhombus | reverse complement strand
CATGCGTATTTACACACAGAAACAGAAATATAGGTCCTTATGTATGAACATTTTTAATACTGTCTATTAATAAATCTTTTATGAATATTTTATTATAAATCATTTATAAATTTTTATGAAAGATATAGTTGTTCTCTTTCAAATATGGTATAGACATAAGTCCAGCAGAAATGTCGATTTTGTTGGTTTTGAGGCGTCAATACAGCTGATATGTGAACCTGATAGAACAATGTCGCATCAATTAGAGTTGGCAGTTCAGAGGTTCCAAATAAAATGGTACATCTGTAGCCGTGAAATAGCGATTATTATTCCAGGATAGTCAATGTATATTTTCATATACATACATATGATACAAAAATGCACATACTTGCATATTACTCATCGATATATATATATACATATCAGTGTGAGAGTACAGAAATAAACTATTTACCAATTTATTTATACCCATTCTCTCTCTCTCTCTCTCTCTCTCTCTCTCTATATATATATATATATATATATATATATATATATATATTTATATATATATAAAGTCTGTCAAGACTTAAAAACAGTGTGCCAACTTGACAATTGCTTGTGACTTGACAATCATCTCGTAGTGACCCTTGCCTCCTTGTGAAAATTGTATTAAGCTTCGTTTGGTAGATTTTGAGCTTTACATACGAGGGTGAAAAAGTGTGTTAGGCCTCAAGCATTTTTTCACCATGGTGAACCATGGAATATCTTGATGATGCCAAATCTGGATGAATCACCACGTTGAAAGGTCCAAGCAGTGATCCGAAGAAATTTTGCCCGGACTGTTTCCAAAGAGGTAAGCCTCTGTGAATGTTCATATCACATGATTTTAGATGAAAGAATAATGATACATAATGTTGATGCAACATTTGTGCTGCCTCTTTGGGGACAAAGAAAGAACATTTTTAACGGAGCATGACAAAACTTTCGTCTGCACTGTCTAAATTTGACTACTATTTTTGGTTCTCAAAGCTCAAATCAAACCTAGAAGTCTATTTCAGATGGGAGAAGAGACGCCCTACCAAACGACTTCCAGTACGGTAATGAACACTGAGTGGGGTGTATCAAGAGTGGATGGAAATATTTTGAGAGAAATTCCCACAAAATTGTTGGTAAAGCAATAAATCAGTTCTTGAATCTTTGTAACACACCTTGTATAGGATATAAATATGCATACATATGCACATTGAGACACATATCTATGAAACATTTTATTAAAAACGAATTCATAATGAGTGTTATTCATGTATGAATATGCATTTCAATTTACAAACATTAAAATACATAGTGTATACCAAAATAACGGAGTGCATATTCATATTAATATTGATGACACAATCAAGGTAATTGATACGTAACATAGTTGAATTTGAACCCATAAACAGAAGTAGCCAGTGAAGTGACAAAGAGAAAATGGAAGTTCTTTTGAAGTCAATGCAGTTTTGTATTTGTCAACTCACCAAAGCTTTTATGCATCAGGATACATTGCTGAATACAATGAGGAGAAAGAGATAGGTGAAGAAAACTTAACTTCACCTCCCCGCCAAAAAATGAGAGATCGAGTGTGATTAGACAGTATTGCCTTGTTAGCTACGCATAATTAACTGTGACAGCGACATAAATGCGGGCAACCACCTTGGCTGGAATGTAACAGCCACGTCATTAAAAATTGTCCTTTTCTTCTTTATATTCGTCTTCAACTTTCAGTCATTATTGGCTTCTATCAATATCTTTTTGTTTAACTCTAGACTATGTTTTCTTATTTCCAAATGATTCACACTCATTTGTTTTTTTCTTTCTTCATTTCTTATCCTTGAATTAATAATATTTTTTCCGAGATTGTTCTGTTATCTGTAAGCCCCCTAGGATGACAAAACCATCAAAAGCCATTGTCTTCTCGTTGGAGTCCAAACGTCAGAATTTTCGTCTATGAAGGTCAAGTGGTTTTGATCCTTCCGATCTTATCTTCTCAAGAGATGTTACCTAAGCGTCGGGGAAGCTGCTATCATACACACAGTTCCCACTTTTATACAGCCACGCATACAGATACACAGACATCATTACACACATAAACAAATACATTCATCTTCTATCTATCTCATAATTTCTTAAGAGGTATACACACGCACACACACACAAACACACACACACACACTCACACACAAATATCGATATATACAACACAAACATAATTTTCCTATTGAATTTAATGACAGAAAAAAATATTACGTCTGTCCCATCAAACAATGTTGTATAATGAGACTTGAAATATTTTTAAATAAGTCAATATCCTAACAGGCATACACATGCATGTTTAGAGAATATAGGTATATGCATTTATCTATATATGAATGTGTTCATTTGTATCTACTTGCTAGCAGAAAAGAAAATGCATGAAAAAATTAATACTTATATACTTATGCGCACACATACACGTATTAGAATATATGATACATTCCCTTACCTATCGATGCATTGTTGAATATAAAAATCCAAATATATGTGTGTGTACGTGCGTGTGTATGCCAGTAGTATTTTTTGTGTCTACCGCATTTCAATTTGACTTCATTAGTCTTAAGCCATATTTTAAGCACTTGAACTTTTTTTTAAAGATCATGTTCTTTTTGAAGTTATCATCACATGTTAACAATACAGAGTAGCAAAAAAAAATTCACCCACCTGGAAGATCGTGTGATCGCAGCCAATCATTTTCAAATGACGCCTCTTGAAATGTTTTTTTTTCTAGCTTTGTTCACCGAAGGTTTTGCAAGGAATTAATTTTTCAAATAAAGCTTTGATTATTTGTTGAGGAGCACTTTTTGCTACGTTCATAAGTAGTGATCCATCTTAAGTGAATTTTATGGTTATATTCGTATGCATAATTGATACCTTATCTATCAATCCATCAATCGATTTATTCATGTATCTATCCCAATCTGTACATATTTATACGTCTATCCATTTTTCATAATAATTTCGAACTCCTTTAGTATGCATTAGAACGTTTCCCTATAATCCCCTCTCTGTCTCATATATATATATATATATATATATATATATATATATATATATATATATATATATATATATATATATATATATATATATATATATATATATATATATATATATATATATATATATATATATATATATATATCCATAAACTCACACATACACAAATGTATGTATATTTGTATTTATGTGTACTTATATTTTACATGACTCTCCGATCATTTATACTCTCAGCAACTTGCTGCAAGATATTCAATATGATTAAAAAAAAAATATTTCAGTACGTATACATCAATAGTATCGTGAATTATGAGTAATTTGGATAAATATTGTGTGCATTGTGTACCTTATTACCTATTTGCAAATATCTATCTGTATGTATGTACTAATTTGAGCACATGAGGCTTCACAGCGTTTGATGAATGTATCTTAATCTTTATACTAGTAGTACTTGTAATTGTAATCAAAGCCTCGGATAGAAAGTGTACAAAGGTACACCAATAAAGTAGAAAAAAATCTATTTCACTGTCACTGCACTTAACCATTACTTTATCCATTATCCACAGATTAAACTTCATACAGTGATAATTTCAGATCAAATTTCACCTTGTAACCGTGACAGTCAATGGACTCATTGATCCAAATCACGTGAGAAATGCCTGGTGATATGAGGGGGAGTTTGGCTGATTTACGTAGGAATAGGAATCTATGTAAATTCCCGAACTATTAGATGTCACTTTGTGACTAAATGACACTTTGAATTCTTGCCGTTGGAAGAAAATGGAATATCAACTATTGCATTTGAGAGTCAGCTGTATTCAAACCTGATCTATGCAGACTGTTGTTTTTGGATTTTTCTAACTTCCTACCATCTTCACGACTAATCCTCCCCCAACTGACTTGCAACGAGGGTATGGAGTACAGAAATACTAGTATCGTGAGTATTGTTCAAGCCCTCGGGAAAGACATAGCTGGCTACCATCGAAATGCTTCGAGATATGTCCACGCGAGAATAAAATTTCCAACATGAAACACCTGCTTTTGTCTTAAATGTTTCCATTTCACCTCTCAATTGTCATTTCCATCAACATTTATGTTTTTAAATCGCAGATCGAGCCGTTTAATTCACATTTTGCAACGTCTCCATACTCAATTACTTATTTACGCCTGACATACAATTTTTCTATCAAACAATCAAAACTTCCTCCGTGGAATACGCTTTCGTCAAATAATAGAGTATTTATTTGCAATTTTTTAATTCAATGTTCACTTTTTTAACGTCACTTTCATCATCGGAAAGATATCAATATGTCATAGTTTTACATTAACATTAAGGCAAAATTATATTAAAAAAATCTAAATTTTCCCCCAAACGATGTATAAATGTGGAAATTAGCATTATCAATCTTCTAAAGTTTCTTGTAACCACACTAAAAGTTTACCATTTTTATAATATCTTTATCAGTGAAAAGGAAACAACGTAAAATAGTTACTCCTCGTTTTTATTGGCTACAATATCCGACTCAATGGTCAAAGTAGAATCGTGTCATCGCTACAGATTGGCAAGATTGGAAAATAGTGAAGTTTCGGTACAGTAACTGACCAGTTGTTCGATCAAATCTACGCACAGGTACTGCACATCCTCAGGCATGTCTATGCACACTCCTGGGTATGCGTATCTAGGCCAACACGCACTGTCGGACAGGTCAATGAAGTTTGCACAACTTTTCATGTTACCATTATTGAATTGTTTGTGTTCAAAATTCTGATAATATGAAATTTGCAAAACAATCTCTTTCCATTCTGAACGATATTAGTTTTTACCAATTATGATCTAGTTTAGCATTATAGTTACAATGTATATAAAAAATCATCAAAGATAAAATAGAATAGACAATCAGACAATTACACACTTCTTTCACCTTTCAATAGCAGTGAAAATAACCGATATCCCTCTTCCTATAAAAAAAATTGAAGGACAACAAAATATCGTAAATTGCCGATCAACAGTCGATGGCAATATCCCTGAAATTGCACGGCACTTCACTTTTTTTGTTTGATTTATCAGTTATTCTTATTTCTGTTTTGATTATACCATTGAGTAAGAAAATCAAAACGTTTTCACTTTTATCGAAATCTGCTCGAAGAAAGTATAAACGCCAGTAACTTCTCGTATAAGCTCACAAAAAACTTCACTTGCACACAGGCAAATACACACACACACACACACACAAACACACACACACACACACACACACACACATAGAAACCACTCGATATTTAATTGATAAAATCTAATCTACACAGGACAGTAAATAAAATATCTCCCATCTACGTCTTGAACCTTTCCCTGTCAGCCAGGGGAGAGAGTGCAACAACAACGGATCATACAACAACCAACATGAGAATGTCAAACCAAAAATAACAGCATCGCTATTACTTCTCTCCCACTTTATTACCATGCACTGATGAAGGCAGCACTTCGAAACTAGATTGCTAATGAACCCCAAAAAGAATAAGAAAAAAACGATGTCTTTCATGGACCTATTCTTGCTTTCTCTTGTATTTACTTGTATACATGTGGTCTACGTCCTTTTTCAAATATTTTTCAATAATTACATATCATGCTTGAATTTTTCTTGTTGGATTCATCAGTTGGTAATCATGCGATCGTATCAGTTATTTAAAGACAAAACATTTATATTAACCTGATTCACCACCTGTGTTGAGAAAACACCACCTCCACTTGAGTTTTCATTTTAGTATTTAGCTTTGTTTCTCTTTATATAGGTCTGTGTCATATTAAATGTAGTCTGTAATTCTATACAGGATATCATCATTCCGTATTGTATAAAGGTATTATTCTATGCGACACATTATTTATTGATTTTACGACGAATGACTTATTCATGTTATATTCTAAAGGATTGTTCATGTTGATGAAGGACCAGTATAACAACAAACATAACTCATTGTTCACTTTTAGTGTGTGTTCACCCACGTGAATATTAAAACAGTTGTGTCAGTTTTAATCTTGAACTGCATTCAAACTTATGATATCATCTTTAAAAATACTAGTGATTCAGAAAAAAAAAACTCCATCGAATTGATTTTCTACCAACATTTTCAACGGAAAAATTCTACAAAATTAATTTACTTGACTAAATTATTCATACACCGTTTTTCTCTCATCAGTATCATAATTCATTCTAAAATGTAGCCTCGTATATATATCATTTTTTTTTATAGCCTATCACTTACTCTTCCACAAAATTTAATTGAGGATTCTATCAATACAACAGGACTACACATAGAACAGCACTATTGCTATTCTTCAAATATCCGTAAATATTCCCCATTTTCTTTGAAATAAGAACCGTTGAAATTGCACTCAAAAGAAACAAATAACGATTTTGCCGTTATTTTATCTTACCATAACAATTTTGGCAGTTGGAACTGCACGTGTTATAAGAATGATTGTCTACATTATCGATCGAGCATGACTGTACATATCTCAGGATTTTACAGTTAATTAGAAATCGATTTTGTGTGTTTTTCCTTGTCGCTATCAAAATAAAAATTGGAGGAATAACATTGAAACGAAATAGCAAGAGAGAAAATGAGCAAGATGTCAATCTTTCTATGTTACCAATCAAGTCTTCAAAACGTTTCTTGAACGAATGCCATCTCTCATTTACTGAAGGAAATCATTCCATCGATCATATTCAACAAGGTGGTTTTGAACAAAAAAAAAATAAATGTATAGAATGGGAGACAAAATTGAATGTAATTGATCAGTGTGAGATAGTCTAGACGCCAAGCCTATGCAATGAGTCTAATCTTACTATTCTCACATGTTCTGAACTAAAATCATAGGTTTCTGATGATTGGATAATTTGAACAACCTTCAATGATTCGCGAAAAGAAAAAAAAAATGATGGTTTATCATAAACATATAGATATGTATATTTATATGCTTATGTGCAGCTGAAGTTTCTATCCTTTCCTCTTTCTGCCACGCTCTGGCATAGCTTGATAAAATATTTCGACGCAAAAACCAGTCCTGCTACATTTGACGCTATTCAAACGTTAACTGGACTTGTGACGGAGAATCGCACCTGAGTTTGAGAATAAGAAGTATCATGAAGTGGCATGGATTGAGAGGGACTTTGTTTATGCTCAAGAACCAGTAGTTCAGGAAATGACTATGAATGGCAAGGATAAAAAGTACCGTTCTTTTTTAGTGAAATAAATTATCTAATGAACTATTCACTCGTTAAATTTTTATTTTGTTCGAAGCTTTTCAGTTGGGACGCTCTCCAGAATCGAGATCACAACTTACCTCGGCTGGTTTTCGTTAGGATTCCAGTTGGAAGAAAGATCATCAAGTGGAAGATGCATTCTAGGCAAGCTTTCCCCCAAGTGCGTTGGTTCCATTACATTCACAACGGGCATTTTGAATCCTGT
>OY735229.1:28861956-28901956 GCA_963457665.1 Thysanoteuthis rhombus | reverse complement strand
GAATGAAATCATTCAACAAAATAAATGCCAATTTTTCCCACAGAATACTCTCTTCTTCAGAAGGATATGGTGGTGACGATTTCAATTCAAAGCAGCATAAAAAAGTATTTAGAAAAATCATAAGAGGGACAGACCTGGTTAGTTACTTGCTGGAAGCCCTAACGTGGCCAGAGTCATTTTGTGGTGATTAATTAAAAAAATCCAACGCCTTTTTTGGGGCAGTGACCGCTGAAATATGTCCAAAAAAAACCTGAATGGTACCGGACACTAATTAAGCATTACCTTACTTAGCAAATTGAACCCCACGTCTGACTCAAACATGTTTAGAAGGATATTTTTTAATATAACTTCAATGAAATTTCCTTCTTGGACACAATAAGGAAATATTCGAATTTCCTGAAGTTTCATTGGTGTGGACTGTATGTTACATATACAGCAAGCTAACTATATCAACTTCAAAACCGAACAAACCTGTGTTGACGGTTACGGTACAGTTTTAGTTAGAGGTTTACTGTTTGAAACATAAATATCTATGAAAAATTTCGATTGATTATTTGCCGTCTCTCTACGATTTTAGGCCGATTATTCCTATGGGAAAATTAGACGATGACCCAGGGAACTATGTGTTCCGGTTAGTTTTGAATGGAGAAAGGTCACATGAGACATTCACAAATCGATACAGATTGGGACTTTCAGATAAGTGCATGCTCATGAAATCCGAAGGTGGGGCTTGACGAACGATAATGGCTCAGACAATCGGGCCAGCGTGCTGAATTCAAACTCTTTCCGTGATACTTATTGCTCACTTTGCGCCAATGCCATACATTTATATCGACTCTGCTACTAATTAGCCACGATCTATCATGGCAGGCTGGGGTCCATCGCCACCTTCATGACTCCTTACTCAGGGAAGACCTAGGCTCTTAGACTGCCTGGTAATCCGGAAATGGATAGTGGTAGACAGCTCATGTAAAATGGGACTACGAAAGAACGGACGAAAATCAAACGACTGCCATATTGCCCCCTCCCGATGGCACATTGAGTATTAGTGAAAAAAAAAACAACAACATCAAAATAGATTGAGAAAATGAGGAAAGCTACGATAAACACATGAATTTATCATTGGCTGTTGAATTCACATCACCCTCTACTCCCCCCCTGCTGATTGACGGCTTCCTATAAATTTCAACGTACATTGAAGTATAATGATGTCAATAACATCATTCGTCGACACATTAGTGCCGAAGTTAAAAGAATCAGTGTCTCTGGATCCTTTGATGTTTCGTATGGATTGACAGTTCGACTCGTTCGTTCATCTAATGGCGTTGGTTTCCATTAACAAACTCCAGTAGCATGATGGGGTGTTACTCGTATATAGAGTTACAGAGTGAGACTGACATAGAATAATTCAACAGAGATGAAAATGATCTTCACAGATATCTTAACTATGAATGAGTGCATAGGTGCGAATATTATGTATGTATTTATTCATCTCTTGTTTGTATCTATCTTTTAGCTATTCATCTATCAAGCATTCATAGTCCGTTAATATATGTCCATATCTAAGGCAACAAAGGAGGAAATAGAGAACGAGAGAAAGAAGAGTAAGAAAAATAAAGTAAAGGGCATTGGCACTTGAAGATTACGTAATGTGATCTTTGTATTGCACTTGATCATAACAGATTCTCTGTCCACTTCTCACATAGATGGTTGCCACCCAAAGCTTTGCCAGTGGTGGGTGATTTTCCTTTCCTTCGACCATTGCCGATGAGTGCTTCAAACTACTGAACATGACCAAATCGCATTGTGTGCTGTTCCGAAAATTCTCTTTCTCCTGATCGTAACAATTGAAGCTTTATCAAAAACTCTGTATTTGTTCATAATTGCAAAATATAACTCACCAAATTGAAATCTGCGAGGACAGATTACGTAGTCAGATACGTGTAAACTTAACATGCACTGTCGTTACAACGCAGTAGCTGTCTTATCGCCATAAGTCGCTTGTCATAATGATTTGGCTCGTCAGTGTTCATAGATTACAAAATATAAATCAAATGGTCTTATTTCGGGCTAATTTATTTATCTCGATTTTTTTCATAATTATTGAAACCATTAGGAGATTTTATGCACTCATTCGTGCATTCATCCTCAAAACATAACACACACAAACACACATCCACACCTACTCACACGCACAGATCTATGAGCATATATATAAGCGCATTGTATCATATAATTTGCTGTCATTGCTTGTAGCTAAATCTATTAGGTAGTCAGAACATTTGCTGTCTACAATCCATTATAAGGCTAGACCATCCAGAAGAATCTTGTTGGTATAATTGGCTGACTGAGATGTGACTACGCAAGCTACGTGAACATCGCGAGATTTACTGAAGCATATAATTTGATCCTGCCGGAATGATTAGAGGCTTGTCATGGTTCTTCATCTCAGCAATCATCCAATTAGTGGAATGCATATTGGAAACAGCAGCTACCCAATCATTGGATGGATGTTTATTATGTACTGTGATTATCAAAACTGGGGATTAAGTGATAACAAGTCTCCTTATTACTCGTGCTTCCCATTCACTTGCCGTCTGGGTGGTGTCAATTCTTATAAGTTTTCAGTTCTGGCTTACTGGCTATTTACTGATGCTTTGCGAACAAAGGGCACATCAATGGAGCTAGGGGTCTGCTAATTAAAATGTCTTCTCATCATCATATCAATAAATACATTTTATCCTACCCAAATGATGTTTTTTGGGGAAAAGGTCAATTTATATGGTAATACCAGGCTAAATTGACCCATTTTCTCTTCGTTGACTTTTTTTCAGTAATGATGATGATGATGATGATGATGATGATGATGATGATGATGATCATCATCATCATCATCATTATTCCTTTTTGCATTCGTCGTTGGACATGAAGCTTCCTCCAAATGAGCAACAGTTCTCTATCGTAGGCGTCATAGAGCCAGTACCATCTGAAATAATCTAGTCCATCATTCCCCCTTATATTTTGTCGGTCCCAGTTTTTATACACGATCTCTCTGATCCATGTTGCGAGTCTTGATGTATAGCGATTGCCAACCATTCCTGCAACACAACCACTGAATTTCCGTTTAAGTTTTATCTCGAAATCAATGATATTCTGGACATCGATCTTATGTCTAATATACTATGTTGTCTCTTCATGGTATGTTTTGCACAATTCTTTCCTATGTATATCGCACAGCTCTCGATTTTAGGGTAAGTCTTCTGGTTAACTTCCATGATTGAGCGCCATGAGTGACCATTGGGAGAATGCATTGAGTGTACTCTTTTTTTTAAGGCTAGTGGGATTTTCTTGTTCTTGAAGGGTGTGCTTGATTTGCTGAAAGTTTACAAACGTAGTGATATTTTTCTTCGCTTGATCTCTTCTTCCTCCAGATCTGAGTCTTCAATCAATGCCCAACAAAAGGCGAGAAAGGAACTTGTTGATTGATCACTTCTTTTTCCGATTTCTTAATTGATCAACACAGGATGCTGCCAAAAGTCTTTAGTCACACGCTGGTTCCTATTGAGTGACTAACCAGGCCTGTTATTCCGATAATGGGGTTTTCATACAACTTTCATTCACTGCGAAAGGGTGGGGGTGACGAAGCGGGTATCGGTACGGTGAGTGGGGTCCTTGAGACGACCCAGACGATTGGGGAAAGGCATTTATTCATCTCTTTCCCCGCAACCAATACGTCATGATCCAGCAAAGCAGGGTAGGGCTAATCACCCACTCCATATGCAACCTTACTCTATCCAATACATCAACGGGCTAGGCAAGCTGGAGGTGGATTGTGGTCGATTGCACAAGTATAATGAATGGAAGTGGACAGGCAAATGTAATTTGACTGCAGCCTTTTCAGTTCCTTGAATATTAAGGGGAGATAACTGAATAAAAATAAGATTGTTTTTTTTTACTGGGAAAAAAGTTGATGCTTCACATTACTCAGTATTCTTTGGGATTTTTTGTCGAGTTGTTTGGATGGTTCGCTGTCTTTGTTTCCCCAAAATATTGCGCATGCGCGAGGATGCGTATAGATACTGCGTCCGAGTATTTGAAAAACGTAAATAGTTCATACATAGCTTTACTTAAATACTTATAAACATAAATATTACGCTAGCACGATAACATTTTATGACAGTTGGCATGAGGTATAAGTGTTCTGTAGTTCTCAATTCTAAATTCCAGGAAAATTGAATTAGATTGCTAAAAAAAAAAACACAGTATTTTTCCTATCGCACTGAAATTTAGTTCAGTTCAATCAGCGAATCCTGGGGAGAATGTTTGTTCAACGACGATGTTAAAAGACTGATGATGATGGTGATGAATCAGTGAGGATAATGCAAGGGATAACTGTTGTTATTCCGAAGAGTTTCCAAACAAAATTATTAAAAAGACTCGAACACAAGCATAACATATATGGAAAGAATGTAATCATTAGTAAAAAACACAGAGCTGTACTACGATATATACAGTACTAATGTTATCAATAGAATTTGTATTCCTCATTTGATACCTTGTAATGTTGATTGCAAAGGGTTTGTTCTTTTTTGTGTTGAGTTTTTATTCTTAACTTTATAACCAAACCATACATGTAAAATCTGTTTGTTCTAATGCATAACTGTATAATATACACAGATATTGATGTCTATATATTCTGACTATATTCTCCAATACACACACACACACACACGTTCATTAAGATGTGCTGATATTGATACTAAAAATTTCTTCATAATTATCACATTCTTTCTGAATAAATATGTATATCTATCTCTCTCTCTCCCTCCCTCTCTCTCTCTCTCTCTCTCTCTCTATATATATATATATATATATACGAATCATACATCTATTTTCTACTAATATATATATATGTGTGTGTATATATATATATATGTATATATATATATACACACATATATATATATATGAATATACATACATACATATATATATATATATATATATATATATATATATATATATATATATATATATGTGTGTGTGTGTGTGTGTATATATATATGTATATTCACATGTATACACGGTGTTCACAAAAGAAATAGACAGTTTCTAAATGTATCAAAGTAAAATATTTGAAGACATTTGGAGAGAAACTTTTGAATTTATCATTACAAGGTTTCATACCAAAAGGTATGTGCAGTGGTACTGATTCAAGATTAGATCTTTCCAAAGAACCATCGAGAAGGTAATTAATAAGAGTTCTCCCTCCTCTTAAAAAAATCAGAAGTTGTCCAGGTGGATATTCACGTCGACCCCAATTATTCTAGAGCTAACGTTGTGTTTGATTACGCTGACACAAGATGAAAAAATTAAAAGGTTTTAATTTCCAAGAATCACATTTTGGGTGTCAATTTGGCTAGCTAATTTGCCTCATTTTAGGCTATATAGTATGTAAAAGATCGCAGACACAATATCACAAATATTACAAATGTGATTTGCTAGACGAAAAAATTTTAAATTTAAATAAATTTTCCCTCGACATTTCGCGTCATAAGTAGCAATATCTTGAATAGTTCAACTTTTGTAAGCACCCTGTATATCTTCCTTCCTTCTCCTTTTTTTCTATGTATGTATGTATGTATGTATGTATGTATGTATGTATGTATGTATGTATGTATGTATACATACATACATATATATATATATATATATATATATACACATATATATATATAAATCCATATATCTATGTATCTATATATACGTATGTATCTCTGTCTCCGTCTGTCTGTCTGTCTGTCTGTCTGTCTGTCTGTCTCTCTCTCTCTCTCTCTCTCTCTCTCTATATATATATATATATATATATATATATACACATATATGTACATGCACTTAGTTATTGGTGAATATTCATCGCCCTTTTGAGGAAAGCAATTCATTTCGACGCATATATGCGGAATCAAGTCATTTGTGCGTCTAATGAATCTGGGTTGATTGCCAGGCCCAGTCGATTTCTTGCCAATAATCAATATTGTGCATGATTCTCATTACCTACTAACAGGGGTTGGGTGTGGGCATGCATATATCTCTGTCTGGATATATAGATATGCGCATAAACACTTTGCATAGATATAAATGAATAGATACGTAATTTTGATAATAATGAAGATATGGACGACTGAACGCATTGATTCATTTCCTCCTTTACTCTGTCCCACCACGATCTTTCTGTTTGTGTGGTTGTCTCTTTCTTCCTTTGTCACTCTTTTTTTCTCTCTCTCTCTCTTCATATATATATATATATATATATATATATATATATATATATATATATATATATATATGTCTGTGTGTGTGTGTGCATATATATATATATATATATATATATATATATATATATGTATGTATATACATATAGAGATAGATATGAAGAGAATATTGAATATACAGCAAGCTTATGTATTAATGTTTCAACTAGTTCAAGATAAGTTTTTATACCATCAGTACATAAAGTGAGTAAAGATTTGTTGAATTTTTCATTGCTGATTGTATTCTCTGTTTCATTAAAAGGAGGAATGTTGTAAAGGGTGTCTGTAGCATTACCAGTTTTTTCCAACGAAGTTGTCACGGGAATTTTTGGATTTGGCATTGGTATAAATTTGGTATATTTTATTACGATAATTTCTTAAGATTTATATTTTCTTATCTATTATCACAGAAATATTCATCGCTGTGATTAGAGAAGATGATAGTGACTAATTCAAATTGTGTTTTTATCCCATTAATTCTCTCCTTTGTTAAGATTTGTGAGCAATGTGTAAAAACAAATCACAGATTTTCGGAAATTTACAAGTTATATTCGGGACCACCTTCTTTACAATACTCTGGGAAGGTTTTTTCTCTTCCCTTTTGTATCATCATCATTTTCTTTTTCCCATACGTCTTTTGGATAGACATTCCACAGACATTTCGATCGTTAACGTCGCCGAGCCAAAATTTCCGGAGCTTGACTCAGTCGTTGCTCTATCTTTTCTTTTATCGTCGTCCACAGATTTACGTATGATATCTTGGGATCCGCGTTATGAGTCCTAATGTCCAGTGGCTGTCTGCAATCCTTAGACCATAGCCTATCATAATTGATGTTCTAGTCCAAAAAAAAACTTGGAAGAGGTTCAACAGAAAGCTAGCCATCCTATTCAACTTGTGTCGGAAACAGAGTAAAGTCCCCAAACTCTGCTACCATAATGCTTGTACATAAAAAAGGAAACCCGAAAGACCTCAACAACTACAGACTTATAAGCCTGCTCAACTACATATACAAACTTTCACAAAAATCATCACCAATCGGATTACTAAAACACTAGATGAAAATCAACCACGAGAACAGGCTGAATTTAGAAGAAATTACTCGACCATGGACCATCTTCATTCAATAAATCATCTGAAAGAGAAAGCAGCAGAATAGAAAGTACCACTAGCTGTAGCATTTATAGAATTCAAGAAGGCATTTGACTCTGAAGAAATTCCCGTGGTCATGAAAGCCATCACCCTACATGGTGTAGACCTTGTATACGTTAAAGTACTGCAACACATATACAATAATGCAAATCCTTCATTAGGCTACATAAGGAGTCTGAACCGTTTCAGCTCCAAAAAGTAGTAAGACAATGTGATACCAGCTCATTCAAACTCTTTACAGCCTGCCTTGAGGTGATCTTCTGAAACCTGGACTGGGAAAATAGAGAAATCAAAATAGACGACATCATCCTCCTCGCAGAGAACCTACACGACCTCCAACTAATGTTAGATGAACTAAATGGAGAAAGCAAAAATGTTGGCCAACACATGAACTTCAGTAAATCAAAACTCATGTGCAACAATCATGTTGAGAATAAAATCATAACTGTCAAGATAAAAGACGCAAAATTTGGTAAGGTAGACCACTACATTGATGTAAGACAACGAATATCCATTAGATCCTCAAAAGAGGAGGAAATCAAGCAAATAATCACTTTGGGATGGCGAGCCTTTGGCAGCGCTAGTTCAAAATTTAAAAATCAGACTATACCAATGATTGTGAAAAGAAGAGTATACAACCAAAGCATTCTCTCGATAGTCACTTATGGAGCTGAAACATGGAACTTAGCTAAGAGACAGTCATACAAACTGAGAAGTATGTAACGTGCAAATGAGAGAATCATGCTCAACCTTACATGGAGAGATCACAAGACAGCAGAGTATATAAGGAAGGAAACGGGTGTCCGTGACATCATAAAAACTTTTAAAAAACTCAAACGACAAGGGGCAGGCCATGTTACAAGAATGACAGACAACTGATGGACATCACGTCTCATCCCCAGAGATCACATGAGAAACCGAGACCGACAAAATACAAGATGGAGGGATGAATTAGAGAAATTCAGAAAATACTGACTCTACAACGCCCATGATAGAGAATTGTGGCGAATCCCAAGGACAGACGTTAAAAGACCGATCATAATGAATTTATGTCATCTATATTTCTCTTATATCTTAAGGTCTCTCCATGGTTCTAGCGAGATCCTTTCTTGCGCACGTTGAAAAGTTTTTAGTTAGAGAGCTAGTCTTTCGTCGTGTTAGAATATCTCGAAATGACTAGCAGCTGAGAAAATCAGAATTCACATGAGTGTTTGTAGAACCAATATCATATGCAGCAAATATATTGAGGATAAACATATAACCATTGAAATCAGGAATGTAAAGCCGAAGAAAATGTACCACTACATTCATCTTGGACAGAGAGATCCCATGAAATCTTTAAAAGAGGGAGGAATCAAATAAAAAATTAGTCTCAGTTGACAAAATAAAAATTCAAGAACGAAAAAATCTATTTTGAAAAATATATTCTCCCTTTTGTGCATCGGTAGACAATTTTGTCAAAAACTGGCCCAAATGTTTACGAAACGTACGGTTGAGTTATCTATCTACTTATCTATCTACATATTTATGTAATTATCTATCCATCCATATAAATGTGTGGTTGTGTACATGTTTGTATGTATAAATATTATCGGATTGATTAGAAAGATTTAGGAATGATCTGATCAAATGATTAGAAAATAGTTATACAGGTCTCATTTTCTAGAGGTTGTGAAACCGAATCAACTATTGATTATTTGATTCGTCTATGTGCATATCTTTGTCTTCAGGCCTCTTCAGTTGAGGACCACAATTTTCATAGCTTCCCGAATAACGTAAACACAACCACTCTTAATTCCCTTACCTCCTCAGAAACTTGTGTTGAAATTCATTGTCGTCCATCAAAGACAAGAGGAAATTGTAATGTAAGGCCACTTCACTTTGCAACAGACAGTACATATATTCGCAACCAATAATTTATTTATTTCCCCAGTGATACCTATTCTTTTCATTTGCTTCCATTTCTGGCCGTTTCACATTGATAGCAGGTGCAACCAGCGGCCAATTCTGTGCAGATCGAATAAGTGCTGTGTTTGCCGCCATTACATAAAATCGTGTTCAATAAGAATGAAGAAATGTGGAATTTTTAAAGCTAAGAAGAAACTACACCTAAAGGCATTTCTTTTCGTGAGTATATTCAATAACACTACAAATATAAGTAATATTATATAAATATATATATATTATACGATTCATAGACATGTATATACATTTTGCTGTACGTTACACACACACACACGCACACACACACCTGTTTTAGAATATGAATAGATTTGTTAATTGAATATTCTTTTGGAAATTGTCACAATCAGATTCTCGTCATATATTTGAATAAAATTATATGCATTTATTACAAGCTATATCAACATTACAATAGTGTCACATTTATTAACTGAAGTTTTCATTTGAATATATATATATATATATATATATATATATATATATATATATATATATATATATATATTCATTTATTCATTTATTTATATATATATATATATATATATTGTGAAGAAATGTGTGAATTTGAAAACAGTAGGTAAGATTTTTTTCCTCAGACATTCACTTTTTATCAAATGAATTAAGACGCTTTCATGAATAGCAAGGAGTATCTTACTTGTCTTAATAATAATAATAATAATAATAATAATAATAATAATAATAATAATAATAATAATAATAATAATAATAATAATAATAATAATAATAATGATAATAATAATAATGATGATGATTGGATTACTGATGAGATAAATAAGACGGAAGAACAAGATCCTCTGTTATTCTTCGCTTCTGGCATAATATTTTCCGAAAAATTAGGAATTTAAATGCGCGTCATAGCTGCCAATATGACAGTCGTGTGACTACCCTGCAGGGAAACAACAGATAGTTGCTAAAAAAGATTTTAAAAAAAGATGATAAGAAAGTAATTCTTTGAGAAAACAGAGAAATTTCCGTGGGCTTTTTTCTCGGGTATTTGCGGAAATGAAAACATCAATTCTAATTTGACTTTGCGAGAAAAATACCGCTTAGATAGGAAAGCATCTTCAGCAGGAATCACTATGTAATGCAATTTTTTTGCATTTAACATTATCATTTTACCTCAAGGGACTATTTATGGCTATTGAGAATGCATGCCATGAGAACGAATCACTTTAGTTCTATTCCTCATCAAATAAAAATTAATGTTATCTTTAAAATAATAAGTTAAGATCGTAAGAAGTATAAAAAATGTTCTTCTCAGAAAAAAAGTACAGAGATAAATACATTGATGGATAGATAGAGAAACTGGCGGGGGGATCCATTTGATTCGGGAAGCTTGGCACCTTGTACCCTTCCTAACATTTAGCAAGACTTGTTATTGCTTAATGTCACTATAAATGCAGTAAATGGACTACTATTTACAAAGGTTAGGAGGCAAAACGAGGAAAATCCTGAAAGCCCGGGTACTATTTAATCCTGCCCAGTACTTCATTTTTACTTCAACGTACACTTCTGACTCCTCATTGGAAAAAGCATCTGATCTCTTCTGAACCCTTGAGAAAGGGAGAAATTCTCCTTAACTGTGGCCCCTTAAAGTTAGTAGTTACCAATTGATACTGGAAGAAAGTCCTATTCCACTTTTGACTGCTGTAAGAGGGGAACGTTTCTCTTCGATGCTGATCGATTAAAGTTGAAGAAGAAGCTATATCTCACTTTTGACCCTTTGAAGTAAGGGAAAAATTCTCCCTTGATTTTAAAATCCTCATGATGGGGAAAGTGTCCCATGACTATTGACCCGTAAAATGGGGGAGTTCCTTTTTTTGACGCCTAGTAATGGACAAGAAGTCTCACCTCATTCTTGACAACTATAGTAGAGGGAAACTTCTACTGCTCTTTGAACCTTTAAAGCTAGAAAAGGTTACCTTTCATCGTCGACCTGTTAATGGAGGGCAAATTCTCTCATCCCTTTTGACCTTTGGTGAGGAAGAAGTCACCTTCTTTTATTTATTCCTTAGAAGAGAAAAAAGCTCCCGCCACTTTTGACCCGATAAAACATTAGGCCTCGAGGAAAATTATATATAAACATATAAAAAAAAATTGTCTATGATCGGAAAGTAAGGCATTATTGTAGTATTGAAAAACATACCTTTAGTAAAATCGTCAATACGTTTTTTCTCAAAACTGTTTTTTTTAAAAAACATCCCTCAGTGTCCATGGAGTATGCCAGCAAATTTGGTTGTCAAGTATTTTATAGCACGACAAAACACAAAAAAATACCTACATTTTTAAATAACACATGTTTAATAGGTGCTATGTAAATATAGAATCTATCAAATTAATGTTGTTTAAAAGTATAGATATTTTTGTTTTTTCATTTTTCTGAAAATTTTTGAAGTTTTTTTCTTATATACTGTTGGAAATAAAATATTGATACAAATGCAGCGACGATAAGAGGAAAAAAACCCTCCGGAAAATTCTGTGTACTCATTCGAACCTGCACCAAGAAAAAAACATCAGAAAATTAGATAAACTTTTCAGAAAAATGAACACACAAAAAAATGTCTATACTTTTTTATATATATATGTATACAATATATATATATATATATATATATATATATATATATATATATATATATATATATATATATATATATATATATATATATATATACAGAGAAAGAGAGAGAGAGAGAAAGGGAAGGGAGAGAGAGAAAGAGAGTTTTGAAAGCTCTAAACGCTAAACACATTAAAATCTTTAAAAATTCTTTTTGTGTCACTTATGTCTCGATATCTGTTTATGTAATTCATGTAATTTTCAGTGTTTTTGCATGTTGTACACATAACATGATACGATGGTAATATTTGTTATTTCTCCTTGTTAGGATCATCATTTCTTTACCTTGTAACTGTTTCAGGGATTTCAAACAAAACAGTCACATCAAACTGTTCTTTTCCTCCTATTATCTTAATGCAAATCATCAATTGTTTTTGAAAACACAGGGTCCATTCACTTTATTAACCAAGGGAGATCAGTAGGTATAACAGACGTGACTCTTTTTTTTGTGTCGCTATCGAGTGTTCGAGTGTAAATAAAATCTGTTGTCTTGGACAGCATGCAAACCAACTTGAAATATCATACATAGGATATCAACTGCATCGAAAAAGTTCTTCGAGCTGATTTTGCTCTGACAACGACTGGATCTATCTGTCTGGGTTACCCGATTGCCCTAACGTTAGTAAAAATTCATTTAATAAAAATTACTCATTTATTCCATTCTATACTGTTGTTAACACATCCTTCAACTTTTCATAATGATTTCAATTTAGTCAAGCTGATAAGTTTTAAAGGTATCAAGTCATGGCTTCGATAAAATATATCAGATGCAATTCTACTAAACGGCGAACATAAGAAACAGCGTTGCTAAGAGGTTCAGTACTACCTATTCTGGAGTCTACAATGAAGCAACGACATATTGAATTTTAGCATTCAATCAGTATATATATATCCTCACATGACACATTTAGAGGGGTGAAACAATCAAAGAGGTGATACTAGCATGACTGTCTAAAACTTCTCTGTATCTTCTGATCCATATATTTGGGAATTCAATAAATCAAATTTTATTTAGCCTTATTAAGGGATGTGCAATCATTCGCTTTGTCCTCCACAGACCATGAATTCAAGTTTTTGTGGATCCTTCAGGACTTTTATACATGGCCATATTGGTACCCTGACCCTCTAACAGGACATTTCATTTGGAAAATGGTCAAAATTGTTGTCAACCAAAGCTGTGGAGAAGGAAATTGGCAGGTGAGAGGGGTTTGGTGAATATGAAGTATGTTCAATAATTTGGTGCAGGAAACGAACATCGTTCTGTAAATCAAACGGTTGTTCTGTTGCACTTTGTTGTTTTCAATCTTATCTTTACAAGTTCGGTGAATAATAATAATGTTCTTAGCTGTATCCTACTATTGTAGTCAAGCCTTATGCAGCATTAAACTCAAGATCAAAGTGTTATATTTGTTCTTCTCACGTCAACGAAACATAACATTGACTTCCCATTTACAAATTCAAACGTTATTATAGTTGTATTTGGATCGTTTTCTTTGTGAATTTTAATTCGATTCAATTCAATTTTTTTCAATTGTTACAAAAGAACTGGGCAAGATATTATAATAGTATTTTACTTGTTGAATATGTTTCTTGAATTTTAAGAAAATAACCAGTAAAGCAAAAAGAGGAACACACAATGATTTAATTGCAAAAATACAAAACAATAAGTTATCCTAATACAATTTTTTAATAATAATTAATGAGTGAAAAGGGAATCAAAACAGTAATTAAGAGTTATAATGAATAGAAATCAATAATTGGAATCAAATTATTTGCCTTTCTTTAACATGAATGAGGTAAACTTTAAAATTCAAAGCAGGAATACTAGATCAGTAACAACCGTTGATTAGGTTATGTTCAAATCTGCCCGGAAACCAATAATCATATCAATTCAATGGTAAACAGATACCCAAAAGTGCCTTCTTTAAATCTTTTGGGGGTAAGCAGAAAATTTGTTTGTATGAGATTAGAGCTTTCAATACACAATTGATTTTTTACATTTGGTGCTGTGAAACGATTCACGACGTGCAATGAAAAGAAAAAAAGCACAAGGAGAAATAGTTTTTCTGAATCTGAGCATGAATACTTCTGTGCTTTTTCTCATGAGCGTATTGAGAAGAAAAACAGACACCAACGATTATTGAACATATGATTTCTGCTCTGATAACATTTAAAAGCCCTGGGAAAAAATCACTAGTTAGGAGCAGAAGTTAATTTAGTATATTTTTGGATAGACATTTACCTAATTTCCGTAGGATGGACAGATTATTAAAATTCTAGATATCCTGGGGTGGGGTGGGGTTCTCAGAGTAAGGGTTACCATTGTTGTCGAATTACCACTTTGGACGTAGAATTTAGAGTGTTTATTCTTTGGCAGTTCAAAAAAACGACATTTAGCTCTATTCCTCGGTCATTCAAGCCATTTTCAAAAGGAATTCTATTTATGTTATTCAAATTAACAGTGTAACCACAGGAAATTGTTTCTAATGAGTTTTTATATAATATGACGCAATTCATAATTCATTCCGTTTGACCAAATATGTCCTTTCTAAAGAGACGAATAGACCGATAATAAACGAGATGAGAACATTGATTGAAGGCAATTATTTGGCCTTTACATTACCAGTGGATGTTCAGCTCAATAGTAAGAGCATTGCTACTTTGAAGCAACTATTCTATCGGTGGCAATTTCAATTCCTGCAGCAGTCCCATTTTTTTATTGCTTATTCTTTTAATATTGCCCCCATATATATATGACAGGATATGGATTCACTACAAACTAATGCATGTTTCTGGGCCTCATCAAGGAGTTTTTCATTTTGTTTTACTGTTTACGTTGTGTGTATATTTTTTAGAATATCTTTCAGAGTATTTCTGTTGGTGGTTGTTAGTTCCATGTCAAACTCGTAGACCTCCTATATTTAGTCCTCTCGTAAGAAATCCACAGTAACTCCTCTTGGGTTTTTAAAGATGCTTTGATTTTTATGTTATGAATGAATAGATGAATTATCAGACTATCACCTGCTTTTAGATCAGCTCAGTAGCTGTGTTGAAAATACTGGTTACTCTGATTATATAGATGTTCAGTTTCTTTTCTGTGAATTACCGAAATTTCCATCCACTGCACAATAGATGCTTCTGATGAGAGTTACGGAGAAAGAAACATAGAAGCAAGCAGAAATAGTTGTCTGTAACTTGCAATCAAAGGGTTTTTTGAATGACTGATGGGATTTTCCGACTCTCACAGTTGGATCTTTGAACAGCAATGATCGAAAATCCTGTCATCTGCAGTTAATGAATTGGTAAAGCCTTTTTCTTTCACACTGTCATCGATTATCGTTGATCTGACCAGAAGTATTTCAAGTTAAGAGGCACATAATTCACCGGGCAATAAATGAAGCCAGGAAATAATCGATCTTATTCCTTTTGACGACAGAAGACTTTTTAAAAGGAGAAGAAAGAAGCCTGCAATGTCTTTGAAGTAACTTGGTAAAAATTATTTGGAGAGTAAAACTAGTACTTGAAAAATTGAACAACGTGCATGAATATATATATATATATATATATATATATATATATATATATATATATATATATATATATATATATATATATATATACATATATATATATATATATATATATATATATATACATATATATATATATATATATATATATGTATATATATATATATATATATATAATATTTGTATATAGAGAAAGATAGGTAGATAGAAAGAGAAAGGAAAAGAGAGATTGAGACAGAAGGAGAGAGTGGGACGGCAATCATATGTAAGTGCATATAAATGTACAAGCATAATAGTTATATTTACATTTTTTGTATATTTTTCTGAAAAGTTTTAAATTTTGCAACGCAGATTTTTTTTATATATAATGATTTGAATCGGAAACTTGTAATAAGCATACGTATATGCATATACATGCATACACATACACACACAAATATATATATATATATATATATATATGTGTGTATATATATATACATATATTAGATTGTAAAAAGAATTGTGTATTTATTCAGACATCATTAAAAGACACTCCCATTTAAGACAGCTTTCAATACCATAAAAAAGGGAAAAAAATGAACAATGTATATTCAAAATTCCATGGAATTAGTGGACTATGTTGATAATGCTGGTCGAAAAAATTCATAAAATGATAATAAATCTCATCTCAGAATCCAAACAAGGACAAGGAGTGCCCGAAAGTACGCAGACTAAAACTTGATAACCGTAACAACAACAATAAAGAAACTCGTCTTTTCAATCAAAACGGTGATAACGCAATTAATTCATCGACGTAGTTTTTTGAATTCAAGTCCTCTCAAAGCTATATTATATGTTGTACATCATGTAAAAATTGCATTTTCAACTGATCATTTCGATATTCGACTGGTTGCTCACTACAGAAACTAATGCCCTTGTTATAGCTAGATTTTCTTCCAACGGTAGATGAACATACTTCATTTGAGCAGCCAAGACTGAAGGATGCTAAAAACAAAACAGAACAAACGTAATAGATCCTGCCAGTAATTAGCAGAAAGTATGAGAATCTACAGTGTTTTTTTATTTACCGGAAGCTCTGCGAGAATAGGATATTTTTATCAGCAATGTAAGTTTATGCAGAATTGATCCCATAGTTTATGTCTGCGTTGTTTCTTGAAAATTCTGACTTTTTTCAAAAGATCACTATTCTACAAATGCAAAAGAAATTACTTAATCATTTATCATACCATATTTTTGGATTTATAACCCTGCACGTGGTGTGCTGATACGTTAGCGTTACAGTTTCTATTGTATGACTCGCGAGACCTGTTCCATACATTTTCTAGACTATTGTCCTCATCTTTTTAAAAATTTCAACACAACCCTTCCTGTCGATATTCTCTGGTACAAGGGAACTGTCTCATAATTATCGTGCATACTGTTATCAAACGGTTATGGTTCCAAAAATCAGTCGACCCCAAATAAAATATTAGGACGCTCTGCCATTCTTATTTTTGATCAATACATTGCAAAGTTGGTTGTGAAAGTAGAAAAGAGATGATGAAAGATTTGAGGAGAATGAATAATGATCAGAACCAAATGGTTGTGCATGATGAGAAAAAATCATGATTATATATAATGATTGTGTTGATCAAGGAATGTGAATAAAAAGTTGGAAAGTTGCTGTATCAGTGTATCTATCCTTGTTTTCATCATTCTGTTTTGTACATTTATTCACCTTCTTCATTTGTAAGGATAGAAAGGAAATAATTGTTTATATATCATTTTAAACTTTGATGTTTTCGTTTGGAAAAAAAAGTATCATTTAACTATGTTCATGGAATATTCATTCTTATAGAGTGGATTACGTCCTATACATTTCAGAAGAATATTTTCATCTCATTATTTATTCAGGTTTATTCGAGGCTGTCAAATCAAAGTTGACTAAAATTTGATCAAGTTTGCTGTAACCGAGCTCAAATTGTTCAAGATATCGACCAGGTAACCGTCGAGGAACGTAAACTTCAGTATTTTTTAAAAAGTTCCAAAACTAAATCGAGAGCTTTGAAGGTATGGACGTTTTTTTGTGGTTGAAGACATTCAATTGAAGGAAATTATTGGGCTGGACCCTTGCCTAAAAAATTGACAGGTTGTTTCAAAGGTTGTTTGACATTTGTACCAGATTGGAAAAGCAGCAATTTAGACATGTCATGCAAATAACCCTTGATGGAATGCAGAAAGAGCTTGCATAAGACACGAATGACACAGCAAAAAATGAACAGAATTGACTACGAAACTCTACCTCACCAACTTTACTCACTAGACCTTTCTCCGACTGACATCATTCTTTAAAGTATTTCAATCCTTTCGTGTGATGGTTTTCAGCTTCCAAGCAGTAGCTCAAAACGCCTTCGAAGAATCCATTGGCCCCAGAACTCAATAATTCTCTGCATTAGGGATAAATGGACTCGTTTGTAGTTGGCAAATGTATACATTCTCAACGATTTTTTTTTGGGATCAATTAATTTCACTTTAAGCTGAGATATAAAACTTTAAATTCATTAGAGAATAACTGCAATTATTTTTCCCAGCTTAATATAAACATAGAGGATTATAATACAATCATTAAATTGATCATAGGCTGTAAATGATATGTATTTTATTCTACAAGTTATTTACTGTACCATATCATTACCTTTTCCATTTGTTGGGTAACGACTGGCACCTTCTACTTTCCTTACAAATTTATTTTGACCAGTTGAATCTTAATTTAATCATATATGCTTTTCGATTCGAGAAGAGATTTTGGTAAAAATCTTTGTCAGAACTAAGGAATGAAAGAAAAGATGAATCACATTTGGTGAATGATACCCATTACCTGGAATGTTTTGATAAAATATTCCAACTGAATGAGTTCAATAAGCTAGTCAATTTACTGGAATGTATAATTTCAAAATTTCGGAGTGAATTTTTTTCTGAAATTCTGTTTCCGCTCGGGTTCAAAGTCTATATTCATATCATTGTTACTTGTGCAGATGTCTGTCCGTCTGGCTTGCTATTCCGAACTGATATATGAAATTATGAATCACTTCGATAATCTCGATTTGAAAAGTTCAAAGTATAACCAGACAGTGCCATTAGGGAAGGGGAACGGATATCAAAGCAGCAAGAGTTCTTAGACGGATGGCCAGATGAAAAAAAAAACAACAAAAAAAATATATCATCGAATTCATTTGATTTCAATGCAACGTCGGATGTGATGCAATACCATTTTTTTATGTAAATATCAATAACATATTAATGTTAAATATATTTGCAAATTCAAAAACACATAAAAGACAAACACGAGAACATGAACACTGAAACTGACATGGATTCTGCTTTTTGTCTGTGGAATTGCATTTATATTAACTTAAAGATTCGAATTCTGTATATTTCTTGATTTGATACGAAAACACGAAAAAAGTGTTACCAATCATTCTCTAAGGGTTTTATGTAAGTAGGGAATTTTTTTTACGCGCCTCAAACTGTGATAGAAACATTTTGGATGGAACATCCTCTATCACAGTCGCTGGTCAACTTCAACCGAATTCGCTCTTGTAAAGTTGTGCGTTTGTAAAATTAATGATCGCAATGTTCTCAACACAAGATGCTGTTTATTTTCGCCTTTCCTTCTTGGTTACTGGCCAATATAAAATGAAAAAAAAATATGCAAAAATCAGTAGAGAAAAAGCAAATTGAAGCAAAATTAGATGATTACATTTAATTTCTCAAATGCAACTTATTTGGTCTGGGACTGACTGCGAATGAAATTTCCTTGGCTATTAATAATTCAATTTGAGTAATCATAATTAAAGATGTTATACATTTTATGGACCACTCCGTTGAAAAAAAAAGACGATGTTCTGGAAGATAGTTCGGTGCAGACAGAAATATATATATATATATATATATATATATATATATATATATATATATATATATATATATATATATATGTGTGTAAGAAATGGATTAATTCGATCCGAAAGAATGATGAAAAGATGATAATATCATTTGAAATGATATCCCGTTATTACACGATAAATGTACCATCTGTTCTATACAACGTAGATTGAATAAACAGCTAAAGTGGGGCTGGTGGAGGAATTGAACCTGTGAGTAATGTTTTTCAAAAGGTCAATAACTAAGTTCATGATTACATCCAAAATACAAATTCAGTGACCGGTAAATTCCCTATGATAAATTCCTCCATGGGAAATCCTCTCACCAAAATTTTTCCACGAATATTTTCCCCACAGCACAAAATTCCACGTGAGGTACGTCTATATTCGATGCTATTTTTATCAGATTGTAGAAAATGGAGTCACCAATAATATCCCTTTAGATGTGGTGTGGGAGATTTCCATTAGAAAAAAATCATTATGCTTCTTAGAAAAAGATTTGTATAGTCTATATGGCTTGTCGAGAAATGTTTTTGTTTAAAACTCAGCCAATACACATGTTGGTGATTCGTCATTTTCAATTTATATTTTGTTCATGTAAGTGACGCAGAAATACGAACAGTAATGGAAGATGTGGAAGTTGCTTTGGGAATGCATTACTTTGAATATCCAAGAAACTAGATCATCAAGATGGATCGTTGATTTTTAAGCGAAATTCAATATAGAATTAGCCAGAAATGCTTAAGTATTGTTCAATCAATGGGTCATAAAAAGGCAAAATTCTTGATTATCACACAAAATCTTCGAGCCTTCATCTTGAATTGAAAGTTACGCGGTTACTATTATTTCTGTTTATTTTTAATTCATTTTTTTTTCAAATTACTTTGTACGGAAAATTTACCGTGATGGAATTTACCATGGTAAAATTTAACTCTGGCTCAATAGACATTCGGCAATTTTCGGTGTAGGAATTTACCCAGGACCTTATATACCACCCAGAAATTATTGCAGCAAACAAGCATCCAAAAATTCTGGAATGACAATTACTTATTCCAGGTCTGATCGGAAAGTAAATAAATAGATAAACAATTATACGATTCCTTCCTCCGGGCAGAACCAGATTGAAGCAACTGGAAGCCCAATAACAATTCCACATAATCAGAAAATACAAGGCGAAGTATAAATATATGGGGAAGGTGACAATATATAAGTGAGCGTGTATGTGTAATAATCATTATATCAATACTAGGACATCAATATTTTCCATTTCTGATTGGATAACATCGATTTTCAATGACATGATTGAACTTATTGGCAAAGGCCACTAAGTGGTGTTTGGTGATGAGTATGTCACTTGAATATGTCTTTCGAAGGGAAAATTAGTTTCGATAGTTGATCATTACCACTGATATAGAAGATGGTAAATGCCCTTGTCCAGCAGTGAACTTATGATGGCTGATGTTTATGATGATGATTATTGGTTATGATTGTAATCCTCCTGGAAAGAAACTCATATATATATATATATATATATATATATATATACATATATATATATATATATATATATATATATATATATATATATATATATATATTTTTTTTTTTTCCTTCTCTGAAGTCATTCCAGTTCTAAATATGTGTATGTATTTTGTGGTGCCGTTCTCCCGTCTCTCTTTATGAATATATGTATATGTGACAAATATGTTGGTATCATATTATGGTTAATCCTCCAATATGGAAGTAAAATGACAATATTATGAGGCATTAAGAGACAAATGATCCTTTATTTCGATGTTCAACTCATGAGAGCTTTCGTCAGAAAATAAACAAGTTTGTGTAGCAAATCCATTCTCTTCTATGTATACAGCTCTACTCTAAACCAACTCCACTCTCATATATCCCTGATATACTGTACTGTGATCTCGATATGAGATTAAGCATAATTCTCTCATGTGCACGTTGCATACTTCTCAGTTTGTGGGTCTGTCTCTTGATTAAGTTCCATGTTTCAGCTCCATAATTGACTATCGAGAGAACGCATTGGTTGTATACTCTTCTTTTTAGGATCTCATCGATATTCTTTGTCCTTAGTAGATGCATAGGTCTACCTTTCAAAGACATGCATCTTCTCTCTTGAGAGTTATGTCCTTATTCTCAATATGATTGTTGCACATGATTTTCGTTTTACTGAAGTTCATGTGTAGGCAGAAATTTTTGCTTCCTTTGTTAAGTTCATTTACTATCAGTCGGAGGTCGTGTAGGTTTTCTGTGAAAAGGACGATGATGTTTGCAAATCTACAATTATTCAGATATCTGAGGTCTATTTTGATTCCTCTATTTTCCCAGTCCAGGTCTCGGAAGATCATTCTCAAAGAAGGCTTCAAAGAAGTTGGGTGAGCTGGTATCACTTTGTGTTACTCCTTTTGGAGCTGGAATGGTTCAGAGTCCTTATGTAGGCTGATGACAGAGTTGCAGGTATAGTATATATGTTAAGTAATTATATAGCTGTATCTTACTACATCTATCATCAACTAAATTTCCTTTTTTCAATTCTAATTCATCCTTGTACAAATCCAAAGTTATCCCTCTTAATTTTGACGAAGATAGCAAAATTCCCACGTTTAGCCAAGGTTTTGACCGAAAAATATCTTTCCAATTTCTGTCAAGAATGCCATCAGACAACTAAAATGTTATTTGCAGAAGACCCAATAAAGTCTTCAGGCATCACATTCGATTCTGCATAGGTTAAAACGTCCCTAAACGCCATTGCATGACTACATGGCCTTTACCACCAATTGGGCATTTGGTTGGACGATACATGACTTTGAATTAGAATTTTTGGATCGTTTTAAGACAAAAACTCAATTTTTATGAAATTAAGCACAATAGGGAAGGCAACGTATAGCGTTTATCTTGCAATGTGCTATTTTTGAGGCTGCAGCCAGTATCTCTAATAAGGTAGAATCATGCCCTTGAAAAATTGTACCTTATTACAACTGATTTTTCTCAAATGAGAGCCAACTTGTGCTATGGAGGGGTATGAAGAGTACCCTGTCTTTTTTACATTTCTGATTTTAATTGATCAGAATCAATAATTGAATCAATGGATGTTTAAAAATATGAATAAACGATTTTGTTGAAGTCTGACAGATATTTTTCTGAATGTATACAGAAAATACATGAAAATTTAAACAGTACGAAACACGTAAATTGTGGATATGTGTAGCTTCTGTTTTTAATCATTTAACTGGAAGCCTGGTAGAGCTTCCGTCTAAATGTGCCTTTATGACAGTTGATGACAAAGTCTTGTTTTTTGTTGCATAAATCTGCTTTGTGATCATAGTAAGTCTAAAGATTGGTGGAGACCACTACTTTATATCTACAAATTCCTTATGGTCACTTTTTTGCTGGATGTAGGTTCACCAAAGAGTTCTGACGAAGATTTTCGCTGTCTTTGCTATTTCAGAAATCGACACAGAGCTTTGTGCTTGTAAGACAGGCGTGCTAACCATTTAAGCATTCTTTGGTGAAGGCTTTTTTACATATGTTCAATTCGTAAAATCACAATATAAAAACGTTTCACATTTCATACTGCAATATCCAGGAAAAAAGGTTGAAAGTTCGATGTGCAGGGTGTTGATAGATTTGATATCATTATTATGACAATAGTACTCAGAGTTATTACGAACGTTGCTCTTCCATTTAACTCTTTTCTGAGTTTGTTCCCGAGTGGTTTTGTGAATGTCCACGTTTTGCATTCTCACGTCATAGTAGGTATTCAACAATAAGCCATGATAACACCGGGAAATAATCCACAAAAATATCGTTGGATCAAAAAATTCTAAATGATGAACCGAATCACCTATTTATAACCGTACTTGCAGTGGTTACTTAACAGCTGATACTTACTTGGCTCAATTTGAGGCTATCCAGTGAAAAGGGTGCGCACACAAGTTTTGGAATCGGCATTTTAAGGGAATCAATATGAACAAAAAGGCTAGTTACCTAAGATGATCGAGTGGCTAATGAATATACTTATCAGCATTATAGTAACATAATCATACCTATTGAAAATAATCTAATCTTATAATATTACAATTCTTCTACAAGGAATAGTGAAGTTCAATTTAATTGAATAAGAAACTAACTAAAATAGTTCAATATGAAAAAAATAAAAACATTAATTAAAAAATATTGATAGATACTATCAATTTTGTATTATAACAAAATATACCAATACATTGAATTACCTATAAGTCATAGTCTGTAGTGAAATTGTCTTCGGACAATTTGAGATCCATGTTTACACAAGCATTCTGTGTGCATATAATTTGTCACATAGGTTCAGCTTAATGCATACTTGGATAAAACACACACACACACACACACACATAAATATACATATATATATATATATATATATATATATATATATATATATATGTGTGTGTGTGTGTGTGTGTGTGTGTGTACGTGTGTGTGTTTTCTGTGTGTGTATGTTGTACCTAATCTGATCCGATGTTATGATTGGCCTTCCAAGGAGATCTAGTATGGGTGAATCTATTTTTGCACAGAATCTGGGCTCATTCAAATTTTGAACTCTGACTATTGACGCTGCAGGTGGACAAACTATTTTTACCTGCTTAGAATAAAGGGAAAAAGAGAGGGAGAGAGGGAGAGAGAAAAGGAGAGATAGAAGCATTCTTTGCTTCGATTTGAACATAAACTTCTTTCTCGTAGTTTAAATTGGGTTCCATTCATTCTGAAAGAGCTTAACCAATTATGAGAATTCCTTACCCAGATGAAAGATCTGAACTTTTATCGTCCAGATTAAGGAACGATTTCCATTATATTGTGCGTTGCTGCATTAGATTTGGGATTTATTTCCATACCTTGACGCGACAGGAACACTTGATAGCTATCGGCGCCCCGGTGTCCAGAGAGGACCCGATATAACTCGTCAATCAGTTGATTGTGTTGTCTCTATCAGTGAGCTTACAGCTGCAGGAAATTGTTATAGCAGCTCACGAAGAAAAATAGTTGAATAAGAAGTAAAAAAGTAATTGAAAGGGAGAGGAAAAAGCAAAAAGTATCCGTATCGGTTTCATATATGTATTTTTTATATAAAGTTGATGGAAAGGTCAAGGAAAGCAGAACAAATGTATGGATATCGAATGATTTGGTTGAGATAGAAAGGGAAGAACAATATTACTGGGAACGATGAAAACAGGGCATACGTAAATGAAATATCTTCAGACAGAAGGTTGATCGTCCTCGAGAGGACTTTATTATAAAGTTTTTGTACTTCATACTTGCTTAGAAAGAAGGTTGATTCTGTTGAAGTGTTCGACAGCTATCAAATACAAAGATATGATACCCGAAATAAGATCACACACACACACACACACACACACACACACACACATATATATATATATATATATATATATATATATATATATATATATATATATATATATCATCCTGAATAATATTTTTTTCAGGAATAAATCTGACAAATTTTTGTGAAAAAAGTATGGTGGAGTTGAAGCTTTAAAATGTTTTCGTTGAATTAAAAGGGCTCATATCCATCTATTTATCTATCTATCTATCTATTCATTTATCTATATATGTATATATATATACGTATATTATCAGCCATTATGATTCCTTTGTTAGACAAAAATCTTTCTCGTCTCCTTGACATGTCATAACAAGTATGATCGCATTAATCTTCATCACGGACTCCTGGTAAATCTTTCTATTTAGTCTCCCAATGTTTTATCCGGTCTTTTACTTTGGTTTCTGTCTCACAGGCACCACACGGTTTGCCCTGTGCTCCATCTGTTACCTCTCCTTTTTAATGTATGCCCAGTCCATATTTGTTGCTTTATTACTTGTACGATATCCTCCATCCTGGATCAATGATGACTTCCTCTCTTGCTTTTCAATACGTCATATCTATGCCGGATAGTTTTCAGCCAGTTGATAAGCACCGTATTATTCCAGTTTAATGATTGTTCTCTGTCCTTATTGCCTGATCGAGATGAACGTATTCCTTAACTCCATCAAGGGCTCTAACGTGAATTCCTTTGGTTTTTGTCATTGGGTATTATTTTTGACATATTTACCCCTTTTTTTGGCTGTCTCTATTTATATCATTCAAAATGCTCGGTAGATCCTTTGCAGCTTTTTGATGTTAATGCATTATCATCACAGTACATCAAATTGTCTATGTTTATTCCAAGCCTGTTCTTTGGGATGTGCTTTTAAGTTTTGGTGATATCATTTTCCAAATTTTTTTTGAGTATCTAATGAATCTAATGCAAAATTCAAGGCTAAAACCAAGAAATCTCCTCAGAACATTAGCTTAGCATCCACTTATAGATAACTCCAACACCAAAACCGTACCTCTTAACAAGTAACCACAAGCCTTTTACACACAGTACAAACTTAACAATCAAATAACAATAAGACAAAAGAAAAAACATCCTACAATAGCAACATCCTCACTAATATCCCCCAAATCCCCAAATAGAAATCTAAAAAATATATTATCATTTGCCTGGAAATGCCAAAACAAGGCAGGAGCATCAATGTGTTTGTGCAGCAAAACTACATTCTACTATATATATATATATATATATATATATATATGAACATACAAAGAAAATAAGTCAGAAAGAAAGGGGGCATCTGTACATATAAGAAACTGTCTGCTGAAACTGTTAGCATAGATTTGTTCATCTTTTCTCGATCTGTGTGGCTGTTTGGCTATGTATTTTTCGCGTGTTCGGTCTGCATCAATCGGACTATAGGGCATAGCAATCGAGCATCTACTCTTTATAGTTGAAAAATATTTCACCCCATTAAAAATGAACGTGTGTAGGACATTGATCCCTTTCATTTCCTCCGACGGCATGTAGGCTTGTTTTCTGAAAATTTCGGACATTTTTAGTGACCAAGGCCCAGTATTACGTTGAAGAAATGGCTTATTTATTGATAATCCTTTTTGGAAAACTGTCAAACGACGTTCATCACGTGACAGCTTCCATTGCGTGACAAACTGGATTTGTTTTTTCTATCTAGTAATCTTTTGTCGATGAATGGACTTTCAATTCATTCATTCGTATTGCTCATTGATATCATCGAAAATCTCGTATTCTACCTTTGTTTAAGAACAGAACAGTGTCTCATTTGACTTTGTCTTTTGTGTGATTCTCTTCTATGCAAAACATTGAATGGAGTCAGGGATTATTAACTTTTCTCTACTCTTGTAGATCCGTGGTACAGAGAGCAAGGAATTGTCATTAGCTGAAATGCTAAATTATGAAACCAACCTGAGGGATCAATCGAGGAAAGACATTGGTGGTTCAAAAACTTGATGCTAATCTAAGGGATATTGCTTCCATGTGCCTATCATCAGAAACAATATGACAACAATTTCCTCCAATGCTCGAGTCATTCTGTTGTTTGATCTCCCTTCTCTAAATTGGAATGACAGAACTAATGGATGGCTGGAGAGGTTTTGAAAAGAATTCTGGTAGTATTCAGCATGAACACTTCAGGGACCCTGATTGGACGGTGTAATTATCTGAATAGATAGCTCATCCACAAATCGCAGTGGAAGCCAACTCCAGATTCATCCATTTATGTGTGTATTAATTTATCTACATAGACTCATACACTCACATACATAGATAGGAAAGGTAATGATGACAGAGAATGACGATATGAAACTGGATAAATATGTGAGTTTACTTCAGAAATAAGACAAAGCTTTATTCGCTGCAAAAGGGTATTAACATGAATATAACAAAACAGTTAGGTGCAATTGAATAACTTATTCCGGTTACCCTTTGAAAATCTCTGTGCAATGCGTGTGTTGTGATTAGGATGCACTTTGTAATTATTGCCAGTAATCTGTTTCTCATAGTATCCTGCACGAATAAGACTTCAAAGAAGATTGGGAGGCGACTAAAATGATGCAATGAATTCCAAACAAATCACACTGACAAAATGGCAGCGAATCAAGTTTGATACTCAGTGAGCGTTCCACAAAGCCAAGCTCCTTAAGGGTGATAAAGCGTAGCGTATTTGTTAGTCATCGATTAAACTACGACCGTATTGAATTTTTGAAATACAAATGCAAAATTGTTGAATTAACGGCCTTGACTAGGGGTTGTCAATAGAGTCTTGACTGCAATTACTCTTGTCGTGAATTTGATCCTGATTGAATGCCTTGCTTTCTTTGCCTGAATCGACGTTTTGGTTAAAACTTAGAAAAATAAAGATTCAATAATTTTTCGATAACCATTGATGTTGGAATATTTGTGTTCAGCCATAGATTGATTTATGAGTCTGGTAAACATTTGCAATGATTCTCCATTGTTTCCTCAGTGAAATAAACTTTGGGAACATTACTCACAGAAAATAATAATACACACCAACTTTGAGCGTCTTGACGTGTTATAATGGAAAGTGACTTAGTTTGACAGACTGTCTATAGCCTAGTAAGTTCAATCATCCTTGGGAACACCAATCGTGAGGAAGCTAGTTATGCAGTTTATTCTGCAAGTTTAGTTAGATTGGTCTTTAAATGAGTGCCACACCCTGAGGGCCTTGTGCCAAGCTAATCTTAAATTGATAAATCATATCGCTGCATTATTTAAGAAGTCTCATCGGACACGGCCTTCGACGACCCTGTCGCGAAAATTCAGTTAGTTAAGTAGTAAATACTATCCTGACTACTGCTCTAATACTATAACTATTTGGGTTAAGTGTAATTTATAGCTGTGGTATATATCGCATGGGAGCGATAGTTTGCAAACTAATAAAGCAGACGATTTTTTCTGTACTTAATCTTGAATTGTTGGCCCATATATAAAAAACATGCATAAGACTTAGCTGGTCTTTGTAAATACTCAGTAACTGAGCTAAAATATGGAACCTAACAAAAAGATTTACCCTCAAACCGGAAACCATGCTATGTGCACAGAAGATAATCATGCTCAATTAAATATGAAGCATACACAAAACAACGCAGTATATTAAAGAGAGAACGGGTGTCAGGGATATCACAAAATCCATTACGAAACTCAAATGGCAATGGGCTCATCATGTTATAAGAATATCAGACGAATGATTGACATCACAACTCACAACGAGGACCCCAAGAGAGCAGAATATGAGATGGCATGACGGAGAAGACATGTTTAGGAAGTATTGGCTCCATGACGCCCACGATAGAGATCTATGGAAATTCTGGGGAAACGTCATGTCCAAATATGTCGTTTAAAGCAATTTCCACAAAAGAAGACACGTATCTTCGAATATCTTGCTTGAATGTTTCGCTATAATAAAAGCGATATTCAAAATTAAAGCCATTCTTATCGCATTGGCATATGAAGTATTATTTATGCAATTATCATTCTTGTGTAATTTATTAGTCTTATATCCATCGACCCGATGGAGACACAGGTCGATATCACAATGAACAAGTAGCAACGACAGACTTTGAACCAAGGAAGGGAGGATATCAGATCTGACGGTTATAGGAATGACAAAAGCATAGTTACGTGAATCAGAATGGGATAGATACTTGAAAACGGACCGGAGAATCCCATTTATAATATAATCAACAACATGTCTCTTAAATTCAGCCGAAGTAGAAGACATTCCACCGACAAAGTCAGTTACGATGAGATTTTCAAGATTCAAACACTGAGAGCTGTGATCCAATGAATAGCACTCTCTTCCCCTATCAACCCGTCTTTGTGTCTCTATACCTCTCTCTCTCTCTCTTATATATATATATATATATATATATATATATATATATATATATATATATATATATATATATATATATATATTTATATATTTATATATATATATATCAAGAAATTGATGCACAGCTGCACTATATTAGATTGAAATGATATGCAGTCATTACACAGTTAATTTATCACTTGGTTTGGACTACGTAAATAGAATAAACAAACTGAAGAGAAAAATCTCCCGTCAAAGTGAATGGTATTTTTTTGTTTTTACATAATATACACGTTTAATATGTACTGATAGATATTGTTTTATTTACATATTCATGCATATTCGATGGGTATATATATATATATGTATATATATATATATATATATATATATATATATATATATATATATATATATATATACACACACACACACACATATGTATGTATACTTTATATGCATAAAAATATGAATACTTACCTATATAGAAGTACACACATATATTCATGTTCCACAAACGTATGTAAATTATTTTTTGATGTTAAAAAAATCTACATACACGTCTATCACTATCTCCCTCTCTCTCTCTTTCTCTCTCTCTCTCTCTCTCTCTACATATATATATATATATATATATATATATATATATATATATTCGAGGAAGGTTCCCCTTATCCTTGTGGTTCATGCTTCGCTTGGACTCGTACAAAATGCTTTATCATCTATTATCATCACCATCTATTATAAGTCCTCTGCTTGACAAAAGCCTTTCTCATCTTCTCAATCGGCAACCACAACTGCATTGATTTCTGCAATGCATTATGCATCATTACATATCAACCCTCAATCTTGTATCTTGTCTTTACCTACTGTGTTAAATGTTGAATGGGCACCATTAGGTTACCTTATTTCTCTTTCATTCTTTCTCTCACTCTTTCTCTCTTGCTACATATAGATAGAGAGATGAATCAATAGACATACATATAGAGAGAGATATGTTTAGGTATTCGGTGTTGTGTTAGGGAAAAAAGAAACTTGAATAAACCTCGTTACTTGCAGATAGTATTGATTTCGAGTACAATTTGAATGATAGTCCAATCTTCATCGCAGTCATTCATTCAGTTCTCTTTCAAAGCAAAATGTTCTCAAGAATCATGAATTATGTCCAAAAATATCCTCTTCGGAGCGAAATAATTAAAATCAATTTCAAATAGATGCCTCTACGATGTTCCCAGATAAATATTCATTTCGTATTTTAAAAAAATGAAATGAATTCTAAACCTTTTTTTCAGAAATTAGGTTTGCATATCAAATTCTCAATGCTTCGTCATAGAAACACACAAAGACTCAAACAATATTTCCTCTTCTCTCTTCCTTATATATGTATATATAAGACAGACTTATTAAATATAAAAAAAAGAAGTACAAGTCAAGTGTCAGCACCGCACGAAATCTCTATAGAAAACCATAATTCGATGCCTCCATATACAAGTATTCAAAAATGAATCATCTTTGCTATGTTTTTCTCCTTTTCTTCTTTTTCTTCTCCTTCCTCTTCTTCTTATTATTATCATTAATACCTCCATAATCATCATTATTATTATTATTATGATTATCATTATCATTATTATTATTAAAAACATTCACACCAAACTGATAGATCATGACATAATGATGATAGTTATAATAATGTCTGAAACATCCCAGATACGGACCCCATCGTTTTTAACAACATCCTACCGGTTCTCTTTCTCAAAGAGTGATAAATAAAATAAACAAGAAAATACAAATAACAATAATATATATATATATATGCGTGTGTGTGTGTGTATGTGTGTGTGCGTGTGTGTCTGTCTATGCAGTCACCTAAACTGATTGTCAAGAATCGCTTACTGACAGCATATGGAGGGTGGCTATTGACATCTCACTGAGAAGTTTTCGTTTCCAACACGTCATTCAGATGTGAAATTCTACAGCCTTACTTTGGCCGAATTCTAGCCTTTCTAAATTATTCATCATCTTCAAATCCAAGCAAAATACAGAGGGAAGCTAATGCCTTGGTAGATTGCTTTTAGTTTGAGATGTCGAAAAGTGTCCTGGATCTCGCCACCATTTCCGTTGTTCCCGATTCTTGTAATAAATACGTCACTACTAACTATTTTGTCGAACAAGAAGAGGAAGAAAAGTGTTAAAATACTGACCAATATTCCTCACTCTAATTTCTTTTGTAAGCAATCTTCCAAATTTTTGATTTTCCCCAAATATTGTATATAATGCAATATAGTTGACTTCTTGCATAACCATGAAGCACTGAGTACAAACATTAATAATAAAGAGGATTATATTTCTTTAACACTGTGCATTGGGAATTCATGCATCAGCCTGATAATGTAAGAAATCGGAAAATATTTGCAAATAAAAAAAGATAAAAGAACGATCCATGAATAAATGAAACGCTGTTTGGATTTTTTCCATTCTATATCTTTATATCTTTGATCCATCATCATGTCTGTCAGCTTGTATGCCGATCACGCAGTGCCATTTACCTATGTTTCTGGTCACATAGTAAGGAAATCCAGATGAGACGACACAAGCATAATTGTGAAGAAAACTTCTCATAAAAGAAACTGAATCATTATTAATGATTGTTCGGAGCCGTACGAATTACATAAAACCAAGTTACAGGCAGGCAAATGTAATCTGCGTGGAAATGCAGATGAGGCCATCAATCATTTAAAAATCCAATGCATCAAGTTAGTCAAGAGCGAATACAAGAATATTCATCGCTAAATGTGAGCCGTGCACACAAACAGGATCTGATCATGCAAACCAATCATAGACACAAAAACCAAAATGTATCAGAGAACAACAACCATGAAACGCCTTTGACTTCGGGGTAGGGGCTGAAATGCCAGATGCAATCATCAAAAACAGGGGAGGGATTGTCAGGTAGTGAATGTGGAAATTCAAGGAGATCGCGCAGTGAAAGTGAAAGAACGTGAATAACTGAACAAAGAGGTAGGGTTAATCAAACAATATAAACTGTCACGTGAGTAACGTCTTTTGGCAGCATGCTGTGTAAGGGATGATCAATTGAAACCGGAAATTGAGGTGAACAATGAATTTGTTACTATCATCACATTTGGTTGGATAATGTTCACCAAGGGAGGTCCGAATTTTCAAAAATAATTTACAATATTTTCTGCAATCAATAAAGAGTAAACGTCTGGATTTTCAGTCCTTTAGCTTCATTGATGCAGTCTGAACACGTGATATATAAATAGCCAACCAGCTGGCGATACCAACATGGAAGTGAAGAAAGAGATCTGACAGAATTGGTGACAATGTTATTTGACAGTTCCTGATTCCCACGAGTAGACTGACAATAATTCTGAACGTGGAAGCAATCAAATAGAAACATCTGCATTCTAAGGAATCTAAATGTTATTATTCGACCTACAAGAAAAGAGTGCCCAAGGAATTGAAATATTTTTAGAAGGGGTCTCCTGAAGTACTGATGCCAATTTCCAAGTCTTTATGCAAAACATCAAGGCCAGTAACTCAAAAACACATGAATAATACATGATCATATGAAAAAGGATAGAACCCTTTACCATCTTTGAAGGCTACACTTGTTCATTATTCAAGACAGGGTTGGAGAATTTAGGAAACCTGAACTTTCTTAATCATTAGTGTATTGTATCCGTGATTATTGGTGTTAATACACCGTGACTTAGATATAAGAAACCGAGGCCGATAGAACACAAGATATAGAGATGAACTAGACAAATTCAGGAAATACTGGCACCACGATGTCCATGATAGGGAATTGTGGCAAATCCTGGGGAAGGACTATGTTCAACGACGGACGTTAAAAGACTGATGATGATGACTTAAATATAATCTGTCAGGCAGTAAATATTGCTATTCAAGCAGACCACTGAGTGAAACTCAAAGAATATGAAAAGCCAGGAGATTTGTCTCCGTCCTAACGTTTGCATCAGATTCTAGTTGTGTGCAAAATTCAACGAATATGAAATTTTTATGAGCATCAAACAGGACTTTAAGTGGATGTCGAAAATAAGGAGAAAAAGATGGCTGTAACCAGGTTAAAGACTACTTTGAACACAACTGTTCCAGCCACTGAGTCGAATGAGAGAAATACAACATTATTGGGGATGGTACCAAAGTAGATTTTTTAGTATGGACGGCTAGGGTTGAGAAGAGATTGCAGAGATAGAGAAAAGAAAGAGATTTTTAGTAAGAGAAAAAAAAGTAATAAATAAAATGATTGTGACACCAGATAATTCAATCTACCGTCCATAACCTTCTATTTCTTCTTTCATTCTCTCCTCTTTCCCCCTTGCTTTGTCTGTTTCACTATTTTTTCTTCTTCTCTATCTCCCCCTACCGTATTTCCTATTTTTTCATTGATTGATGACGTACAAATAAAATATGTCTCTTTCTCTTCCTTTCTGTGTCTATCAATTATTTTAAGCTTTCCACTTTTTAGAGTTAACTGGAAGTCTGAAATTCAAAGAAATTCAACTGTGTAGGAATATGACAAAAAAATAGGATTTAGAATTCCGACAAATCAACATACCAAATAAAGAAACGAAATTTAGTTGTAATTGAATTGGAAAAAAAACCGTTGAGAAGCTTTTTCTCCAATGATATTTCAATGATAGTTTTTGATCCATCTTACTGTTGCTGCTAGTTGAAGCATAGTCGCAATTGTTGATTGATTACTAGTATTACTAGATATTATTGGTGTTTCATTTTAGCTCTTCTTGTTTTGTTATAACTTTTACTCTAACTTATCATTGTTGCTTTGCATATAAAATATTTCCAATAATAATCTTATATTAATAATTTTACCTCAACTTAATAGTGCTGCTTCTTGCTTAAAACATTTTAATCAATATTTTTATTACCAGTTCTACTCCTTCTTATCATCGTAACTTTTTGACCAAGAATGTTTAGTAGTATAATTTATTGTTAGTTTAACTCCTTATTATTGTTAGATATAGCCATTTCACTAGTATGGTTTTATTACTGAGGGATGCCAGTAAGGATAATGATAAAGTGATAGTTATGCCACGTTTTTTTCTTTTTCAAAGAGAAGAACAAGATAACTTTTTCAAACAGAAAATTCTGTAGCTTTCTGCATAGTTCTCATTTCATCTGAACTAATTAAGTAAATAAGGAAAAAGGCTGAGAGATGGGTGGAGCGAACTAATGAAGCAGTTGATTGGACGTTAATTATCTAGGAAGAACGTTCATTAGCCAATCCCACAGCAGCAAGCACGGAAATTTGTCATATGATCAGTGCTCTCTTCTTGCTATGAGCACTTCTCACAGCTTTGAGTTTTAAAAAAAAGTAGTAAAAGAGAGGTGAGTCTCTTGATTGGCTGAGTTGGCTTCTTGATTAGCCATTCATAGCACGATTAAGGGCAATTGACTGCTAATTCCAGACGCGTTAGTTCTCATCATGGAATATTGATTTGACAAAACTAAAAAATAAAAAATAAAAAAGGTCTGGTTACTCACTCAATAGAAACCATAACTTGACCAATATCTTCCAGCAACATTCTGTATCGGTGGTGATCAATGGAAACATTTGAAAAAAGGGGTGACCAATGGGCAAGTTAATTCTCTCCCCTTTTGTTGGGCAGAAATCACTGATAAATCCAATTTTCGAATATATGAGTGTGATTGCATTTTAACACGAATAAAGGATCAATTTATCATCCATTTTTATTAACAAATTGACTCTCCCGAGGAACCCTTATCTAAGCAGAGGCTTAAAAAAGAATATTTGAATAAATGTTCAAATGCTCAGCTGCCATTAGATCCATCAATCCTGCCTGTGCACATGATACATTTATACAACTTTTTACCTTATGTGAATCACTGCAATAGAAATACGCAACCCTTGATTGCGTTTCTGTATTGAATGAGAAAAACATTATCCTGTGAATACAATTTTGCGACAAAATATATTCAACAATCATGTTTCAATAAGTATAAGGTGTAATTGTGGACGATACATGGTAAAATACGGTACATGCATACATGCCAACCCTTATGTTGCCAGTTTTGGAGATAATTTTTATTAACAGTTTCTGATAAATAAAAGTAAGATATCGCCATCAATGTAAAACAAGTGAATTTATTGCAAAAATACCTTCAAAACAATGTATGAATTTTGATTCATGTACTTGCAAACTCTGCTCAACATTTATTTGTGAAGGCAGGTACGTATCGAAAGGTTGGATTTGTCTTCATGGCTTGATTTCCCCAGGATTCAGGTTTTGTTGTCTGACATACTGCAATGATTAGAGATTGTAGGTTCTCAGAGATCATCCTGTTAGGTGGAGTGGTTTCAAAACGAAGTGGTATCGCGGGAGAGATACAGGGACCTCTTGAAAATGACCATCATTTCTTTTGGAATCGACTATGGCCAATGGGTTACTGAGGTTGCCCACAGAAAAACATGGAGACATAAGGTCTTCAGGGCAAAGAAAGTGCAGAGTTGGAAAAAGATGAGGGAACGACGTAATAACCGGTTGCCAGAAATTCTGAAACCAATATGGAAAGATTTGTCAATGCTGCAGGTCATCGGCGGACCCAGAATAGACATAGTCGTTCTTAACACAATTATTGTGATGATATCCAGTTACTTCTGGCTTTTACAGGCCATTGTCTCCCGCCTGTTCAGAAAGACGATATCATTTTAGATGTCTTATTTACAAGAATGCATTTATACTAGGCTTTTTCTTAAATGTTCGAATGATTGTCACTTGTGATCGAAAACCCTTTTCTATTATATATAAAACTTTATCCAATTTTTAAAAGATTATTACTGTTAAAAAAAGATTCAGAAGATATCATGGAATAAATATACTTTTGTTTGATATATACAAACGGAATTATTTGTAATAGAATCATTTTTTTTAGATATCTAAGAGAAATACGATGAAAAATCAATCAGATTTTTTGAGGGTATTAAAAGCATTTCAACCATTGGATTTTTTCATCAACAATCTGAGTACGTTTTCTTCGCATCCATCGAATGTCAATTCTATTGTTAAATATTTTTTTGGTATAAAAAATATCAAATGCTTTTTTTTAATCTTATTTAATCATTTACTATAATTCAAACGCTTCATAATTTAAACTTTTTGACGGAAGTTTACTTAACTGAGAGTTTTTTTTACCTGTCAATAGGTGGCCAATATTTTTATTACATATTTGCAACGTTTAGCACTCATATTTCGGAATTTTGATTTCGTCGACTTCATTTATAGTGAAAATATCTACTGTTAGTTCATGATTGAAATTTTCATTTCGTATTCTTGGTCCTAATTTACATCTTACGAATGGTTTAATTTCTTCTTTCCTCAATTCATTTGGTATAGTTTTTAGAATGTCCTTGTGATTACAGATTTTAGGTAAATTTATATTATCAAGTCTTTTACCTTCATTAAAAAAACAAAAACGATACATTCAGAACAAAATATACTTTCCTCTTTCTCTATCGTTAGTCTACTTTTCACAAAGATCATCACCAACTGAATCACGAAAACACTCGATGAAAGCCAACCACGTAAACAAGTTGGCTTTAAAAGAAGCTACTCGACTATGTACCACAAGCACTCGATAAATCAACTGAGAGAAAAAGCAGAATATAAACTACCACTCGCCGTAGCAGTTATCGACTTCAAAAAGGCGTTTGATTCAGTAGAAATCCCTAAGATCATGGAGGCCATCAGTCGACAAGGTGTAGATCCAGTGTATGTTGAAGTGCAGAAACATATATACAATCATGGCAGCTCATTTATCAGGTTACATAAAGACTCAGACCCCTTTCAGCTCCAGAGAGGATAAAGACAAAGTGATACCAACTCACTTAAACTCTTCACGACCTGCCTCTAGATGATCTTCAGAAGGCTAGACTGGGAGAGTAAAGGAATTTTCGCAGAGAACCTACACGACCTCCAATTAATGATAAATGAACTAAATGAAGAGAGCAAGAAAATCGGCCTACACATGAACTTCAGCAAGACGAAAATCATGTGAAACAACCACATCGGAGATAAAAACATATCAAAATCGAGGACACAGAACTGGAGGAAGAAGACCACTACACCTACCTAGGATAACGAATCTCCATGAGACCCTCAAAGAAGAAGAAATCAAGCGAAGAATTACACTAGGATGGCAAGCCTTTGGCAAAGCAAGCTCAACCTTCAAAAATATGAAGATCCCATTTCCTGAAGAGAAGGGTGTATAACCAATACATCCTCCCAATAGTCACTTATGGAGCTGGAACATGGAACTGAGCCAAGAGACAGATTCACAAATTGAGAACTATGCAATGTGCACATGAAACAAAAATGCTGGGCGTCACGTGGAGAGACCACAAGGCAGCACAGTATATCTGAGAAAAGATGAGAGTCAGGGACATCATAGAATCCATTAAAATCTCAAATGGCAGTGGGCTGGCCATGTTGCAAGAATGGCGGACAACCGATGGACATCACGACTCACGGCATGGACCCTCCGAAATCACATGTGCAACTGAGGCCAGCAGGATATTAGATGGAGAGACGAACTAGACAATTTCAGAGAGTACTGGCTTTGCGACGCCCATGATAGAGAAATGTGGCAAATTCTGGGGAAGGTGTCTATCCAACGATAGACATTAAAAGACTGATGATGTTGATAATTGTTGATCTGTATAGATTTATGTCGATTATATCTAATCTACGTCCATACCATCGATGTGATATCTTATATATCAATTCATTTTGTAACAGTATTTCGGAAACTACGTTTTTCAATATCTTTTTGATTGTCTTATTTGTGAGTTTCCAAGTGCAATCAAAAAATCCACGAAGATCTACACATTTTTGGACTTTAGTAAAAAAACAAACAAACAAAAAAGCCAAAAAACTCAAATGATGTAGCCGATTCTCTATTATCCCTATATATACGAAACGAACAGGGAGATCTCCAGATCGGGATAAAGAAAGAAAAAAGAACCTAAACACGTTCAATCTCCCCATAACAGCTTTTTTTTCTTGTCTTTGATATACAGTCCGTAAGGATAAATAACTTGAGTGGCTTGGATAACATTTTCCTTCTATTACTTTATTTTCATCATTATTACATTTATCTTATCTAAGGTATTATATCTGTTCCCTAGAAATTTCTCGATAATCTAAATTGAAAATGATGAATTGGTACATACCTCTTTAGAACAATCGATTGACAGCCCTTAGTTGTTGTTCACTGAATATCTATACATCTATTTAAAGGAAGCACAGTTCCATCAACATATTTTAATGAAAATTTTTACAGATAAAAAGAGGTTTCAATTCAAATGACACATTCTTGCCGGAGTGGTTTATAACAGGATAATTTTTGTTGCTATCATTTGACATATATTCTTTTGTTGTGATTATTACATAAAACGTTTTATAAAAATGATGTTCCACAAGGAGCAACTGTGAAATCAGCTCTACCTTGTGATTTAATATTAAGGGAATAATTCGGTATGAAAAAAAGATTTCAATTCATATATATATATATACACATATAATATATATATATATCATATATATATATACATATATGATATATATATACATATATACATAATATATAAATATACATATATAATTTATAAATATACATACACATATAATATATATATATACATACACACACATATATATATATACGTATACATATATACATATCCATATTATACGTACACGAATATACATATACATATACATACGTATACGTATATACATATAAATATATATACGTATACGTATATACATATACATATATATATACATATATACATTTACATATATATACGCATACGTATATACATATACATAAATATATATACATACATATATATCTATATCTATATCTATCTATCTATCTATATATATATACATATACATATATACATATACATATACTTATATATAAATACACACACACACACACACACACACATATATATATATATTTATATATATATATATATATATATACATACATAAAAAATGTACTCGAAAATTAAAACATGAAATACATGATTCAACGAACTTTCCCATGTACCCGATTGCGGACCCTCGTTCAATAAATAAGAAGTAAGGTCGTTAGTTCGTCACATTTAACGAGCATCAGTAGTTCGCTGGCACCTTGTTCAATTTTCGACCTTACATGAATCGGTAAAGAATAAGAATGTACATGGCACTATCCTCCTCTCTTGGTCAAGCCTTTTTGCGGTATTCAGATTGTACTAATTCTTCGTCCATCAATGGAACAATATTTTCTCGTTTTTAATTTTGCCGTAATAAAATTGTTTTCTTCATGAATATTAATTCCATCGAATTCAAACTAGTAAATTACCAAGAAAAAAAAGGTTATACTATGACTGTACCTAAATTGATTTTCTTGAGTGTTATTCTCGAATTTCAACACAAAACGGAAATAAATTAATCATAAAATTAAAAAAAAAAACAAAAACAAACGATAATTTAATCTAATATAAAATCCAGTAATTAAAGACTTAAAATGAGTTCAATAGAATTATCAAAAGTTATAAGTTATGACGATTCAGTGAATTTTAGTGAACTGACTAAGTTATATACCTGATGGTTTTCCTTGAATTGGTAAAT
>OY735229.1:28796956-28856956 GCA_963457665.1 Thysanoteuthis rhombus | reverse complement strand
GGATGAGGGTGGTTCAGCCTTTAGTCATCCATTCTGGTGCTTTGCCTTCATTTAGACAATTTTGGAGTAGGTGAGTGAGTCTGCCGTGTAACGTGGTGAATTTTTTGAACCAATACCCATGGATCCCGTCGGGACCCGGTGCTTTCCAGTTGGCTACTTTCCTAAGAGTATGTTTCAATGTGGTTTCATTCAGTACTATTGGTTCTCCCTTGTCTATATCTTCTAGTTCTTTTCTCATGTTTCCTAACCATTGCAGTATTATAATAATAATAATAATAATAATAATAATAATAATAATAATAATAATAATAATAATAATAATAATAATAATAATCATCATCATCAATTTCACACCGGTTACCTGGTGCTCACTAATGGAGGTTGAGTGACAGCAAGTCTCCTCTGGTCTTCAGCCCTCTTCTAATCTCATCTCTCCCTCATCCATCACAGCAGTGCTGTGGTTCTTACATCCACTACCATTTGGGTGTTTTTCTCCCCCCACCTCTGTTAGGCCACTACTAATAACTGGTGTTGCAGATCTTACGTTTCTAGCACTTTCCTTAGTATTCGAGCATTTCCCCTTTTGTCCTGACTTCCTCCAATCTCGCCTTCAGTGTCTTTGGTACAGCTTTAAGTGCACTTATTATTACTGGTACTACCCTGACTATCCACACCTTCTTCAGTTCTCTTGTCAGATCCTGGTATTTTTACAGTTTTTCGCTCTCTTTCGTCTCTACTCTATGGTTTCCAGGCACAGCCCGCTCTATTATTTGACAGGTTTCCCTCTTCTAGTCTACGATTTCTAGGTCCGGTCATCCTGGTTTGATAAGGTGGTCCGTTTGGATCTCAAAGTCCCAAAGAAATTTGTGGTTTTCATTCTCCGGGTTGTCTCTGGTTTGTACTGGTACCACCTTTCCGTATGGTTAAATCCCATTCGTTTACTCAGCTCCATATGTATTATTTACTACTCTATCATTTCTGTGTTTATACTCCTTCTGGGCAATTTGACGACATTCACTAGTTATGTGGTTTACGGTCTCATCTCTTTCAACACACAGGCGGCACTTGCTGTTTGTCTATGTTCAATTGATTTTTTTTTCATATAGTTTGTCTTCATGCATTTGTTTCGAACTACCATGATGAAAGGACCCGTTTCCCTCTTCAGGTCTCCTTTTCGTACCCATGTTCATGATCTCTCGTCTGCCACATTCTGAATCTATCTCATAAATTCTCCGTATAATTTTTCTTTTCCTATTTTTCTTTTCTTGTTTGCTGTGCTGCTCCATTGTTTTCTACTTTTTGGTAGTTCGTTGCACTACCTCAGGCATTCTTTAGGATGTCTCCACTGTTTTTTTGCATGTACTTTTCTAGATCTGCTTTGTGCATTGTCATAACCTTCCTTGTTCACCGGTCCATTGATTAGAGTTCTTCCTTTATCAATTTAAGGAATGGTCCTGAATATCTTACCACCGATACGGTTCTGATGTTCATTATTATTATTATTATTATTATTATTATTATTATTATTATTATTATTATCATTTTCATTATTATTATTATTATTATCGTTATTATTATCATTATTATTATTATCAGCATTTTCGCATCGGTTGCCTGGCGGTTACTGCTTGAGAATGAGTGACATAAGTCACCTCAAGTCTCCGGCCCTCCTCTCCACTCTCTCACTGTTCGTAGGCAGTGCTGTTGTAAAGAGGTCCGTTACCATTTCTCGCATCAGTGTAGATTAGGTTTTTGAGCTTCTTTACGTCGTTAGTTCCAATATCCTGGCAGTTACAGTTGATTTGCTCAGTTCTCTCTTTTACTTCTTTCAAGTCCTTCCTCCTGATAGCTGGCAATGTTGTTTTTTTTTTGCACCATCTCTTCTAGGATTTTTATCTGGGCTTTTTCTTCTTCCGTTGGGGTGTCATCATTGCTTTTCCTTGAGAGTGCCTTTGATCAGGGTTTTTCTTTTTTTTGAATTTGTGTCAGTTTTGTCGTTTTTTTATGTCGGTTGTGTTGAGGGGTTCCTCTTCTGGCAAGACACTTTCTTCTTTCCCTATTTCATTGCAGATATACAGTTGTTCTATCTCTGAGGGTCATTTATCGTTCAGGGTTTGTTTCAGTTCATCTCTAAGGTGCTGACTCATTACCTCAACGTTGGATTTTTCCCTCCATATTTTCAGCTTACATTTTCTATAGCATCACTCACATGGTTCTTGTTCAGCAATGCACTACTCTTTTGTGCATTTTCTCATCTTATTCTGACTAATCACAACTCAGTTGTAGAGGTGTCCCTCCTGGTTTTCATCAAGGAACCATGAGCCGGGATCTTGGCAAACATTTGATAACGACCAGCGTTTTGTCCAGCAGTCGCGGGATAACGACTGGGTCCATCCTGGTGTCCCTACAAAGGAGCACCTGCCAATTATGACACACGAATCTTTGTGTCTAATTTTTGAGGTAAAATGATTTGGTTGTACTGTCATATTTGTTTGGTTTTGGGTGCTTTGAGGTAGCACCAGATATTGGTGGACGGGTAAAAACTGATGTCATTCACAGTAATCTCAGAGCTCCAGCGGCTCTTAACACTCGTAGTATTATCTCAATATGAGAAAGCATATGGATGTGCACAGTACTCAACAGAATAGTACAATGGTTATCCTCAAACACTTACTAAAAACTTATGTCGTTAGGCCTTACCATTAGTTACTTTACCCCATAGTTTGTTTTAGGAAACATGTAATTGCATGAGTATTAATGGTTTTATCATACGTCTCTCTTGTACCCCTCAAATCTTGGTAAGGGTCCTCAGTTGAGACGGACCTTTTGAGATTGAGAGCCACAATGATAGCTACCTCGTTCCCCTTACACTTTCCAAACTTGCATTTCAACGTATGAAAGAGTTGAGATTAATAGTAAATAAGACAACAACAATAACAACAACAAAAATTCTAAACAAACTCAACGAATGAATTTTCACATGTAAAAATGTTTTTGCTAGTTGTTAATCTCACATTCGAGGATGTTTTACTTACTTCTGACTTTTACCTTGTCTATTGCTCTGCGACGTTAAAGTAGAAAATGTTGATCCGACTGTAAACATGGAAAAAAAGTAAAAAAGATATTTGTCAAATCGAATGAGCAACGGCCATTTTAAATTTAGTGCTTTGCTAATAGTGTTTCCAATCTTGCTGCATATGTAGTACCTATAGTTCTCCTTACTCTTCCTTACTTAGTTTTTTTACTCATTCTTTTCACATAAAGCAGTTTCACTATCATTGTTTTATTTCTAGTTTTATTTCATTTTTTTTAATTCTTGCTTTTCAGAATTGGTTTGACTGATATCATTTTATTACTTGACAAAAAGTATTACATGGAGCCAAACAAGTGATAATCTAGAGGAAACGGGTGTGCAGAACACAATGCCCGTCGAAGAACATCCACTCTCAACGGAATGGATGATTGTTGCACCAATATGACAACAGAAGTTGTCATACATCGGCAAATTGATGGAGTCATCTCGCAAAAATTCACTTCTGTCCAATGCGTCTTCGTTTTTCCTACATTCTCGTGTGATATTAATGCTGTATCTGCCTTGGAAATACTTCAAATCTGATTGGTGCAAATGCTTGGAACTTTTGCATCAAACTAAGGAGTTTTTTGCAAATAATATCAATACTGTAATCCACTAAGAAAAAGCGAGTTGTGTCATCACACTGAGGACAGCTTTTGACATTCATGTTTGGGCTGTTTGACCTGCTTGAATCAACTCACTCACCTCGGCTATTACACCCACATCTATTGGGAAGAAATAGGTCCATGCCTTCTTCAAAAGAATTGCCACTGTCACGGAGTTCTCATTTTATCCCATGAATTAGACTCATCGCCATTTTGGGGTGGAAGTTGAATATAACAGAAACAAAGAATCAAGTGTTCATAGTCTTCGTTTGTTAGAAATGGAAATAGCGCCGGTACGAGAAAAAGAGATATCAAAGTCAACTGCATCCCTTGGCCTTCTAATCTTTGCAAGGAGCAATTCTCCAAAGGAAGAATACCTGTAACTATCGTTAAGAAAATATTAAAAATATTACTTTTTTTGCAAGTCGATATTTTTGGTAGACGGATCTATTATTGTTATAGTTATGCACCTCTTCCAACCGTTTCTCATTAGCAGCTGTAAAATTAGTAAATATGAGCATTTCATAGAGACAATCAAACACAATATATATATATATATATACATATATATATATATATATATATATATATATATATATATATATATATATATATATATATATATATATATAGTGGGTTGTGGATTCGCTACACACACTAGCTCATGTTTCAGCCCTCTATGGACCTCACCAGGCAAGATTTGCCTGATGAGGCCTAGAGAAGGCTGAAACATGAGCTAGTTTGTGTAGCGAATCCACGACCCATTATCTATTTTCTGCTCTACTCTAAAACAACACAACCCCATAAGTAAAATGATGTATGTATCGAGCACTTTATGAAATAAATCTAATACATTTCAGAAGTAGCTTTGTATTATCGATATATCATTATATTATGTTATGTTGCTAGCCTGATTCGTACCACGTATTCTGTATATATATATATATATATATATATATATATATATATATATATACAGAGAGAGAGAGAGAGAGAGAGAGAGAGAGAGAGAGAGAGAGAGAGAGAGAGAGAGAGAGAGAGCAATGGATATGTAATCTGATAGAATATTTATGAATGCAATCTATTTTCTGGAACTCTATTTGAAAAGACCTCTGTTGTTACACGGAGGACGAATCACTTGGCCTTGACAGCATGAATGGAAATAGAAATCAAAGAATATTCAGATATCAATTAAAAAAAATGTTTTCGGCATTAGAAACTAGGATTTTTTCTAACAAAGACAGCGAGAATAAATAAAGATGGGAGTAATGCGTATGAAACAGTTATTTGGGTTTTTGCCCTTCTGTAGGGCTGCTGACCTCAATTGTAAGTGCAGCACCCCGTTAGGGTGGCTACTTAATTCAATTCCTGCAGCAGCCCCATTCATCTTTCCCTGTATTTGTTCACGCTGCCAAGGTTGTTCGGTGTTCATATAAGAGTGAGAGGTCATTTTGAATAGAATTTCAAATGGAATAACACACACATATACATATATATATATATATATATATATATATATATATATATATATATATATATGTGTGTGTGTGTGTGTGTATGTGTGTATGTACGTATATATATGTGTTTGTGTGCTTATATATATATATATATATATATATATATATATTGAGGAGGTATAACATTATGACTGGTACCATGTGGCAAGAACGGCAGCTTTTGTCGCCTAAAAGAAGTGCACATGTAAGAATCACAGGTAAACTATCTCATTTTGATGTGCTGAACGTCGTAGTTATGGGCATTCAAATGACTTAATATTGGCTGAGTCGTCACTGCCAAGGGCATTTGCGGAACAGCTCAGTTTGAGGGTTGATCTTATTCGGTGGGGTAAGATGTCCCCGAAAAAGGGTTAATCACTATCTGCCGATGAAGATTTTGTTAATCAGGGCTTATTGACGAGAGAAATGATCGGAAGTTTTGTGCTCACCAAGACTGGACAGAATGGCTATAGCCGAACAAATTGCAGTTAACCTTAATCAAAATAATGGAAGGGATGCATCGCAACAAAAAGTACATTGATCCTTGTTCGGTATTTGGCTGCGTTTTTGCAGTATACACTCTAACGAATGTCCATCGCTAAAAGTGTTTTCAGTAAACATTGCCGGTTTGATTGTTTAAGCAACGTTTCTGAAAGACCAGATCCCAACATAAATACGACAGTTTCTCATTCAACTGCACTAAACATGACGACCTGTTACACCTTTTGAGTAGGGTTTTGCTGCACTTCATCGGTTATGCGGAAATGGATTGAAAAATATGAAGAAAACTTCACTTAGCTGCTCTGACCACCTATTTCCTCTAATATCCATCCCATTGTGTTGAACAAACAAATTTAGTTTGAAGAACCTCAAGCCTTAAACTTGCAGCTCTCAACTTTGTGGCTCTATGTCCCAGTGAAACATCCAGAGATTTTGTTGTCAATGCCTGATCGGATAACTGCTCAATTCTTTGATTGTTGCGAGTATTTCACTACACAACATACCAAGTTCCACACTCATCATTTCTGGCAAAACTGTCATACGAAACCCGAAATTGATTTTCAGAGCCGATAAATGTTATATTCGAATAAAAGGCTAAAAAGTCATTTTTCCTTGGCTTGACCTTCCTTTAAATCACTGCTGTTGATATTACTTTCGTATGTCTCGAAGATCAGGATCCTAATTTGACAAAATGAATTTAAATTCATTTGATGGTGTGTAGTGGTTGACCTATTTTTTCAAGGATTTGTGTGCTGAGGTCAAGGTTGTTTTTGTTTCAACCATAAAAGAAGAAAGAAAAATATCAATAAGTTAGAGAAATTACATCATCGCTATACTGAGACGACATTTTACCAATAGCTGAGTTCCAAAGAAATATTTTGCAAAGATTCGATGCATCTGCGCAGATGTGACTGGTTAATCGATTATTTGTGCGTGTGAAGAACAAAGAGAAACTATAAAAGAGCTTGAAAATACATAAAAAATTTCATAAGACTACGAATTGACAGAGATGAAATCTAAAACTCTGTCGAAAATACACGAAGGAGAAAAAATATTTTTGTAGAGGGAGAAAAGAAAATATCTTACAGTCATTATGCAAATCTGACGTTATTTTGAACTCCAAAGCGGAAAGGGGAAAAAAATTCGAAATGATTTATCATGTGAATTCATTGAGGATTTTTTTTGGGATATACATTCGCATAGAGAACTATGTTTGTCCATATATTTGTGTGCATTCGTGTTGGAGCAATTGTTTATAAGTATATTTATTCTCATTCCCACCTAATTCTTGCATCGAGTTCAAAAATCATGTGTTCTATCGAGTGTAAGGTTTGTTTATAATCTACTTCAATAGAAACCAGTAATGTTCGAGACAAAATGATAGACAAAGTAATGTTGTTCAAGGGAATATGAAAAGCGAAAAAGCCCTAAGGGAAGATGGCATGATGAGATTTCTTTTGAAAGATGAAGGAGAGATGTATCAAAACAAGCCAGCGTAACAATTCGCTCAATGCTTACGAGAAAAACCTTTGTCAAGGAATAGTGAAAGGAGACAGTAAACACCCTGGCAATAATTATCCTATAACTTTACTAACCAACATTTACAAACTATTCATGAGGATACAAATGGATTAACAAAGGATCTAAATCAAGTGCGCAAAGGGGTAAGCTTCAGAAGTGGTTATTCGACAATAGATAACTTATGCACATTAAAAGAGCTGATAGAAGAGACATCACATTACAAGAAACTATTTTTTTTACCTAAACATATACAAAATCATGTGAAATTTTCATTTCTTGGTGCTGAAAAAAAAAATCAATTTTATACCTATACATCGTCCCAACGTATCTACTGACATCTGCCATGCAAGCCATTCTTAGTTATTACAATGTGTAGTCTTATATTTTTTTTAGATTTGATTTTACAATTTTGGGGCATGTAATTCATTCCTATTTGTATCCTATTTTTGTGGTTTTATTCTTTATTATAGACTTCATCAGCTGGAATGTGCGATGAGGGAAAATCGAGGTTTACAGATCTGAACGAATAAGGTAGGGACAATACCCTTACTTATTTTAAAGCCCTGTTTCGAAAGTATTGAAAAAGAACAGGATTCTTGCTATGGCACCCCCAGTCATATCAACATTTTAATAATGGAATGTAACTACTCCACAATTTTCCAAAAAACAACGTTTCTTGTTTTTTTAGATGTAGGTCTATGCAATTTTAGCAGCTTAACAGATACGTTCAGATTATATATTGGATAAAATCTCTGTTGATATTTCTGTAACCTAAATCTTAATTATGAAAATGTAATTCATGATTATGAATGATCTAAAAGAAATTAACATATTCCTCTTTTTATTTTTGAGCTTATATAAGTATGTATTCAGACGGTAAGATCTATTGGAGTGACTTTGAATTATTTTATCATTTTTCGAAAAAATAGGAACTATATATGGAAATAAATGTATTTTCCAATTTTATGCATTCAGATCTGTAAACACTTGCATATTTTCACAGTTTGCAAATTTTTTGTGAAGATTTCGGTCCAACTAAACTAATTGATCATGTCTTAATCTCATATTTAGTTTGTGTTTGACACGTAAGCTTTCCTCAGCTGTTATGCTTATCAGGAATTTTTCATATATACACGTATATTTATTCCGTTTTGATATTCAAACATTTTCTATATATAAACACGTACTTATTCCGTTTTCATTTGTTTCTATCAGCGTGAATATGCGTTTCTTATCACAGATTAAGTAGAAATATTGAATCTATAGACACATAAATAGAAGGGCTATGGCAGCACAACAAACATGCCAACTAAGGGTTTCTCACCAAAACCTATACATCCAACACGAGGGCCATCTATTACAAAGGCAACAAAACACCTGAGTTATTACTAAAAGAGTTGGAACTACACAAAATAATTTGTGAAGTAAAAACTTTTTTATCGAGAGAAGACAATAAATATCATTTCACCAATTTAGATTATTTTGTTTCGGTCAACATCATAATTTAGAAAAAATTCCAATCTTATTGCAGGAAGTAATGCAACAAAATACAAAAATACCGAAGTTATCCAATGTTTATGTTTGCCAGGGTATATTTGTCTTTTCTTTTTTTGTAACTTGCCTTTACTTTCTCCATTCTTGTAATGTCTTATTCAAACTTCGATAAAGATTAAATTCTTTTCAATATATATTGTCAGGTGTTGATAGTTTTCTTCGTTTTTGTTATACAAATCATTTTTTTTACTTGGCCGAATAATTGGCCAGACAGTATAGATGCTTTTAAGCGAATTTAGAAGAATAAAAAAACAGAAAAGACTAAATATAATTAAAAAAAACAAAAGAGGGAAAAAAACCCAAAATTGAATGAATGAACAGTATTAACAGATACCGTTATATTGTTTGCATGTTTTGAGAGGCAAAGAAGTTAGAAAGCACTACAATAAAAAACTTAGTGAAGTGATAGCTTAATAACAAAGACCATGCACGCACAAACAGACTCACTATGTATATATATATATCAGGGAATGAGACAGACTCAATAGTAAGAGTGTATGTCGATTTGCTTCAATGATTACTTAATCCATAGATGAATTAATGAGTGTGCTATACATGTTTTGAGTGTGGAGTGTGTGTGTGTGTGTATGTGTGTTTGTGTGTGTGTATGTGTGTGTGTTTGTGTGTGTGTGAGTGTACTTTTCAGTGGTTAAAAGTCTTTGTAGAAAATGAACTTGCCATCGGATATTCTCCTTTGGACTATGTGCTGATAGGTTGGAATTATTGCAGATGGTTGGGTAGTGGAGTAAGAGAACTTCATTTCGGTATCTTTACTGGTCATTGGGGGGGGGGTGCTGGCTTTGACTTCTACAAATAGAATACTGAACAATTATATATATATATATATATATATATATATATATATATATATATATATATATATATATACTCCATCATTAAACATAACGAAGGCATTCTAGCTCTTACAGAAGCCCTGAACAATTTAACTACTAAAGAACTTAGTACTGTAACAATTACCATCCTTATGCACCACATTCTAACTTAAAATAGTTTTAACTTTAAAAATAAACACTTCCTCCGAGTGAAAGGCAGCGCCATGGGCACAGTAGCAGTCCGATCTTATGCTTAATATCTTCATGGGCAAATTTGAAGAAACCCACATTTACCCAGAGATATATAACGATTTCATTTTTTGTGGCAGATATATAGACGACATTTTTTTTTCATATACACAGGAGATAAAGCCAAATTAGATAATTTCTTCACACGCATAAACTTTGCACATGATTCAATTAAGTGACTCTCATAGCCTCCCTACACAACTGCATATACATAGAAAACAACAGAAACCTCCAAACTACACTCTACACTAAACCCACAGACACCCACAATTACCTCCATCCAAAGTTAGCCCATCCCCAACACCTAAAAAAAAGCCTACCATTTTCTCAAGCCTTAGAATCAGAAGAATTTTCTCAACAGATAGTAGACTCGACAGACATAACTATAACCTAGTGCAATATTTCACCCAACAAGAATATCCACGAGATGATAAAAAAAGCCAAATAAAAAAAAGCAACTATAATACCCAAGGACGAAACCCTTAAGCTTTCTTACAATAATAAACCTGACTGCATACCACATATAACCACCTTCAACAACACACTCCAACCGTTAGCACACATTATCGATAGGAGATGAAACATCCTCAGTATTAAAATAGATGTAAGAGAAACATTCACAGACTCATCTGTCATCGATAACCAAAGGCCCCAAAAAATCAAAGAGATGATTAGCAGTAACAAGATCATAAATAATGAACTAGTATGCACAAATATCCGTAGAACCACTAAATTCTGTAAACCTGAGACATAAGAAATAGTCTATGTTGCAACCACCTCAAGTACACCAACACATTCACAAGCACTACCACCAAAGGGAGTTACCACATATACAATAGCATTAACTGTCGTAGTAAAAAAAACTATATACCTTCTAGAGAGCAATACATGCAAGTTACAATACATAGGCAAGTTCGAGTGGCAATTTAACATTAGACTCAACAATTACAGACACAGGATTAAATCACAAAACAATTGCAGCCCACTTCCCGTAAAACTCTACTTTCGCACACCCGGCCACAATTTTGTCATGGACACTAGTTTCACTACCATTGAAAAATAGAAATAAATACTCCCATTGGCATGATTGAAGCCCTAGAACGACATGAGGATACGCGGATCAACAAACTAAAAACTCTGAATTCTAATAGATTAAGCATCAAATATAATAACCCTAATCACACTGATCCCTAATTCACAAAAACCCCAAGAACAATAACATCACACCCATATCTCCCCCCTCAGATACATTCAATACTGGGAACTTCTAAGTCACTCAGACCCATAGCAGAATCCAACTTAGCCAGTCATATCACTTGTTCAAATCATAGCCAACATTAAACTCTTCATAACTTGCCTCGAGATGATCTTCAGGAGACGACTGGGAGAGTAAACAGATTAGAATGGACGGCAAGTAACCGAGCAATCTCAGATTTGAAAACGATATTGCCCTTTTCGCAGATAACTTTCACGACCTCCAACTAATGATAGATGAACTAAATGAAGAGATCAAGAGAGTCGGCCTACATATGAACTTCAGTGAGACGAAGATCATGTGCAACAACCACACGAGATAAAAACACTAAGATCAAAATCGAGGACACGGGACTAGAGGAAGTAGATCACTACATCTACCTAGGAAAACGAATCTCGATGAGACCCTCAAAAGAAGAAGGAATCAAGTGAAGAATCAGACTAGGATGGCAAGCCTTTGGCAGAGCAAGCTCTACCTCCAAAAATAAGAAGATCCCTTTAATCCTAAAAAGAAGGGTGTATCACCAATATATCTTCCCAATAGTCACTTATGGAGCTGAAACTTGGAACCTAACCAAGAGACAGTTGCCCAAAATTAGAACTATGAAACGTGCACATGAGAAAATTATGCTAGGCGTCACATGGAGAGACTGCAAGACAGCGCTAAGGTTTCGATCCTACCTCGTGGTACTGGATGGGATGATAGATTGTCTATTGCCACACAGAAAAGTTGTAATACGACAAAAGAATTATCTAATTAACATTTTATGTATTTGTGTATAGATATTAATATTTATGTACGTAAATAATAATTACATGCATTTATATATATTCATAAATGTATATATGTGATTAAAAATGCATTATATCATATAGAAACCTTTTTGAAATGATCCACTGTCATTATACAATTAATGCATTCACACACACACTCACACACACACACACACACACACACACATATATATATATATATATATATATATATATATATATATATATATATATATATATATATATATCACCTGCCCTCACATGAAAAAAAACAATTTTAGCGTTTGGAAATCAGTGTGAGCTGGTTCGATTACTACAGCAGCCAAATTTTTCTTTAGTTGTTTATTCTATCCACGCCGAGTGAATCATCAATGATAATGATCACAAGAATATGATATATGTATGTATATATATATATATATATATATATATATATATATATATATATATATATATATATATATATATATATATACATATATATATATATATATATATATATATAGATATATGTATATTTGAACTCGTTATAACTATCATTAGATGAGCATATATGCTTTTGCTTGTACATATATATATATATATATATATATATATATATACACACACATATATATATAAATATATATATATATACATATATACATATATATATATATACCGATTTTGCAATCTATTATAGATATATACAAAGATAGATGGATGACTGCAATCAGTGTGCAAAAATCTCTCACTTATTTTTCTCTCTCTTTACATATACATGTGAGATGGAAAATTGGAAATGCACAGAGAGAAAGACACAAAGGAGATATTAGCCTGATATACCTGCACATTCCTCAATTTTAACAAATGTATATTTTCATACATATACATATACATACAATGCTCTTCCTACTTAGGAATAGAGCTTTATGGCAAATTGGGAATTATACGTGAGTAAATATATTGCTTAAATTCGACTTTAATGACAGTACAGCTCTTCGTAGGGCAGAGGTAGGATGCCAGCTTCTGGGTCTGAAGCGGAGACTTCGATCCGACCTCATGGTACTGGATGGGATAATGGATAGTCTATAGCCGCACTGAACAGTTGTGATACGATGAAACAGCTGACATTTAATTATTACATATATATATGTGTGTGTGTGTCAGAATTTGTTGACTATTTATTGTGTTATTTTTCTATATATCACTCTGCAGAGATTTTCAAATGAGTACAAGATTGTATTTTTATTTCCATTTATTGTGATGACAAGATTATCCCCCCACCTCAATTCAAATAATTCAGTTATAAATTACAAGGATATTAAGGTGAATTTTAGCCCCCCTATGTTGCTTATTCTTTAATTCTATTATGCATAATTCTTTTTTACGCAATTGGCATTAAGAATATAAACTCTTGCATGAGCAAGATTTCTCCATCATACACCGTTCAATTGTTTGTATTTTGTTCTTTGTTCAAGGTTTCAAGAATATTTTGGGAGCGATACATTGTTTATGTACCTTTAATTTTAATCAATTTAATTTTAGCAAATCTAATTCTTGTAAGATCAATAAGTACTGATATAGATCAGCATTGAAATGCAACGGAATTAGACGTAAAATTTGAAAGCAAAAACAAAAACCGAACTTGATAAAACATACAATATTATCAAAATAGCACGAGATGAAGGAGACTGCTTAGTAATAACAAAATGTCTAACATGTTTCCTCAATCAAAACTCCAAACCTTTTCTCTATCCCAGATCCTAATACAAACGCAACGATAACAAACGGACCCTGTTTAAATTTCATTGTATGCATTGATGCACGAATTGTTAACACTAAAGGTGAGTACACGATTTCTTAATTTGAGAAAGTTTGATTTTAAAGGTTAGGGAAAGGGTACGCAAGACTGCCAAGGATGTGCACTGGCCTGGGCAAACCTGTCCCAACGCCCGTGCTGTCCCGACTGTTGGGAATGATATTTATATTAAATACTTCTTACTTCCCAGTTCTTTTAGATAACGTCAAGTACCATATATATATATATATATATATATATATATATATATATATATATATATATATATATATAGATATAGATAGATAGATAGATAGATAGATAGATAGAGAAACACAGAGAGAGCAAACCAGTAATTGCGATCATTTTTGTATAGTGTCTTCCATATAATAATCATGGACGGATAACATTAAGCAGGGGATATATACAGAAAACCTCTCATTATAATCGTTTTGTTTGAAATCGTCTGAGTTTGAAAGCAATGACCGTTCAATATTTCAATGATTATAATCAGCAGCTGTCGTTATGTATCTAGTTACAACTTTGCACAAACAGACTGATTCGTACACATTTATTGAACTACTTCCGTTTTCAAGATAATGAGATCTGTCATAAATATGTCTGACTTTCTACGATGAAACTGTAGTTATTCCATGTCGAACTAATATCCCTATCTCTCTTCTTTTGATGACCATCCTTTCGACGGTTGCATCTGGTAAAAAACGAAATAGATGGAAGACGTGGCACATATGATTTTAGCCCATAAGCCGCCTGAGTGGAGAGATATCTACTTGATACATTCCAATATACAAGAGAATAACACAATCGAATAAACACTTTTGAGTAATGTATTCAGCTTAGCTCAATCGGGCATACGGGCAAGCAGAAAAACATGATTTCAAGGGAGTTTGTGTTGCACCAGTTCTAAAAAAATAGAGAGGCTTTTCCTGCTACAAACAAGTCGGCATTGAAAATCCCAACTTTCTCTCGGCGCCCATTGTAGATACATTAATATCTCACTGGCTAATCATCATTTATTTTTAATGTAGTTAATAATTTTTTCATCTTGTCGATATTTTTGATCAAGTTAATCAATCCCTATGTAGCTATTTTCTTTGTATTTATTTCATCATTTTCTATCTGCTTAATCATTCTCTTTATTGTTATTTTCTATCTATATACTTAATTACTTTCTATCTAATTAATCATTGACTATGAAGTTAATTTCTTTCTATGTAGTTAATTATTTCCTATCTTGTAAATTATTTTCTATCTTATAAATTATTTTTCATCTTGTCAATCATTCACTATCTAGTTAATCATTCTCAATCTAGTTGATTATTCTCGATGAAGTTGATCATTCTCTATCCTGTTGATAATCCTGTATCTAGCTGATTATTCTCTCTCTGGTGAATCAATTTCTCTTCACTTGATCATTTTCTATCTAGTTAATCATTTTGACCCATCCAATTATTTTTTTCATCCAGTTACTTTATAACTATCTAGTTCAAAAACCGACCGATACATTTGGAAGTCTGTGAAATTACTTTTGAAGAAATATGATAACAAATTTGACCCAGTAGGAGAGTTGAACAGCTAATTTTTTTTCAATCCCTAAATGAGCATTTTGATTGTTACGGATAGAAATCCAAGCAAATCATATTTTACATTGTATTTGTGGTTCAGCATCAGTTGATATCAGACCATCTATACTGAGAGATCCCATGAAGATTTGACCCGATAACTATGGTCAGCAATATTATTTTGCTGGCCTATGCTATAGGAAAACTGTCCTAATCTCTTTATTTTCATACGATCTACTCGTTAATATCTGTGGAAAACAATTCACACATATATTTAGATTGATTTTTCATGTCTTATAGAAAAAATATCAAGACTTCTTACTGGGAATACTGCACCGTTTGCAACGGTGGCAAGAAAAATCTTTTCACATACCCCCATCCCAAGTGGAAGAGTCGAATGTTACGACAAACTCACCAAAAACATCATACTGTTTATATCGGATTACATATTAGCTTGGCCTAACAAAAGGCATTGAGATGTGAGTCATACTTGATATAACATAGCTAAGTCCTTTTAAAGTTGAAAATGGGCGTCATGACTGTATATTACTAATTAATACCAGGCAATAGGTAATGTGATTGGCCTGAGGATTAGCAGGTTGCTGAATTGCATCGGTGAATTCAGACCCAAGCATGAGCAAGTTACGATCACCTCAGACCGTTGCCCTTGGGAAAGGCATCAATTTACTTTCCACCAATTCATGGGTATATAGCTCTTGGGGAGGTCTATAAGGCAGCTCATCTTTCGTTACAAGCAATCATTGTGTCTCCAGGAACGTACTGATTGCTGCATGTGTAGCAGAATGCAAGCTAAATGGTATTTATGGCTGAATGGTTTGCGTAAGTACTCAGCCACATTTCACTTCATCATATCGTGTCATAGCATCGACAATTTATTCTCTATTATTACAATTCACGGAGTACTGTACGAAAACAATTGTGTCTTTATTGATTCCCTACGTGTGCAGCAAAGAGGAAAAAGCCTGAAAAAGAGAGTGAACAAAAAATACTATTTGAGCTGTTCTTCCCAACGGAGAATGTCAGGATTTTCCTCCAGATTCGACGATAAATTTTAAAAGTAGAAAATGCATGCCACTCAAGTCTGAAATCTTATGATTTAAGTGAGGAAAGATGCTGAAATGGAGATTAATGACGAAGTAAATAAGTAAATAAAGACGGGAATAGATAAAGGGTGGAGAGAATCAGGGTATTCTGTTCTAAGTTAATCGGTTATGTCACATGTAACTTACACCCGTAGAGGCCCATATATTGCACTGGCAAAATCGCAATAATTCGAACAGAAACAAGTAGGATATTTGTACCGGTAATAATCTCCCACAAACAAAGTGTAAGTTTTTTGTAACAACCCAGCATTCATTCTCCTGGCTTTAAAAGAACAAGGGCAGTATATTCATTGGGTTATACTCAAGAACATCGTGCATTATGCTGAAAAATTTCCCCCTGATCGAACTTTGAAATTATCCCCCCCCACGCACAAAAAACGAATGAAAATTACAACCCCTGCATTATTTAATTTAGTCTCAACGCTTTCAATAGTATCAATAAACGTTACTCAAATTTATTTCGACGTCAACAAATCCATCTTCTAAATAAATGCATACCTGGAGTTAACTAATACACAGTTCTTATTACAATGAACTTATTTTGTCGAATTCAAAGTCTGAGTAAGTCAGTGGAAGTGACTCTCTTTTCTCGAGTAATAGAACAAAACTTGACCAATCCTCACCAAATTCAGGGGAGTAAACTCTTCACTTTTTGTTACATCTTGTTTGGCCAAACTGATATATGAGATGAAAATTTCCCTGCCGTGATTTAAAAGCACGACCAAGTAATTAGACGTTTATGAAATTCATGGCAATAATCACATAATTTAATTCTAACAAGTTTGTGTGCCTCTATCTGTGATGATTGTATTAGAAAAATAAATGATGTTAGGGGGAGAAACTGCCTGTAAAAAATAGAAATTGGTAAGTCACCCAGGAATAGAAATAAGACTGAAAAAATAAAAAAAGAAAGGGACAAGTTTCCTGGAGACTTAATAGCAAATACAAATAAGTGACAAGTATATCATAATATGATGCAGCCAGTTCTTCATTCTTACTTTCTGTTACATTCTTTTCTTTTTCTTCTGATCTCATTCAGCATCGTATTGTTGCTTTCTACTTATTTGTAATGCACTTATTTTGATGTCAGACTCTTTTCCAACTGTAACAAAGTTGAGATCAAAGTAAAAAGAGACATCTTTCGATCCCCAGTAATATATATATATATGTATATATATATGTATGTGAGTGCACATGTGCACGTATGCGTGCATGTGCAGGTGTACCTCTGTGTGTGCATATATTATCAATAACAATCTTGCTGCTTTCTAAAAGAACAAAAACACATACAACAGGTGGTGGTAATATATGCTTTTTTTCAAACTGTGCCCTGTACTCATCAAACGAATTGAGATAAATGACTGATTAAGTGATACGGAAAAAAATTCAGTTACATTAATGTTTCATGCTAAAAGCAATTTTCAAACCTAGGAGGATAGCTGAAATTTTGCTGGAAAATTGCTTTCAGCTTGCATTATTAATGTAACAAAAATATCATTCAATATATATATGTATGAGAGAGAGAGAAAGAGAGAGAGAGAGAGAGAGGAGGGAGAGTCGCATACGCTTGTCTTTGCTGCAGGGTACTGTACATTCGTGGTCGGAAACCAATAATCATAATTTTAGAATCCTGGTTCCTACAGTCCCATTTCTAAGGTAGCTTTTCGCTACGTCATTGCAAGAGGTAGGGTCAGTGGCATGACCTGATGCCGTCGGCAAAAGCCAAGGGAAAAAGACAATTTTCGGACAACTAATCATGTGAATGTGTTTGGGAACTTCTGGGATGGTACCACACAAATACGCGCAAACACACAATACTCACACACACGCACACACACAGACACACACATGCACACACACACACACACACACATATATATATATATATATATATATATATATATATATATATAGATAATGCACATATTTATGTACAAATGAGGACAAAAACACCGATGCATCCCTCAAAAGTCTGTATAGTCTTAGTGAATGACAAATATTGTTATTACCAAAAAGATAATGAAAGCTCTTTGTGTAATGATGAATATTAACGGAGGCATCCATTGCATTCAAGCATAAAATCAGATTAATTGCTGCAAGTCTGTAAATTGACATTAACAATTTAACGTCTCATGAAAGGACATGTCAAGCTATAAATCTACAATGAACACTAAAAAGAATACCTATTTTCATATAAACTTCAAACTCATGTGTTTATTTTGTTGATACAAACCAAATAACAAATTTATGTCGATATAAGATACCCATATACACGCATATATATATATATATATATATATATATATATATATATATATATATATATATATGCAAAATAGTAGATCATTGGTTGAATGCATTAGAGGATTTAGTCCTTTTTTTTAAAGATTCCACAGAAACATAGCATCCAAAAGCACAAAACACACATATATATATATATATGTGTGTGTGTGTGTGTTTTCAAGAAATGGACATATCCGGTCCGATGGACGGAATCATAAATTTTATTATATTATATAGAAATTCATTTGAGATGATCCCCCGTCGCCACACATTTGACATATTACTTGATTAAGACAAGGTAAATCGAATAAAAATTTTGAAAAAAATGGGGCTGTTCTGAAAATTGAATTTGCAATCAATCAAAAGTGGCAGTTTGTGGTAGCAATGCTAATTATATATATATGTATATATATATATATATATATATATATATATATATATATATATATATATATATATGTATATATATATATATATATATATATATATATACATCAATCTGTTAGCGTCTTTCCATATTTTGACATACATCTTCCTGAAAGTTCGCCATATCTCTCTATCATAGGCATAAGAGAGCCAGTACTTTCTGAAATTATCAAGTTTGTCACGTCATCTTTCCTTCTTTGGGCCGCAGCCTTGCAACTAATCTCATGATGGGTCTTGATGTCCAATAGTTATATACCATTCTTGCAATATGTCCAGCCCATTGCGTTTTGAAAATTTCATTTTTTTCTTCAATGTCCCGGACTCTTTTCTTTGATTTATTGTACCGTGTTACAATTTCTTCATGTAAAATCTAGCATGCTTCTCTCAAGTGCACTTTGCATGGTTCTCAATTCCAGGGTTTATCTTTCGGTTAGGTCCCATGTTTCAACTCCATATGTGACCATTGGTGCGATACATTGGTTGTGTACGTCCTCTCTCTGTCTCTTTCCCCCTATATATATATATATATATATATATATATATATATATATATATATATATATATATATATGTATGTATATTATATGGGATTCCACAGAAATATAATATCGAAACCTTACAACATATCTGAATCTTCCGACTCTGGAATGGAGAATCGTATGCAGATATATCTCTCAAATCTGGTTCTACTGACCGTTTGTGTAGGACAGAGCCAGCCCCTGGGCCTGAAGCGTAGTTTCGCTCCTACTTCGTGGTACTGGATTGGAATTAGATAGTTTATAGCCACACTGGAGTAATCGACCAAAACAGCTGTTTGTGAATGACACAATCATAAATTATATATATATATATATATATATATATATATATATATATATGCATACCATTTATTTCATATATATACTATACATAAAATTTCCACATATATATCATATCATATACACTATATATTATATTTATATATACTATATATATATCATATGCAGTATATACATACATATATATATATATATATATATATATATATATATATATATTACAAACATATATATATATACATATATATATATATATATATATGCACATATATGATGTATATATTTATATTTTATAAATATATGTGTATATATATATAAGTATATATATATATATATTTATATATATATATATATATATAATTGTTGGCAGAAATAGGAAGATCAATTCGATAATGAAATGAGTTCAATGAGTTCAATATTCATTCGATGTTACATTATTGTGATATCATGTTATACTGAAAATGGCTACCGTTGAGCAATTATCAGCAAGCTTATCTGGTCGGTTTGATTTTACAGTGACTTCGTTTTCGTGCCCACAACGAGTCGATAAAAGGCTCCTGTGGCAACGCCATAGTTAGCAAGTTGATCTCACTCAATTCTCTTGTGTACTGGATTGGATTTTCCCTGGCAGCATCACTATTATTGAGTTGTTCCAAGCTAAGGGAAGGTCTTAGAATACATTGGTGCTTATCATTGTCATCGAGTCCTACACAGCACAAGTATACCTTTCCACAGCAGTCACAAGAGGAAGTCTGACGGCTGATGGTAGCTTCTATCTTGCAGCATTGATATCTAAACGCTGACGACTCGATGAAGGACTGAGAAAAACAATTCATGGAACTGGATTATTCTCTAATTAGGAAGAAAGATCATCTTTTTAGTGGAATTATTTTAGTGAAATAATTCACTTCCGATGTTCAATTTTGTTATCCAGAATTCTATTCAAAACAATGGACTTGTAAAAATGCACTTGTAAAAATAATTTTCAATATTCCGTGATAAATTGTTTTTTTAAATTTTGAATGCAACTTCCTTCCACTCTGGAAAGTTGTACTTGTGCTGCAATGTAACATAATTTTCAGATTTTGAAATTAATTCTCTTATATTTTGTTTACTAATTTATTCACCGATACTGTAAATTATTTAATAAGTTCAATATTTCTCATATATAGCTTCATACCTTGTTTGCAGTGAACTTGAAATAATTTCAAATTTCATGATAAGTTGAGTGGTCCAACTTCTATAAATTACCCAAAGTGAACTACATAAGTAAATTAATGTCATAAAATACTTCCGTTAATGTAAGTAATGTGTAGACCTGTGTGGAAAAGTACGATTATCGTCAAAACCAATTCACTAAGGTACTGCAATTCTATATTCTATACACTCCAGACGAGACTAAGGTAGGTAAATGTTAGATAGTAAACACACTTTTGGGGAGATCACAATTTGTTCTTGCAATGCTGAATCATTTATGTTTGGTAAACTACCTCAAAAATATGTGCTACTGAGCGAAGCATCTACATCAAAAACATTCCTTTGCATACTATTTCGCTGGTGTAGGGAATTCTATCTCCTTTGTGTGTGTGTGTGTGTGTGTATGTGTGTGTGTGTGTGTGAGAGAGAGAGAGAGAGAGAGAGGGAGAGAAAGAGACACAGAGAGAGAGAGAGAGAGAGGATATTGAAAGCTAATTCAAAGAAAAGGTAATGTCAAGAAAGAAAGTGTATATGTAGGAGAAAGATTGAAAAAATTGAAAAAAAGTGGAGGGATATATATATATATATATATATATATATATATATATATATATATATATAGAGAGAGAGAGAGAGAGAAAGAGAGATAAATAGATAGATGGATATAGATATATAGATATAGAAAGAAAGAGAGGAGAAGAGAGAAGGAAGGAGAGTGACGAAAAATAGAGTGCTATCTGAAAGTGAGGGAGGGTGGCTGGAAAGTGAATGATTTTGGAACAAAATAGAAGGTGGAGGCAATTTGATATCCACATGTCAAAATGACGCTCTCTGAAACGAAGAATCAAATACTTTCACCTTATTATGATCCAGCATGCAAAGCACGACAATTAGAAAAATAAAATGCCACTCCCAGAACAATATCCGCAGTATGGCAGTGAGCAGCAATTCGAATTCATTTACTGGTGCTGCAGGGCAGCCTTTTCTCTCTTCTTTCATTGGATAAACGTTGACAGCGCGATGCCTTGTGCACGCACGAACGGGCTCCAAGGACCATGGAACCATGGAATGTTCGGAGAGGCTTGCATGAAGATTTGGAGGTTGGCAGTTTCGATAAAATTGCCCCTTAAGAAAAATACTCTTCATTTTCTGTAAAAAAACAATTTACAAACTTGATAGAATAAATTTACATTGATACTAGGTTGCAGCATATGTAGAATTATTTGATTATTGTTGGGGTACGTACAATTGGTATTAAGTCCGTAGCTTTGTGGTGAAAAGCGTTCTCTGTTTTACAACCAATATATCTCAATATATATATATCACATACAACCTTATTTAGTGAAATTTTTAAATTGAATTTCAGAGAACAAATATCAGGTTCTGGACATTGATCTTCCTTTGGTTGTTTAATCAATGGACAATCTGTCAGAGGAGCTGACTTCGCTCGTCTGAACGGACAGTCTCCCGTAGGGTTACTCTATGTTGCGTTGGGACAGTATTGATTTGCGTGGAGTACTGTGTAACCATCGGAACCACAATGAACTAGCGAGTCATCCCTCCTGTGTTGTGCATGATTATTCATAATTGTTATCTACCCGCCTATCGTCCAGATTCGGCTCATTGACTTTCTGCTGTTGGAAAAGGGAGATTTCTGACCATGAACGAGTTTGTGGAAATTGCAACAACGGAACTGATTATGATTGTAGACTGTTGAAGAGTGGAAGTTGCATAGAAATAAGTGTGTGAGATATACAAGGGGGCATTTCGAGAGGACTGAGGCGCCATGGCCCTGTATATGATTTTTTTGTCAATAATAAATAGCTGGATATATTTTGGCCACACCTATTTTTCTATTCTTGATCAGATCAGTCCAGCAAAAAATTAGAAGTATTGGGTATCTGATTGAGCTTGGGTCACTGCACTTGGAATTGATCAACAAAATTTTATTTCTAACCATAATTGTTCAAGAGGTACCCAATGGTCATTTGCCGGTTTTCTCTGGTGAGGAGCCACAGTAGTTGGACACTAAGTAGGGTTTCATTTACACCAGGAACAATTACGTCTGCCCACGAGCTTCTGGGCTTTCGGTGCCCTGGATGCCCCACATTGTTGTTAACTTAGCTTAGGTTTGTCTGTTACAAGTCTACAGATATAGCTTACCTTATGCAGTTATAATCTGCGAGACCAAGAATCCAACCACTTGTCCACGGTCAAACATATACTAAGTTTATACATATATATATATATATATATATATATATATATATATATATATATAAAGGTCTGCATATGGACTTTGGAAAATTAAATTTCATCATCAATTTGCAAGTTTGAATATCGACAAAAATGGTGATTTCTTTTTGCTGCATATATACAGATTTATATTCTATTGTTGCCCTGGAAACATTCCTTTTTTACAGGATAAATATTATCCTATTAACAAGCAAACATTCTCACGTCTCTGTGAAAAACATGGACAGGGGTGTACTTTGTCAGCGGTGAGCTACGGCTAGTTGAAAAGCGGGCTTCTCTATTTGAACCTGCTCATCAAGTATTTTTGCAATCTGTTTTATATACATACGATTTACATATTGGTTTGATATATACGGCTATTGGAATAGTATATTGTCTGTTGTGTCTTTTGAATAGTAAACATGTGTTTATTTGGATACTATTTTTATAACACTTTAATCAAATATAAATAGAATACATGGAAGAGAAATACAAGTAATGCAGAAACTGAAACATACATTTCTAATCCTACACCAAACGATACAGCAATGAGAAGATACCTGCATGTTAGTTGCATGCATCGTATTTTAAGTCACTGTTAAAGTGATAATGTATAAAAGCATACTGGAAATAGAAATGAAAATGAAAATGTGCTGTTCACAGGAAAAATTAGTTTGGAAACTTTACATGTATATCATGCACAGATGGGAAGAACCAAAAAGGAGAGCTGAGACTCTGTAGGTTTTTGAATTCACATTGAATTAACGGACGTCATTCCAAGCAGAGACGCTCAAACAGATTTCCATCCAAATGAAATAATGTTTCTTTCTACTTTATTTTGCTTAGTGTGAGGGTAATTTTGATGCTGGCTTGTTATAACTTTGTGGGAAAGTATATCAACATTTTCTCCCCGAATACAGTGTAAGTTTCAAATTGAGAGGAGCGGAAATAATATGAAATCTCAATTTGATCAATTTCGACAAGTCAAAACGTGGTTTACAAGCTACTCCTAACTGTTAGCGTAAGATTGTTACATATATGCCCTTCAGCAGATGAATGTTTAGAATTTGAAAATTTGACGATGATCAGAAATTGCAGAAAATTTAGGTTTCGGAAAGTTGTACAATATTTTTGGAAGAGAAGCAATCAACAATTTATGAAATTCAATTTAAAAAAATTGTAAAAATGACATGGCATTCAATGATGAAAATATGACACGAGAAAAATGTTTATGAAAATCTGTATTAGTGGCAAAAATATTCCGTAGTTATTACATGTGTACTTATGACAGTTCCTATATGTGTGTAACAGGAGCAGGGGCAAATAGAATGAAGAACAGAACAATCTTGCAGACTATAGACAATTGAAAAGTGAAGTTCAAGCCGATGAGAATCGACTACTTGATACAATATTATTGGTACTTTTGGAATTCAAATTTTGTTTCAACATTTGTTTGATTTTTTTTTCGTAATGAACGTTTTGCATGTGTAAAAAAGTAAATTAGTTCATTTTACATTCTCTACTTCGATAAGATGTTTGAATGGGAGTCCTATACGAGACTTTTTTATTGAAAGAAGTTGAATTGTTTCATTCAAGTTATTTTAATCTTTTGAAAGAGGATAAAAAAAACAGAATTTACAAACAAAGACTGTTCTAATGGGGCGTCTAGCATCGAAGACTGTTGATTAAGCGGAAACTCACCCACACTTGCCATTGCCTCTGAGGCAGGAGCTGTTGAGCACTTTGAAAGAAATACTGCAGAAGCACACACTCTGGTGGTCCCTCATGCAGTTCTGGCGTAACGATGCAACCTAAATTCCTCTCTCAAGAAACAGATGCACAATTTCGACTTGTTGTAATTTATTTTACAGAAAAAATACTCTAATTTGAGGACATCTGGGATTCCGAAAATCATTCTTGATAGTTCTGGATGCTGTCTTAGTTAATGCAATACCAGTAGCAGACAACATTGATCCCTTTCGAAATTAAACCAATCTATGGAGAAGTGACTCATGAATCTCTTGAGCGGAATGCCTGCTATAAGCATTTAAGTTGTTAGAGATTCCAATCAGTCTAACTGGGTTTTTACAGCTGAAAGTTCGTTATATACAATGGCTGTCCCTCATTCAGTAAATAAGAAGTATGTCAGGAAATTTGTCGGCATTTAACGAATATCGTATGGTAAATCTAAAGGCAGTTCGGTTGTACCACGTTCTTCTTTAGACTTTACCTTCTGTAACGACATAGGTGATACCCAAAAATATATAATGAGACTCCTGAGTACTAAATAATATGAACAGAGAATCCCAGGATGGCGAACGTATTATTAAATAAAACAACCTCAAACGAATATCCAATTTAGTAGCCCTAGGACCTCATTGAATCCAAGGCTATTTGTTTAAGGAATTCACTTCATTACAAAACGGACTCATCCACCAACTCAAAAATTGTCTTGATCAAGAGGAATGTCCCTAAAGAGTGACCGAAAGTAAAACGACCCTCATCCAAAAAGACAATGAGGAAGGGAACCAAAAAGCAATTACAGACCGATAGAGTCCCAACTACAGATGTACAAAATCTCAACCGGGTAACTGACACACACACATATATATATATATATATATACATATATATATATATATATATATATATATATATATATATATATATATATATATATATATATACATATATATATATATGGAAATAAAAGGACCATTTGTAGAAGAAGAGAAAGGATACAAGAGAGGAGCCAAGGGGGCTAAAAATGTCTCTACATCGATCAGGTAATCCTAAAAGAAGTAAAGAAAAAAAAAAGGGAGAGGAATCTCAAAATGGGATGGATCGACTATGGAAAAGCAAACGACATGATCCCATACGGCCGAATACTGGAACGCCTCGGGATATTCAAGACAAGCGAACCAGGGGTGAGATACATTGTCGACACCATGGAAAACTCGAAAGTAGACTTGAGATCAGCAGGAGAAAGCGTCCAGCTAAACTCTCCATTCCACTACCTTTTGTTTTAATAATGATACCACTCAAAAGACTTTTCAATAACAATTCTCAAAAACAAAGAGGAAGTCAATCAACTTATGTACGTGGACGAGAAATAATCATTAGCAAAAGATAGGAAAGAGCTCGTCGGGTAGCAGCAGTAATAAACTATGAATGGATGGGATTTAACCAAGTGGACAAATGGTATAAGCACAAATTGAACATAACCCTTGAAAATGGAGGCCTTAAATTACTCTGGGACTTTGACATCGAAACTGGCAATTCTAACCAATAGGAACATCAGCTCTGGTAATTGTGGACAAGGAGAAGAGAACTTGCTAAAAGATAGACCTGGCTGGGCCTGTGTAAATACAAGGGAATGTGAATAACTAGGAAATACGGAAACCCGACAAGAGGACTCTAGAAGGTATCGAACATGAACGTCAGGGTAGTACCAGTAATAGTGTATGCACTTGGAACCGCACCAACGACACTGAAAATGAGATTAGAGGGACTGGGGATAACAGGAAGGGTTGAGAATATACAGAACACAGAATTATTGGAGACTGTACGAAAGCTGAAGGAAACAGCAATAGTTTAATAGCCGAGAAAAAAGCACGGTAACAGCGGCACAAATCACAGTGCTGCTGTGACTGGTGAAAACGATATGAGAAGATGGCTAGAGACCTGAGAAGACTTACTGTAACTCAGCCTTGACCACCCAAGCAGCTTGTGTAAAACCTTAATCCACTGCACAGCTGAGAACTGTGAGTGTGGAAAGGAGGACTGGATACGAAAAGGCCTACTTTTCACTGATCCCCAATGGTGACCGCCAGGCAACTGGTGTGAAATTGCAAGTGATGATAATTATAGTAATAAAAGTGTGAGAAGAACAAGAATAACAACGAAAACAATCTTCCGCACTTTTGTGGTTCAGCCTTTTATAGCATCGAATTCAAGATCAAAATGCGTTATCTGTCCTCCCTGTGTCAACAAATTATAACGTTTCCCGTTCTAAATTTTGAACGTTATTATAGTTGTATTTTTATTGATTTCTTCACCTTCTTGCACAGTGCTAGCGTACGTAATTTGCACCCATGGGCGAAAAATAGAAAGTCATTTGTAGTGACGGACATATCACCTACCTTCATTTTTCTCCAGGTTACAGAATAATTGGTACTGATATCCTACATATATATCGGGGTCAGAGTCACTTGAGTGTTGATCTGTTTGAAAGCAGAGAATAGCTGGAAGAGACCAAATATCTGTTTTGTAGACTGGATAGAATACGCATAGCAATCTTGCTGAATATCTATAAGCAGACAATCATGACCTCAAAACTGTTTCTCAAAATATGATGGAAGATCTGTTATCTGCATCAGCTAGGTTTATTTCTTAGCTCAGCATTTCTACCAAAAAGAGAACCAAATCAAGAAAATCGCTGAACTAAGAAGGCATATTCTCTTTTGAGCACATGCCAGAAAGTGGCAAGTTCTAATCCATACTTGGCACTCCTAGGCATCATACCCTAAGAGTCAATATCTTGCGTATCAGATCTGACAGAAATCGCCTACCAGATGGGATGCTACTAGGATATGGATAGCCATTGAAAACTAATGACACTAGAAGCCATCATAAAAGTCTGATGTCAATGTAAAACAGCCATCTCAACATAGATTTTGGGGCAAGTTAGTGATTCCACCATGCACAGAACTATGTAAGCGTTGCCAAAACTCCCAGAACAATGAAGCTATTATGCATGCTACTGACAGTGATGACAATAGTGGGAACAATCAAGATGTCTAGAGAGGAGTATAGCCCTCAGACATGACAGTTTAGTTGTATTTACGTTTTGAGAGTCAATTACGGATGTCTGTTTTTTTTCATAGAATATGAACTATTTACTCGTGTATTTGTAACCATCTAAACCCACTCGTTTGTAACACCAATGGAATCCTCGTTCGAATGTTGGTTTGGCTACAAGAATCATAACCCTTGATAATATAGGATTCAAGATAATAATATATAACTAATCAAAGATAGCTACCATTACATGTGTCACTTGCCTTTTATATACGTTGTATTCGGATCTCGTGGTTCCCAAAATGTAGATTTGGCCACTTGAAATTTGATCTTTGGTAATATAGTTTACAAATTGTATCCTGATTTCAGAAGTTGCCATCTAGAAAAAAAATCATAGCTGGCTTCTGCAAAAATAGAATAAAGAATTTTTTTTCATTAAGTTTATTTTATGAGCTTTTCAAAAATGTATCGTTTACCTTGAAAATTGAATAAGGAATGGGACATGAAAGTCATTAATTTTCCGGTAAATGGGGCAAAATTGGTTAAATATTTGAGATTCACGTATATATCTACCACTGCATCGTCCCCTCAAGTTTACCATTAAAAATAGGAAGAAGCTGTCTCGATTAGGTACCTCCATCATCATAAGCCACGGACACATGCCCCTCCTCCGAACATGAAACCAAAATTGTGTGAGAATGTAGACTAAAATGATAATTTTTGCACATTAGTTCATATATGTTCTAATGTAGAATCTAATGCAAAAGAGAAACAATTCAAGTAGAAATACCTAGTTAGTCACTCAACAGGAACAATCACGTGACCAACCTCTTTTTGTAGCATGCTATCTTAGTGATGTTCAATTGGAACCAAATAAAATGGAAGATTAATCGAGTCACTCCGTCTTCTCCTTTGTTTTTTCAATGATCACTAAAAGATCGTTACAAAAAAATAATCGTGAATAATGCTGGACGCAAATGTCAGTTCAACATGAACGTACAATGCAAATTGAGCAGCACACAAAACCTATTAAGGGGTGATTTAAGAGGAAGAAAAATCTTTTCTACATAGAAGAAAAAAAAATATAAATCCATAGCCCACCAGCCAGACAGCCAAACAGCCAGACAGCCAAACAGCCAGACAGCCAATCCGATTCAAAGTTTAAAGAAACCCATGTTGATGACTTTGGTGACGATTTGGTAGCAACTATTAATATACTATTCAAATTGAGAAGATTTTCATCGAACTGGAAATAATGATTTCTTGCACTGAGATTTTGAAATTCCTTGATATGAATTCCATTAGTTACTTCCAATTGCAACATTGGCTCAGACTGATTACTCTTCAAAAGTGCGTAAATTGAGTGTGATTGGAAAATAAAGAAATAGCCTTGTGATCTAAACCTATATCCCCTATAAAAAGCACAATTTAAAGCCACGATCACTTTGAATATACACAGACTTTGAATGGACTTATTGTTCATTCCGATTGAGATAAAGATAAAAAAAAGTCAAGTTTAAAACAAAAGCACCACTTATAAACCTTCCTTCAATGGAACAAAACCAAAAGAAACTCTAAAAATGCATCAAATTTTGAGTAATGGGTGTTTTCATTTGTTGGTTGAAGACAGAACTTTATAAAGATAAATAGTTCGTGTAAAAGTTTATTCTGGAGGAGTTTGTTTTCTCTAAACTGACGTGTCCGAGTAAAAGAAAGACGATCCCATTTCACTCGAGTGATATCTGTCCAAGTAACATCACTTTCGTGTCCTTCCACATGTGAGAAATGGTTTCGGGAATGACGTCATGTCCTGAAAATGTCATGTTTTTTGATTGAAAGTAGGAAAGGGATGGACGTTTTGTAAGATTTGTCTGTAAATTTAAATGGATCTGAGGTTGCATCTCCCTGTATCTGAGAGAAAAACACGTTGGAAAAGTTTTGCAACTTTACGTCTCACTGCAGGAGTGGACCAAAGAGGAAACTGAAGAGAAAGAATGAAAGAAAGGAGGAAAAGAAAGAATTAAACTGATGTATGAAGGATACAGAGGATTGACAAAGGAAAGGACAAAGCATTGATAGGTGGGAGAAAAAAGAGGGAAAAGATGAAGAAAAAAAAAGAGAATGATAGTTAAATAAATGATAGAGAAATATAATGGGGGAAAAGGATAACAAAAAAAGAAATTGAAGAAAAACTGCCACGAAATAAAAAAGAAAGAATGAAAGAACTTGGACGGATAAAGTTGGAGAGATAAAAAAAGGAATATTCACACACGCATGGATATATACAGATAAATACACACACAAACACACACACACACAGACGCACACACAGACACACGCACACACACACACACACACACACACATATATATATATATATATATATATATATATATATATTGGAAGAGTGGTGTAAGGAGAGACAAACTCGTTACGCATACAAAGACGAATGGATAAACATATAGGAAAAAAAGCAGACGGAAATTAAAAAACAATGGAACAGAAATATAAATATGAATCGGTTCAAACAGACCAGAACTGACAGGAAGATGGACTTGCAGAAAGATTGATAAATAAATAGATTCAGACAAACAGCTCGACCAACACACTGCGAGATAACAAAGTAGCCTACGATATAATTATTGATTAATTCAATCCTGAACAGATATGAATATTGAAGCCGAAATATATGTACTAATCAAAATGGAGGTATGAAATGGTTGAAATAGATAATCCTAAAATACCTTGCATTAACTCTATGTATGAATAGAAAAATGAATATTTGGATAGATCAGAAAAGTTTGAAATCTGTATAAACAGGACTAACGACATAAATAGGTAAACATGAAATGATAAAAAAATTCCAAAGGGATTTCAAGTTTTGCAACGTTTTTAATCAAATCATCACTTGAAATACCTTAGAGATGCATATCAAACAAAACCTGAAGAGGTTACAAGCATGTGAAAAGAGAGAATGAAGACATATTTATAACAATGCAAAGCAGATTATATTCTGAAGGGTTCTCACCTATACTTATACTTAGAGAGTGGCATAGTTTTTGTATGTGTATGAATATCAGCAAGCCTAAAATAAGTGACAACACATGAAAGGGGGGTATTTACGAGGTTACCAAGGGTATTTATATACGTGCTTGATGATTGATTAATGGTGAGTGAAGAGCAGAATTAATTTGATGAATCATACTGACTAGTGATAGATAACGGGTGCTTTGATTAAAGACCAACAAGATGCACCTATCTCATAGATATGTGCGTATCGAACAAGTGTGATCAATTGAACAGAACAGTGAACAAAAAGAAACAAAGGTAAACATCCAGTCCGGAAATGACTCAGTTAGAAATTTAACCAAAAGAGAGATAGGAGCGGAGATCAGTAGGTGGAAATGTGTATACCTTTGGTGTTTGGTTTTTGCTGCATAGTTTGTCGTGGAGAGAAACGTTATTTCGCATGAAAAGGCTCTTATGAATCAATTAAATCGTTGTTATTGTTTAGATAATTGAGGACTTGCTTTTCATTCGGTCATTCCTTTAAAAAATCATATGTGAGGCTTTCTAACTGAAACCCAAAGACTGTGAAATCCATCTACTTAGCTAAGCATTCTCATTCTCCTTTCCTCTCTCCTGCACTTATCATTAAGTCATTAACTCTAATTCCAAGCATATCTGGTAGGCAACCACCTGGTACACACTGGATGTGTGAGTGTGACTGAACTCTTCGAATTTGGTTTCCAACTTGAGACCAGTTGACTATTTTTGATCCACCTGCTGAACTCAATTGCTCACATTTCGTCATGTGACCAAAGCTTTCCTTTAGAATTTGATTAAATCCATGTCTGAACTCTGGAACACATACAAAAAACCACAGGAGTTGCACTAATAACTCGGTAAAGACAGACTTTGTGTCCTTTCATTCTTTATAATCGCCTGGAAGCTATCGCAGCTAATTAATGTTTCGGTGTGTTATACACTCCATGTACACTCCATACACTCTTTACACGAACCCCATGCTACGTCTAGTTACTTGAGTACACAAGTATGCACGTACATCATCATCATCATCATCATCATCATCATCATCATCATCATCATCATCATCATCATCATCATCATCATCATCCTTCTATTGGCTGTCGTTGGTCATAGACCTTTCCAAGGATTCATCACATTTCTCTATTGTGGGCGTTGCAGAGCAAATATTTTCTGAATCAGTTTAGCTTGCCATCCCATATTCTGCCAATATCGGTTCTGCATTTGATCTCTGGAGATTCATGTTGTGAGTTGTCATGTCCATCGGAAATAAGCCACTCTTGTAACATGGCCTGCTCAATTCCATTTCAGTTTCCCCATGATTTCTATGAGGTTTCAGACTCCTGTTTACACATACATGTATGTATTAAGACAGGATGATATCAACCTGCGATCCTATCAACTGATAACGCAATCTACCATTTCCTAACACTAATAGCTTCACTCCCTCTCTTTCTTTCTCCCTATCTCTCTCTCTCTCTATATATATATATGTGTGTGTGTGTGTGTGTGTGTGTGTGTGTGTGTGTGTGTGTGTGTGTGTGTATGCAGCATTGCTCCAAAGTAATTTAACTAATCACTCGTGTTGTGGGTAAGACTTGCATTTTTGGGTTAAAACATAAAACATTTGTCATCTTTTGTCGTTCTGTCTATTGAATTTCAGGAAGATACTTTTAATAGAAGGGAATTGTTACATGAATTAAAAGAAGTATTTTCCCAACCTCTTAAAATCTTGTTCCATATCGATCAAGGTGAAAGAGTTGCTAGAAGAGTTACCAAAATAATTCATAAACCAAAAACATTTTTAGAAAGAATGCAATCAAAGTCAAGAATTACTAAATATGCACTTATCAAAAAAGTTTTGAACATGTACATGCATGTAGAGATATTGATATGAAATGTTATATAGATATAAGATGGTTATTCGGTGTGTATATATAGTATCGATATAAGATAGATATTTTGTTCATATCTTATATTGATGAAAATATATAATTGATTAACTAGAAAAAATATATAAACATACACACACACACACATACACAAACATATATATATATATATATATATATATATATATGATCACAAAAAGCAAGTTCCATGGATGTACTGATAGATATGGACCGTCTGAAATAAATTGATTGGGTTATCGATTAATTTATTGATGAAATGATAAATGTGCAGTTATATAAATAGATAGGAACAATTTAGGATAGTTACGTTGCTGCACCTCCGATTTGAAAAAAAATATGCATAAAGCATCCATCTTGAAGGAATGAAACGCTCTTAATTTGTTGCTACGGTTTGAAATACAAGAATAAATTCTAAATTTGAAAAAAAAAATTCTTTTTCATTTTGCTCTTTCTTTGATTTTTTCATTTTGCTTTCTGATTTCAACGATTCGCACCCGAGGCATTTTTATTCTGGGAAGGGAACGCGCGATAAGTACAAAGAGGTCGAATCAATTAGAGCAATTCTTGTCCAAATGTAAAAAAAAAAAGGCCCTTCTGCTTGTAACTTGAAATTCACCTAATTTTTTAAATTTTCGAATCCCCCTCTCTCATTATCTTTCTTTATTTCACATACACGCATACACAAATATACACATTCATACACACGCGCACACACACATGTGTACGCACACACAGACATGTGTACGCACACACACTCACACCTGTACACCTTCATTCGCTCTCTCTAATTGAAATTATACCTTCGAATTGATAAAACATTAAAGTTCCGATTTGAAAGCCTACTCAACATCATTAACAACTTCAATATCACCAGTGATGAGGTTAGTACAAGAGTTCAGAATGAACGGTACATAGGACTTTGGAACTAGTTATCAAAATCCACGAAATGTTTTGATCTGAATCAATTTTTGGTTCCAGTATTGATAATATAATATACTGAACAAAGGACCATGACTTCTACAATGCGTCGACATCTTGTGGTAGTAGTAGCAGAAATAGAGGAAAGAAGAGGAGGTGGGTGAAAAAGAGCAATTAGTCTTTCAGTGACGATTAATTCTCATACTTGTGAAAAACTTTCAGTCTAACACCATGAGACCTATTTATAACATCAATGCATGAAAAATTAAATTCTTGTGTATCAATTTTCACGCAATTGCAATATCGAAGTATTCTGTGGGAATCAATTTTCAAAAAATCCTACATTGTCATTTCTCGCGTTTGGGGACATTTTTGACTTCTTTTTTGATACAAACTATTGACCATGGGCATTCCATTCTGATATCACACAAAATCTAGGAGAAAATTGATCAGAAGAGATGTTTTTTTTCCATGATATCATTCGTTCCAATGAAATCTCGCCTTCTCTTCTGGCATGATTGCAGTTGGTAAATAGAACACGATAACCGATTTCTTATTCTTTTTGTTGCTCAATAATTCAATTGGAAACAACCAAGAGGACTTACTGCCTGACCTGGCAATGTTTACCACCATGAGAAATAATAAGCGAAACTAAAAGGCCGTAAATCTCACCAAGCAGCTCTGAAACCGTTTAATTCTCAATTCATTTTGATAAAAATCAAATGATCCAATCAGCACTCATTATTGTAGACACTCGCCTAATTTGGCTTGGATTCTGCCATTCATCAGTTTTGTATGTAGCATGTCAGTCGATTTAATGGAAGTAACAATCTTGTCCTTCGTCCAACCTTGCATTCCCTCTCAGAAAACATTTTGAAAAAGAGAGCCTGCGTCATAAAAATCAATTGAGGACTTTCAGAGATGTAATGTGGACTGTTGTAAGAAATACATATATTCATTAAAAGAAAACGAGAAAAATGCCTTTCAATCGAATGCAAACCTATAGATCTAAGCCGGCAATCAGCTACCTATTGGCATATATCCAACCTCCCCACAAAACTTCATACGAATTCATTCAGTACTTTCAAAGATAAAGCATAGTCTTGTTAAGAGAACCTGCATAATATATAAGATCAACTGCGAATAAAAGCATGCAATTTTGGAAGTCACTACTTTTGGGGGATTGGTAGGTAGTATCAAATGTATTCTACAACTGAGGCACATCCTCCAAAAGAGTCAAACTGCCCACCACAGAGTGTGACGCCATCTCAAACAATAATGGCTAATACTGAACAGTATTTGAATACGTGCAAAAAAGTTCCACCCATTTTAATAATCTTGAGAATGACTTAATGTTCAGTTGAAAGCGCTTGGTCCTCTATCGTTGAAAAGGATTTGCACACGTTGGATTCACACATGTTTACTCTATTCGTAAACAAGAGAGACAAACCAAAAATTGAGAAAATTTTTTTTTCTGTTGTATTTTGCAAAAGATGCATCAACGAATGACTGCTGCCCAAACACAGATAGATAGACAGACAGACAGACAAATATATAAGATATATAGATATATAAATAGATATATAGATAGATATAAAAAGAGAGATACGTGCACTAAAAGTTAATCACATAATATAAGTCAATAACACAGAAATGAAGAGAATAGACATCAAGTCTAAAAAAACTATCAAGAACATGTATATATTAGTTATGAATAGGATATTTTTTGTATATTAAAAGTACCGAACGTTGCTCGGCTACAAAGAACATCAAAGCAAAAAGGAACGAGCAGAATGAAGAAAGAAAAAAAAAGAAAGAAAATCAAGGGAAAAGGGAATAAAAAGAGAAACGTGTGAGGAAAAAAATGAATTAAAAAGGAATAGGAATAAAATCAACAATGAAAATGAGTAGAAGAGAGAACAACAACAAAAACATAAGAACCCAGATTGTGCACGCAAAACACAGTAGAAAAACCAGGACAGGAAATGAACTAGACTTGGACACAGGAAATTATACGCATGCGTATAAAGGAAAGGACTTGAAAGGGACAAAAGTCGACAAAATCATGGGAGAAGCAGCAACAAGCAAAAAAGACAAAAGAGAAAGGAGGAAATAAGGAAAACGGAAAGAGGCAGTACAAGAATGTAAATCCAGCATACTCGAAAAATGTTAACAACAATAGAAATAACCCAACGGATGTAAATAGCCTCAAGTTATTGCTCCCGATTTGCTATAGCATGCAATTGCTAAAAGCACAAACACTTTCATGAGTATGGCTCCGTTTCGAGACTTTTTATCTCTCTCTCACAAATGTGCACACTCATAGATACAGGCGTATAAACACACACATATGTCTGCATATACTCACATGCTATACACACTCACACACATTTTCATATATATATATGTCTTCGTTCCGTTTACATTTTCAGACTGTCTTCTCAAAAACCATGAATGATTATGAACGTACTGCTCTGTGTCTAGATATATTTAACTCTCTCTCAGGAATTTACACATATACTCACACATACATACGCACACACAGACACACAGACACACAGACATATATATATATATATATATATATATATAGTGGATGAATATCCTTGTTCAGGTCATTTTTGTAGGGACTGAAACATTGTTTTCCCCAACGAAACCTACCTCGATGAAAGATGTGAGAATGATAATATGATCACTCATAACTGATAAACTCGTTTCTTTCGACGTATTAACCCTTGTATATGTTGTGCGCATGTTGAAATATATGTAATGTTACTTGTCGTTGTACACAGTGGTCTTTTGGAGAAAACACGGAAAGAAAATGATAAAATATAGTTCTTAAGATTTAGGCGCTTATGATTCAACCTTACATTTTTGCAACCAATCAATTGACTAATGGAAATTCAAATGTTGAAATTAAAAGAAAAACTCCCAAATGGCTGATCATGATAAATCCTAATATCTGAGAAAATTAATTTGGGAGTTTTTTGCTTTTTTTTTAGCGTTTTGTATCAAATAAGGCCTTGACAAATACCCCCTGAAACAATTATATGTGAATGACATACTTCAGTCATTGAAGTTATGTGGCTAACACAAAGAGATATCTCTTTTATTGAGATTGATGGAAACTAAGTTCTGTTACTCACGATTTCTATCATGCAATTGATAACTTGAAATGGATTATCTTGCTATAATAAAAGAGTTTCACGTGGCTATGAATAAATCTTACTTTCCATCATCTGTCACAGTTGATGGATTCATTTCTGTTTAATTTAAACGTAATGTAATTTTATACAAGGATTGCTGTGCTTAATTTTTCAAGGTTGCAATTCCAGCAAATAACTTAGCAAATAAATAGTGGGCTGTATCGAACGGGTTGCACCAAATGATTCCTGGACATATATGTATCTCTTTCAAAATCTCAAAATGTATAATGAAATTATGAAGTGTGAGTAATCAAAGACTCAGATTTTTCTCTTTTTCGTATGAAGTCAGTGCAACAAATCATACAGACATCCTTCAGAAATTATAAACGGGATGACATCTCCTGTGATGTCTTCCGGGTCTTCGGCTTAGACAAAGGAGATGGAGATCCTGGGATGTCCAGTCGACAGAACCAAAACCTTACCTTGACTCCAAAAGAAAGTAAAGCACAACAGATCCATATTCTTCTCAAGTGTATTGATATGAAACAGCATCTAAAGGGGTTTGAACCTGGTTCACTTTTTCAATTTCCCAATCCGTTAAACCTTTACGCCATGTACAGTCCTATAGTCGTCACGTGAATGCTATAAAAGGAGAGACAAAAAGCGAGTGCGTCTCTCAGATTGTCCAATATTTACTGAAAAAAGACACAGAACCCGTGATAATGACGTCATGGTATATTGGAAATGACTCTTCCCATAATTTCTCATGACATACATCAAATCAGGAGATAAAACGTTGAAAATGCTCGACTGTTTCCGAACTGTCAATCTTTTCTTTGTAGGAACCAAAAAAATGCAGTTCCACTCAATCCAAGAAAATATTGAAACAATTGGTAGGCAAATAGAATCAAAGAAGCACAAGGGTGTATTGATTGGTAATTGGTTAGAAAAAAAGTACCAAAGCATCAATAAAGTACTACTACTATTACTACTACTGCTGCTGCTGCTGCTAATAATAATAATAATAATAATAATAATAATAATAATAATAACAACAACAACAACAACAAAAACAACTATCGAAGAACGTGAATGGTGGTAAGTGGTGGGTAAGAATGAGGTTTCTCTCTGTTATGAAGTAAGTTGACGTTTTTGGTCAGTTTGTCAGACAGACAACTATGCCAGAAATATGGAAAAAAACTGAATTGTTATGAATATTTTTTCTACTACTTCTTTGTATGATGTGTAAAGCGTGTATACTTTTGTTCTACATATAAGCAGAAAAACATACTGATAGGAATACTAAAAACTCAGACTCTCTTTCTTCCATCAATTTGTTGATCTTTGGTCAAGGATCATAGCCTGCTGTTGTTACCGTGTAACTAAGTATGACCTTTCGCAATGATATTTGGAATGAAAATGAATATCATCAAGCAACTCTTTTCATGAGGAACACCACAAACGTATCCCAATGTTTCATTTATGAGATAATTTAAATTGATACCTAGGATATAGTATACGCCCGAGGCCTATTCAACGGAAGATGCATGTTATTATCATAACTTTCATGATGGATTCTTTTTTAGAAACTGTCAACAAAACTACCAACAAAGTATTTTCAGATTTTTAGCTGAAATGCTTGGCTATCTTTGTATATGTATACATGTATGTAATATCTTTGCTCATAACTTGAAAAAAGATATAACATACATATACATCACGCGAACTGAGTGTTGAAAGAAAAATCAACACATATCCCTTTTGTACGTCTAGAAAAATTTACTTTTTTTTTACCGCCTAATGGGGTTTCGTGGAGGGTTCAATTTGCAATATAAGTATCTCCTCAAGTGGTCCCTTTGTTTGAGTCGGGCTCCATCCCCGTTTGTTGTTGGAAAATTCTTACTTTATTCGTGACCATCGCCCTATAGAGGGTGAACAAAATAACCTTTCGGTGATCACTCGTTTTACCGACATTTTAATTCATAACTCCTAACACGGAATGGTGCCTAGAAACGTTGGTAATGTAAAATATTTCTTTGAGTCAGTTCAAGAACTTATTTTTTGTTTTTTTTCTAAACTATATCTTGGGTGACCCTTTCTTTAATTGAATTTGCTTCCCTGTTGTTTGTATATATTCTTAACCCAAGGCTGGCCAGATTAAATATCAACTCTGCACGACTTGCAAAAATTGTTATGTGATTGGGGAAAAACAGGGATGTTTGTGAGAAAAATTTATTTTCTTTGTTTCTGGAATGATGAAATATTACCTGAACTGGTGGCATGGTACCTTATTGATTTCAGAGTTGTGTGGCTGGATCTTCTCTTCCTCGTTGGGTTTGGTCGCCTCTCATTTTTGTCTGGATTTTATAATAAGTAACCTGGCAAAGAATGTGTCTTTTTTTTAATCGTAGCTAGCAAGACAGGATTTATGTTTTATTCAGAGGCTTCTCGTGGACTCAACCAAGTTCTTAATCCACATAAAATTACATTGGAAGCGCTCCCCCCTCCAATGTGAATCCATCCGGTATCCGGCATATAAGTCAGAATGAAGACTAACAGGAGGTAGACAAATATAATTAAACAATGTGCTGGATATATATATATATATATATATATATATATATATATATATATATATATATATATATATATATATATATATATATATATATATATATATATAAATATGAAGGAAGAGAAAGAGAGAGAGAGAGAAAGAAAGAGGAAGAGAGAGAGAGTGAGAGAAAGAGAAAGAGAGGTGGGAAGAGAACTACTAAAGCCAGAAGAATAATTGACACAATGGTTTCAGACAATGATTTTTAATCTTTGAAAAGGGCACACAACTACATAGACATACCTTTAGCATTCAGTCTGTCCATCATTCCAGCTTCAAAACTTCTGTCTAGAAAACGAGAAAAAATTTCATGTATATTTCATAAATAGTTGCGTCTGCATCTGCCTGTTTTGTAGACAGTGTCTATCTATACAATGAACGATATGGTTTAGTCAGTTTGTTTCCGTCTGCGTAAGAATGGTCTCGTCGACTCGAAGGTGAACATTTTACTGATGAGAATATCGACCTACCCAGCCCTAAAAAGTTGGACCTTCCCGCTTGAACCAGTGAAGAGATTTCTCTTCTAATTACATTATTTTAGAGAAAATCAAATGTATCCGTACACATACGCCCATACACACATTCGCACACGCACGCACACATACACACATAAACACTCACACACATTGCTGCTTATTTTTCACCCAAGGTACATTACATGTAGAATAACTCATGGACACCATCTCCCAGCAGTTCTCCCGAATATCGTCTAAAGATGTTATGGTCAGGGATTATCTTCAAAGCTTATGGATGGATAGATGTTGGATGTTTTTGTGAGTGCACAAAGATTTGTTGCAGTATTAATGGATAAGAATTCACATTTATATACTGATACATACGAAGATTTATAGGTTTTTTCACACACACACACACGCATATATATCTAGAGATAGGAAGAGAGGGGGAGAGGGAGAGATAAAACAGAGATAGAGTTATAAAGAGAGATAAAAAAGAGGGAGAGACAGGGAAAAGAAAGAGATAGACAGGTAGACAAAGAGAGCGACACAGTGACACAGTGACACAGAAAAAGAGAGAGACCTCGAAACATAAGAACATATTCTAATATATTATTGATGAATGAGAGATTCAGATAGATGAATTGGTACATACATACATACATACACACATATATACATAAATAAATACATTCATACATACATACATACATACATAAGCAGTAGATGGATGAGTACACAGACGGTTGGAAATAGACATTTTCTGATCGATAAATTAATTAAGCGATTTTAATGTTGCAAGCGGACTGTTTTCACTTTTATGCATGCCTATGTATATATATAAACTCAAACACACTGACACTTGTATGTATATACATTCATATATATTTATGTATGGCCATATATACATACGTATTGATTATCCTTATTGGGAGTAGTTATCGTAAAGTATGTTTATGCTCCTATATTAGAATGTTTTTATTTATGAAGTACCATCAGCAAGAAGCTTTTTTATTGTATATTTTTGATCTGAAGTTTGGGAAACAATCAAAAAAAATATTTTGCATCATAATATTGCCGAAAATATTGTTATTCTCTGTTTTTTCTCTTCAAAAGATTTCCATATCGGTCTACCAGGGGAACAGAAGATGCCGTTGTATGTCTCTCAATTCATATTCTTTGGAAATATTAATCCCATACAACAGTTGTATTTATTCTGATCTTTCCAAACATATTCAATGATATTTTCAGAAAGATAGAGTTTATTCCTGTTCTTCTGACTGATCTAGATTAATCGAAATAAGAATGCAGAATTCTCCCGAAAATTCTCGGTGATATCCTGATCCTCAAAATGTATGATGTGGATACTTTGAGGTTTTTATAATACATTTATTTTTTTTCAGTGTAATGAAATGCGAATATTTGCTCTATGATCAAAGCACAGACGAATTCATTGCATTATTCTAAATTTAGTAGTACTTTGTTACTTGGTTAACGACATTCTAGTTCGTTTTGATTTGTTTTCTGAACAGCGAGCACGAGCACTTGAGACAATATATGACATAAAGGTTTATATGTGCATCCATCTGTCAATAATTTTTTATTCTTTTTTTTTCATCAGCTTAAATTCCTTTCCTGACATAATGCATGAAAGATTATCAATATGCAATTTTTTCTAAGATGGTTTTCCTCATGTTGGTTCATTTTTTGATAACGAAGATTTGGTTGTTGTACCTTAGTTACCATAGATGGAATGACAATGCCCTTTTTCAAAACTAATGCGTGGATATTAACGATGAGCGAGTGTTACAGAGAGGAAGATTTTTTTCTTCAAAAGCCCCCATGGCATCAGCTCCAAATAATTACAAACTTTTCCATGTCAATTACTATCAACAACATGGTTTGGGACCTGACCTAGGAATTTAACCCCCGCGAGATTAGTGAATTGAGCAGATCCTGACCGATTGCATAAATGCCCCTACGTCGTAGCAACTTGGAGAATAACCATTTATCACCTGAAGACAGCTGTAGGGTACATTGGCCACGACACTGTGTCCAAGAAACGAACCAAGATGAAGCTAAGTGAGAAAAGATGTTACATAATTGAATTTGACTATCCCAGGATTTGTTAGCGTATCACCAACTTTCTTAGTCAAAAACTTATTTGATCTTTTGCTGCTCTATTTTGCTTCGGTGATCATTTGTACTGGTTATTAATATTACGATAAAGTATATATTTCAACATGGTTCAGTGGCTCAGATACGAATCACTAAGCCGGTTATGAGAAGTTCGCTATTGAACACGCTTTCAATAACTGTACTCACAATACAGCATATATCTACTTTTGAAATTTTGTTTGAAATATTCCATCATCATCATCATCATCATCATCATCATCATCATCATCATCATCATCAGTGAGCTTTCGACGTCCCTCATTGAATAAAGACCTTTCCTAGGATTCACCACATCTACTTATCATGGGCACCACGTATCCAGTACTTTCTGAATTTGTTTAGTTCGTTACGGCATCTTACTTCCTGTTGACCTTGATTTTGAATATGATATCTTGGGATCCATGATGTGAGTTGTGATGTCCATCGGTTGTCTGATATTCTTGCAACATGACCAGCCCATTGCCATTTGAGTGTTTTTGATATTTTCTATTATATGTTTGACTTCTGCTGTAGGCAACAAGTCTTCAATATATGGAAGCATAAAGTCCGGGCAAGATGTAAATAGAAGAGACGGAAAAATGAAAGACGTGTCTGACAGGTGTGACGGGCTTATAGATGGCGCCAGTCCTCCAGCCAGAATTTGCTCCTTTCCAAGAATATCTTGAGGCATAATTTCCATTCACCCACAAAATTTCAACGCACACTTCTTAGTCCGCTACTGCCTGACAGTCCCAGGTGGTGATGTTTTTGATGGAGTTGGAAAATAAGAGACCTGGATTATCCATTTTTCAACCAGATTTGACCGATTTTCGAAGTGCACGATAGTCCTAAGTGGGATTGAGTAAAAAGCAGATGGGCTTGATTAGCCATTTTTTGACTAGATTTATTTTATATTCATCTAAAAAAAAATCTATGATAGCCAATTATATCCGAAGAGCGTCAGAGGTAATAGGTTTTGGATTCTTGGTGTGCAGTCATTTCCTCTCATAATTTAGCTGGGAATGGAAAAATCTAGCTGATTCCAGTAATTTTGAGAGGCAATTTCAGCTTTCAATTCTAAGTCGTACTCGGTACCACGAAGTGTGATCCAAAAGGAATGTAAGTATTTATGTCAACTTTCCAAAGAGTCGAGAATCGGAGAGCTAATGATGGAATGAACAATAACGACGCCAGTTGGAATAGCCATGTTTCCTGGAAATTGAAAAGGGGTGATTTTAGTCATTTCTAAAAACAAATTCACCAAAAAAAAAAAAAAATAACAAATCACACTTTGGCTATACTGATAAGGATCGGGATCAGGACATTTCCATGTTGCTGTGTGGGCATTTTGACATAGGATTGGGCGTATAATCTTGCCTCACTGGGTAAGAAGGTTGGGTATTCTATCATTTCGTGTCAATTTTTGAGGACAATAGCGTAAAGAATTGGTGCAGCATTTTTTTCAGTTTATCTTTTTCTAAAGCGTATGTTTAGAACGCGTTTGCTGCTGCACAGATCTATATGAAAGTATTAGCGGGGAATTCTGACGTTTGAAGGGAATCCTGTTAGCTTATATATATATATATATATATATATATATATATATATATATATATATATATAGAGAGAGAGAGAGAGAGAGAGAGAGAGAGCGAGAGAGAGAGAGAGAATAACAGAGACAAAGAAACAGGAGCACACAGATGCAGACATATGTACATACATTATAGAGATGCTCACACATACACACACACACGCATATATTTATATATGTACACAATACAACCAGAAACACGGATATATCGATGAATATTTATCAGCATATATTTCAATATATACGCACATCCGCAAATACCCAAACAGATACATGCATATATATATTTTTTTGTATTCGTACATATGTACTTTCACAGACACTCACATATATATATATATATATATATATATATATATATATATATATATATATATATATATATATATATATATATATATATATATATGTGCGTGTGTGTGTGTGTGTGTGTGTGGCTGTGTGTATGTATGTGTGTGTATAGCAGGGGAGAAATAATAAGACATAATTTGGTGACTAGAGCTGAACAATCAAACCTCCTGGAGCATTTTCCTCGGCCTATTTGGCCAACAGGTCACGCAACTCCTACCGTTAAAGATTCGCTCGTCTAATTCCATTTCGAATATCCAAAGAAACACGGAAAAATGATCGAACGAAAATCGCCAAAATGGCAGGGTCTTGAACTGCGATGAAATCGCCTCGGCCATTACGAATTATGGTCCAGCACTCTCACGCGACGTTCTGATCTAATCAGGAACCTGTGCCATACGCAGCTCTATTATTCATTGAGACACGCATTAAGAAGAAAGAGTAAGGAAAAGAAAGAGAAAAATGAAACAACAGAAACAGAAGAAAAGGCGTTGAAGAAAGATAAAAAGAGAAAGAGGGACAGGGGAGATTATATATGGCACGAAGAAAACGAAGAGCATAAGGTGAAGATAATGATACGATATAGAAGAAAAACGAGAATGTACAGAAGAAGAAGAAGAAGAAGAAGAAGAAGAAGAAGAAGAAGAAGAAGAAGAAGAAGAAGAAGAAGAAGAAGAAGAAGAAGTAGGAGGGGGAGGAGGAGGAGGAGGAAGTGAAAAAGAAGAAGAAGTGAAGACACATGCCTGGTAAATACTTGTCAGTTTGATTAATGTACTTGACTGTTCATGAAGTAGGCCTCTTGACAGCAATTAATTGCGTCATTTAACCAGTTTCAGTTTAGTTGGGGTTGGATCAAACCAATGAAATACTTGGTAGTTGAATTTAGCTTTGCTGATAAGAGAAGAAGGGTTATTTGAAAAAATGTTTTCACTTAGGCTGTTTCGTGCGTCTGTTATCCTTGCTGAGAAGGGATTTCTTTTTAACACCAGGTTTGAATCAGTAGTTTATGGCAGTGTCCTTTGGTTTTATGGCAGAGAAGATGAAGTCAGCATTCTCTCATCAGAGTATATTGATCAATGGACACTGGTATTCATTTTATGTATGCTATTCTGGATTCCGTAAATGCTTTTTTCCGTTATTAAGAGCCTTTACATTGACTTGCTTTAATCCTTCAGTGTAAGACGTATCAACCAGCATCTTTAGTTATTGATAATCCTGTCTTACAAACAATTTCTAGTGAATTCGTTTCGAATCTGATTATCCTACAAAAGCAGTCTTATGCCAGACTTCAATTAATAAACTCAGCTTTCCTAACCCTGGTGATATATAAAAAAACTGTGAATATTCATGTAAAGAAGGAAAAAAAGAAATATGAACTTCTCGAAGATTCTAATGACTGATCCAAAACAGATGACATGTTGAACCTTTGCCATAAGAAAAATGAGTTTTCGAATTTTTTTTCCTCTTGCTTTGATTTAGCACCGTTCCAGTCGTTAAGTGCAACTTTGCATTGAAAGCTGAGGTGAATAAGAAAGAAAGAGGCAAATATGATCGATGAGATTGCACATGCACACATGTATATCCTAGATTGCATTGAAATATCGATAATGTGCCTCACATCACTTGGAACGTATGCATGAATTCTGCTATTCTAATTGCAAATTAAACAAAACCTACCGCTCCTAGCTGTCAACAATAAATTGGCATGAAGATGAATGATCTCTGTCTTTTTTTTGTCTTAGAGTTCAATTTGAGAAACTCAGGATAGTTGGGCTCAGGATGGTATCTGCGGAGTCCCAGGTGTTCCGAATTTAATATCAATATATCATGCCTACTGATGGTTTAATGTTCTTCAAAAGTTAAACATCTCTAGATTTAGTTAATAATGAAAGTGCTTTAGAATTTTACAGTGATAATTAATTAGAGATATTTTTCTTTATCTCTAAAAAATTTCCAGCCTGCCAACTAATTAATATATTAAGTAATTTCCCCTAGTTTAAACTATTTATGCTTACAGCAAGTTGCAACATGCTTTCACTGTGAACAACTATATTTTTTCATCTGTTTAGGTCAGTCTGCTTTAAAGTCAAAATGAGCTTTGAATATACTTAATTTGATAATTGGTCTGCAAATAATGCTCTGCACAATATATTAGAGAAAGAAAAATATTCATCGTTATCATACATTCAACGAGAAAGCAGAAATGACAATGGGCTTGTCATGTTACAAGAAGTTTCGAAATCCCAATTCATATCGTAGATCCCCAAATATCATTTACAAAACTGTTTCTAAGAGAATTAAAATATCGTGAAGAACTAGACAAGTTCAGAAAGTATTGGTTCGAAGATGCCCATGATAGTACGTTTGTCAACTCCCGGAGAAGGTTTATGTCAAACGATGGACGCTTGAAATGACGATTTGGATGAAAATAATGCATCAATATCGGAAACCGTGAATGATATACCAAACATATTGAGTGATCTAAGTAGAGAAAGCCAAAAGATAGGCTTACATATGTACAATATAGTTCTTGCTGAACGTCTCTATATTTATTGCACACGCACACACACACACACACATATATGTGAGTGTGTGTGTGGGTGTGTGTCTGTGTCTGTGTGCGTGTGTGTGTTTGTGATAAAATGGTAAGTCTTGCTGCCTGTGAATAACCCATCGTGTCAAAACATGATTTTCCTTATTGTCTCGAGTAACAATGTCTAGTCTTAATGATTTCTTTACTAGAATCATTTGAACCGTTACATTTCGCAGCAGAGCAAAGTACATCATTGCCCTTGGGATACTCAAATGAAAGAAAAGTTATCAAATAACAAAAACAACCAAAGCCAAAAAAAATTTCGGTTGCTTACTTCCATATGTTCCATAATGATTTTTTGTCACCTTGCGTTGCAAAAGTATTAACAATGTTTCAGTCAGCGTACACACACCTTTTGCCACTAGTGCACAAAAGAAATCCATGTGTGCATAAAATATTTCAAATTCTATAAATGGCATACTGAATTTTTCATTTAAAAGATTTTGATCCCTCATTTCAATCTCAGATGTCTTGGGAGAAGCATTTGAATAACACGATATTTTACTAACATTGATTACTAAACATCAAAAAAACTACATAGGTGCCGTATTACAGTGACTTGCTACAAGGATTAATCCATTTCCTCTTTTATACGCTAATCAAACACGTTGAAAATGTACGTGGCTTAGCTGTTGAAAGTACACGGGATTGAACCTAGTTCCATCCCTGGCTGAGACAGTATACGCATATAATCATCATCACCATCCCTCGTTAGACTTTAATCTTCCCCAAGATTCACTACACCTCTCTGTCGTAGACGTCAGAGAGCCATTACTTGCTAAACTTGTCTTGTTGTCGTGCCATCTTACATTTGGCCAGCAGCAATTTCACATATGATCAGTAGGGATCATGTTGTGAGATGTGGGGTTCATCTGTTGTCTGGCATTCTTACAACATGACTAGCCCATTGCCATTTGAGTTTTCTAATGGATTCTATGATATATCTGACTCCTATTTTTCTCTGATATACACTTCTTTTATGGTCTTTACATGTGATGTTGGGCGTAATTCTCCTTTTCGCCTGTTGCATGGTTCTCTTTTTTGAAAAACTATCTTTTCTTTAGGTTGCATGCATCAGCAACACCTGTAAACATATTTTTAGCACTAATGGGATTTTATCATCTTTGAAGGTTTGCTTTGCTCTACCAAAAGTTTGCCAACTCGAATGATACTGGCATTTTCGCACATCTTTATTACAACAATATTTCCTCATCCTAATAATGGAACATCACTCTTATCAGACAACAAATATTCATTTTTAAACACTACTGTCTTCATTGACAATGGTGTTTACTCAGCAGTGAATATAGATTGGATAACTAAAAGAAAATTTCATGTACCAACTCAGCTAATAACTTGGTCAGGCTACGGATTTATTGGTCAACCTCCAAATTTGGTTTTATTGTTTTCGTAGCAATGTCTGTACACATGTACACATATGTATGCGTATATGTATGTGCATTTGTGTGTGAGCGTGTAAATGTAATATTAGCATATAAATATGTCACGTAGGCATATACAGTTGTATTCTATCGAAACATAAAACCTCGAACATCGCAATAACTATGAGTCGTGTATTTCACTTGTATATTTCTCTTTCCAATTAAATTGATTGTATTTCCCCGCAACACGTATGATTTCCCAACTGGTTTTTCTTTTGGTGAAGATTTGCACCTCATCTCATCTATTGTGGAGGGATTTATCTTGTATATAGTTCATCTGAACTCTATTCAATCTATTTTACCTAACCCTATAACAGAAAATTCGTCTTTTTCCGATGTCATGACAGTATTGTTAATGGAAGAGTGAAAATGTTTGAATTGGCACATATCTAGCTGTAGCTGGCGCACCAGGAAGACGTCAGGATGTTCATTTGTCTTCATCTATACCTTTTTCCTTCTCGAAAAACTTAAAAAAAAAATACTGCAACCGTTCACCAAATTTGAAAATACAACGAACAAATTCAAAAACGAGCAAATCTAATTGAAATGTACGCTGAGCATAATACAAAATATGCCAAGCAAATCAAACATTCACACTACAATTCGATCCCGTTTTCTCTTGGAAATGCTTGGCGTATTATGAGATTTTACTGCCACTTTTTTTTTATTTGATTGCCTACTTTTTAATTTACATTGCATATTTACATATTTGGTCATTGTATATTTTTTTATTGGTTGCTTCACTACTTAATTTGCTGGTGCTGTCGAAACTGCTCTTAGTTTTCCGAAATCGCAAAGAGCGCCTTCAATTCTGAGCAACACTTCTGACCACATACAAAGAAGTCTTACATAAATATTACGCTTTGAAAAACAAGAAAAATACCGAATTTCATGGAAAATATGACCGTCAGGCATTTCAAGGAGTATTAGAGAGAAAAGTATATCAATGATTAAGCATTTAATGTTATTGAAATACTAGCACGAATACCCAGTCTTGACAAGGTTATTGAAAAGCTAAAATAAATACAGCCACACAAATCCCAATACTTTGTACCGATTTCTTGACGCTGATGATTTTTACTTGGTCCGGGGGAGGGGAGCGTTGATTATATCAGAATTATTGCTCCCGAGCACGTAAAAAAATATTTCTATTTTACCTTATAAAAACTCAGATATAAAAATAAAAAAGTACAAGAGAAAATTAAATTAGTTTCCCACATTTTCAAAACGTTTTCGGAGAAAATACTCTTCTACTTAAAAATTTTGATTTTTTTCTCAATCAGGAACTCACTCTCTCAATGTTAACAGCAGAATGTCTTTCAATAAGAAATATATAATATGCATCTTGCAACCGTATTTGTCATGATAAACAATATACTTTTCATTGGAGATGTGAATTGCTAAAACATAAACGAAAATATTTTTTAAGGTAAATTATGATAATATCTTAATATATGGAAATATCAGAAGTTTGAGAGAAGATAACAATCTTTACAATCGTTTTGATGGATGAGAAAAAAGTGAATAAAAAAGACTGAACATGCATTTCTACGGACTGACATACACGAAAATGTAAGATAAACTTTTTTATCTACCCACCTGATTTTCTCTTTCTCTTCTACGAAACAGCCTCTATTTTGTGCAAACGAAATTTACCAACGTCTTCAAACCTTATTTTGGCACCATTCCCAGTGCATTACTCTCATGCCGCTTAAATATCTTTGGAATATGCTGATTCACAAAGTGTACCACACATAAAGGGTATTGACAGAAGTTTATATTACTTTCATCCTTGTTTGCGGTTGAAATAACCCACTTTGGTTTATCAGCTCGTATATGCTCGAGAAAGAGAAATTTGTTCAACATAGAAATAAATACAATGAAACAATGTTTGATGGAACACTCATTAAAAGGAATCAGTAAGGGCCCTCAACTTAATATATCAGCAGAAGTTTCTTTAGTTTTAAAGTTGGTCTAGCAGGCTATGTATGTATATATCATATATATCACGTGCACAGACTATAAAAGTAAGGGCTACTCTGCACTAATGTGGTTGAAATTTACTCCTTATCATATCTATAAAAACTATTTTCTGATTTTCGAAAATTCCGCTTAAATACATCATAACTGGGATTTCAATGTACAATGTTTATGCTGAATCAATCCATTGGTATGAACTGGCTGGATTTTTCAAATTCAGACTTTTAACTGATCACTGCCCAACTTCTAGTTTTTCTTCAAATTATCACCCCCAACACAGTAGGATGTCAGGAGAGAATGGTCATGAGACGGTTTCTTTCGAATGACTAACCTGGTCTGATTTCCAATAGCTTTTCAAATCACATGTTCGAATCAAAGTCAAGTTCGATTTTGCAATTCTGTGCTAAGTTCCTGTATATTCACATTTATCCGTTTTGAGGAATAAGATTTTTAAATCGACAAGACTCAACGATAAAAACGGTCCACTCAAATAGATCTTGATGATAATATTAAGAATTTGGAGTTTGGCTGTAATTGATAAAAATCTTGATTTGAGAAATTATGCCGGCTCACACCAAGGGTTTGATTTAGTATGGGTGCATCCATATGAGCAATGAGAGCAAAGTAAACAATGGCTGTCAGAACCTGAGGAAATATTTCGCTGCTATGAAAATTTCCCGTCCATAGCAGTTGAACGTCGTTGAATAACGTGGCATAATATCTCTGTAAGAATCATATTGTGCATCTTCATTTGAAAAAAAAATTATATTATGGAGTGTCATTTATTTGTATATTCTTGATATAATTCATAATATATGTCCCCAAAATAACTTCAATATCGACCATTTGCGAATGAGTCGGCCGAGAATCCACTTTGGTATCTCAGAACCTCAGATCAATGAAAAGCCGCTCAACTGAACGAGATTAATAAATGGAGAATGAATAATGAGAGAGAAAGAAAGAAGGAAAGACTATGAGTGTATAACTGTATTTGCAAAGTTGTAGAAGAAACAAGTGACAGCTCATAGAATGCTTTGAAAAAAGAAAGAAAGAAAGGGAAGTATAGAGATTAAATAAGTGAAGGAAGAAAGGATGAACGTGTAAAGAGACGGGCGGAAGTAAGAAATATAATATACATCCTATGGTTCCGAGTGTCCCATTAATAATCCACAAGAGTCCTCATTATATGTGTCAGAGGAGGATTCATTTTGGGACATCATGAATTACTATCGTTAATTCTCTCCCGCTGCTTATTACGCGTCACTGACGACTATCAATGTCTTCTTAACGATGCGTAATTAACCATTGATTGATACTGTTATGACAAGAGTGATGTCTTTTCTTTTAGCTCTCAACTTCTCATTATCTCGTCGCTGTCATCGGTAAATTTGAATTCTCGAAATTCATTTAACTGTCATCATCAATCCACTAAGTGGTATCAGGCCATTATTACCCGTTCCTCTTCTGCATTAGCAACACAGTGACGTTATTAGCAATATGATAATTATATATTGTCACTATATCCACGGCAGTCTTGTTGCTAAGGGAGTGGAATAAGAAATTTGAAAGATCGTATAGACAAGTCTAAACAATGGAAATTAGAAAAAAATATCTGAATACATAAACTATTTGTTGCTGTTGGCTAATTTCTTCACTTTCATTGATAAAGGAAAGACACCATTCCCACCTACACGAATTGATATTTTCATAATGGAAATCTGTACACTTATACACATTCTGCTATTTAAGCTTGGTGCTTAATAATATTTTTTTATTCTAGCAATATCTTAGCATTCAATGTTGAAGCGTTCCATTTGCCCTACTATTTCACATATTGCTAGAGGAGGAAAAGGTATTTGCACGAAATGAACACTAATTAACACAACTGGAATTAAAACTCGGTCTGCTGATTTTAAAAAATTTTCCATGCCATCAACCCCAAGTGCACTCAGCACGTCATCGGCAACAGTGGACGAAAGAAGTGTGATGATACGAGTTTTGAATGGTAACTTTCAGTCTAGTGATCTTGATAGAAAAATAATAAAAAAGATTCGTTGTTCTGTGGCTGAGAATCCTTCATGTTTTGGACTTAAAACGGAGACAGAAACGGAGGACGAATAAATAACAATCTTTCCTCATTTCAATTCCTCTTGGCTGAACGACGACGATGACAGGCCTCATTGAAAGAAATTTGAGATTACCATAAACAACAAGGCTTGACGAGGAAGATGACACCTGAACAACTAGTGTTGCCGTCAAGAATGAATAAAAAAGAAAATAAAAGAAAACGACGTATTCTGGTAGCATGCCATGTTCAGACTAATCAATCAATGAATAGATTTCCTTTTTCGCCTTTTATTGGGTTGCGATCACTAAAACATTTCTAATACTGAGGCACAAGCGTAACTGATGCCGGGCACAAATCAAGAGGACGATTCAGCATACATTTATGCAATTCAAAGCCCCTCCCCGCCAAAAAACAACAAAGCTATTGATGGAAGATTAAAAACACAATTTTTTCTCCAGAAAAGGAGTGAGGTTGCCCGTAGCTTCATTTGTGCAACATGTATGTGCGACCCTCACAGCCAATCAATCAGACCCACTTAAAACGGAGGAAACCTTCGTTGATATTGACTATAGTGATGTTGACAGTTTTTTTGCCAATGGATTCCGAAGTGATCTCACACTGGGGATCATAAAAATGACTTGAATTCATTTGAATGATTTTAAATAAAGAGAACAGAGGTTGAAGAAAAAGGCGTAAAATTGAACAGAGACATTGATGTCCAGACAAACCAACATATCTTTGTGAGAAGACAGGATCTGGTGATGGTCAAAAATAAAAATATATCTGGTTAAATAAAAAAAACGAGGGTGTTTTACCAGGCAACAGAATACACACTAGAATCACAGACAGCGCATATCTCTGATGACACTTCACACTAGCTGAAAACTGTTTAAGAATCGACTATTTAGTAACGAAGGACGGAATTCAAAATGTATCAATATTGAGTTTTTCCTTCGAAATTCACATCTAAAATTTCCATAAACCGTTCATTTTAAACCCCTCTCCAAAAGAGAAACCGAAATATCCCTCTATCGGAAAAAATCCCTGGATCTGCAAAGAAATTTGATAAAGTCATTCGTAACTCACAAAAGTTTATTGAAATTCACTGGAAACTTGCGTAAATGTCACTTGAAGTAACAGATAGACATGAATGACAACTATCGCCTCTCCTAGATAAATTGACTAAAATGAGGAAAATGAGAGAGGAATAAAGAGTTTCTTGTTTGGAATTGAAAGTAGTTGTGGAGTTAAAACGTTGTCCATAATTGCTTTTGAACTATTAAAAAGTCTCCCAAACACTATTCAGCATATCAAAGACGGCAAAACTGCCGATGAAAGTGTGACAGACCTGAGCATTCTTGTAATTTGGACCTTAATAACAAAACAAACCAACAAAAAAAAAAAAACCTGGAAAAAAAAACCCATAAAAAAACATGTACCCCTGGTATGAACATTCCCGGGCATGATCTCTACTAATGAACAACACTTTTTGTTGATTTGTTACACCACAATGGTCACCTACTATAACTTTCATATCTTGCAGACACCACCAAAAGGTACGTTTGAATGGAAGGGTGGTGAAGGAAATCAAATGTGTTCTTAAAATAGCTTTTACATTGATTTGAAAATCTCTGTGCATAGTCAGGGATCAATAAAGTGATCCCTCCATAATAAATTCAAGCTGATTTCCCTGATCATAAACAGTGGATTCGATCTCGTTTTGTTATGTAGTAATAAATTGATTCACCCATGAATAATGGATTTTTTTGCGTTACTTAGAGCAGGTTTACAAAACATAGTCTAAGTACTTAGGTGACCAGTATGATGTCGGATCAGTTTTCAATTGTCCTTATAATTAACTATTCCCTCCATTTTTTCTTCAGTTATTCAAGGTAATCATCGTATCAGTGGCTTCCAGAATACCTTAAAATGAAATCTATTGAATAAAAGTGAGTTAGTTTCACTTAATCATCATTATACAACCTTAGGGATGTTTATAAGTATGTGTTGTTCATATTTAATTGGCTATAATGCATATTTCATTGAAAGAAGTCACATTTATATGCATTAGAAATAAATACAAGCTTGTTAAATATTTTACTAACTGATTGTAAGTATTGAAGTTACTAGTTTTCATGAAATCATATTTCCTGAAATATGTATTCGATTTTATAATTTGTATACCTTTTACACACCGAATTCAATGTCTTTCAAATGTTATCTCTTTTTTTATAATGTTGAAATTTTAGAATACTGCAGATGATTTAATTCAGGCTTCAAGCCATCTGAGAGCAATCTCTAATGCTTTGCACTGCTCAAAACACGTAATCCTTTGTTTTTATTTTGCCTGCTGATAGAAAAAGAGCTTCTAGAAATAAAGAAGTTAATTAGGGTTTCATGAAAATCAGTCAATTTAATCATTACTTGACTGGGTTTTGAAAATACATATATCTTCCTCATTAGTAGATTAATAGTGAAAATACATTGGCATTCAGTATTACTTGTAAGATCAGTTAGATTATGAAGTAAGTGCTGACTAACTTTCTTTTTTTCACCAGGGAACATATATATATATATATATCATAAAATCATAAGTATGCTTCCATATGACTAGTAACTTCATAGTAAAATTCATACTAGTCTGACATTACCAATTCAACCTAATTAATTTTGGAAAAGTAGAATCTTCATTTGATGTCTCAAGGCACTTATGATGTTTGATTTTTCAACTCTGAAAGTGCCGGTCAGGACACTCACATATTGTCATTTCACTTTTATTCTCAAATATCAAGGAATCGTTTAAGACAGGACAATCATGTCATGTACTTTTAATTTAATTCTCATATATCCATGGAACGTGCTAGACAGAGCAGTTGTATGGTGTACATTTACATGTATCCTCTGGGTGGCAATTCTTCTGACCATTAAATGTGTTAGACCAGTCACGTGTAGTCTGAAGTGAAGATTCAATGTACAAGAAATTTCCATGGTGTCACAAATGGAGAACTCTATGGGGAGTATAATCTACTTTTATATCAGAGAATATTATGTTTTTCTATTTCTATAACAGTGTAGAATTCTACTTTGAGATGTAACAATTTTTGCTGTCAAAACTGTCGGCTACCTACGATTTGAAACAATTGGCCCTTCCACTTATTTTACAATAGCATTCGGAGAAAACTGATAATATGTAATATCTATTTGCATTACTAGCTTTGAAGTAGCGATCCATGACGTCGTAAAGTATTTAAGAGAATATAATCAAACTGCTCTTACTCCACAGGTAGAAGGGAAAGATATTTATAACTAATACATTACAACCAATATATATATATATATATATATATATATATATATATATATATATATATATATATATATATATATATATATATATATATATATATATATGTATATATATATATATATATATATATATATATATGTATATATATATATATATATATATATATATATATATATATATATGTGTGTGTGTGTGTGTGTGTGTGTGTGTGTGTGGTGAATTTGATAGATGGTATGGAATTCTCCTCCGTTATATATTTTGAGAAACTGTTTGCTATCGTTGTCAAACATCAATTGAGGAAAATATTCAAATGTTGCGAATAGAAAGGTTTGGAGCGTCTGATACAAGATTGTCTCTTTTAATTCATTATCTTCCTCGGTGAAAGAGAAGATGTCTTTGTGTCAAAATAAATATAATTCTGCATCAGTTAAGTTGAAAATAAAATGACATGTATGGCATGATGAGCTAGTCAAATAATACAAATAGTGTAACAAGCTAGACAAGTTCATAAAATGCAGGTCTGCAATGTCCACGATAGAGAGTTCTTATTAATTTCAAAAATGTCAAACGACGTACTTTTAGTGACTTGTTGCTGATCTTGCTAACTTTTAAATCTTTTTCAACTCACTTGGGGTATTTTAAAAAATTGTTGGTGTATTTTCAATTTTTTCTGCCTGATTTTGAATCTTATTTGGGAAAATATATCGTGAATTTATCCAACAATGATATAATTAAACAACAGTGACAGATATAATTAAACAACAGAATTGCCATAACATCGTCTAAATATGGCACAGGGAACATTCTTTACGATCCTGGAAAGTAATCAACATAATTAGCTTATTATTGATCTAAATCTTCAAAGACACGAATTATTGTTATTATTATTATCATTATTACTATTATTATTATTATTATTATTATTATTATTATTATTATTATTATTATTATTATTATCAATAATAATAATAATAATAATAATAATAATAATAATAATAATGATAATAATAATAATAATAATAATAATAATAATAATAATGATAATTCAAGAAATATGCTGATTATGCACACGTCCAACTCTAAAATAGACGTCAGGAGTGATTTCTTGTAAACAGGTTCGGACCGGTTTTCTCACATAAAGATTTCATCTTATTGCAAGAAGACATACCTGACAGAGCACGAAGGAATGGATACTTGAATGAGGCTAGTACATGATGAAATCATTTCAACTTCTAATTACTGTAGTCATATAGGGCAGTGCAGCCACGTGATTAATACCATAGTATGGAATTTATGTGCGCATAAATTCTATTGTTTTATCAGACTTACGTATTTTACGTAACACTTTGTATACATAAGAGTCATGTAAACTTTAAAAACATGTCTGCAGAGAATACAGACATTTGTTGGATTTAGCTTAGTTTGCTACCTGCCAAGATAGAAGTTTTGGCTGTTTAGAAGACAATATTGCATCAATATTGAAAGGGGGAAGGGGGAGATCCCTTTGAAAATCAGGGTTAGAGTGTTTGGCCTTCACTTGCGCTCATAAATCGTTTTTTTGGTGTTAGTACGCAGCTCACTCATCTGACGAACATTTATGCATACAAAATGTCATATATGTATATCTGAAACCATCAACCAAAAATATCCACAAAGGTTTCTTCAGTTTGGAAGATCATCTTGCTGGTTGGTTACGTGTTCCCAACAGTCACCTACAGACTCCACCAATAGGGCTAGAGGTCTTAAATTTCAACATTTTCTCCTCATTATGTTTACAAGCAATCATCCCTCCCATGATTAGGTTTTTAATAGGAGTTCAATTTGCAATGTATTTTTTGCTATATTGTTTCCATAGTTTCTATCCAGTAGCATTCAGGCTTATTTTTTTGTGGAAAAAAAATGGTACTCACCCGAAGAAAAGGTGCAAGAAGCAACTTACTGTTTAATAACCCCATTTCCTTGCATAAACTCGTATAATCAATGTAAGTGCTGCATTTAAAAAAAAAACAGCAAATGAACGGTTCTGGCTTATGCTACGGGTTAGAATATATATGGATGCACATCACCGACTGATTAAAACAGACCCGAAGGTTGAATATCTATTTATTTCTCGGGGGAAACACGAGTTTCATTACGAGTTTCATTACTATGCAATGTGCATAAACAAATTTATTTGTTGTAAGAATGCATTTATAGTTGTTATCTTCATGGATACTGAATGTCACGCAGCAGCCAGAAAATATTTTGTAAGCTTAGGGGCGCTTTTGTAAGCTCACTATAATCATACAATCCATAGTGTCCTTCTATCCTAGAAAGAAAGTGACAAGTCCTTATTAAAAAGCTTTCATAAGCTGAACTGATGTAAAAGAGAGAAGTAATTGCCATATATTAAAATGGGAAAATGTGAGCTTTCCCAGACCCAAGAACCATGATGATGGTATCTTAGGCTATGTTGTTGTGGGCTAGATTATTTGGACGCACTGGGCTGGAGTGCATTAGATAAAAGAACATTATGTGTGCTGCGTCTATAGCAGTGGGCGGCTAAATATACACTGAAAGCTTTTTTTAAAACTTTTCACTGGTTTTCGTAAAAGCAAACTTTCGAAGAACGGGGAAAGCGATGTTAGTAATCCTGTCTATTTTTATTCTTGTAATAACTCTTCATCCATGTTAAAACATTCTGAGAAGTATCCGTGGTCGGTCTCTGACAGTAATGCTTAAAGTCCGCAATAAATATTCTGTTCCATTAAATCCAGAGATAAACACAGATTTACTCTTTATATAGTGGGTCATGAGAAAGCTGACTCAGCGAAGAGAACACGTTGCCGTAAGTGAATAAGTGATCTCCCTTTTTGGCACCTTATTCTTTGTTTTTCTCGAACACAAGCAACTAACTCTCAATATCTTTGCTTCAACTCAATATTCTCGGGGAACCAAAGATAAAAGACTTGATTGATAAGTGCAAGAAGCAAGGTTAGAGTGCCTATATTAGACAGTTCTACCGTTGCACACCCTTGCAGAGCCAGCCGGTAGGACGACTCCATTTTGTTTAGCCGTTTAGTATGATTTGCAGGAAAATTTATGGCACCGTAGCTGATATTGATGCCACGGGGGTAGAAGAGAGCGGACTGTGATTATGTGTCCCTGCACGCAACTATACGCGGTGAAGAGTCGAAGGTTTTTATTTCCAATCGTAAATTATTGTTATTATCTCCATTTTACACCGATGTCACCTAATGAGATATGTTGATAGTCAAATATCATCAAGAATACTCCTCGTTTTATTTTTCTTATTATCATCATACAGGAGCCGGAAGATACTCTGTTTTCACTATTGCTCCAGAATTTTTCTCCTTATTCCTGCTTAAAATAGGGCTTACATAAATTCTTATTTACTTCTGCAAACTGGACGAGATGTATATATCTATTCGTGTCTAGCAATCTGTCCTTCTTCCTGGCTGACCTTCTGACTCTGTACATGATATATCCAGACGAATTCAATGCATTTTAATGAAATTTTATTGCAGGAGAGTCGGGAACCAAAAAAGAAATGATTACATATTTGACCATATTCAGGGATTTGTTCCCAATTGATGTACATTTTTAATATTCTAAAGGAAAAGAAGTTGAAAAGGAACAATTGATAGGAATGATAAACTACAATTTCTAGGGGAGTAATCTAACCAATTTTATTCCATGTTCGGTGCTGGCAGAGATATGTTCACTTGAAGTGGTTTATAGTCATCAGAGTTATCTATTTCTTCTATTCTGTTTGAGAAAAAAATAATATAGATATTTTTAAAAACTACATTAATTTCCCAAGAACAGCCTTTTTTCCTCAACTTTGCAAGCCTTCAGATCTTGCCTCATGTCAGAGTAGTATGTATCTTATTGTGTACAACGACAATTCACCTGTCAGATTTCTAATGCAAGTGCAAAAAAATAAGGAGAACGTCTTGCTTTCACTTGAGAAAACGTGTACTATTTTTTCAAGAATATTTTATTTGTTGTGTCGTGTCAGTGAAAGTTGTCAAAGTAATAAATATAGAAGCAGTCATGTTATCGTTGTACCAAGACCAGAAACTGTCGAGATACGCTAACAAAATATCAACACAGCGAAAATAGCTGAAGCATGACGGTAACCAGATGAAATGAAGAAAAATGATAAAATTCCCAAAATTAGAAGTGAGGCTAACCAGGCCACCCAGGAAATTTACCGAATCTTCAAGCCTTAGGAAGCAAGGGGACACTGTATAGGCTTGGGTAAATCAAGAACCCATATCCCTTAGCTAAGAAGGCATTTTTCCAGCTGTA
>OY735229.1:28731956-28791956 GCA_963457665.1 Thysanoteuthis rhombus | reverse complement strand
TATACATAGCGCATGCGTGTAGCATTATTGAGTCGAATTAAAGTAAAGAATAATAAATACGACCATTCATTCTTCCATTGCCATAAAGTTACTTCATGATTTCATCGATTCTGTTCAGTCCTTTCGTCTAATTAAATCTAACTTATTGATCGAAATGTGCCAATCTTCAACTTAATTAGCTAAACACACAAGTGATGTGTCGTTTGCATGATTAGGAAAAAAGAATCCATTCATCGATTAGGTTTGATCGACCACTTTTCAAAGAGACGAAATCACAAGTCATTTGCTGTCGTCATTCAATTGTCATTCTCTATAAGAAAAAAAGACGAATTGCTAGCCGGCAGGTACTTCTTGGATTGGAATTTTCTTGCCATGATTTGAAGTTCTGTCAATATGCCAGATGTAGTCGAGACAGACAATATCCTGTTTTTTGCTTTCTTCGACTGAAAATGTGTAATAATCTTGTCATAATAAAAGAATTAATTAAAGTATCGAAAACGTATGATGATCATGTGAGAATCGAAGCATTAATTGAAATATTAAAGATTTCATTGAAATACAGTCCATGCCTGTTATCACCGCCATTTTGGGCAGTGCCACTAGAGCAAATTAGCACTTCTGATGGGTGGCTTCAAAACATGGTTTGCTAATGACAAAATACGACATTCAAATAAAAAGGAAGGCAGCCAGCAAATTATCCCCTGTTCAATTTTGCCCCGTAGAGGTATAATCTCCAACAATGGTTTTACGAAAATTAGGAGGAGAACATGCCGTTAAAAGGTGTGAATGATTGAATAGTGCTGTCAGACCACATGCTGTTACTATTAAGGGGAACTTGTTATTCAAATGAGCATAAGTTCCTCTGCCCACATTCTGTTTATTATGATAAGTTATTGCATGTTCTCTACGCTATATGAAATTTTGATATGTTCATTCAACTTTTACTCAAGTTTCTTGTGTGTTCCTCCACCGAAAGACTTTTTGTTGATGGAAGTAGTATTAGGGAATACGGCTCATTCAAAAAATGATTTACACTTGTTTATTCTTGTTTTCGTCGATAAATCGAAGAAAAATTTGATCTTACATTATTTCAAACAAAAAAATGCTGAAATTTTATAAATGAAAGCAAATATTAAGAAACTTGGGCACACAATTGTCTCATGTCCTTTCCTGCTTTTGAACAGTTGATTATTTATGATTAATATGGAAATATCGAAACCAGAGCAGGGGAAAAAGAATTGCTTCTATTAGGGGTAAGGGAAAGTTATGTTATTTTGATATAATTTTACCTTGGGTGTATTCATTGCGTACTTGATATCGCCAGAAGTAAAATCCTTCTAAATGGATAAGGTGTTATTCTTTAATATCTGATGATATTTACTCTTCAAAATACTTTTGTTCAAGATGTGTGACAATACAATCGAAGACATTCTCATTCGTCACAGTATGATCTGTGAATTTGAAATCGTTAACAATGCGCCAACAGTCTTCAAAAAGATTTGTAATGTTTATCCAAATGCACTAGATATCCATAAATGCCAACGTTAATTCACAGAATTTGGATGAAGCATTTTCAACATCTCCGATGACCATCGTTCGATAAGGCTGGTGGCGCAGGATAATGACCTGCAGCAATCAGCTATTGAAACAAGTCCTTATCAAATTATTGGAGTATTATCAACATGGTCCAGTGAAGAATATCTTTGAAGAATTGAATTGTTACTGAGCACAAGAAATGTGTTCTGCAAGTCAACAGAAGGAGGATTATCCGATAATTCTCCTCAGGTCAGACGCCAGTAAAATCATCTGATGTATTGATTAGGTCAATTATGGGCTTGAGGACTTCTTAGATTTAACGTTGGCTTCCTCTTGGAGAGAAACTTCTGAAAAAATGGCTTCAAAATGGACCAGGGTCTTAAATAGAAACAATTGTTAAATAGTTCATAAGCATGTTTTGCTAAATCTGATGTTAGCCTTCCTACAATAAAAATACATTATTGGCTAGTGCATCAAATAATTACAGACTGCCAACCAAAACTGTCAACATATGTTTCTTCAGTTTTTAAGTTGATCCAACCACTTATATATGTATGGATGGATATATCACACGTGAAACATTCACTTTATTATAACTTGAAAAGAGTTTTTTGGGGGTTAAAAATTCCCCCTGAAATAACATTGTTATTGGGGTTCAATTTTCGATGTCAGTTTATACTAAATTGATCTCGTTAGATTTGGTCGGGTAGTATTCATGGTTGTTCAGTTAAAAGTTCAGACTTTTTAGTGATCACAGCCCAACAGAAGTCGGGAGGAGTATCCTATCCATTGATCAACCTCTTTATCCATTTTTCGGATTGATCTCTCCAAAATCTAAACCGGCAAGCTGTTGCAAGACTTCGGTCACATGGGGGTTTCTGTTGAACGACTAGCCAGACCTGTTCAAAGAAAAAGTGTAACTTGCTTATGTCAGTTCCCAATACGAACAATAGTGTGATTATCAAATTTATATCTCATCGATTAGCGTGATTAACGCATTGGCAGAAAATACTAAGCTATGTATGAAGATGTATGGATCAGATTGATTGTACAATACTATGGGCAAACACGATACGGCAATTGGGAAGGGAATAAAATACGGTAAACATCTCAGTTGCCAGGGATTTAGTCAAACAACCATGGGAAAATGTACAGCTTGTTTTGTTGAAAGTGCGCATGCGCACGCCTGAGCAAACACACACACGCACGCACACACACACACACACACACACACACATATATATATATATATATATATATATATATATATATATATATATTGTGTGTGTGTGTGTGCGTATGTTTGCATATTATTAGTACTATATGCTAGCTGATTGATTCGGTACTTCTGGGATCTATTAATGGATCTTGAGTTACAGTATTACAGCCATATCTGAAAAAGTAAACTCTTACCGTGAACCATATCTGGGAGAGAAAAGTTGACATATCCGTGAGAACATTCAAGTAAAAGGCAGTGACCATTTCTGAAAAGTGAAAAAAATAAAAGACACTTTGAACAATATCCCAGTAAAACATTGTAAACGTCAGAACGATATGAATTTCGATGCAGTGTTGATTTATTGCGGATGAAGGAAAAATGGTGAGCAATCCCGCAAATAATATGCAGAATTGCCTGTGTCAAGAGATTTGATATGAGGATTTTCAAAATAGGTTAGTCTAATCATCACGTGTTTGGACAATCTAGTAACCAAATTTCCGAGAACCAAAAATTTCCGAAAACCAAATACATTTTTAATGGAAAAAGATTCAGTTTCGGGAGATTTGTTTTTTAACTAAAAAAAAAAAGTATGCCGGTTATTTCATGGTTTAATCTCATCTTGTTTACTACAAAATTCTACAAATTAGCTGTAATAGTATGTATTATCTTAATTTAGCCCACTCTGTGTTATATATACAGAAATGAAATTGGCATTCTGTAACAATACGCCTGGTTGTCTGCTCTGTGTGACAAATTTATAATGGCATCCCCACATCAGGAAAAAAAATCCTCACTCTGTTAAATGAATGGTCCGAGGAGTTTTGGGTATGAGAATGTGTACCTATATTCGTCAAAATTTTATATCTGTTTTCATGGCTTTGAAAAGAATGAAGAAACTGAAAAGAAACATTCTCCTTTTATACAGAATGTTCACTTGAGGAAAAACAAAGATTGGATTGAGTCTGGTTAGAGCGAAAACAATGAGATTTACACTCGAAAGCACCAATCTGAATCATTCTTTCATTTCTCTATTTGTACTTATCTAGTTCAAGAGAAACTGAGCGCGAGAGTAATTACTTTATCCTTGCTTTCGTTTGAATTAATTGCTTTTCTTTCTTTCAACTCAGTAGGCCACCATCTAGTCAACCACTTCATTTTGTAAAATGGTATATTTGAGATAAAACAGACGATGCAAAACGATGCAAAATACATATTAAAGGACAGAAAATACTGACAATTAACCAACAGACAGTTAAAACAATAGAGGAAGCAACAACCAAAGAAAAACAAAACTAACACACTGGAACGTGACGTTGTCAGATAGCGTTACTTCACGGTGTGGAAATTTTGTGCAAAAGAGAATAGTCGAGCATTGAGGCGGAGGAAGACGGGGGAGGGGTTATCAGAATGGGGTAAGTGATTGAGTATTAAGGTAACTGTATGGTTTGAAATCCAGTGAGAACCAGGAATTACTAATGGCTTTTATTCATCATCATTATCATCGTCAGTATTTTAATGTCAGTCATTTGACACAGACCTTCCCTAGGATTTGGTTACTGTTTCTAGAAATTTATCTAGTTCGTATCTTCATCTTGTATTGTATTGGCCATGGTTGGGCATGTCATCCTTTAGGATTTCTGTTGCAAATCGTAACGTCCATCGGTTGCCAATCATTCTTGCAACATGACTAGCCCATAGCAGTTTGATTTTTTCAATGGATTCTATATCGATATTTTTTCCTTACTATATTGTGCTATCTTGTCATCCCTCCATGTAAAGTTGAGCATGATTCTTTCTCTTGCACATTGAATGGTTTCAGGGCCGGTCTCTTGGTTGGATTCAATAGTTCAGCACCATTAGTGACCATCAAGAGGGTTGAATATTCTTTTTATGACTGATGTGATTTTCTTGTTCCAAAAAGTTAAGCTAAATACCCCAAGATAGCTGCAGTGAAACTTCTAACCAATGCACACCTGTTGACTGCAGGAACGCTCAGTGGGTTGCTTGAGACTAAAAGAAGTTTGTTGTCATTCAGTCTGCAGGGATGACCGCCCGACACCTAGTGAGAATAGGTAGACTCTTGAAACAAATTTGATAATTAATTGTCATTGCAAGGAAGCTAAAGAAGTTGGGGAATATGAAGATAACAGTAATGCAAATTGTGATTAGAGCCCTGAGAACAATCCCAAAATACTAAGAAAAAAAATAAAAGAACTTGGAATCCGGAAAAGAACAAACACTATCCTCATGACACTACTACGGCAGCCTGAATACTAAGGAGAAACCTGGGGTATTTGGGAAACTAACGAGCACGTGATCACCAATGAAAGCCAACATTAAATGCTGATATGAAAATAATCATAATAAAAAAAGTATACAGAGATTTCAAAAGATAAATACAATATATCACAGGCGAAAATCATGGATATGGCAGAGCAAAGGGGATATGAAGAAACAGAGTCGCTCATCGTGGCAGCCATGCATCAAGACAAACTATGTCAAGGCAGAAATCTATTGGGCCCAACGGCAAATTTTTGATATGTTGAGAAAAGGACAAGACTGGTAAGTGCATTACCAATGAAAGTAGTTAATAGCCCAAACGGAGTACAAAAACAGACATGACAGAGTAGCAACAGTTATATACTACGAACTAAGCAAACTACTGGAATTTGATCATGGAGACATGCTAAAAATTACTCTTGGACTCTGATATCCAAACTGACTACCTTATCCAAGCGATAAAGCCAAGATCTGGTCGTCATGGACACTGGAAAGAGAACGAGTCAAATAATACGGGTGAGTTTGCTCGTCAATCTCTGAGTGAATATGAAAAAGAGTAAAAAGCTAGGGAAATACCAGGATCTGGCAAGAGAACCGATAAGGGTGTTGAACAAGGAAGTCAAGCAAGTATCAATACTACTTGGTGTACTGAGAACAGTTCTGAAAACACTGAAAACAAGAGGGATTGAGACCAACAGCCCCAGCTAGTAGCAATAAATGAGCCACCAAAGGCATGATTGAGACAGTACAAACCACTGCACTGCTGTGACAAGAGAGGACGATATGAGAGAATAGGTAGAGACCTGAGGTACTTACTTTCATTTAGCCTCCAGTGATAACAGCCAGGCAACTGGTGTGAAACTGTAATTCACAGCATAGCGGACTGTAAAAGCGTGAAGAGGAGGGCCAGAGACTTGAGGAGACTTGCTGTCACTCAGTTCCCTGCGGAGAACACCAGGCAACTGGTGTGAAGATGCAAATGATGATAATAATGATTAGTTATATGGGGAAACATAAAAAAAAGATGATAAAAATTTTTTTCGTTAGTTGCAAGGGATGGAAATAATCCCTACAGAAATGAGAAGATTAGATTCTACAGAAAAAAGTGAAGTGCTAATTTAGATAAGACCCTCTGGCGTGCTCACGTGAAAATTGAAGATCCGATTTAACACTTGAAGTTGTTGACAACTCGTTCAAACGGAAAAACAAGGAAGATGAAAAAAGCCGAGGGAGTCGAAAATGAGAAGCACAAACAGCGCCAAAAATATCTCAGTAAGCTCATGAATAAAATATTATGGATTATTTAATAAATAGGAAAAAAGGGTTCTACGCTAACTGTTGTGGGGATTGTTTATAAAATAGCCTTTACTTGCCAAGAATTCGACATTTTCTTTGAATACCATATGAGTTCAAATGAATATTAATTCATTTTTCACTATCTTTTCAATTCCTTGTGATACAAAACGTATTTTATTTCCATTCAATTCAGCTGATTTCAAGGAGGCATCAATATCCACAAAGATTCCTGCTCAACATCACACGGAAAGATTAAACGACAGCACATAATATTGAAGAATAAGAAAGAGATATCATAGAATCCATAAAAATCTCAGATGGCAAGGGGCTGAACATGTGGGGAAAATATTGGACACTGAAATGCTGCTGATGCTGTTCTGTTGCTGATGATAATGATATCAGGAACAACTTTCATAATAACTCGTAAATCAAGTTATGGATAAGCTCAGATTTCACATTTATTTAATTGATCACTTGGATTCATTTAGGGATTTTTCCAGCATGACCCCTGATAAATGCTCTCCACTGCACTCCTAGAGTGTCGATTAAGCACAATAATCATTTTCATTTCGGCCTTACAATTATCATATAGAATTTCTTGGTAGTGTTTAAAGATGGTTATTGCCATTGGCGTAACATGTTCTGGTTGTGAGTTTCATTTGTTCGCTGATGAGTCAGAAGAGGGGTGTTTCGTCTCAGTGAAGTTTGAACAAATACTGGGAATAATTTCATATTACGTCTTGGAACTTGAATGGTCAGTAAAATTGAAGTCAACTGCTGATCTGTTATACAACCCTTTACTATTTTAAATATCTCCATAGTGTCACCACAGATACAACGAGAAATAGATATTCATCGCTTCATTGTTTGTTGCTTTCCAGGAATGTTCTCTCTATGATATCGATTGAACAGAGATCAATGTGAAATATTGGATTATCATGAAAAATAAAAGTATGATGGAAATGCATGAAATTTCTTCTCTGTACACTTACCGTGTAACGCTAATTGAAGGCGATAGGTTTTTTTTCCAAAATCCTGATTAAAGGTGGAATGGGTTGGGTTACATTACATCAGTCCAGCATTTTTTAGTGTTTCATCATGCAGCAAGTTTAGAACCGATGGTTTACAAAAACCTTCCTAGTATTTATTTGTATCAAAAATTCTCCAAATACCTCATTTTTTGATATTTGAACAAGAAGTTAAAAACTGAGATAAATCATTTCGCAAAAAGATTGGAGAAAGACCCCGAAATAATTGATCATTTGGGATTATTTGTAAAGAATCAAAGAAGCGAGGCAAAGTGAAAAAGATTCCAGTAATTAGATTTTGACGGATGAATTGGATTTATTTGCGCCTTTTTCTCCAATTCACACTGGCCCTACCCGTTACGAGCACCTGGACGTGGCTTATCAAAAGAGATAAGACGCCACACTTTGTTGGAATCTCCAACAAATAATGTATTTGTTAGTGGGAAATTCATCAGCAGAACATTTTATCTCAAAAGCAAAACATTTGTCAATCTTACTTTGAATTTTTTGGCCTGGTGACCTTTTAAATCTCTTTAGTTTAATTACCACTCAGACAGATAATCTTATATCGATGTCTCTTTCAAATAACAAACATCACTATTTTCATGAATTTTGCATTTGCATATATATATATATATATATATATATATATATATATATATATATATATATATATATATATAATGGAGTAAGAACTTGCTACACAAACACGTTCATGTTTCTTCCCTGTTAGGGCTCTTTTAAGCTAATGGTTTGGTTTATTTCATATTCCTATTTAAAACATTTTCAATAATATTTGTCTCCGTGGTAGGATCTTCCTTTAATTTTGTTCATATATTTTTTTTTAGCCAATCATGTATCATTATTTGCGAACAACTGATTGATAACAAACTGAAACCTTCAGTAAAATCAAAAATATTGAAACAAACTCACAGACGCCAGAATATTGGAACTCCATGTCCATCATCATCATCATCATCATCATCATCATAATCATCATCATCATCATCATTCTCCTAACAACTGTCGTTTGACATAGACCTTCCCTAAGATTCTCCACACTCCTTTCTTGTGGGCGTCGAAGTATTTTCTGGATTTGTCCTGCTCGTCTCTCCATCTAGTACTGTACCGGTCTCAGTTGCTCATGAGATCTCTTTGTGGTGAATTTCAAGGTCCATCAGTTGTCTGCAATTCTTGTGATAAGGCCAGCCCGTTGCCATTTGATTTATTTAATGGATTTTATGATGTCCTTGACTCCTGTCTTGGATCGATTATGCTGTCTTGTGGTCTCTCCATGTGAGGTTGAGCATAATTCTTTCATACATACGTTGAATGGTTCTCAAATTGTGGTCTATCTCTCTGATAAGTTCCATATCACAGCTCTTTAAGTGACTCATGGAAGGATGTACTGATGGTTCACCCTTCTTCCCGGAACTAATGGGATCTCCTTGTTTTTGCAATTTGAGCTTGCTCTGCCAAAGGCTGACCATATTAGGGTGATATTTTGCTCGATTTATCCTTCTATTGGGGGTTTCATGGTGATTAGTTGCCCAAGGTTGATGCAGTGGTCTAATTTCTCCAGTCTGATGTCCTCAGTTTTGATCTTAATTTTCTCATTTCCGACGTCTCGCTGAAGTACATGTGTAGGCCTTCTTTCTTGCTGTCTTCATTTATTTAATCTGGAATTAGTTGGAGGTCATGTAGGTTCTCTGTGAAAACGGCAATGTCAGCTGCAAATCTGATGTAGTGCAGATATTCGCCGTCTGTTTATTAATCTCCCAGTCCAGGTCTCGGATGATCATCTCCAGGCAGGCTGTGAAGAGTTAGGGTCAGCTGGTATTACCTTATCTTACTCCTGTTTAGAGCACCAAGTCTTTATGTAACCTGATAAAGGGATTGTTGCTATTATATATTTATTGCAGCACTTTGACGTATGCTTGGATTACACTTTGAAAAGTGATGACTTCCATGACCCTAGGGATTTCCTCTGTGTCGAAGGCCCTTTTGAAGTCGATGAATGCTAAAGCGAGTGGTAGTTTATATTCTGCTGCTTTTCCTTTTAGCTGATATATTGAATGCAGGTATTCCATGGTCGAGTATATTCTTCTGAAGCCAACTTGCTCCCATAGTTGGTCTTCATCTAGTGTTTTTGTGATTCAGTTGGTGATAATTTTTGTAAAAGGTTTGTATATGCAGCTGAATAGGCTGATAGGTCTGTAGTTATTAAGGTCTTCTGGGTTTCCTTTCTATATAAAAGCATCTTGAAAGCAGTGTTCCAACTATCTGGGAATTTACTTTGTTTTAGGTACAATTTGGATAGGACAGACAATTTTCTTGTGATGATCATACCCGCTTTATGTCGCTGGTGATGTTGTCTGGTCCAGGTGCCTTTCCTCTTTTGGCTGTTTAATGGCTTGTTCCATCTCCTTCATTTACTTCTGGGAAATCTTTGAGTTAATTGCTTGCATCTTGCTTATCCTGTTCATTGTTTTGTAGTCCTTGTTTGGATACAGAGAGTTTTTAGTAACATTCTTTTGCACGTTCGACTATCCTGTCTCTGTCCGTTATTAAGTCTCCATTTTCGTTGGGTATGCTGATCATTTGCTTCTGTCCTGAATTGGAGCCTTTGTTTTTTTTAGCTTTGAAGCCCCGACAGTAATCGAGAGTCGATTAAATGACTGCCATCGTATATCTTCTCATGTCTCCCCTCCGTTTCTGGTTGATTATTTTTTACAATCCATTCAATTTTCTTTCTTGTCGATGGCTTGAGGTTTCTGCGTTTTTTCATGATATTCCTAATTTCATATGAGATTTTACTAATGGTTTGTGTGCTTGTTGGTTTAAAAATAATGGTGTCGTATAGTGTAGATGCTGTCATTTTGTTTCCTATGCCTGAATGGAACATCGTGAATCCTCACTTTTGACAATAGATTTTAAAAAAAACCAACGGAATCATCAAACGATAAATTGAAGTCACTATAAAATTCTGGCATCAAACGAAATATCTATTTGCAAATATAACTTAATTACTCTAATACTGATTCCTTATCCCCCAGACATTTTAAAGAACAACACAATAGATGAAAACTAAGGCCCTACATAAGGAGATCCAAACATTGGGAAAGATATTTGAGTAAGAATATCCTCAAAGAGGAAACGTACCTCAAAATATTGATGGATTAACTACACGCTGATAATAAAGATGCCTACACCACACCCTATCAATTTATAATATGTAATTACGAACAAGATCAGCATTGGCATGAGATATCACAGATAATCATAGCAAAAAATGACCATTCACTGATTGATATATATATATATATATATATATATATACACACATATATATATATATATATATATATATATATATATATATATATATATATATAATAAGAGGAATATCAGGAGGATAGACAACCCTAAAATCTCCTAAATAGGAATCTAAAATCAACAAAATCATTTACCCAAGGGACTCAAACAAGGTAGGATTATAAACATTTTCGTGCATCAAATCCTCATACAATTATATTTTGAGTTCTAAAAATCACACACCATTGTGCTATATTGTATTTTTAAATCTTATCGTGTATATATAAACTTATGATTGAAAAAATGACTGATACGAAGCATCTCCTTGATTTTTCGCTCATCTTTTTTTTTTTTCGAAAATTGAACAATTCTTTGGTTTCAATGTCTCTAGATGTTTTCCAAAAGATAGAGCACGTTTGGTTCCTACCATCTTAAATGTATGTGTCAGTTATCAATAATGACGATTATTTATTGGAGATTAAAAGTATGCTGGCAAACACACACACACACACACACACACGGACACACACACACACACACACATACACACACACACACACATATATCGGTTTCAATCCTGCCTCGTGGTAATGGATGGGATAACAGATTATCTATAGTCACACTGAAGAGTTATAATACAACGGAACAGCCGTCTTCGGTTGACACAATAATTAATGCTCTTCTATTCAGGGTTGAGCACTCTCTAAGTGAGATAACTAGTTCATTGTAAGTATTATGCAATGCTCTTCCATAGGAATAGAGCACTTCGGTAGATGGAGGATTAGAGCAAAAATAGAATATATCGCTCATTCAGCCTTATTGACCGTTCAGTTCTGTGGCTGAGAAGTAGAATTCCGGCCTCCAGGTCTGAACCTAAGGTTTCATTCCTGCTTCATGGTACTGGAAGTGATAACAGATTGTCTTTAACCACACTGAAGAGTTGTAATACAACAAAAACAGCTGTCTGTAGATGACACGATAATTTATATATATATATATATATATATATATAGAGAGAGAGAGAGAGAGAGAGAGAGAGAGAAAGAGAGAGGGAGAGAAAAATAGAAGAAGGAAAAAGATATTTCGAACCTTTATTGATCGGTTTTGTGGCATCACTATCATCTAGTAACAGTTTTTCCTGTTTCCATTTTGCCTTTATTTGCAACTACTGTGTGATTTTATGGGTTATTCATTCTTACTTTCTAAGGGTTGTTTTCAATTTCAATTTCTCTGTGTGTGTGTCGTAGTCTCTGAAAGCCATTGTTCAGGTCAGTGCTTGATTAGTCTGTATGGGGTCTGTGATCGATTGAAATTTTTGTAGAGATTGATGCTGGAGTCTGATATTTGGTTGTGTTATCTCGGTTAGTAAGTTAGGTCGAAAGGTGTTTTATCTTTAGATTGATGTTCTGTTTTTTTCTGAATGAACTATAAAATAGGGTATGTTCAAGATTATTAACAGTTGAATTAAATAAATCTTTTATTATTATTATTATTTGCAATCTCACACCAGTTGCCTGGTGGTAACCGCTGGAGTTTGAGTGACAGCAAGTCTCCTCAAGTCTCAAGCCCTCCTCTCCTAGTACTCATAGGTCGCAGTAATTGTGCGATTTACAGTTTCACACCGGTTGCCCAGTGGTTATCGCTGAAGGCTGAGTGACAATAAGTTTCCTCAGGTCTTCAGCTAACGCCTCCTCTCTCTTTCGCATATCATGACAGAGCTACGATTCGTTGCAGTCCTTATATCTCTAGCACCTTCCTCAGTATCCGTGCAGTTCCCAGCAGTGCTGTGGTCTGTACGGTCTCTATCCTCCCCCTAATCCCGATCTCCTCCAGTCTCTCCCTCAGCGTTTTGGGGACAGTTTCTAGTGCTCCCACTATGACCGGTACTACCCTGGTTTTCATGTTCCACATTTTCTTTAACTCCCTTGCTAGGTCCTGGTATTTTTCCCTTTTTTCACCCTCCTTCTTTTTTACTCTATGGTCTGCAGGTACAGTAACGTCTACTATTTGGCAGGCCTTCCTTTTTTTGTCTACTATTACTAAGTCCGGCCTTCTTGCCTGGATTAGGTGGTCAGTTTGGATGTCAAAGTCCCACAGTAGTTTGTGGTTGTCATTCTCCAAAACTGCCTCTGGCTTGTGCTGATACCACTTTTCTATTATTTGGAATTTCACACAAGTTGCCTGGTGATAACTGCTGGAGTTTGAGTGACAGCAAGTCTCCTCAAGTCTCCAGCCCTCCTCTCCTAGTACTCATAGGTCGCAGTAATTCTGCGATTTATGCGATTGTCCTTATGCTTTTGTTTTGGGCTGCCATGATGAGCATTTCCGTTTCTCTCTTAAGGTTCCCTTTTCGTAACCACGTCCATTATTTTTTGTCAGCTACATCTTGTATCTGCCTTTTAAACTCGCCATACAATTTTTTCTCTTCCCATCTTATTTTCTTGATTACTGTACTGTTCCATTGTTTTCTACTTTATTGTTTGTTGCGCTGTCTCGTGCACTCTTTATGATTTCTTCACTATTTGTTTGCACATACCTTTGTAGGACTACTTTAGCTCTCTGGACACAGTCTTCTATGCTGCCACCTTCTTTTCTCTTTACTTATAGTCTATCTGTATCATCTCTAGGGAGTAATGCTTTATGCATTGTCATAAGTTTCCTTGTCCGCCTATCCATTGATTGGAGTTCTTCCTTTGTCCATCCTAGGAATGGTCCTGTATACCTGACACAGCCCAGGTTTTCATTCCTTTTATCAGATTTGTGCTGTTTAATTTGGTTTCTAATATTTTCCTTATCCTTCTCAGGTATTCTCTCTTTATTTTCTCCTTCATCTCTTCCTGTCTTATCGTGTCACATTCAAGGACGCCTAGGTACTTGTATCGGTCTTGTGCAGTCAATGCCCGAATCTTGCTGTTGTCCGGGAGTTCAATTCCTTCAGTCATTGTAAGCCTTCCTTTGTGCATTACCATGATTGCGCATTTTTCTATTCCAAACTCCATTCAGATATCCTCACTATATTCCTTTACTTCGTTGAACTGAGTCTCAAGCTCTCCCCTGTTTTTTGCGAACAATTTTATATCGTCCATGTACATCAGGTGGTTGACCTTTCCTTTTGTTTTAGAGAAATTGTGCATTTTGCTGTCCTTCAGGATTCTATTGAGCGGTATCATTGTTAGAACAAATAATAGTTGGGACAACGAGTCTCCTCTGCTAGTTTGTCCCCTGCGGCTGTCAAGTCTACTTTCCAGTTTTTCATCGAATTTCCAATGAATTTAACCACCGGATCGCTATTATTATTATTATTGTTTGCAATCTTACATCACTTGCCTGTTGGTTTCCACTGGAGGTTGAGTGACGGCAGGTCTGCTCAAGTCTCCGGCCCTCCTTTCTGCATTTTCATAGACCACAGTAATGTTGTGGTTACAGTTTCACACCAGTTGCCCGGTGGTCATTGCTGAAGGCTGAGTGACAATGTCTCCTCAGGTCTTCAGCCAACATCTCTCCTCTCCCTCGCCTGTTATGCAATTTCTGTGGTTCAAATCTATTCTTTCATTTTCCTTCTTATGTTAGGCCACAGCTAAGATTCAGTGTTGCAGTCCTTATATTTCAAGCACTTCCCTCAGTATCCGTGTGGTTCCTTGCAGTACTGTGGTCTGTACAGTCTCAATCCTTCCTTTTATCCCGAGCTCTTCTAGTCTCACCCAAAGTCTTTTTGATGATGATGATGATGATGGTGATTATTATTATTATTATTATTATTATTATTATTATTATTATTATTATTATTATTATTATTATTATAAAATAAATACTTTTGTAGTTATTTTCGTATACAATTCCCATTAATTACTTGCTCAACATTGAAATATTTCGAAATTGAAGTGAATGAAATGTGTATATAGACCAAAAAAGAATTCATGTATAAGGGAGCATTTACCATGAGGAGTGTATTTGGGTGATTTATATGGATATAAGGAATATGGATATTGTCACGTTTTTTGGTAGGTTTATATGGAGGTAATGGATGGTGAATTGAACCTAATTATTAAAATGTTTTTATCATTATTAATATTCAATGTCTTTTGAGTTGTCTCAAGCAAGAAGATCGTTGTGTACTGTATTTTTTTTTCATTTACTTCTAAAAATGATTTGCTTACTTGGTTTGTGTTATTTTATCTGCTTTTGTGTAGATTTAAATTCTGCTTTAATAAATTATATTTATAATTGCTATTGTAGACGTCTGAAGTGTTTGTTCAGAATCTTTTAGAGAAGTAGGTATTTTTCGTTTTTTTTCAATTATTTGTAGTTGTTAATCGGTTTTTATGGTTGGGTTTGAGTTGTTTTATTTGTTTTTGCGTTGTTTTGGTTCGGATTTTTGGTTTACATTACTACTTCGTTTATAGCCGTTTGAGTCTTAATCTTGTGGCACATAATGTAATAAGAATTTATTTTCATGCCAATTTCCTGATATTGATCCCAATCTCCTCTTTAGGATTAATTTTGGGTTTGGCAAAGATATGATTGCTTATTATCTTGCAGACAAAGGATACATCTTCCTGGAAAGATCTTATAAGCTAATATTTGAAATTTTTCATTCCAGTTCATATATCTATTAAACTTAATAGGTAATGCGATGATAGAAACGCCTTTGTGTTATATGTATATATATATACATATGTAATCATTAATTATCCATCATATATGTATATATATATATATATATATATATATATATACATACTTATACATGTATGTATATGTATATATATATACATATATATGTATATGTATATATATATGTATATATATACATACATATATATCTATCTATCTATCTATCTATCTATCTATCTATCTATCTATCTATATATATATATATATATATATATATATATATATATATATATATATATATATATATGATTAATAATTGCGTCATCCGCAGACAGTTGTTCCGTTGTATCACAACTCTTTAATGTGGCTTCAATACTGTCCAATATCTTTCCGAGGATCACGAAGTAGGATAGTTCCCTACTGAAATAACTCACAAAATTCCATTCAGTATGAACATTATATAAATAGTGAGTGCAAAATTTTGCCAACACCCAAAATCTTTCTTCACATTCTTATACATCTTCAGAATTTTGACCAAATATGGAACAGATAGGAAAAAGTAAAAAAATAGATGAATAAATATACTGACCGAATTCATAAGAAAGCCTGCATTCTTTTGTGCAAAGTCTGTTTATCATGATGCTAAAATGAACTCACAGTCAATAATTGAACCTTGAACCAACACGGTGTAAAAATTTGAACTTGTTTAAAAAAAATCCATCGTGCGATGAATATAGTCACAACAAATTCTATTTATCACACCACTGGCGTTTTGCACGGGAAAACATTTAAAATAAAGTGAAAAATATCTTGCATATCTAGATTTTGGAGTTTAAAAATGATTTTTCTATGGTTAATCCGATTAGATTTCCGATAGCTCTATCATAATTGTTTTTATTTATTAAGTTATGTTTTGTCGACAAAAAGGACACTATTGATGAGCACAGTGTGGATCAAGCGCTCTAAGATTAGCAAATAGAAAGTTTTTACGGGTAGGGAATAAACAATAAAGCATTAAATTAACATTTTCTCAGATATTTTGTGGTACGGGAGTGCTTGCAGTTGATTGACTGTGAATCAGCTAGACTTGTAGAGAACTCACTTCATAGATGACATCGATCAAAATAGTAGTCCAAGAAGTGGGGAGAGAAGAGTGAATTTACCTTTCTTTGAATCAAACTTTCGCAATTAGGTTGAACAGTTTTGGAAATTTGGAATCTTATTACCAATCAAAGGATAATGGTACAAAACAATTGTTCAATGTAACCTGAAATATTATGATGATGATGATGGTGATGATGATGATGACAATATATTTTGATTTTTGTTAGTTATTCAAATGTATTCCCTGCTCCTTGAAAACATATCTCCCAACCGATAGGGGGAACAAACAACAATTCACTCCTGAAACTATTGCTATGAGCCAAATCGCGCTATGACTGAACAGCGTCCCCCTTTGAGAGTCCTAATGTACATTTCCCTACTTTTTGAAAATTCACTTTTCGCTAATGCATTTTCACGCTGTCTTCATGTGATTTAATTTACCTGAGTTTGCTTTTGACTTATTTATGTGATTATATACCGTAAGGACGGACTGATAAGGCCTTGTTCTTTCTAAGCTTAAAATCCATTCCTGCATACGTAAAACCAAATTAATTTACGCGTAGTTATATGCCATTTAATGTATTTACTTGCTCAAAATGACTGGCAAAAACAATTTTCGTGAGTTGCCTTTTAGGGAAGGTTCGTTACTTGTCCATATATTTAATATAATTAAGATGGTCTGGGAATTGGATAAGACAAAAAGCGTCCCACAACGTCTGAATCCATTAGTTCTTGCCGTGATAAAGCATATAATCTTTGAGACGTTATTGTCACTCGATGCATATTTGAAAAATCAAACAAAAAACCCCACAAAAAACGGATAGACAGCGTTAAACATAGATGCAGCGTGGACGAATCAATGAATAACAGGTCTGTTTAGTCATTCAATGGAAACCGTCAGATGACCAATGTCTTTAGGGGATGATCAATTAAAACAATTGGAAAAAGGGGAGATGAGATTTTTCTCTAGCCATCTATTGAACATTGATCATTAACAAGTCTGGATTTTCTGAAAATCAGTCGCAATACTGTTGGACACAAAATGATTAACCAATATAGCATAAAGCTGCATATTAATTCAAGTACTGCATTAAAATCCTTCTGGAGGAGATATCAATAAAGGTTACTTCCAGACATGATTAGGGGTAAGTGTCTGAATTTTCAGCCCTTTTTCTCCAGTTATATGGCCTGTCAGCACAATAGATACATAACCAGCCAGACTAACTTTGAAATTGGAGAGACCTATTTCGATTATTTGTTAACAGATTCTAACCACAAAAAAACAAGAATAAAATGGAAGCGATGGAGCCAGATAGAAGAAAAGCTACAAAATACACAGGCAAGGAAGATAGAAGAAAAAAAAAGAAGAAAAAAAAGTGAAGAGAGTGAAAAAGTAATAAAGCGTAAAGAGGGAGAAAGGTTATTGGAAAAGTAAGTGATGATGTATAGAAAAAAAGAGAAAAACTGAAGAGAAAAGTGAGACAAAGAAGGAAATCGCATACGTTAAAAGAAAGGGAATTAAATTAAGAATGATACAAAGAGGAAAAAAGGAAGGAAACAAGCTTTGCTGCTGCAGGGTCGAAGTGCACGTATAATATTATTCCAACTGACAATGACACCTGCAACTTTTGTTTTGTATATATAATGAACCCCCCCCCAAAAAAAAAACAAGAACAAACAAATACATATTTCAGAATGAACTAACAGGGCTTTGTAGCTTTTTTCTAAAGATCAAATAACTTCTTGCAAACCCTGGAGCGGCCCACGCACACTCCCACATACAGATAACATTTCTTGCTTATTCTTGCAAACGTTATCAAAATGCTTAGAATGGAAGTCTCGGTCAAAGATTACGTCAATGAAAATTTAATGGAAAAAAATTGTTTCTTTTTCGATTGATATTTGGCAATACTTCGTTTTGTGGAGTCAAATATTTCAATCATTGTTGAAATTGACTACGGGTGCAGAAAAATACACGGACTGAAATCGTATGTGTGACTATAAAATCTCCCATACATTCACTCATGTATTTTTGTGAGACGTTTTCAACATTGAGTGTGTGAATATGTAGGAGGTTCACAAGAAGGAAAGAAAAATCATATTGCTTTTGCTTTTAATATCTCCTGCTGTTACAATATTTTTTGCATCCATAGTTGATTTCTACTGCAGCTTTTTTTTCTTCAAAAAACGGAGGATTGCCGGATGTTATTCAATAAAAAAGGAAGTAACTGAAAGAAACTAATAGAAATAAGGTGTGTGTATGTATTTTGCATGGAAAGTAGTAGTTATAATGTAGATACAACCTCATTCTGAAGGCTTAAAATAGCTTCTCTTGATACTGGATCTGACCTTCGTATCTTCAGAATTTTTTTTATCTTTACCCTTGTGCAAAATTTTGTAAAAAATATAATTACTAGATATGTTTATTTTTACTTCTTGACGTTGGTTTGTTCAAAACAAGAAGATTTCGGTTACATTCATGAACTCATTGCGTATGGTTGTCGCCATTGAGCATTGGTAAAGTGTTTACCTACCAGTAAGATTGTCTCAGGTTCCAATCAAAGGTTTGGTAACGAATGTTTTAAAATATCACTTGCTTCTATTTTGGATCCTTTGTGCACACAAACACGATGAGAGACAACCCTTCCTTTTTTTATGAGCATGTATTTATTCATCAAAGTGAAATGAGTGCTAGTCGATCCGTAAGATTGATTTTCATAGATATTCAACACTTATCAGTAAGAGAGCCTGCAACTAATCTCATGATCGCGATTTCAAATCACTGAGGAAAAATATCAGTTTTATATATCCATTCATTTATTGGAATGAAATAAAATCTGATGTATTTCAAACATGATTTTTCAACAAGTCAATTTAGCTCAGTTAATAGAAGAGCCGCTTGGCACTAGGTTGGTAGTAATTCTAAATAGATTTTGTTTGTAGACGTGATGACGTGATAGAACCAACAAACAGTTGGTAGCAAGGATTGTTGTTGATGTCATTGTTGATGTTACGGTGGTTAGAAAATCACTTTCAGACAACGTGTTGGAAAAAAGGGTGGGTGGGGGAATCAGCTAAGTGGGGTAAACTGTAGGGGAACGAGGTTAGGAACAAATATTGGGGGGAAAAATAGAAAAGGAAGGAAGTGGAGACGGAAGAAGAAAAACTGTGTATGAAAGTAACGAGATTGAGAACAGGAATGGTACACACATATGGGAGGAAGGAAAAGGGAATACAGAAAATAGAAAGATGGGAAGAAGGAGAAATAAAGACATAAAAAGGAAGGTAGAAAAAGAATAGACGGAGAGATGAGAAAGAATAAGAAAAAAGCTGCAACGAGAAGTACTCTGAAAGGGGTTGCACACGAAAATGGGAAAAAGAAGAGAAAGAAAGGAAGAAAGAAGGCTGAAAGGGAAGGAGAGTGAAAAAAGGCCATTGACAGTAAAACTGATGAAACAAAATGACACACTGGAAGGGAGAAAAAATGATAAAAAAGAAAAAAGAAGATAGCAAGAAAAAGAACAAGAAAGAAAAAGAACGAAGGAAGGATAGTAAGATTAAAAATGGAAAAAAAAAAGATTTGGAAAAAGGAGGAGGAAAATTGATGGGGAAAAAAAGACAAAAAAAAGTAGAAATGGGAAGAAAAAACGGGAAAGAAAGATGAATGAGATAAAATAAATAAGATGAAATAGATAAAAAAGACGTGGGGAAGGAGGGATGAAAGAAAGGAAGCAAAAAAAAAATGAGAGAGGGAAGAAAGGGTAAAGCAAGTTCCTTAAATAAAGTATCGATAGATTTCTGGGAAAAAAAATGAGTTTGATCATGATTTTTTTTGATCCTGCAAAAAATATTCTGTGTTTTAGATGCGTGTAACACATTCTGTATAAGAAGCTTCTGATCGGTCAATCTCAACCAGGGAAAGAGGGAAGAGGAGAATTTCTATTGACATTTACAGAACATCTACTCCGATCAATAAATACAGTATGGCTAATCGTCCACGGATAATCATAACTAAAACTTGTCAATTTTCGGCTAAGTTTATGCTTTAAGATGTTACATATATTTATTCAAAACTTACGTAAAATAAAATGACTGTACAACCCCACCCCCCAAAAAAAATCATGATAAAGATTTCACACTTACTCTAATCTAATTCTACTCATCGTTTTTTCAATAGCTAGATATTGATGTAAACCATCTTCTGCTTCATTTCACTCCTACTGCTACTATTACAAAAACTAGTAATGCTTCTATTCCTTTGCTTAGAATCCCTTTGGAATTGGAAATCACAGACATGAACATGGTGGACGCATTAATAAATCTATTATTCTTGTTTTTGGTGTTGGTAATGTTTAAAGCAGAATCTCATTCACTGTGGACGGAATTTCTTTTTGTTTTTGATTATTCCAATCTGAGTCTCTTTTGTTGATAATTCTAATTCATTTTGTACCATGATCAAAAAGGATGAGTTTTCTAATTTCTTGGGTATTTTTTTCATTCATAGAAATATATAATTTTGACGTGCACGAATGCCTAAGATGAATGAACAATAATGAGTGTTTTGTTCCGGCTGAATGTTTTCCGTGGTAACGCCTGGATTCACAAACACTAATCTCTGTGAGATATCTGTTACACACGAATTTCTTTTAGATATCCACGTATGCAAGGCTGTAATCGTATACAAAAAAATTGCGATGCTAGTGCACATTGCACGTTTAGACATAGAACTATGAAATATGTAATTTTTTTTCCAGGAAATTCAACGGACAATCACTTTGGAATTACATTTTATAAACAATTTCCTCATCGTACATATTTACAACAAACTCATTTTGATGATAGAAAAAATATAAATATCTTTCCTTCACCACTTATCCATCGTCCATTCAGCCCTTTATTTTAAACTGACCCTGGAATCCTTTCATAGATTCTGTTCAAGAAACACTGGCGTAACGATTAAAACAACACGAAACATTGCCAACGTTTAGTACGCTTTTCACTCTTCATATAAAACTAGATGTACTCTATCACTCTATATACACTGTGAATATATGTTTTGATTTTGTTGATTAATGTATCCTACCTGTAATATCCTGGCTTAGATAAAAATCGAGTATTTATGTAGTAAGCAAGCCGTCCTTGTTACTGTAGTACCTTTCATCCTCAACAAATACCCCACGATGATCACTGCTTCGTCTGCATGTATGTATGTATGTATGTATGTATGTATCTATCTATCTATCTCAGGGTCTCTCTATCCATCTATCTACTCAGTGCTTTTTTTTTTACTTTCATTGAGTTTACAGACACAATAATCTGATTACTTTTACACAGCTGGATTCACGCTCATATAAGGTCTGTTGAAATAATGAATCACCTGACTATTTCCATGTATTCAAACGGCGAGAACAAGCAGATTGACTTGAAAGTACTGTCCCCAATCACCGAATCGTATCAAAAACTCTTTCTCTCGTGCCATAAACATACCAATTTTTCTTTCTAGCTAATGGATTTGATGAAATTTCATGGCACCGCTGTTTCGGCTCGTAAACACCTAAAGTGTCCCCATCAATAGGATGAATTCGTATCCTACTCACGGGATTTAGGGTATGTAGGGGAAACAGGAAGATTGGTATTTGTGTCTATCCTAAAACGCATGCGTTCACTCAGCCAATGCGCTGTTAATGTTGGTCAGTGGTCAGTCCAAGCACCTTTAGGCGAAACGCAGCAAATTACACAAACGATCCTTGTAAATTAACTTAGGAACACCAGAAGAATTGGATGGCAAATTAAGCAAAATGGTTGGCAGTAATAAAATTAAGAACAAAGTCCGGATTCGTTGATTTTCCACTTGAGATGACATAGGCAATAAAGTCTCACTGCAATATTTATAAGTGCGACTATATTCATCCAGGTTGTTAGGTGTTATTTGCCATTTCTGGATGGAATCTAATTCCCCACCCTGGCTTCTGCAAAGGGGAGGTACAGATAAGCTGAGGAAGTTACAAATAAGGAAATGGACTCGGCGATACGAGTTCAAACTATGACTGGAACAGTCTGTGTTTATTTTGCACTCATGCTCTGGATATGAAAGAGAGAGAGAGAGAGAGAAAGAAAGCAAGAGAGAGAGGTAGAGAGTTGGAGAGGTAGAGAGAGGGAGAGGGAGGGGCAGAAAATTGGGTGAAGTGACAATAATATGGGAAGGTGTTTGAACATGCTCTAATTTTTCATGAACATTTTAGTTCGTCAGGAATCACCAATGCCTTCCCGACCAAAGTATTCAAAGTAACATCCATTGAAGATGAATTAGAGAGAAGTGTGTTCAAGTCTTACAGAAGCAACGTTTTATTTCTGATTTTTTCCTGTTTATCCGTCGAAAACTATGTATCTACTCGTATATATAGATTCTCCTTGGTATTTCATTTACCCACATCTCGATCGCTGACTGTCATTTCAAACGGGTTTCTCTCAAATCTGGACACACATTTAAGCGATGTGTTTTTTTTTCAATCTTCTTCGTGCAAACGACCATGGATTTAATAGATATGCGTCTAATTTTCAAACTTTCCGTTAACATTTGCTGGTATGAATTCAAAATATAAACTCTACCTTTCAGAAATCTAATCAATGGTCCAACGTCTATTTCAATTGATTGCATGGCAAAATTTTTCTAGGCTTCCGTTATTTCCGTTCGTTGGAAAACAGCCAGGTTATTGTTGGTCTGCTACATGTGAAACGCAAACGCTGCTCTTACTCTAAGGTTCTTCCGAAACTTTTTTTTTTCGAAGAAGCTTTTAAGCAATACAATATTTTGAATTTTCGTTTCCCTTATTGATAATAGAACCTCATGCTCATTGACTCTTCCTTACGATCAACCATTGTTAGAATTGTATGCGAAAGATAGAAGATGCCAAAATCAAATCAGTCGATCCTGAATCTTGCTATATGGCAGAATGACTCAGGTTAGTGATGACTCATAACACCATTATGCACTATGTACAACAATTTCCAGGTTACGTGCCCCATTAAATTCTTTTTTTGGGATTACACATTCGTTTACGTGGATATCTAACTGACAATTATGTGTAACTTGTATCTCACTGTGATTAGTGTTTGTGGATCCAGGCATTATCAAAACAAACATTCGCCTAAAACAAAACACGTAGATATTCATTAAATTCAGGCGTTCGCACTCGGTAAAATTGAACCCTACCGTTTCTCATACAATTTCTTTTTTAGAGTTATAGTCTCTACTTGAGACCAGAAATAAGGTCATATAGCTACGTATAATGACATCAGTGAAGTATAGCAAGTAAGAATTGCTGACTAAAGAATGCAAGGTATGAAAGTCTTTATATTTAGTACTATGGCTCGCGAGGAATGTTATCTGCTTAAATATTCATAAACGACACTAAAAGTGTTAAGTGACGTTATATATAAAACTAAAAGTACATGTTCTTGATGAGAATGAAAAATTCTGTTTCAAATGATATTTACCTTGGGCCATATATTAGAGAGTATCCATCGTGTGAGAATCACTTTGCTGATGAAAAGCTTTTATATCGATTTAAAAAAAAATTGAGAAATTAATGAATGATTTGTAAATAGTGTTTCCGGGAATGGTAGAACTTTTTGGTGAATTAGAAAAGAAAAAAGTCGGAAACCTCGAAAGACAAAACTAATAAAGTTGATGCAAAAGGCCACGATGCAAAACATTCTAATTAGGCTGGTATTAAAATGCAAAAATGAATTGAAAGGTATTTCAACGAGAGAAGAACGAGTAACATAAAAAAAGAGAAAGAGAGAGAGAAGACAGGTTTAGTCAGTCACGCAATAAGAATCGTACGTAACTAATGTTACTTGGCAGTAAACGGTGTTGAGGGTGATCAATTAAAAAATTACGAAAAAAGTAGTGATCAATAAATATTTTGCTTTTTGCATCTTTTGTTGTATCACTGAAAAACTTGAATTTTCAGAGACTGAAGCATACATAGGCAAATTGAGATATCAATTTAGCTTAAAGTTATATATTGAGTTGAACTTGTATTTCTTCTTTTTTTTTCTTTTTTTTTTCTTCTTCTTCTTCTTCTTCTTCTTCTTCTTTTTCTATTTTTTGCATATTATGCATTCTGGTTCTTCAGTCTGTAAGCTGACTAAGTCCCAACAAGAGGACTCAGACAGACAGTATATATTTTCTAAAAATTCTGAAGGGGCCAGGTTTCTGGAGGACTGTCATGTCTGTCCTAATATCTAACAACATTTTTGCTGTTAAGCTTCCGAACATTCTTGAAATTTCTACTTTCAAGTTGCCGTTATTATTATTATTATTATTATTATTATTATTATTATTATTATTATTATTATTATTATTTGGAATCTCACACCAGTTGCCTGGTGGTAACCGCTGGAGTTTGAGTGACAGCAAGTCTCCTCAAGTCTCCAGCCCTCCTCTCCTAGTACTCATAGGTCGCAGTAATTCTGCGATTTACAGTTTCACACCAGTTGCCCAGTGGTTATCGCTGAAGGCTGAGTGACAATAAGTCTCCTCAGGTCTTCAGCTAACGTCTCCTCTCTCTTTTGCATATCATGACAAAGCTACGATTCGTTGCAGTACTTATATCTCTAGCACCTTCCTCAGTATCCATGCAGTTCCCAGTAGTGCTGTGGTCTGTACGGTCTCTATCCTTCCCCTAATCCCGATCTCCTCCACCCTCCCCTCAGCGTTTTGAGGACAGTTCCTAGTGCGCCCACTCTGACCGGTATTACCTTGGTTTTCATGTTCCACATTTTCCTTAACTCTCTTGCTAGGTCCTGGTATTTTTCCCTTTTTCACCCTCCTTCTTTTTTACTCTATGGTCTGCTGGCACAGCAACGTCTACTATTTGGCAGGCCTTCCTTTTTTTGTCTACTATTACTAAGTCCGGTCTTCTTACCTGGATGAGGTGGTCAGTTTGGATGTCAAAGTCCCAGAGTAGTTTCTGGTTGTCATTCTTCAAAACTGCCTCTGGCTCGTGCTGATACCACTTTTCCACATGGTTGAATCCCATTATTTTGCTTAGTTCCCAGTGTATCATCGTTGCTACTCTATCGTGTCTATGCTTGTACTCCTTCTGGGCGAGTTGACTACATTCACTAGTTATGTGGTTCACTGTCTCATCTCTTTCACCGCATATGCAGCATTCGCTATTTGTCTGTGTTCTGTCGATTTTTGTTTCTATGTAGTTTGTCTTTATGCTTTTGTTTTGGGCTGCCATGATGAACGATTCTGTTTCTCTCTTAAGGTTCTCTTTTCGTAACCACGTCCATGATTTCTCGTCTGCTACATCTTGTATCCGTCTTTTGAACTCGCCGTACAATTTTTTCCCTTCCCATCTCTCTTTTCTTGTTTGCTGTACTGTTCCATTGTTTTCTACTTTATTGCTTGTTGCACTATCTCTCGCGCTTATTATTATTATAATTTTTTATCATTATTATTATCATTATAATAATAATAATAATAATAATAATAATAATAATAATAATAATAATAATAATAATAATAATAATAATAGTAACGGTAAACCGTTATAATGGCACTTGTCCAAACTGCACTAATTAATTCAAATTTGTTTTTATGTTCTCGCCAGACTAATATCGAAGATAGTATCTTTTTTTCTAGTGAAACTAAAAAGTTAATGATTTGCTGTTTTGTAAGGTCATGCAAGTCATATTTATTTCATGTGTATGTTGTATTTCTATTCCACTCGCTATGGCTGCTCTTCTGGAGAGTGCGGTAATAACAGGAGTCTACTGTATAATTATTGTCGTTGTTTCAATTACTGTTTTTGAAAGACCCGACCTGCCTGACATAAAAGATAATACCATTATAGTAACGGTGCCCATAACATAAATATTTATTTGGCTTTCTTTTGGCATACAAAGATTACTTGCTGCAACATCTATAGCAAGCAATTGCAACAAATGTCATTAATCAAGAAAAGGCGCCACGATTTCGGCGCCAGATGTACGGCCCGTTCAAGATTAGATTCCGAAAATACAAAGATTAAGATCTCTGTGACATTAAAATGAAAGTAGCCGAGTATTTCTGAAGTATTATGATTCCTGCTATTATTTACGATAGTTTGCTAAATCTGGCACAAGGGCACATCTTGGGCCGGTCCTTGGGATTTCTAGCCCCCCATTCAAGCGTGACTTGGGCATAGTATTATGTCATTTTTTCAATTTTTGGTCATGAGAATTTCCATTTTCTATTAGTTTCAAAACAACAGAAAGTATTTAGCTGTCAGATCTCCTGGAAAATCTGACTTCACATCAGGGAATTTCGTTATTTTGACTTTTTTTTTGTTTAATCCAATACTTAAAAAAAAAAATTCCATTCATATTTAGAAAGTCATATTATCTCTTACATAACAGGCGCCTTATGTGACTGTCCGTGTTGCTTAAACATAAAACAATCTATATACACATTATTCAAGCATTCGTTGAGTATTGATTTTTCAACGATAGCAATGGTATATCATCATCATCATCATCATCATCATCATCATCATAATCATCATCATCAGTCTTTCAACGTCCGTCGTTGGTCATAGGCCTTCCCCACCATTTTCTATCATAGGTGTCGCTGAGCCAGTGCTCTCTCAATTTGTCTACTTTATCCCTCAACCTTGTATTCTGCCGGCTTCGGTTTCGCATGTGATCCCTGGAGATCCATGTTGTGAGACGTGATGTCATTTGGCTGTCTTTGATTCTCGTGAAAATTCCCGCCCATCGCTTTTAAGATAGATTTTATGATGTCTCGGACTCCAGTTCTCTCCTTGTAATATTGTCCTGTCTTTTGATCTCTCCATGTAATATTGAGCATGATTCTCTCATGCCCATGTTGCATACTTCTCAGTTTGTACGTCTCTCTCTTGGTTAGGTTCCATTTTTCAGCTCGATATGTGACTATCGGGAGAATGCATTTGTTGTATACTTTTCTTCTTAGGATTATCGTCTGGTTTTTTGAAGTTGAGTTTGCTCTGTCGAAAGTTTGCAATTGTAGGGTTATTCTTCGCTCAATTCCCTCCTCTTTTCAGGATCTCATGGAGATTCGTTGTCTTAGGTAGATGTAGTGGTCTACTTTACCGAGTTCTGCATCTTCGATCTTGACAGTTATGATCTTATTCTCAACATGATTATTGCACATGATCTTGATTTCCCTGATGTTCATTCGTTGACCAACTTGTTTGCTTTCTTTTTTCAGTTAATCTAGCATTGGTTGGAGGTCGTGTAGGGATGATGTCGTCTGCAAATCTGAGGTAGCTTATATATTCGCAGTCTATATTGATTCCTCTATTTTCCCAGTCCAGGTTTCGGATGATCATATCGAGATGGGCCGTAGAGAGTTTAGGTGAGCTGGTATCATCTTGCCTCACTCCCTTTTGGAGCTAGAACGGTCAGAGTCCATATGTATCCTGATGAAGGAGTTGCTGTGATTGTATATATATATATATATGTTGCAGTACTTTGACGTATACAGGGTTTACAACTTGTAAGGCAATGGTCTTCATGACCATGGGAATTTCTATAGAATGCTTTCTTGAAATCTAAAAATGCTACAGCGAGTAAACATTCTGCACTCAGTTGCTTCCCTCTTTCGGCTGATTTATTGAATGAAGATTATCCATGTTCAAGTAAATTCTTCTAAATCCAGCCTGTTCTCGTCCTTGGTTTTCATTTAGTAATCTGGTTGGCGATGATTTTTGTGAAAAGTCTGTATATGCAGTTGAGTAGGCTTATAGGTCTGTAGTTGTTGAGATCTTGGGGTTTTCTTTTTTATGTAAAAGCATTGTGATTGTAGTGTTCCAGTCTTTCGGATCTTTACTCTGTTCTTGACACAAGTTGAATAGAATATTTAGCTTTTTGATCGATGGTTATATTATCTGGTCTTGGGGCTTTTCCTTTGTTTGTTTGATGGTTTGCTTAACTTCCCATGGTGTAACTTCTGGGGTGTCCTTTAACTGATCGTCAGTATCTAGTGTATTCTGGTAGTTGTTACGCCGTCCGTGTTTTGAAGAGTATAGTTCCTGGTAAAATTTTTGGGTGTGTTCAACAATTCTGTCTATGATGTCATGTCTCCGTTTACTTCAAGGATGCTAGTTATTTGTTTCTGTCCTATACTGAGAGCTTTACTTATTGCTTTAAATCCCAGACGTTTTTCGTGGTTGGTCTCGATGATAGCCGCCGCATACCTTCTTTTGTCTTCTCTTAGTTCCTTCTTGATTGTTTTATTCAGTTCGGTTTCTCCATTTTTTCCATTGTGGTTATTGTTGGTTTGAGGTTTCTGCTCTTTTTAATAAGTTTCCTTGCTTCATCTGAGATTTTCCTAATGGTCATTTTCATGGATTAAACATTTTGGCAGCTTCTAATAGATAGGTTGTTATTTTGTTGTGGAGTTTGTTGACGTTGGTGTCGTTTTCGTCGCTAAGGATATCAAATCTGTTTTTCAATTCTAGCGTGGGTGAGTTCATTTGGTACGTTCAGTGATTGCGGTCTGGTGTGGAACATTTTCCTGCATTCTTTTTTGGTGTTTATTTGCATCTTACATCTTACCATTCTATGGTCGCTTCCTACGTCCACATGGTTTAGAGTTTGAATGTCTTTGATAGTGTCGCTTATGTCCGTCAGGATGTAGTCTCTTTCGTTTTTGGTTTCATGGTTGGATCTCTTCCAAGTCCATTTTCTATCAGGTATCTTTTTGAAAAAACTATTCATAATTTTGAAGTTTTTTGTGATCGCAAAGATGGTATATGATACAAGTTTAACAATTTCCTTGCTAATGTATTCGCCCAAGGACTATTTCAGGCAATCATCTATATGTACACACATACGGGCATGAGAGAAGGGTTAGAAGGTTAGGAGAACAACTTCTTCCAAACATTGTAAGCCAAAGAGTTCTAGTACACCCATGGATAGGCCTACTAGTTTATACAAGTTTTCATGTAGGTGTGTGTGTTTGTTTATGCAATTGCATATACTTTTTGTGAGTATTTGTTCTAATAACCTTTCCCCAGCCTCTCTGTGAGCATTGTGTCTTAGCATATCTCCTAGGCTATACCAATTAACTGGCAACCCGTGAATCTTGAACTTGCTCATCACTATCTACAGGAATGGATTTGCTATTGTTCTACGAAAGGAGCCCAAAATGAATGAATCTACTTATGGGGCATATCACGGTAGAGCTAAATTATGTATACGAACTTGTAGATTTCAAATAATATTTATACAGAATCTATCTATCTCCTTACACATATACAGGGAGCGCCCATGAAAGAGAGAGAGAGAGAGAGAGAGAGAGAGAGAGAGAGAGAGAGAGAGAGAGAGAGAGAGAGATTATATCCTTTATTGATTCACCGAAATTTTACGTATGATGATTCTCATTACATTTCTTTATATCGGCTCAACTCTTCCAATTTTCTTCTCGATGTATTTGCTTATAGCAACATAAAATGAATTGAAGGATAAAAAGAAGGTCGTGATGCTATCGTTCAGTCGGCAAGTGCCTTCCTACCTCGAAAATTAGCCGTAAAAATACTCAGTCTGGAGCTGAGCCAGACGGAAAATTCGTATCAATCTGAGCCATGAGACAGGCTTCTAATCTGTTAGTTATTCTTCTTATATCAGTTGATCACACATTGTTTTTCTGTACGTCTGTAGGCGTTATTGATCATTGCTTCCCGCGGCTCCAAGCCGTGTATCACCATGATTGTTCTTGGGAGGCATAGTGGAGTAGTTTTCCATTGCATTCTTTATAGTTTTGAATCCAGAATTATTCTCTTCCTTAACTGGTTGCTCTAAAGTCTGGAAGGTTCGATCTGTCAAACTGTTTTGCTCACGGTTGTTTGTTTTACGAAGTGGTCTGAAATAAAAGAGGCTATAATAGATTATTGAACAATTGCCATTCAACGAACAACGACCTCAGCCACATATGTCAGATTCGCTATAAATTAAACACTATAATAAAAGAGCAAATGGTCAGCAGCCATTAAATATAGAAAAAAAGAAGAAACGATTATAAAAACTTCAGTGGTAGAAAAAGTGTTTCTCCATTACCCAACTTATCAGATCAACGTTGGGAATAGATTGATCGTTTTGCAACTGAAAGATCGATTTCTATCAGGGAAGTCGCAAATCGATGGTTTTACTACTGACGTAACAACTTTGCAAAATGAAAGAATACTTCACAGAGCAAATAAGAAAAAAACATTACATATATATATATATATATATATATATATATATATATATATATATAAATGAATGCATTATTAAACTTGCTGCATTGAGATATTTTTCATCGTGGCCTTTTGTAACCAAGTTATTACTTTTGTCTTTTAGGGGTTTCATAAGGCAGCAGAAGTATTTTTTGATCAAATGAGGAGCCCTGTTGAACAGCCCAAAACAATTACATGATAAATAACCGATGATCCCTTTCAAGAAATCCTCATAAGAAAATCTATGCATTGCCCGATGATATTGGATTCTTTATGAAACAACTGAAAAATCCACGTAAATTACATTAACATATATATTAGACTTAAATGGCAGTTTTGGAAATTTTTTCATTTATAATGAAGCTGTTAAGATTTTTCTCTCTCTCTCTTTCTTTTTGGTATGTTTTTGGCATTTTTGTTTTCAGTATCCAGTTAATCCATCAATTCTTTATCGTGTGTTTCCTCTCAGAAAGCTGTTATTTTCACTATATATATATATATATATATATATATATATATATATATATATATATGTGTGTGTGTGTGTGTGTGTGTGTGTGTGTAGATATTGAATGTATCATAAAATAGAGCCATCGCACTTTGGATATTGTATAATATTTAATTATATCATATTTTATTCCTGATTTGTTCTGTACATACGTATTAACCTCGAAATACAAATCAGTAGAATGTGGCAATCCAGGACCAAAATAATATCAATTGTTGTTGGAGCCTTTTGAACAGTCTTGAAAAAGGCTGTTGGACTCGCCGACTACATACTTGAAACCCAGTGTTTGTTAAATACTCTTTCCTCCAATGCATACATTATTAAAAAATTCTTGTCAATTTGAATATATGTACTCCACCTATCATACATCAAAATACGTGTACATAGAAGTGTGTTTAGGAAAGTGTAAGAGCCCTGCAACCGCTTTCTCCTCTAAAGCCTGGACTGTCATAATTTACAAGATTGTTGCGACAAGTCTTTGAAACTCGGCTGATGGTTTACATAAATTGAAACAAACAACGACATGATGATGATAATGATGATGATGATGATGATGATGATGATGATGATGATGATCATCATCATCATCATCATCATCATCAACTACATCTACGAAAACCAACTTGAATTCACAGCATAGAACTATTTCATTCATTACTAAACACTTGGCACAAAATAATACTAATAAATACATGATGCACAATACCATACAGACTATAAAAATATGATCCTCATAATAATACATCTCATCACACACACACACACACACACGTATATATATATATATATATATATATATATATATATATATATATATATATATATATATATATATATTCGCAATGCTACAACTAATTAGGCTTGAACTCAACTTACCGACGTATAGGCACCTAACTACCAACCTAATATAAATCCACATTATATCCCAAGTAACTCCGATCAATTCAATTCTATATAGTTTTGAGAACCAAACTTACCTTCACACGATACAATAGTAACTTTGATCATCGGGGCATATCCATTAACATTAAATGTACAGGTAAAAAATTGAAAATTACCAATCACGATTATAATTGTTGTTCAGAATAATTCAAACTGAACACTAACATGCCTAAAATTGTTATAATCAAAATGAAAAAAACAGCTGATCAAACACCCACACACTATGTATTTTACACGACAGTGAAAAATATTCACCAACCTTTGTATGATCCATACAACAAAATACATTTGCAAACCACTCCGCCCAATATGATCTTGCCTACCATTATATTGGCACAATAACTAACAGAAGAAACACTGAGCAAACATCATACTGATTCTATTCCGGCAAAGAACACTGTTTTTCAATGAACCAAAATCAGGGATAGATCAATCTATTTTGAAATATCGTATCGATTTTTTCTAAAAAGTTTTTTTAATCTTCTACTATATGAGTGCGTGTGTGTACGTGTGTGTGTGCACGTGTGTGTCTGTATGTATCTTTGCATATGTGTGTCAATAACGTAAAAAATGATAACTTCTACTGAGTAAATATTCAGTTTCCTCTGGAAATTTGTACCACTTATTATAAAGACAAAGTTGTCACAACTCTTGATAATTTTATCTTAATGTTTGATTTTCAATAAGATCCATGAAAATACTCCTCAGACGCCCCCAATATATATATATATATGAGTGGTAATTGTCCTGTTGTCTTTGATACAGATGGCAGATTCCTAAAGAAATTTAGTATTTATTCAGTGGAAGTTATTTTTCCCAAGATAGACACGATAGAACAATAACAGAGTAAGTTAATCTGACAATATTTACACGCAGTTTCGCATGAAAAATTAACCTCGTCTCCATAAACTGAGGGAACGAAATCTCATTGCAATATCCATATTTACAAAATCATAAATTATCCGTCAAAGTATAGCCCAATATCTATTGATCATGTAACCCCCCAATATATGCAAGCACACATGAAAGCCTGATCTATCATTAAAAAATCTGATCAACACAAATGCAATTAGATTTATCGATCCAATTGAATTCCCCATTTTAGTCGTGATCAGATTATTACGCTAAAATGCAACAAACATTCAACAAAATGTTTTTATTTCCCAAACTTAGGCACTCTTTGCAACAAGAGCAGCACAAAAGAACAATAGTGAGTTTTAGAATACACAACAAAAGCAGATGTGGAAACAGTATATTTTTACAATAATCTACTCTGATAAGAGACAGTTTTATTTTCTTGATTCCCTGTCCATAACACTGAAATCAGTGACAAGAAATTTATTTATGAAAATACCTTTTCTCAACCATTTCAAATCATGGACTCTCTAACTGGAGCAAAATCACTATTGATTTTTTCTCAAAAAAAATCGTTTCAAAGAAATTCAAATATATATGTGAATCTTTCCATGGGTATTATCTCGTTGCAAAAGAAAGAAATTAAACCAACAGTCGTTGAATTCCGTGTCTTACTTGAATTTCTGCCATGAAATTGCGATCGATAATGACTAGGCTTAGATCATAGACAGACCAATAGAGTCGTTCGTCGTCGAGTCATAATTAGCAGACTTCTCTCGTAAATCATTATGGGTGAGTTCGATCCCCTATGTGGGCTCTTGGCAAAATTAAGCAACACTGAATACATTGCCGTCGTATGGTGTGAGCAGCAAAATGATTAGGATTGAAGTATGTTCGTCAGCCAAAGAGTTCGTTGTATCAAGTAAACAACAATAGAATATTCATGACAGTGAATCAATAAGTCTGAAACTTTAAACAGTTATCAACTTATTCTCAATTTGAAATTTGTACTGTGTAATTTATGAGATATCAGATTTATACAGAAATGTTGGTTTAAGTGGTTTGATATCGTAGCTTATCATGGATAGAAAAAAAATGTGATGGAAAAGAATGCCAACTACCATCATTATGCTATAGACTTATTAGCAAATATACGTATACATTGATACATAAGTAGTATATATATATACACACCCACACCCACACACACATATATATTGAAACATATACATGTATGTATGAGTACGAGTATGTGTGCGTGTATGTGCATTTGTTTTTAGTGTTCTGAAAGATTTTGTTAGTAAATGTCAGAAATAATTAATGACAACGACAGCTGATTTTCCTCGAAATGGTTCATCTAGCTTTTGAAACCCAATTGTATTTCTATATTGGCTTTTGCTGGAAAAGATGAAAGCTGATTTTGTCATCTCATTCAAGACACACACGCATCCAGAACCACACACACACACACACACACACACACACACACACATACACACACACACACAAGACATCTATTCCCCCTGTAACTATAGCTCAGTTACATATTATCATTCGAATGCTGGGAAAAATAGATTAATGAAAAAGGCTTAATAAATTTGCTCAATAGATGGGAGATGAAAACGCCTTGCAGTTGTTATTGATACAGTATTGTGGACTGTACTTGGTTCGTTCGTTGTTCTCTTGGGTAAGGGCTTCTGTATGAATATTTTCTGAGTTTAGCTTTCTTAAGCTTGGGTCGCAAAATCATACTTCCCGTGAATTAGATTGGTGGTTATCTTCGCGGCCAAATAGATAACAATCGTTTGATCGCCGGCGTAATGTGCAACTAAAAATATCTGACAATTTGCCCTAGGAATAATATCCTACTCTAGCGTTTAGTTTCTATCCTCACCTCCAAGGTGGGTATAAATGCAACATTTTTTGATAAATTTTTGGTCGTTGGATATCGTATGAGTAGTCAAGTCCGTAATGCCGTCAATCAGTCAATATCTCGAAAAAATGAAATGCTAATATCAATTTAATTGAAACGAAAGATCGTGATAGACTTTGTCATCTATTTACGAATCACCAATCATCCTCTCCGTGAGTATTGATCATAAAGCTTTAGAACTTTGGATGAAAAATGTCAGTCAAGCATTTCAGAATGTTGTTCCTCTTTGCCAACCTTTGATGATTATTCTCCTTATGTTCTTTTGCTGTTTTTGGATTGAAACGATTCGCAAAGTCTTTTCGATTAATCGGGACTTGGTAGCTAGTTCAGCATTGCAGAACATTTGTTGAATTATCTTTCTTTGATATTACCACAATCTATTTCTAGGACGTCAGGATCATTTTTGTATAATGGCAGACGACTTTGTAAAGCAACAGTACACAACTGTCAACTATTCTGTGTAGTTGAGGCCACGATCGTAATCGCTTCTGAAAGCATCGCAATCTGTACAATTTCTCGTCGATGGTGAATCCCTGACGTCGTATAAAGCGCACTGATATTTGGTGTCCGATCTCTCATGCCTCTATCTTAGGCTGTTGAGCCTACCATCAATATCCTCTTCACACTTTTCATACGTTTTCACAACCTGAGATATGAATTTTTTCTGGAAGCAAATATTTTGAGTCGATACTCCAAGTTTTATTTAGTAATTGTTGATAATATTTTCGACAGTTAATTTTCAAAAGAAAGTAGATTGGTATGATGTGTAAACTTCATGTAATGAAGATGTGATAAAATATTGATAAAAGAATATAAAAATATAGTAACTTTGATATCATCATTTTGAATAAATGACATTAGAAAATGTTTGCAAAATTGATCCCTCATACAGCATCTGTTTTAGACCAGCATCCATATGTAGGTCCATCCATTTTCTTGGTTCATGTTTTCAAGGAACACTCACACACACACACACACACACACACACACACACACACACACACATATATATATATATATAATAGCAGCAGTGCTCCTAACAAAGCTGTAATGGCATGATGACCCTAAGGGTAGAATCATCATTACCATTTATCCTGAACACCCAAGCAGTATCTATATATTCTATCAAGTTTAATTTCAAAAGTATCTAATTAGGTAGCACTGCTGTTTGTTAAAAAAAACAGCTCATTGGTAATAATAAACAAGTCAATTAGCGATTATTAAAAGGGTTGGGCACGATTTGATTCTACCGAAACGATCAAGACTACTTGATGTGAGAAGAAGCCTTCGTAAATAAAAAAGCATTACATATTACTGTTATCACAAATAACCCCTTCCAACAAGTGGAAGAAAAACTGGACAAAAGTTCGAAAAGTCATTTTTGTGAACTATTTAAACGATTATATATTTGTATTTGAAATCTTGCTACATGCAAAAACTGTAAGTTATATGCTACAGATTTTTGCATAAACCCAGTTGTATGGTATAGATTAAATTTCAAAGTAGTTACATCTTGTGTTTTTGTACGGTTCATTTACATGAGGTGTATCACATATTTTCCATCAACGTTTCCTATCTCCTATGGCATTAAATCCGTCTATTCATGACAAGCTTTGTGCTTTTACGAGCATGTCGGCCTGCTTCACATAGTGGGAGAATCTTGGAAGAAGAACCCTATGAGAGATTTACGATGAATAGTTCATAATTATAAATAAATTTCACTGTCAAAGTAATATCCATTCATCCTTTTATGGAATATCCTTCTTTTATTGTCATGTGAGAAATGTTACATTGAGGTGTCCTGGCATCGAATCCTTCTTTCCCCTGGATTTGATCTTTTTTTTATCTCACTGAAAATAATGTATGTATATATATATATATATATATATATATATATATATATATATATATATATATATATATATATATATATATATATATATACATATATATCAGCAGTTTATAAGGCTATAATAAGATGAATGGTTCATATCAAGAATTTGATTAAAACATTTATTTTCCAAGTTGCACATTTTCTTTTTTGCAACCACATTCTCCATATATATATATATATATATATATATATATATATATATATATATATATATATATATATATATATATAGTGAGAGAGAGGTTTAGAGGGAGAGAAAGAGAGAGAAAAAGAGAGAGAGAGATAGAGAGGCACGGAGAGAAAGAGAGAGCAAATTATGTACTCCTGTCAATTGGTGAAGTAGATATAAATCAGCTTTATAAAATCACTATGTTTTGCTTGGAATTCCACTTTATAAAAATATATCCCAGTTAAAACAGGGAAAGAAAATGATATCAGCTCTTATAAAGTATATAACCAAAACGGAATGAATACAATGGAATCTTTAAGAGATCTGGCCTCTGGTAGGAAGAGGAATTTAATAATCATTAATGAAATTCTCGTCCCTTGACAGCAGAGGAATAGATTTCATTGGAGGTGGTAGGAAAAGCTAGATGGAAATTTACTCAAGGCAATGCTTTCGTTATTTGATGGCTTGAAAAGAATTTTAAAAAGTGAAGAATTATAATCGATATCAAAGGAATAAGTTCAAGATCTTTCGGCCACTTGTTTGTTCTGTTGGCCTGTCAAGATGATTGCAAGTTGCCTTTGTGAAGAAGCCTTGTTTTCTGTCAGCAAGAAGCAGTTTCCTAAAAAGAACTTGAACAAACTTGGTGCTGAAGGATTATTTAGGTAAAATAAAAAACTATTCAGATTGAACTGGATCCGTCACGTAAGCAAATTCTTTTTGACAGCATGTTGTGTTTGGGGTGATCTATTGAAAAGTTCGCAAAAAGGTGTGATTGTTGAATAAGTTACTCTTCTTATGATCACTAAATCCCCCCCCCCCAACAAAGAAAAATTGTGAATGCAGCTGGACCCAAGGGACCTATTTAGCATGATATCAAATCAAAATCATGATATCCAGCAGTTGTCTGACATTCTTACAACATTACCATTTCAGTTTTCTAATGCATTCTATATTATATTTGACTCCAGTTATTCTTTGATGTAATGTGCTGTCTTGCAATCTCTCCATGTGACGTTGAGAATGTTTCTCTACTGTGCACGTTGCATGGTATGCTATTTATTCAGATTCTTTAATTTCTTCAGTTTAGGTTTGAGTGAGCCATCATCGCCTTATCTTACCCCTTTTTTATCCTGAAAAAGCTCAAAATCTTTATGTAGATCGATGAAGAAACTGATGTGTCACTAAAGGTGTTGCAAGATTGACATTTAAAGGGTCTACGCATTTTTGTATGCAACAATGACTTGGGGCATTTCCAATTCTTGAAGTTAATAAATACTACAACAGGTGGATTTTTCTATTCTATCGCTATTATCTTTAGTTTATCTACTGGAAAGATAACAGTATTTGTACTCTTGTCTTAGCTTTCCACTTATTCCATCGTTCTTTCTTTAAATTCTTTAAAATTTCTTTCGTTCTCTCTTCAAACAATCACAATTTCTTTCCCTTTTTTCTCTCGGCCAACAATCACTTTCCTGTTTGTCTCTCCCGTTCACTTTCAGATTCATTCGATTCATTAATCCGGTTCTGTCTTTTCGAAAAAAACTATCAAACATTTTTTTTAAGAAGCTATGAAATTACTTCATCTGATCTGAACACCAATGATTTACGGATTGTATTTGTCATGCTACGAGAAATTCAATATGCAGGCATGTTTTTTAATGGCAGATACTCAACACTTCCCATGACGTACGGTCCAGGAAGTGCCCAGTTCCATTGTCTATTGCAGTAAACGTCAGGGCATATTCCTCACTGTTTTAATCAAGTGGGGATGGGATGAATTCTACACGTACTATTCTTATTCGTTCCCAACAGATTACAACGGATATAGCTGTGATATGCAGGAATCGCAGGTTGAAAATATCAAAGTTTATTCGCAATTTCGAGCACAATGGAGAGTTATTATCTAAGGAAAAAAAATCAGCTTTGCAGAAGTAATTATTCTCAGTGTATATATATCCCCCTGCATTTATACAATGTTTGCTTTAAATAATTCCTGACATTTGGAGATAAGCGTTTGTTATCCTTCCGAGCGTTGCTACCCGTAATAGGATTTTTATCGCTGCATTTTGGCCAGTCTGTACGGATTATCTTGAATGTAGTGATAAAAACAGCAAGGATACGAATTTTCCTATAAAAGAAGCGTGGAAGAAGAATTGTACTTTTTTCTTATTACTTAGGGAAATCCAATTAATATAGCTGATAGGATCTCGGCAATGCACCTTTAGATAGCTTTTCCTCACTTTCCATGATCACAGGGTGGGCACTCTTCGTGCCTACAATGAATCGTCTTGTTTAAGCGGATATCAGCCGATTGTTCTCTAGCGAAAAGACTGGAAGAATCATAAGTTTGACGAACTTTTCTGACACAAAACATAATTCCCAAGTGCTGAGTTGGGATAATAAACCGATGCTGTCTCTTGACCTTTCTTTGAAAACTTCTATATTGTATATATAATTGATATATTCGTATATATATAAATCCTATCACTCCGTATAAGTTGGTAAATGAACCAATAGTTATGACAGGTGGGAGAGTAACAATGATAATAATTGATAAAAATGTGTCGACAAAGCGAAACCAAATGAGATAAAAAGTTAAAAAGAAAAGAGAAGTGGATGAACAGGTGTATTAGCCCCTGGGTTGCACAGGATTTCTGTCGGAATTCTTTATGTGCACCTGAAGGAGGCTGCAGAAAAACATTGTATTATCAACAAGAGCAGCAAGTAGAATGTTCATCAGTCCTAATGACTCATGGAATTATAATTATTCTTGGAAAGATTATGACTGTTCTCCAATGGAGAGAGACCTTCCCCAGAATCCTTAGGCTCTCTTTATTGCTTGTACTGATATTTCTTGAACATGTATAAATTTTAGGGGAGAAAATTTCGCAAATGATCAACGTATCATGATATGTAGCAGTTGTCAGACATTTTTCTCAATATGGCCTACCCATTGTCATTTTTTTTCAATGGTTGCTATAATATACCTCACTCCTATTCTTTTTCTCTTATGTGTGGTTATGGTCTCTCCATGATATGTTACAATATCAATTACACCTTGTTTTGTTGTAATTGAACCGAAATGTGAGTAATTCCTCCATACCGCTCTGATTTTTCACCTGAGCTGCTCTCGATTCTGAATGTTATTAATTTATTCTAAAAATTGATAGCAGTGGTTTGTTATAATTCATTTAATTAGAATAAATAATGAGACTTAATTGGAGCTAATTCATTTTGTCACACTGTCAAGATGATTGTAAGTGTCTTTTGTAAGTGGGTGAAGAAGATGACTTCACTAAAAGACCTGCAAAGATTTTATGTTCATTGAAGCGTAGGAATAGCGAGAGCATGTAAGAAAATGATAATCCGAAGACGATTACAAAAACTCGTCCTTTTGTGTAAAGAAAGAAATATCTGTGAATTAACGAATGTGAGTTTTCAAATAGATCGGGGAATGAATTTGGAAGCTAAATATCAAAATATCACTCGTGTACTGGTGTATTTAAAAAACATGAAAGTGACCGTTAGTTCCCTATGAAGCAATCGGAACCGCTCTTTGATACTTTTGCAATGCTATTACAAACCACTGCTCTGTTATAGCTTGCAATTACTTTGAGATAATTGGTACATCATAAATGTCTATTCGACTGTTCTGACGTTACGATATTTAGAATGAAGTATAGAACAGGATTGATTCGTCACACTATAAACCTCGTATAGGATCTATCTTACATTGAAAATGAACTCCTACTAAAATAACTATGGGGGTCGAAAGGAGTTTTTCCTGATATAATGAGGAGTAAATGTTTTAACTTTATTGATGTAACTTGTATCACTGCACACGCATAGCCAGTCGGGCAGACAGGACGATCAACTCGAAAACTTTAGAAACCTATGTTAATGTTGACTATGATGATGCATACAGATTTGGTTGTCAGTTTCTAATTGATGATACCCAGCTGCAAAGGTGAGTAGAGACGTTTATAATATTGACAAATTGCTTGCAACGATGGATATTTCTATTCTCGAGAAGGAACGAAAATAGGTTTTCTGATTTTCTTCTTTTTTTATTTGGCCAGAGTTTAATGTGGCTTTTGCTTCTGATTAATTTAGATTTTTGAAAGGCAATTTAACAATTATTGATTCAATTTATTCTAGCATTGTCTCCCAAGCTTCCATAAAATTAGAAAGATTACTATTTTATGGCGTATGAGACCCATGCTTTATTTTAGCAAGTAAAACGTATTTACTTAAAGTTTTTTTCAACTTCTCCAATTCTTGCTGGGGAAGATAGGTTATTTTTCCTCTTTAAAGCGGTAAGAGTTCTTTTCACTATCAGCCCCCACCACAAGTTAATGAAATAGATGTAACAGCTATCTGTGTCACATGTGAATGAAAGATTTCGATGCAAAAACTTTCCCTGCCATACATAAAAGAAAATTAATACTACTGGTTATCAAACGATATTGAAATCAACAGCACTGAGTGGGAGGGAGTTTGTTTATGCTTGATTAGTCGTGTTAAAAAATAACAGGAAATGGCAATAAATGACAGGGAGTAGCAGAGATTGAAAAAAGTCCCGAGACATTTAGAGCCATTTGGGAGGAAATGACTGTGTCCTTACACGTTGTCAATTTCATTCAGCAAAAAGAAAAAAGGATAACCGATGACTGTAAGGTTTTGTGCAGGTTTCAGACCTAGTGCGATGGTTCATTAACAAGTCTATAGATTAATGATGAAAAACAACAATTTTTTTCAGACAGCATATTTTTCTAAATAATACCTTTTTTGTCAACAACCTTAACACAATGATTCTCCATATATCACATAGATCGATCATTGCGTGGTCGGACATTTTGAGCAAATTCAAATCTTTTAGGAAGGTAATTGAGCTGGAGAAAGTAGACCACAACTTCTACGTTGGACAGCACGTGTCCATTAAATCAACGGAAGAAGAAATAAAGCAAAGAATCACCCTAGGTTGGTAAGCAAGCTCAACTTTCAAGGACTACAAAATCCCAACAGTCCAGAAAAGAAGGATATACAACCAATTTGTCCTATTGATAGTCATTTATGGAGCTGAAACATGGAACTGAGTCAAAAGATTGACCCTCAAACTGAGAACCATGCAATGTGTTCAAGAAAGAATGAAGTGATTAAGTGATCGTAAGTGATTATTTAATGAAAGACGGACAACTTTTCTAACATAGAAAGAAAGCTGTTATCTTAATAAAGGGAGTGATGATAAGAGATAGAAAAGAGATAGAAAGAGTTGTTATGATAGTAAGATACAATAGGAGTGTGAGGAAAGAAAGAAGAATATATTTTTTCATACATTACACTACACCAAATTATTCCATTTATAAAGCTCATTCCTAGGGATAAAAAAAGTTTATGAAAAAGCAAAGAAAGAAAGGAAGAAAGAAAGAGAGAAAGAAATACAGTTCATTTAATTTTCTGAGCAATTTCTATTCATTCTTGTTTTTGATGTTTTAACAGCGATTAACTTGGAGTACCAAATTGGAACAAATGATGTTATTTCAGGAAAAATATTGACGTTGAAAACAGTATATACATCGTTGCGATATTTGAAGTGTCTTTTTCGTTCTCGTTTAATCATGCAGCCTTCAATTTTTCAACCAATCATGTATTCTTTATTTTTACCTGTCCGTCTTTTTTCTCAACTTATTTCTCCAATTATACAGACGTTTCAGTTCTTCCTGCCATCGTCTCTGGTTTATCAGGAGTATTTTTACAGTGATTCGATCATTCATTCAGCCTTTATTTTTCCTGTCACTCCCAACCTGTCACAAACTTGAACAAGGTTTTCTCCCTATATTGACACTCTTATCCAAACTGTCATTAACAATCAGTCATTAGATTACTATCAGTTATTTCAATCCGAAAAGCATTCACCCTAAACACTTATTTGTTCATCTAACATGACCCTAGTTGATGAGGAATTATCCTGCTGTTCAGGGCTTTTAAAAGCTATAGAGCTAAATAAAGCTCTAGTATAATGCTCGGTGGTGCAATTGATACTAACGTATTGAAGCTAAAACAAACTGAATAGGATACTGTGATATAGTCATTGATCGCCTAGGAATCTTTCAGATGTACTGAAATTGATGAATTATTGAAAAGGAAGAGTTGTCTTCAATTGAACCTGTCACGTTCGCTGTATTTCTCATTGATATCAGGCAGGTTTTTGGAAACCATCAACAAAAACTATCACTGACAGTTTCTTCAGTTTGTCAGGTGGCCTACATTTGCCTCGCAAACAAGTTGCACCAATGGAACTAATGGAACTAGAAGATCGCAAATTTGATCATTTACTCATTACCATGTCTACGAAAAGCCCTTTGTTCGTTTTGGTTGATATTCCTCCCTAAATAGACTTTTGATAGGATTTGATTTCCAATTTAAGTAATTGTTATTATCTTTCTCGTCGGGAACTTTCATGATCTCAGAATGCTATAGTAACTGAACGAAAAAAGTAAGAACGTTTTTTTCCACGTGAACTTCAGTGAAACAACTTTTATGTACGACAAACATGCTTAGTACAAAGAATTGGAGGTAAAAAAAACAACAACAAAACAGAAAACGAACACAGAGCTGAAGATAATTAACCATTACATCCAGCTAGTACTTCTACAAATCTATTCGCAATCCTCAAAAGAGGAGGAAATCAAGCAAATATTCTATATTGATTTAAAAGGTTCCAGTAGAGCAATTTCGACCTTCAGTTGATTGGAGGTGTCTACAATCAATACATCCCTCTGAGAGTACCTAAGTGAAACATGGAACCTGACTGAAACATTGACCCTAAAACAATACACAATGCAATGTAGATGTGAGAAAATCATCGTCAACATAATGCAGAGAGATTGCAAGTTAACACAGATTTTTAAGGAAATACAATAGTATTAAAAAGAGATATCTTACAACCTGTGGACGCTCATGAATCATTTTCGGAACAGTAGCCAGCACCCCCCCCCCAAAAAAAAAACCCAGCAAGAATTAACAAGATGGGATGTAAACTAGATAAGTTCAGGAGGTTTTCGCTAGGCAACGCCCTAATTTCCACTCGTTTTGTCTTTGGGGGAAAAAACGGGGTTAGGTTAAGCGGTCACTGTCCCTCAAAAGTCGAAAGAACTTATTCATTGACCATTATTTTTTTTATAACGGACCATTACTACTGTAGATAGCTTGATCTTAACTCTTAATAACACGTGTGTGTCTTTGTAACTTAGAAGGATGCAAAGTGTCATGCTTTAAAGGAGAGTGGCTCTAGAATTTCCAACAGCAACAGTTTGCACAGTTGCCCAAGACAAGAATACATTCCATAAGTTGCACACTGAAGCACTTGAGAGGTCCTTTTATTTTGTACAAATAAATACAAGGTGCTTTACCAAGGAGTAATGCTTACTACAGGCTCAGGCAAAACATTACTAAGATAGAATTTGATTGTCACCGTTGATCACTGATTATCACTAGTGCCATCCAAAGACAAGTGCGTGAGTAATAAACGCCATTTGATATATAACTACAATTCAAGACATATGTATCTGAATGAAACGAGATTTCTACGAAGTTGTATTCACTAAATATTTTGATTAGCACACAAAGCAGTGCACCGTCGATTTGAACTTTTGGAGGATCAGTACTTCACAGTTCTCCCACAATCTGGTCCGAAAACTGAACCTTAATGGTTTCAGTGAAACTCTCCTGCAATAAGCAAACATAGGTAATGCTAGCTGAAAAAATCAAATAATATTTTTTCGTTGTTTCTGGAGGTTTGCATCAACATTTGGTCTTCTCATCGAATAATTCATTTCAAGTGCATTGTCTTCCTTGGGCTGAATCGTGACTGCTGAATTGGGTTTGCAAAAGCAGAACAAGACTTTGACAGAGCTGGACTCTCGACTTTTCAACATAAATAAACCTCAGGGATAGCACGCACGAGGTATTCACAAGTGTCTGACACGATTACATATCTCTGCTCTTAGCCATAACACTGTTTATTCATGCACACGCACATATATATATATATATACATATATATATATATATATATATATATATATATATATATATATATATATATATATATATATATATATATACATATGTGTGTGTGTGTGTGTGTGTGTGCGCGTGTGTGTGTGAGTGTGTGTGGGTGTGTGTAATTTATGTGCAGAAGGATCCATCTACGAACACATCTTCGATAAGAATCATGCGTGATTTAATTAACGTGAATATACCCGTAAAACGATAAGTAATATATTCTGAAGTGAACTGGCACATTGGAAAGTGTATGTAAACATCCAAGATTATTTATTTGCGAGCTTATGTGTGCGTTGAGCTGAAAAAATTTGCCTTTGGCACATGTACTTGTATATAACGAACCCCAAAATATAGATGTGTAAGTGTCTTTTCAAGTTCACATATTCTCTCTCCTCCCCTCTCTTTCTCTCTCCCTCTCTCTTTCTCTATCTACCTACCTATCTATCTATCGATCTATCGATCTATCAAAACACACACACACATACACACACACACACACACACAAACACATATATATATATATATATATATATATATATATATAATACCATCTATACATTAGTAAACCCCTATCACTTATTTTCATAGAAAGTTAATTTTCTCCTGAATCATTTTATTATTTCTAGTGGAACATTACACATCCACAATAGGTATTATCTGGTTATATTTATGGCCAGCATCATTCATACTTGTACAACATTGAAATATCTTGCCAGGAATATGAAATATACAGCAGTCTAAAAAAAAGTACTGCATACGAAAAAAAGTCCGATTTTTGTCTCTTGCTTTTATGCCTTGAATTTTTTGAAAGAAACGTTTATCAGGAATCAATATGTATACTTTCAAATATCTTCAAGGGTTCCTAATCCGAAAAGATTTCTAATCATACAAATATGATTGCACTTTTGAGTTATCAAACGTTAGTGGATGTGTAGACGAGAATCGAGAGTAGAATGCACTAAACAAAAATTTAATGATTATAGGAAGACACTTGAAATGGAGATGCATGAAAGGAAGAATTAGGTGAAATGTTAGAAGGGCGTACAAAAGAAAAGAAAAACTAAACAAGAGATATCAATGGATGCCACTTCTGCGATAATTTTGATATTGTGTCAGCGATCGATTTGTTCGATTTTTCTAATATTCTCGCCAGTTTCTGGCGTACGTGACTGTCCACTTTATCAATCAACTCCAGCATACATTAATACACATCAATGCTTGACACGCATTCTATCATTGGCAGTGTATGAAAGAAATGGCAGTTGTTTGTTTGTGTGAATTTCGCCAAAAAAATTTATTGATTGCTCAGTAGTTGAAGTTAACATTTCCTCGTCTTATTATGAAAAATGCTTACTCCAAACTTTGCAAAACAGCACAATAAAAATGCAGGCAGATTGAGATTTACTGGTTTGTTTATATTTTCACGATGGTACATGTATTTGACGTGGGTCACTTATGCGCTCTGTGGGTGGAATTGACTAAACCCAGCTTCGTTATCGAATAGCCACATTTTGTCTCTCTCTCTCTCTCTCTCTCTCTCTATATATATATATATATATATATATGTATGTATATATATATGTGTGTGTGTGTGTGTGTGTGTATGTGTGTGTGTGTGTGTATGTGTGTGACAAATAGACCGGGAATATGATTCAATACATCAATTTTATTTATCTTTTTATTCAAGGTGAAAAGTGTTATAGATTTTAACGGCTCCACACATTCAGTTCGTCTCTAATCAAGATGTTTTTTTATTTTCTATTGTTCTTTTCTCTGATTCCTAACCATTTCCCACCCATGTTATTCACATATGATTTCACTCTAAGTAAAAAGTCGATTTTAACACCTCCAAAAGTTTACTCTGATGAAATGTTTTTATCTCGCTGTTTTCAATTTACCTTTCATTTGCATCGTTTTTGTCTTTTATTTGGTGGGTTACCTACAATTTGGATCACATCCAATGGTATATGCCCCGATGATGCCCAAGTAATCTTTCCTTTAAACAAGTGTTTCTTAACTCTTTTACCACCAAGCTCCTTTTGATAATTTGGCCTTGTATCCATACTCCCCTAATATCCTCAATTAAAGGATTAATTTAAAAAGGGTACTGTGAATGTGAGTAAAAAATATCAATATGCCATGTTCAACAGAATATAATGCAAACAACTGTTAAGTGGATTCCCAGAATAATCAGAAAAATTCTCACTTTTTCCCTACGAGCTTGCACTTCTTGAATTTACTCACGCTTCCACTGTTCAAGAACGAGTGCACAAAACCTTTTTTCTTTTTTTGCATTTTCTGCTTCTAATGTTTCTGTAGTTTTTTTCTTTTGGACACGCCCAGTCATGTTTTCCATTGTGTTATGTTTGTGTACAAATGTCCCTTCCATTAAACCATTTAAACTCTTCTCTGGTACCGTTTATATCTTTCATTTCTTGTTGGCCATCTTCTCTTTATTTCAGATTCAATGAAGCAGTTGTACCGTTCCTAGTCTAACTGTTTCCGCATTTAAACCTTTGTGACAATCGATCATTTTAGTTTATTTTACGTTTTTTTATTCACTTAACGTTCTTGCTTTTAATCATTGCTTTCTTATATCATCTGTCTTTGCTAGTTTCAACTATTTCGCAGCTCTTTTTCCTTCCTTACGAAATTCTTCTTTCCCCTATTAAAAAAAAAGACAAAACCGTTTTTAACTAATTTTCTTCCGCCTTTGTTTTCTTCGTTTATTTACTGTCTATCTCTCTTTCATTTTTTTCTGTTATAATTAAAAAAAAATTCCTTCTTCATTCTGTTTGTTTGTTTTTTTTGCATCTTCTTTCTCCATTATCTTCCTTTACTTTTTCCTTATTGTCGTTTTTCTTTCTTTGTCAATTAATTTTGCTCGATTCTATTTCTCCCTTTTCCATATTCTTTTTCAATTTCCTTTCTTCTTTCTCCATTTTTCCTTACGTTCATTTTTTTCTTGCCCTGTTCATTTACAATCACTCTGTGGTTATTTATTTCCTTTCATTCATTCTTTTGATAATCTTTCATTTATATCTCTCAGTTTCTATTCCTTTTTATTCATTCATTTTACTTCCTTCATCCCTAGTATCTTTTCCCCTCTTTTTTTTCTCATTTTCTTTTTGTCTTCCTCAATTTTATTCATCTTATTTCTATATATTTTTTCCAGAGTTTCTCCTCATTCCTTCCGTTTTTATTTGAGGTTTCAATTCATTTATCTTCTATATTCAATTTTCTTCAATTAAGCCCTTTTTTCTGTTTTTATTCGTGATTTTCCATCATTTTTTTCACTTTTTTTCTTTCTTAATTCATCCTGATAATTTTTCAATAAGTAGTACAACCAAGAGTTTGAGCTGTAGTAGTATTAGTAGGAATATGACCAACGGGAGAAAGTAGACTAAGAGAACAACGTTTTGTCCGCAGAAGATTTAATTGGGAAACCTCTCGATAGGATATGACTTAAACATTCAATTATTCTAAAACTATTATTTTTCTATTTTTGATTTTCTTGAAAAAATATTTCCCCAAAATATAATTGTATGTCTTGGAGAACCACTCTCAGATCCTATGATAAAGAATATCCATTTCCAAGCAATTGAATACGGAATTGGTTCTTTCCATTATCAGATTCAATCCGATTCTCTTTTTTTCCATGTGCGTGTGGGGCGGAAGTTATTGGAATTTTTTAGCAAAATCAAATATCTTTAATAAACTGAAGGTAAATAATAATAAATTCTAGAAATAAGAATCCATCTTAGCCACCATCTCCATTGGGAGGTACGCTGCCTCGATGTATTATTCAATTATGCATCAGGACTTATCTCGTGCCAGCGATATTTCCCAATGGTGCCCAATTAAAATGCCAGGATTTTGAATACTGATTTCTAAAGCAGACACTATGCACTTGGAATATTGACGCAACACAATCCCCGTGCAGCCTTTCCTCCTCATGTGGCCATATTATGTACTAGGGTAAACTTTGTAAATATTTATTTTAAACCTCTGAGTTCAATCCCACTGAAAAGCCAAAATTTCGATTGGTGATTTCCATGTCATATTTGCACTGCTGTCAAGGGCTTACTTATTTTTACAGTGATGGAGAAATTAAGAAATTATTTTCATCAATGGAACCAAGCTAGGCCCAGAACAAACTTTCAACAGATTTAGGATCAATGCAGATCATTTTTTGTCATTGAAAAGGAAAGATAGAGTTTTGACTGCGGCTAGTAACATTTCGTTCGTAGTAAAGCACGTCAATCACAGCTGTAGGTAAGTATTAGGAAATTTGGACACTTTAGGTTCGTCAATAGAAAAGATTTTCACGCTGTGAGATTTGTAGGAAAAAAAACAGGTTTGCTATTGCCATTGCTGGCCGAAATAGCACTCGAGTGATCAGGAGGGTGAGGTTTTGGGTCTACGGGCCAATCTTATAAAAAAAAACAAACTTGACAAAGAGACGAACAAGCATGAACAAAATCTATGTTACAAAAATGCTTTTTTTTCTTGGAAGATCTTTAACTGATACTGTCTCTGACAACTTAATAATTATTTGTTGTCAACCGAGACATTGGAAAATACTGGCTTTACCACAACATGAAAAAAACTTGATTGATAGCACAAAAGTAATGAAAAGACAGTGACTGAATAATTTGAATAGGAATGATTTGTTGGAAACACCATAAAATGTAAGTCGTATTTCCGAGGCATATCCCTGAAAAAGATAACAAGTGGAGAAAGCTTGCCTTGGAAATCAGCTTCCCAAATACTGGCTTCTAAGAAGCTGAAATTCCATAATCTGACTGAATGTAGATATTTCCTTGGCTTAGTTTACTCTTACTCCGGATGACAAATGAAAAATCTGTTAGTCCTGAACTACTTGAGAGAAAGTCACTTTGTGAGAAAAAATACCAGAAAAATACGCCATGAAAAGTAACGAGCCAATGTTTAAAGGCTTCTTAATTTGGATGCACTGTTGTAAGCATGCAATACCAAAATAAATATCTTTACTGATTTCAAAATGCATCTTTAGTAGAACAAAAGTGTCATCATCATCTTTTTCAATTTTTTTAATCTGGCTAAAACGTGCGATCTTGGTGAAATCTTTATTACAATATCCCATAACCGATTCGGAAAACATTCGATTCGGTCTTTTTTTTTCCCTTTTTCTTCCCTTTGTGATGAAAAAAAATCACTCGTGACGCCACTGCAAGGCTGATGGGCCTAGCAATATTTACTGAATAGCATAAAGAAATTAATTTCCTGTCTGTATTGCCTGAGGTTAATTTATTTGTTGAAGATTTTGTACTGATTAATTTTTCTGTCAGTTATTTGTAGAGTGACATATGTATGGTTTCAAATAATTTGTTTTAGGTTGAAGGCTTTTACATGTCACACAGTTAAAATCGACACACTGAATATATATATATATATATATATATATATATATATATATATATATATATGTGTGTGTGTGTGTGTGTGTGTGTGTGTGTGTGTGTGTGTGTGTTTGGTTACTCACTCAGCAGAAACGTCACTTGTCCGATGTTTTCTGACAGCATGTGTCGACAGTGATCATTTAATAAATTTGAAGGGGCGATCATGGAATGTTACTTTTTTCGACTTTTGTTGGCAGTTTTCGATGAAAATCCAGAATTCCCAGAAAAAAAAGAATAAAAAACAAACAACAGGGCACAAACTAGGGACCAATCTAACATACACTCATATTGCAAATAGAACTCTGCTCTGAAAATTTATTCGATTTTTTTTAAACAACGTTTTTTCTTAGACATAATAAGGAATAGATGTTTTATTTCATCCCTCAACTTCTCTTAGTAAGGGCAATACAATTGATACATATATAGCCAAAAAATCAACCAACCAACTATCCAGTCCACCAGTGACACCAATTTGAGAACGGATAAAACGTATATCTCTGAATTTTTTAGATGAGGTATTATTATTATTATTATTATTATTATTATTATTATTATTATTATTATTATTATTATTATTACTATTTCGAATCTCACACCAGTTGCCTGGTGGTAATCGCTGGAGTTTGAGTGACAGCAAGCCTCCTCGAGTCTCCAGCCCTCCTCTCCTAGTACTCATAGGTCACAGTAATTCTACGATTTACAGTTTAACACTGGTTGCCCAGTGGTTATCGCTGAAGGCTGAGTGACAATAAGTCTCCTCAGGTCTTCAGCTAACGTCTCCTCTCTCTTTCGCATATCATGACAGAGCTACGATTCGTTGCAGTCCTTATATCTCTAGCACCTTCCTCAGTATCCGTGCAGTTCCCAGTAGTGCTGTGGTCTGTACGGTCTCTATCCTCCCCCTAATCCCGATCTCCTCCAGTCTCTCCCTCAGCGTTTTGGAGACAGTTCCTAGTGCTCCCACTATGACCGGTACTACCCTGGTTTTCATGTTCCACATTTTCTTTAACTCCCTTGCTAGGTCCTGGTATTTTTCCCTTTTTTCACCCTCCTTCTTTTTTACTCTATGGTCTGCAGGTACAGCAACGTCTACTATTTGGCAGGCCTTCCTTTTTTGTCTACTATTACTAAGTCCGGCCTTCTTGCCTGGATGAGGTGGTCAGTTTGGATGTCAAAGTCCCACAGTAGTTTGTGGTTGTCATTCTCTAAAACTGCCTCTGGCTTGTGCTGATACCACTTTTCCCCATGGTTGAATCCCATTTGTTTACTTAGTTCCCAGTGTATCATCGTTGCTACTCTATCGTGTCTATGCTTATACTCCTTCTGGGTGAGTTGGCTACATTCACTAGTTATGTGGTTTACTGTCTCATCTCTTTCACCGCACATGCGGCATTTGCTGTTTGTCTGTGTTCTGTCGATTTTTGCTTTTATGTAGTTTGTCCTTATGCTTTTGTTTTGGGCTGCCATGATGAGCGATTCTGTTTCTCTCTTAAGGTTTCCCTTTCGTAACCACGTCCATGATTTCTCGTCTGCTATATCTTTTATCTGTCTTTTAAACTCGCCGTACAATTTTTTCCCTTCCCACTTTTCTTTTCTAGTTTGCTGTACTGTTCCATTGTTTTCTACTTTATTGTTTGTTGCACTATCCCTCGCGCTCTTTATGATTTCTTCACTATTTGTTTGCACATCTATCTAGGACTACTTTAGCTCTCTGGACACAATCTTCTATGCTGATGATTATTATAATTATCATTATTATTATTATTATTACTATTCAGACCATCCTCATGTTGGTTGTTTTTCATACAACGTTTCGAACGCTGGACACATAGTGTAGTCGTTACAGAATCAGACAAAATTATTACGAGTAATCTGATGGTTCAATCCAAGTGTGAGACAATAATAATACTACTAATGCTAAGAGGGGAGTGCGGTCAATATACCCCCGTCAGTTAAAAAAATGGTTCGGTTCGTTACTTCCCCACACCTACCAGTTGATACCTTATGAGGGCCGTAGAGTACAACGGCCGAAACGTTGTATGGAAATGAACAAATATGAGGATGATCCGAATGATAATAGAAATAAGATGAAACGTGCGTGGAAAGTTTTGATTGATAGTTTTAGGAATCTATCCGCCAAGGTATGCATGTATGTTTATGCATGTGTGTGCGCGTGTTGGGGGGAAATTGAACGTATTCCAAAGTGCACAGAGTCTCACAAATCATTTCAACTGCCCTGTTATTTACCTATAGTGAATATGATTCCCACGGGGTACTACGATCTTGTGACTGAATCAGGCTAAGCTAAATTTAGCAGTTCTAAACATCCATCAATCCAAATATTTATGCTAAGTCTGATTGATTCGAATTCGTTCGAGTGGGTTTCTATGTAATTATCTACGTATCTCCATTCACCACTGATATTCCAAAAGACCAACGATTCTTTTCCTTTGGAAGATTGTTAGAGAGGACAATGAAAATGATCAATATCAAGTACTTTAATTAAAACGATGTGCATTGGTGTCGCAAGTGATTTTCTTATTCTGTGAGTCATTATCCAAATATATTTCACCCCAAGTATACCAATTCATACATTTTGATGTATTCATATCTATATATCTATAAACCCCTTCAGCTTTTTAATGGTATCATGAACTCTTGTGACGGTGCTCATTTTAGCGTTCGTTCTAATGGCACCGGTTCTAACGGAACTTTAATGACAAACAAGCTGTAAACGGGTGTTTTTTTGTATATTCTCGCAAAAGATTTCTTTGGAGCATCAACACATTGAGATTTCAGTGGAGTGTTCTGGCTCATTCATTATGTCTGTAGACTTGTAATCCGTATATAAGGCATTACAGCGTGGAGGGGTGATAAAAAGTACTTTTTTCTCAATATTTTTACTTTTTTTCATTATAATATCCATCAAATTTCTAGATATTTGTCAGTAAAAAGAATGTACAATATTGTTAGCATAGAAACAATTATGACCTTCCATACTTTAAACAATCAAATAAAAAATCTGTCATAACTTGCAGATATCTGTCTTCACTAAGCTCCAAAGGGAATCGACTTTTCCAAGAAAACGAATGTACCCTCCAAGAAAATGTGTGGTTGTAGTACAGAGTATATAACAAAATTACCTGATGAAACACACACACACAAACACACACACATGCATGTAATCACACACGTATATGCACACAAGCATTTACTACCCAATCAAAAAGGCAAAAAATACAAGCTCATTTTTTTTCGACTGACTATCACGTATCAACTCATCCCCCATCAGAAGACTCCTATGCGAACCAAAGATATTTCTACTTCCTTCACAACTCTATGACTCTGTTAGCTATTCAGATGACAATGATTTTAGCGGCATTGGTCAATAATGATTAATAGATCCAGATTCTCCATAAACCATAACTTGACCAATGTGCCTCAACAATATACTCTGAATAAAATCCACTTGTTATAACTCCAAGTTATAAAAGCCTTCTTCAATTTCCGATGTGTTATTAAAATTAGAATCTACGAATATAGAAAATTATTTCATTGGGATTAAATGCACGAACGATTCGAAATCAAGAATCCAAAATCCATAAAACAAGAACTATGAATACGAAGCCATAGAAAAATCCAGTCAACATAGGCTCCTTCCAATATTCACAGATTTACAGCATCAAATGTAAAAGCATTATATCATAGCTTGGAAGTTATTAATCGAAATCGGAACCTTTAAAATGTACACATTTTTGCCAGCTAGATACAAGTCTATTTATTTTGGAAACATAGAATTCAGGAGTTCTGGAACCAATGGGTTCTCCGAAGGCGTTTTGAGCTGCTGCTTGATTGTTGAAAACCTTCCATTGGGAGGAATGGACGAAGAAGTGGAAGTCAGTATGACACGGGTCTAGTGGGTGGGCTGGATGAGTTTTGCAGCATAATTCATTCAATTTCTGCAAGGTCATTCGTGTGGCATGCTGCTGGGCGTTGTCATGGAAAAGAATTGGTCTTTTCAATTGGCCAATATTGGACTTAAATGTTGCAGTCCGTGGTGCATTTTGTCGATTTCCTTGCAATACTCCTTTGCTTCGAAAGTTTTGCCAGTATCCAAAAAAGGGCAGTGAATGGTCCCACCTGCCAGCTGCCAAGTAGAAAACGTTCAACTCAAATGAATAGATCGAAAATAAAGCCTTAAAACGTTATATCACATGGAGATGAATGAAAGTTTATCCTGATTAAATTCAAAAACGAGAAAAAACACAATCATTATTGCCCTTGCCCTAATATTTATCTACGTGTCCTTCTTATCGGTGGATTGAAGTTTCAAACATTCACTGTTATTTTCTGAAAAAAAAGGTTGTTCATTTTTTCATATGAGTTCCCTCCTTAAAAAGCTTTCACTGGTTGATCAATCGATGAATGATGTAATATTTCCGAGAGAAAAAAACGTTCTGTACCAACCGAGTGTAGATATTGTTATGTTTGTTGTCCTGTATTGCTCCATTTTCCTATAGACTTCGAAATTTCAACATTTATTTTATTCTAAAATTTGTTCATAAAAACACTCTCTAAATAATAATCTTTATACGATAGCTAAGTCCTTAAACATAATTGTTGGAAGCGTTGTAATAAACATCATAATTCTTTTCAAACTCAATCACATCTGTTGACCGCTTCACATACTCCTGTAATGTATTCCATTATCCAACAACTCTTTTGCAGATAAAGAATTTTCTGATATTTAATCCATTTATATCACTTCTTCGGTATTTGTGTGGCTGTCAGTCTTTTATGCACCTCTTTATATTAGGATCTACGAATTATATACCACGCATAATATCTAAAACATTTCTGTTAAGTCTCCCCGATATCTCCTTTTTCAATTAGTTTGGCCTGTGACAGGAGGTACACACACAATGAATAATGGCTCAAACAAATTGTTTAACACCTATCAACTACTTATATCGAGCAGTTTTCTGAAGGGATAGGGTCTCAGAAAAAACGAAAGTACCGTATTAGTTGATGAATATTTAGCTCCCATTTGTAATACAAATCTTACCGCTCCAGCTCAGTGATCCATTAATAGCAAATACTGGAGTGATATATATATATATATATATATATATATATATATATATATATATATATATATATATATATATATATATATATATATATATATATATATATATATTCTGTGATTTGAAATCATATATATTTATATGTGTGTGCGTGTGCATGTGCTAAAGTGTGTATTATCAACGTCATCGCCATTATGAGTTTACTGCTGGAAAAAAACATCTCTTATATCTTGCAATGATGACCTTGATTATGCTAACCTCAACAATGTCTGTATGGCAATCTTTTCTATCCCATCGTGTGTCTAGTCGTTTCCTAGTGTTTACGGCCCAATAGGCATTAATCTGGAAACCCTTTGTTCCATCATTTTCGGCTACTCCTTTCTAAGTGTCCAGTACATTTCCATTTTTGTTGCCGAAATTCTTGTTTAATATCCTATACTCTAGTCCTTCCTATGATCAATATGGATTTTTAGTATGTCCTGGAGTTATTCCCGGAAGCGCTCTTCCTACAGATCTCTGCGATTCTCACTTCTATACAAAATCAATCATTCAAATTTTGAGTTACAATACTTCATCTAATACTAAGAATAAATTAAAAGTAGTTTTTTGTATTCTAAACCCTTTGAGATGAATTGATTTATTACATGGATATGGTCTATTGTTGGGACCCTCAGTACCTCTCATTTCACGAGGTTGATTCTCGTCAAGATAGCCACTTAGTCTGTTCAGGATTGGTTTTGTGAAGAGCTCATATTAAGATAATAGCGTAATGGAGAGGTAGTTGCCGAGGTTACGATTATCTCAATTCTTATGTTGTAGAATTGAATTTCTGTGAGAGACGTTTCAGGGTCCTTCTCTTTTTCCTTTGCACCGTGTGAATATCTCTACTAGTCTTTTGTGAAATATCTCTCTTTCATCTTCCCAAAAGTCTGTCATCATGCCATCCTCACTTGGAACTTTTTCCTTGTTTCATATTCCGTTGAGCAAACACTGTTTTATCTTCTTTGATGTTCGAGATATCATTTGTTTCTATCAGTGTATACATATGTATATTTTTTAACGCATGAAAATTTTCATAGTATTATACACTTATTTTAAATACTTCAACCCAGCATTTGATAATTTTGCCATTTTTGTCGTTCTGTGCAAGCATAGGTTGTTTATCGGTATGATCTTCTGCCTGCGTGTGCTTTCAGTCTTTCTTTCTCCGGATGGCTTCTACTATCTTCTCTCCATTTTTCTTCTTTTTTTTCACCTGTTCTTACATTTTATTTCCGTTTCGTGTTTGAACTAATCAAAAATATGAATATATGAACATTTTTGAACTGATCGTAATGAGAACTATACGGAAAGATTATTCAGTGAGTGGCCGATTAAAATCAAATATGAATAAATCTAAAAAATGCAGATGTTGGAATTTATAATTGCTTTATTCTTCACATGCATGTCAGTTTTGAAACTTTAATTGATTGAAACGACAAAGTTTTCATCGATACCTTGCATAATGTAATCAATCCCAAAATGTTCATCTTGACCACTCAATAAAAATCTGATGTAAATTATATCGTATCATTTGGTATTCTAAAATAAGCTGATAAACTGATATCAACTGTTTCTAGATGGTCAATCTATCATACAATTTGTTCAATCGTTACGTATGAAGTGTTATTTACTTCGGAACAGGCACAGCTACTGCTTTTGTGAATTCTCAAAGTAGAGCAAAACGTTGTTAAAGGGTATAGAGTAGTATATGTTTCGCAAGGAAATATATGATCTTTGTAAACGTTTGAGTAACCGATGAATACAACCAAAGAATTACATTTCGCAGTGACGTTCCTAAGGTTGGTGTCATCCGGGTAGTGACACAGGATATCGATTGCAGTGTTGCCTGTTCAAAATTTGTTTGCAACCTCGAACAAATATAAGAAAAAACGTCAAAACGCATTTAAAACTGATTCATTGCCGTTATTGATAGTTGAAAATGGCTGGATTTGTATAAAATATCCAGAAAATAGACCGGAAATTAGCAGTAAAAGAAGAATTGGATGTTTACTTTTGCGCTACCAAAACATCGAGCAGCCACCACCGTCAGTCAGATATTACAAATTGTACTCTTCCAGTGTTTCTCCTCTGGTTGTTTACTTTTGGTTTCAGTATTGATATAGGCGAAAATGAAAATCAGAATCCAATATGAATTACCAGAAAAACAAACAAAAGCCAAACAAACAAAAACTTCAACCACAACCGTCAATCCAAACTGTCAACCAATCTGACACCAAAACTGTCCACCAAGTTTCCTTCTGTTTTGAAGGATTTTTCTTGTTTTGCCTGGCTATGTATTTATATCTGTATGTATGTGTCACATTTACAATGGAGATTAAATCCTGGCAATTCCAACATTTACTACTTATGACTTGAAAAATGATTTTTTCTTGCCTCTCTATCAAGAAGAAGATTTTCAGTCGGGATTCAGTTCACAATGTAAGTCCATTCCAACTTGATTCGAACTTGCCTTTTGAAAATTTAGACTCCTTCAGTGATTAGAGCCCAACGAAATGCGAGGGATATAACCTATCCATTGATCACCCCTTTTTCCAAATGTGTAATTGATCACCTCTAACACAACACACAAACCGGTCATTAATTGTCATCAAATACGTTTAATAAACGTTTGTTCTGACTGAAAGAATTTTATGATAAAGTAATCTAGCCTGAAACCCAGAAGCATGTGATAAAAACAGGAAAATAATTATCCGTGGGTAAATATAAATGAATATGGACTTGTAATATGAATCAAAACACATTCGTATACAAACAATAGAAATTACCCTCTGACTCTACCAAAGCCTCTTGGACAAATTTTTCAACCTATTCTCAAGGGTAAATTTACATACCTGCCTGATTATGTATGTATCATGGGGATTGAAGTCTGGAGACTTCAACATTCACTACTTATTATGATTATTAAAAATTATTATTTTGCCTTTTATAATCTTGTAGATTAAAAACTGATAAATTGTACTTTATGAAGGCAGATAAACATGCGTATATGTAAATAGATAGATAAATTGATAGATAATTTGTGCCCGTTCGTATATGCAGCATACCTTAATGTTTTGACATATATATACACACACACATACACACACACACACACACACACACACATATATATATATATATATATATATATATATATATATATATAATTATCATAGTTATGTAATTAGAATATTCAACTGTTAAATCAGTGAAATGTCTGAGTCCATGAGTGAACAGTTTCATACTATTTTGGTAATGACAATTTTTACCAAAATCATCAGTAAGTGTGTTCGATGACTAATTATAATAAAGAAATGAGTTTTCAGGTTCTGTGGAAGCAAATATTCTATAAAGTAAAAAAAACAACTTTGGAAACAATGTGTTAGGCACGCATCGGAATACTATATTGGATTATTTTCCAAAGTATTTTCGTCTTATACTGAGCACTCATACAACTAAAAGGATATGCATTATAACTACACAAATACGTACAGTCATGTAAATAATTTTAAGATGGAATAGGATAGAATGATATTCGGGGAGATATAAATGACGTTTACAAGTAGTGAACAATAGAAACGGAACAAACTAAACCAGTTGTTCAGATTGATATTATCATTTCAAGAGAACATTAATTTGAACAGTTCCAATAATGCTCATGACTTGTTTCAGAATTCCAGACGGTGAAAATGTTGCCATGGAACGTGTTTGTTCCCTGCAATAAGTCAATAAAATCTCCAAGCCATCAATCTGCTATTTGCCACCATTAAAATTGGTGTGACTGGCCAAGTGGGTGGTAGTTGAATAATTGGGATCGGTGAAAGGAGTTCAAACTCCGTCTGAGACAGTTTGTGCGCACCCCCCACTAATATGTATCTAATGATATCCATGGAAAGGCATATATCAATCTTTTCTCCCCTTCAGGTACCTCATGGACCACCATGTGGATCATTGTAGATTGCTCGTATGAAATGAAGCAGAGTGGAAGTGAACTCTAGATACTTCGAGTAAATGTGAAATATAAGAAAAATAAAACTGAAAATGAAACCATAGATGCGCTAAGGCAGTGTATCAAACTATATTTTCAAGTTGACATTCAAAATTAAGTCAAAAACATCTTAAAATACCTCAAGATATCTAGATTTTCGTGAAATATATTATTCATAAATTGAATATTCAACACTTTATTAAAATATTACTTGATTTATCAAAATATTACTCAATTTATCACAATAAATCGAATAATTTGCGCGCATAAGAATACTTTTTTGTTTGCAAAATACATCTAAATACCAATATGTGTCACTTAAACACAACCAGAAACTTTCATATTTAAATGAAAAGATCTGAGTTGGTGATACCGAAAATGGGATGTAACACCTATTTTGTTATATCAGCAAGTCAGACATTGGAAA
>OY735229.1:28619456-28729456 GCA_963457665.1 Thysanoteuthis rhombus | reverse complement strand
GGGAGAGACAGAGAGAGAGATGAATAATTAGAGTGCTTTTAAAGTGTATAAAAACATTGAGACGAAGGTGGATAGTGGATAGTCATTATGGAGTTATCGGATGACCTCTTGATGGAGAACCGGACTGGGGAAAATATCTTTAGATCATAGGTGTTTGCGGAAAGTGTCAGTTTCCTTGATTTCCCTTAGAATGTTGTAAAGAATTAAATTTCACAAGAAACTTGAAACCTTCCCCAAGAGATCCTCCAATTCAGATATTCATCAATCATCGAGAAATTTCACTCTTATAGGGTCAGATAAATCATTAGCCACATCAATGCACACCGTGTGTATAAATGAGTGCGTGTGCGTGTGAGAGGGGGGTATAAATGCACGTAACCTTCGCCGAAATTCGAACTCAGTTTGTTGATTACGTTTTGCAGGCTGGTAACAGTCATACCAGCTTCATTACACGCCTGCACCCGTCTTTGATCAGCAAGTTTGGTTGACAGCTTGAAACCAAAGCGTTCGAGGCAAACTCAGGCAGCTTTTCGAATCCTGCTATTCAGTCACGTTTCATTTTACTCACAGTAGGAAACCGATCGTGTGAACCCAAGTAAATTCACGTCTGTCAGTCTCTCTGCCCGCCCGTTTGTAAGTCTGTTTCAATCTTTCCTCACCAAAAACACAGGCTTAGATATCTTCTCTATTTCAATCAGACGTTTCTATCTATCTATATTATAGCACATATATCTCTTCATTCCTTTCCTGACATTGATTTTTCCCTTCCCTTATATCATCAACCAATTTTAATGATCTTTCTGTTTTCAAAGCTGTTTTTGATGTAGATATCCGAACTTATCAATGCATGTGTAAAAACCATACATAGAGATTCGTGTGAGTGAGTGCAATTTTATATATTTCAGTTTGATTAGTTACCTTCAAACTCTGACAATTTGTTTGACTTAACGAAGAATCACTCGAGGATGGCAAACCTCTCACTGAGCAAACTCAACTTTCAAAAACAAATAGATCCCCTTGATCCTAAAAAGAAGGATATAGAACCAATGCATCTTCCCTATAGCCACTTATGGAGCTGAAATATCAACAAGAGACTGGCACACACACACTGAGAACTATGTGATGTGCACAAGAACGAATTAAGCTCAGTATCACATGGAAACACCACAAGATGGTACAACATATCGGGGAGAAGACAGTAGTCTGATACATCTATATCCATTGTTAGTTGTATGAATATTTGTTATGCTTACCTAGTGAGGAACAAAGGGACAGTTGTAGAGCATACTGCAAAATCTAACGTTTTATACAGAAATGATGATCTGTATGACTATCTCGCTAATCTTTACCATCATTTGGACCACTTCTTTCACTTGCTCTTTATCATAGTGATTGGTTGTTAGGTATTTTTTCTTATAATGAACCATTTTTATCTTTCAATCCTCGAAACTTAGTTGCAAACGATGTAACATTCTTCTTAGATGTTCTAGCGATAGCTGTCCCATACAAACTATCTGACAACTCGGTGTAGCAAACGCCACCTATCATCTCAACGAAACTTACCCTCCAACTCTTTTTATGGAAAGAAAATCTCATTTTTGATTTCCTTCGAATGGATAACTTGAAAAAAATTAAGGGCATCACTGTAATTTTAACTGGAAAGTTGAACATCGGCACATGTTTTTTAAAATAACATTTTGAATCTTTTCAAAAATGTCCACTGTTTATTTCCTGAACGCTCCGATAAATCACTTTTGAATAGGTTATATTTTTGATAGATTAGGTTATATCTTGAGATAAATGTTGAAGATTGATCTTGCATTTTATCAATAATATATATCTTTTTTGGATTATGCACGAACACACATATGTACACACACACACATGCACTCACATACATGTATATATGAATAAATGGAAAATTTACATGTTTGAGATGTTTTATGATCTTTTGATTCAGTGCAAACTGAAAATAAGGTTTGTCACTCTACTCTTATTAAAATGCCAGAACTAGCGCATCTATGGTCAGAATTCCTATCTTATTAGTTTGTGCCTACATTTTGTACACATTTAGTATCGCGGCTTGCGAGAAATTGCATTTTGTCAGTCATCTTTTCTAACCAATCAGAAGAGAGATATATTTCTGCTTAATCAAGCAGTTTCCCGGAAACCCTTTCTTACAGCCGATGGGGAGTTGCTAATAATGAGAATTCAGCACGTTACATTCTTTTGCTTTTGGTAAACGGTTTGTTTTTTGTCAAGTTCACACAATGCGTATTTCAACCTTATTACGCACTTTTGCAATATTTCACTTTCAATATTCCTTCACTGTCAACGAAAATGGCTATTCTCTTCTACATGTATCCATTTTTGTGGTATATTCCAGCAACTGATCGCGTATTGATAATAACAATAATGATAATAATAATAATAATGATGATGATGATGATGATGATGATGATAATAATCATAATAATAATTGTGAGAAGCAAACGGAATCACTCATCATGGCTGCTCAAAACAAACTATATCAAGAGAAAATCGACTGAAAACAGACAAACAGCAGGTGCCGCCTATGTTGAGAAGGAGATGAGACTGTATACTACTTAACCAGTGAATGTAGCCAACTAGCCCAGAAGGAGTAAAAAATACAGGCACGTTGGAGTAGCAACATTGATACATTGGGAAGGGAGTAAACAGTTGGGATTTAACCTTGCAGAAAAGTGGTACCAGCACAAACTGTAGACAACCCTAGGGATTTGAAATGACAAATCACTTTGGTACTTTGACATCTGAAGAGACCACCACATTCAAGCGTGGAGACTGGACCTAATAATCGTGGACAAGAAGATCGAAATTCGCCAAATAATAGATAGACCGTGCATGCAGACCATAGACTAAATAAAAAAGACAGATAAAAAATATTGCAGACGAGAGATCATGAACATGACTATGTTATGGAAACGAGGTCAATGCAAACATCGACCCAACCAAAACAAAATGATGCTGATGTGAAAATAAGAATGGCATCATAAAATACATAACCAGTGAATGTAGAACTAAGAATGAAATATAAAAACAGACCGTGGGAACTGAGTGAACACCCTTGCAGACAAATAGTGGCAGCACAAACTGGTGAGAGGTTAAGAAAATATTGAATTATTATTGGACTCTGACATCGAAAATTTCCACTCCATCCAAACGATGGTAATGTTGAACAAGAAAATGAAACCTGCCGAATACGTTGTCGTGTCTCCAGACCACAGAGAAAAATACAAAACAGTGAAATGATAGGCGAGTACCAGATGATTGCAAAAGAATTGAAAAATGTAGGATATGAAAGTCTGGGTAGCATCAGTGATTGTAGGCGCACTTGAAACCGTACAAAACACACTGAAAGCGTATTTAAAAGAACTGGGGATGCAAGGAAGGTTTCAGACGATACAGGATTAGTGGTGACTGCAGAAATACTGAAGAGAATAATGAATGTACGATTCCAAGCTGGAAAAAAAGCATCAATTGCCACTTAAACTTATACATATAATTTGAAGATATTATACATATATATATATATATATATATATATATATATATATATATATATATATATATATATATATATATATATATATATATATATATATATATATATATATATATATATATATATATATATATATATATATATATATATATCACAGTTCAGACCAGGGATGCAATAATATAACATAAAGCAAAATCTGATGTACAATAGGTTTATTTCATAAATATCTGTGCTCAGTATGTATATATATATATATATATATATATATATATATATATATATATATATATATATATATATATATATATATATATATATATATATATATATATATATATTCATAATTATATCTATATATATATATCTGAGGAAACATTTTAGCCATAATCTGTATTCATCTCTATACATTTGTCCATCTAAAAATGCTTGTAACTGTCACAAAATCTTTGCAGAGTATAGACCTATATATATATATGTGCGCGCGTGTGTGTGTGTGTGTGTGTGTGTGTGAGTGTATGAGTGCATAAATTAAACATGAAAAGAGATTCTCGGTATTTCCAACCCTTTGACCGTCCATCTCGTCTCAATCGTTTCCTCAATTAAAAAGAAAGTATATGATAAAGAGGTAAATGTTTCAAATTACCTCTAACTTAATATGATAAAAATGATTGATTGATTGTCTGCAAAATTCCTAATTTTTTCTTCTTCTCCTCAGTAATAGAATATAGATTAATTTTTTGTAATTCTGAATTTTTCTTTTGCATTTTTTCTTCAGAAGTGAGTTGATATTTACGTAAGGGGAAAACGTAATAAGCATTTCTAATATTGGGAATCCTGAAAAGTTCTTCATTAGGTTTGCATATCAATACAAACATATATTTACATATATATATATATATATATATATATATATATATATATATATATATATATATATATATATATATATATATATATTCACCGGAATCGTATTCTTATTTATTTCAATGATAGAATTTCTGTCATCTTCCATTTTCTTATATCAGTTATTGTATAACCGAAACTCTACCCTTCTTTTAAAAAATACTCAGAATATCTCTTTGAGATTTGAGAATAACATTAACCAATCCCAGGTATCCTTCGCTCAATATTCATGTATCTCTCTCTCTCTATGTCTCTCTCTCTCTCTCTTTCTCTATCTATCTATCTATTTATATATATATATATATATATATATATATATATATATATATATATATATATATATATATATATATATATATATATATATATATATATGCAAAACGGGAAGTAAATTCCAGATTCAATATTGGTATTGCATGTTCCATCACGTTACGTGACAGAAGGCAGACATATAACGACTGATGTCACCAACTACAGGTGCCGGTTGTAGAGCAGGGATAACAACTATCTGACCTTCGAGGTTTACCTCACACATCCTTCAACAAAGCTTAGTAACGATGTTGGACCATCCAGAGATGAGTTGACCATTATGCTGGTAGATGTCACACTAGACTCGTAGTCGGTGTTTGAGTCCAGCCATTTAGCCTGTAAATGGAATTCTGATTTTCAAGGCAGGAAGGTCATACTCAATTCTACACTATGGTCATTCTGGCACAAGAACACGAGAGTGGCCACTAGTCAGGTGAATAGATATTTAATAACCTTAAGTTATGTCTGTGCAATGTGATAAGTGAAGAACGTCTGTGAAGTAATATATAGAGTACCTGCAAAAACGCAATATTTAAAAGGAAAAATACGCTTGAAAAGAAATTTGGATTTGTTTCCTATAAATTTACAGTCAACTGATTTAGTGATACAAAATACTGCATAAGGAACTAAGCGTATCCGTCAATCAGGTAACAGTAAAATTAAAGGAAACAACTGCATAGTAACTTTTTGAGTTATATCCCTTTTGACCGTTGCGTTGTCTTCGAAGACGATCTATCTATGCTTATATATCTATGAATATCTATCCATACATCCATCTATCTTTCTCTCCATCTCTCTCTCTCTATATATACATATATAGGGGTCGAGCACTCATCAAAATAAATATCTATATTTATGCTATTTAAAATAGTTTCCTAACTTCTTTTTACAGTCGATTATAAGGAAAATTGATTTTCAAAGAGAACTACACTTACAATATTTCCTAAAATTAGAAGCAGTCAAATGAAAATGTCAGCATGGGGTCCACCAGTTTTCAAGTTATTCGGGGAGAGAAAATATATCTTCAGGCTTCTATGAATTTTCACTCTTGGTTGTTTCTTTAAAACTTCCAACCAAAACTTTCAGCAAAGTTTCTTCAGTTGAGTTGCCTGGCTGGCTGGCTGGCTGGGTGGATATACATGTGTCATGTTCAATAAGGCTGAAGGATTGAAAATGTAAACGTTTTCTTCTCATTACGTATAGAAAAAGAGTTTTATTTGCTTTTTACACCCCCTGAACAGTATATGCTGGTGTTTAATTTACAATATAAGTTTATATTACAATGGTCTTTTAATTCCTGTCCAGAAGCATTCAAACAAGTTTTTTTGAAAATTCTGACCAAGTTATCCCATAAAGAGCAAAAGGACAAACTTTTTTATTGATCACCACTTTTTCTGATTTGTACAATTGATTATCGGCGGACACAACGAAAGGTTTATCACGAGATGGTTTCCATCGAGTGAGTAACCAGACCTGTCTATGTTGTTCTTTCTTCAATGTTTTAAACTTCTTCAGTAGTAAACCGTTGATCAAATAATTAAATTCAACTCAGTCAATCTCAAATGATAACAGAAAATAAGCAATGACTAAAAATGAAAATGAAAATAAAATCAATATTGTTTGGTTGATTGAATTTCCTCAGGGATAAATCGTCTTCAATGAATACAATCAAGCAGTAATTAAACGATGATCAGAAGCAAATAATTTTTCAGCTTCCCGAGATTTCCTATTCGTGGAAGACATACCGTTCGGAAGCCGGTAACTTTGAAGACACTCGGCAGCAATTAATAAATATTGAATAAACTTTATACCCTATGAAATGTGGGATTGATTATGTACATTTTACTCAAGATTATCATCATTATCATATTGTCTCCTTCCTCTCTGCTTTTCCATCGTTAACTTATTCTTCATCCTTTTTGGCTTTTGGCACCCCCCTCTTAGCAGTAGTAGCATTTTCGAATTATCATTGTCTTACACTGCAATTGAACCTAGAACCATTAGATTACTTGCAGTAATTCTGTCTGAATCTCTAACCACTACGCTATGTGTAAGTAATCTAATAGTTCTAGTTGTTCGGTTCAGTTCGATTGGAGCAATGGACTACGACTATTTTGTCAGTCCAGATCTACTCCATAAAGATGGTTGTATAATGGCTATTGTATAGTTGTATAGTTGTATAACTAACTATGTATTCGCTTATTTCATTTTCAAAAGATAATTTGCACCTCTGAAATTATCTTAAACCCATCATAAGCCTACACCAAAACATTTGTAGATGAAAAAAAAGGAAATGCAAATAAAAGAATATCTAGAATTTCTGGTAGTTTTGCCACGAAACCACATTGGGAATTAGAAACAAGCATTTTCACAATTGTTGATTTTTCAGAGGTGTAAATGGATTTTTGCGCTCTGATATGAACTAAATGATTCAATCATAATTCATATAATCTACGGTTTTCTTCAAGATATCCCACTTATCTGCATATTTTCAATGTTTTCCGATCAGCGGTTTCCTTTTCAGGGGCACATGGACACATAATTAGAATTTAAAAAAAAATTCTGAGTCAAGGACATTTCACACTAGGATTCTAGTGTATGTTACATTTCATTCGAAATTGTTAAATCTCTTGTGATACCCATGTGTCATTTATTTCACCTGAATTATTTGGGTCACCTTTATTTTTATTATGTTTCTTCTAGTCCTATTTTCGAATTTTGATACACAGCTTTGACGGATAGGGGAAAGGATTGAGACTATGCAGATCACTGCACTAATTGGGTCTTCTTAAATACTGGGGAGAGTAATAGAGATATGACATTTCTGACACATGGTCGTAAACGTTTGCCAAATAGCAAGGATGAAAGATGTATGAACCACGGCCCTGACTTGATACGATATGAGAAGACTGCTCGAGACCTGAAAATGTCTATGAATAGTAATAATAATAATAATAATGATGATGATAATAATAATAAAAGAGATAGTGCAACAAACAATAAAGTAGAAAACAATGGAACAGTACAGCAAACAAGAAAAGAAAGATGGGAAGAGAAAAAATTGTATGACGAGTTTAAAAGACGGATACAAGATGTAGCAGACGACAAATCGTGGACATGGTTACGAAAAGGGAACCTTAAGAGGGAAACTGAATCGCTCATCATGGCAGCCCAAAACAATAGCATAAGGACAAACTACATATAAACAAAACTCAACAGAACACAGACAAACAGCAAATGCCGTATGTGCGGTGAAAGAGATGAGACAGTGAACCACATAACTAGTGAATGTAGTCAACTCGCCCAGAAGGAATATAAGCATAGACACGATAGAGTAGCAACGATGATACAATGGGAACTAGGCAAACAAATGGGATTCAGCCATGTGGAAAAGTGGTATCAGCACAAGCCAGAGGCAGTTTTGGAGAATGACAACCACAAACTACTCTGGGACTCTGACATCCAAACTGACCACCTCATCCAGGCAAGAGGACTGGACTTATTAATAGTAGACAAAAAACGGAAGGCCTGCCAAATACTAGACGTTGCTGTACCTGCAGACCATAGAGTTAAGAAGAAGGAGAGTGAAAAACGGGAAAAATACCAGGACCTAGCAATAGAGTTAAAAAAGATGTGGAACATGAAAACCAGGGTAGTACCGGTCATCGTGGGCGCACTAGGAACAGTCCCCAAAACGCTGAGGGAGAGACTGGAGGAGTTCGGGATTAGGGGAAGGATTGAGACCGTACAGACCACAGCACTACTGGGAACTGCACGGATACTGAGGAAGTTGCTAGAGATATAAATACTGCAACGAATTTTAGCCCTGACATAATAGGTGAAAAAGGGAGGAGACGTTAGCTGAAGACCTGAGGAGACTTATTGTCACTCAGCCTTCAGCGATAACCACTGGGCAACCGGTGTGAAACTGTAAAACTGTAAATCGCAGAATTACTGCGACCTATGAGTACTAGGGGAGGAGGGCTGGAGACATGAGGAGACTTGCAGTCACCCAAACTCCAGCGGTTGCCGCCAGGCAACTGGTGTGAGATCCCAAATAATAATGATAATAATAATAATAATAATAATAATAATAATAATAATAATAATAATAATAATAATAATAATAATAATGATGATGATGATGGTGATGTTTATGCTTTTTCCTCCTGTATAAATATCATTGATCTTTTATACAATGTGTATGTATTCTGTTGGGATCCCTTGTGATCAACCTTTACACACTTTCCAAGCTTCATTTCCAACTAAATTTTCACCAATTCAAATTGCTTTTATCGCCAAAAACAACTTCTCTGACGTCATTTGCCTCGTCCTTGACGTCAGTACTGTGCCAAAATCCCAGCTGACAAGGCTTAAATAATTAGTCAGAGACACAAACAAATGCCAAAACTGTGTTGATAAATCCTCCACGTTGATAATGACGAAAATGAAGTTTGTTTAATCCTGTTGTATTATGAATAGTTTCGTATTCACTTTGTATTGAACCTACTACAGCATGATAATCGGTTGACTGTTTCACACTTACTTTGAGTAGTTTTTCTAAATATTTGTGCATAACATTTTAATGCAAATTTTTGAGTGTGGCGTTTGTCTGAGTCTCCAAATGGAACCTTATAATGTCGACAGAAAAAAAAGAAAAATGTTTGTAATAAATAAAATACTTGAAAGATATAACAAGGAAAAAGTAAAATAATGAATAAATACAGAGTACGAGGATATAAAGTGCCTTCAATTCAAAGCAATTCAGGGCAGGCATTCTTGTTTTTTCTTTTCCAGCGTTTGCTTTCCTTCAATTATCTCGGGGTCTCCTTGTTCACATGAAATTGCTCTCAATACAGACAAAATGGCCGCCGGTTTTTTTGCTGGTGTATTGTTCAATCAAAATGATGCCTGCCTTCCCCATCACTTGTCATTCGTACAAATTGGTGAAAAGTGCATGCCTGCCCGCGTAGACCTCCCTCTCTCTGTATGTGTCCTAGCAAATTACTTCAGGAAGTCTTGTGTTTAGTTCATGTGTGAATATAACTTGTGTTTTTGCTTTTCCACTCGTGAAAGTATGACGTTTGCATATCCCTTTTTAGTGTGAATAGGATAACGAATCGAAGCCTGAGTCTTGTGAATGACAGTAAAGACAGTAACATATTTGGAGCTTTTGTAAGAATTTCTTTCAATCATTTTTCATTCTTCCTTTCTTTTACATTTCTCTTTTCTTTCTTTGCTTCGTCTTTCTGTAGTTTTTTTCAATGGTTCTTCATTCTTCATTTTGTATCCCTTTTCCTTCTTTGCTTTGGCTTTTTGCATGTATTTTCCTTCAAAATTTTCTCATATCTCCCTCGTTCTGCTTCTCTTTTTCATTTCTTTGCCTTGTCTTCATCGAGATCTTTTCTTTATATCGTTTATTTTTCTCTCTTCCTTTCGTTTCTCTTTTTTCTTTCTTTTTTTTAGTCAATCGTTTCTCATTCTTTTTTAAAATTCTTTCTTAGCTTATACCTTTCGGTGGTAATTTCCTCGAATCGTTTCCCATTTTCATCCATTTTTCTCTTACTTCTCTTTTTTTTAGTTCTTTGCTTTGTCTTTTTTGCCATTCTGATTTCGTTTTAACTATTCATCTTTTTTGTATTTGTGTTTTGCTTTTTATTCGCCGTTTTCCTTTCCCTAAACCCACCTTTCTTTCTTTCTTTCTTTCTTTTCGTCTTTCTTTCTTTCTTTCCTTCTTTCTTTCTTTCTTTCTTCTTTTTTTTAGTTCTCTTCCCCCCCTCTTTTTTTCCTCTCTTTCTTTATCTTATCCCTTTTCTGTTTTCGTTATTTCTTTCTTCCTTTTTTCGTCCTGTTTTTCTTTTTTACGTCTTTGCTGTATTTTATGCTACTATATCTTTCTCAATTTTTCGTTTTGATAAAAGAAAATTTTTAAAAAAATTTTTATCAGTTTTTCTTTTCTTTATCATCCTTTTATCTATCTTTCTGTATTCACTTGTTTTATTGCTTTGGAGTCTCTTATCATACCCTTTTCTCCTCCATCTCTCTTGTTCTTTGTCCCATTTTTTTTTCTTCCATTCTTTCCTCTTTTCTTTCCATCCTTCATTTCTTCTCCCCCCCTTTTTTGCAGGTGAAAGAAGTTTTTATAACTTCTTATATGTGCATATATTTGTGTGTTCCAGCACTTCTTGTCGTATCTTTGTCCACAAACTTGAGATTTAGCATCATTACTCCACTAAATCTATTTAGAAAATTTTTTGGGAAAGAAATTTTTTTGAATTTTAATGACTTTTTTTTGATAAGTTTATTCATATGATCAAGAATATCAAAAATGTAGATATTTCTAGGTGTCAAAAATAATGATAATAATAATAATAATGATAACGATGATGATGAGGAGGAGGAGGAGGAGAGGAAGAAGAAGAAACTGTAATCATAGGTTTCTCTCAATGTTTGCACTGATCCGGCTGGCTGTAAAGTAACACAAATAGGAAATAACGTTGTAGCCTCTGGCTAAATTTGAGCATGTATCCCGAGTCCTTCAAGAAAATATTGTCAAATGTCACAAGGTGTTGATAGCTGCCCGTTATTTCTCGTGTAATGTTCCCATCTTACCCTTTATCTTTTTTCCTTCCTTCCTTCTACGAATTCCATCTCCATCAGAACTCTTTACCTTGCAACAATACCTGGTATCCGTGAACAATGTGTGTACAAAAGCACAGGCAAGTATACTCGTACCAAAACCAGTCAAGTAATTGAGGAACAAGATGAGAAGAAAAAAACTTTGATAAAAACACAACAAAAACAATGCTGTGCAGACTTGCTGACGGCAAAATGACTACAGTTGAATAAGCAATAGAACAAACATACATACATCTGCATGTATTTAGAGGAAAAGTCCTATAAATTGCTGCAAAGTAATTATATACACTGAGAAGAAATAAATAACAATATGGGTGAATCGAATAAGAGACTAAGGGAGAAAATGATATGAACAGACTATGCGTAGGATATTTTCTTGAAGGAAGATGTGAGAAAAAACGAACAAGCAAATAGACGTTTCTCTGAATATATTACAAAGATTGAATGATTGGGGCACGAAAAGATCAAAGGATTTTTAAAAATATTTTTGCCTCCCGTTAAGTCGTTAATACTTATATTTCCACCATCTTTCTACACTTTTAATGATATACCAAGAAACTGGTGACTAGCTTTGTAAGAGATCCGGCCTCAAGACTTGATTATTGAAATCCAAACTTGATAGATTATAAGGAAGAGCAAAAGTGCAAACGCAGAAATATCTTATAATCACCTGATCATGCAATGAAATATCATTCCTTGGACAATTACTTCCTCAACTGCTCATGACAGTAACTATACTAGTAAGGATATCGTCATAGTTACGATATGATGCTTCTTAGCTATCAATCATGTATCTAACTACGGTTTTATAGGAGTAAAAAAATCGAGTATAGAGTTTCTTCAAGACTGTCTATTGGATCTGAGTAAGTATTTTTGATTTAGTAAGACCTACCAGCTATGACATTACCTCATATGGTCGTTGCTTTATCATGAAACTTGTCATACCTCTGTTAGATCTGGCCGATTTGAATGGAACTTCAACTGTTACTTCTGATCCAACCCAACTAAGATATTATATGAAGTGAAAATGAAAAGCCTTTGTTTGAAAATCACAGATTTTCAGGTATTGATTATCAGTGCTTATATGGCAGCCACTCACTGTTAATTGTCGCTGATTTGCATCGGCATTGAGTCAATATGGTGGATATGGTATTTATCGGCACATAGACCGCATAATCATATAAGACGTTTCTAAATTTTTGTAGGCATAGTTTCAAATTGAAAAAAAACAACATCAACAAAAAAAAAAAACAACTTTTATTTCCTCTATCTTCATAGATCTCGATACTATCGCTTTTTATCTACTCAAATCTACATTAACTCCATAGTGGCCGTCTGTTTACAATATCTGTGTCATTCCGTTAGTAAATAACTGATAACACGTTTGTCTCTTCGTTTCTTGAAAGCGCGTGTTTATGCCGTAAAATACAGTAATGATTATATTGTGAATACAAATTTTGTGATAATCGTTTTGTTTTAATAATTCTAATGTTGATACAGGTGTTATGATAATTGATTTTTATTCCATTGACAATTTCGATTGATTTCAATACAACAAAAGATTTCTTTATGTTTTTTTCTAATTAAATGATATCTCGAAGAAAAATATTTACAAAGAGTGTTAAAAATGTAAAAATTTCATTAAAATGGATTGTTGCAAGTTGTATCCGGTCTATTTTCACTTTTACACCTGCAAAATGAGGAACAAACCACCTCATTTTCTCTAAAAGTATTCGATGGGAGAACAGAATCGATTCAAAATTTGAGATACTTTGAGTTTTTTCAACCAATTTTTGCTTGAGATATTAAATGAAAAAAGTTGCTCCAAACAATGTTCTTCTTTAGATAAGCTATGATATTTATTGATGGTCAAATAATAATGTAAAAAAAAGTCTGCAAATCTGTTACTTGTGAGGTAATTCAGCAACCCAGCTTCAGTGTCATAATGGATGTAACAAAAATACAAAAAATATTCACACGGTTGCAAATATTATTAGAAATGAAAAAATCCTTGCTTGCACGGGTATTAAATAATTTCCCTCTTGTGTTAGAAGCTAGAAAAACAGTCAAATTCACATCTGTCTATTTTTGATAGTGTCCTAGTTATCTAGCTTTGAAGAATGTGACTGATGGTAATTTCGTGTAATTAACATAAAGCCCCTCGAAAAAAAAAGCAAATCATTGTTTTTGTGAAGAGAGTTCAATCATAACGGGGTACATCAAATATGTTTTCTTCGTGCCTAAAGTAAATACCTATACTTATGATTGGGACTACGCCGTATACTAAAGCTACTCAAGTTGTAGAACTTGTAAATTCGATTCTAAATGGGTAACCCGTAGTTCAGGCCTTGTGGTAGATAAAGGTAAAGTAAATAGGTACCTATAATCATGTACATGATCGGAAGTTTTGGGTGGTCAGAGAAATTGAATTGACGAAACAAATTCAAACTCCAGCTGAGACGGTTCGGATGATCTACTTTTTGATGACCGTTAGGACAAGAATAGGCAATTTATTGGCCGAATCCTTTCTTCTACAGTCCGGCTACCATGTTTCAAACTGTCAATTGTGTAGGTTTTTTTATGATGTGTGCATATTCATACTTGCACCGACACCGTCGATTTAAGTCTCGGAAAACCCGTTGTGACACTATGTGGAATTTTGGGAACATGATAGCATAAAGGCAAAAAGAAAATGCGCCACCGATGGAGATATGGAACCGACTCCATTTTGAGTACAAAGAGTCTTATTGTGTTAAAGTATTACAATTCTTTCCTGGTCACTAAAAATACATTGTCTAGCTGTATCTTGAAGGAATATTGCACCCTTTCTGTTAGCTTATTCCAGGCCCTATTCATTGATTTTTACTTCAAATTGGCATAATCATGGCAGTAATAGTTTGAATTGTTCATTTAATAGTATGTGAAAAAGTTTACAGTTATAGACTCCCTTCCAGTCTCTGTATATTCACAGTATCACCTAATTAGGACGATGACAACATTTTGGTACAGTTAGCTGTAGTTTATATTGTTTGATAGACAATTTTTTGCGTTCCAAGTTATCTTATTGTATATAAAGAATACGCTTCCAATCTGCAGTCATATTTCTTCGAAAAACGGAATGTTTTTCTTTTTGGGGAAGTGATAAATCAAACAACTGACTCGAACAAGCTGGTATGAATATTTCAATTCTTGATTGGATATTTTTAGAATATTAGCTATTTTTTATGTCTCGATTTGATTGCTATCAACTTCGACTGATAAATCAGACCGTGGATAATCGTTCAGCAAGTAACTTCGCCGGGAAACTTTGAAAACTACTTTTGACACCTTTAATCATTCTCATTCTCCATAAACTGCACGAAACTTTTGGCCATCGCATTTGCACAATCATGTTTATTATCTTCCATCTACAAAATTAGAATGAAGAAACAAAAAATCTGCCGAATCTGACAATTTTTTAAATGCACGCTAATATGACAGCTCTCCAAATACAATTAAAATGGAAATTTCTGATCATGTTCGTTAAAACTCTGCGTTATAGCGTGGAGTGTGTCTTTACTTTCTTTTTGTATTTTCTTTGTAGTCATCATTAAGACACCATTCTTTCAAATGATTCTTCATATTTTAATGAGGTTTCAGATCAGGTATTGGAATCTCTGTCTGCGGCAGATCAAGGAAGGGCAACTCCCTTGCAACAATATTACTTATTCAAATATCTCACCAGATATTTCCAAATGTGTTTCGATCCTTCTATTAAGGGAGAAATGGTTAGTGCCAAAGTTCGTTGTATCATCATTTTTTTAAAAATATTTCAACTTTCAACGAATAAGATGGTGTTCTCACTCATAGGAAGACTACAATCAATTTTTTTGAATTCGGAGTACACATTCTTTCCGAAAATTTGTTTGCAGAGAGTGTGAGCGGAATAGCCCAGGATGCAGCTTCTTATTTAGAAACTTCTAAGAACATCCAATGGAGAGGCTGAAATAAATCCTGACTTGACCTGTTTCCACTTATTCGTTCAACATTTCACATGTACATGTAAATCACATTACTCATCAGATGCTTTGCTCTCATATGAATACGCATTATGCAGACGATGTCATGTTCATTTTGAAGATGAAATACGCTGTTGTATATAATAAATGTTGTTTGTTTGGTCCAATTTTTAATTGATATGTCTGTATCTGTGTGTTTCCTCATATATATAGACTATAAACATATACACATATATTCATATATAGCTGAACAAAATAAATTACTTATATATGAGTGTGTATTTCAGGAATTCCTATATTTAAAGTCATTGAGTGGATGACTCAGAATCAAGGGGAACTTCCGGCCTCCCAGAGAAAAAAAAATCCTCTCATGGCATTGAGTGATATAGGATGGTGGCCCAGCGAGACATGGAAAATGCTTGGTGACACAGGATAAAAAAAAAAAAAACACCGATCAATCCCTTCAAATTCCGCATATATTTGGTTTGCACTATATAAATATGTATAAAGAAATGGATATGTATATGATCCGGCAGAGTGATTAAAAACTGCGTTATATTATATAGGAACGATATCCCATTAATGTATCACTCATCCTAGACAGCATAAATAGAATAAACAATTAAGGAAAATGGAGCCGCTACAGGAATCAAACTTGCCACCGATACATAGCCGCTTCATCGAAGCGATGCCATTACCATTGAGCTAAATTGGCGCCGGTTATGCTAAGGCCAGAAAATCTACCATTGAAGGATGTTTATACATGTATGCAGCCACACACACACCGACACACACTCACACACACACACATACACACACACATTTATATATATATATATATATATATATGTATATATGCATATATGCATATATTTATATACATACATACGTACATACATATATATATATATATATATATATATATATATATATATATATATATATATATATATATATATTATTCTGGCACGCGGTCACAAATGTAAATCATCCTGTGGGGATCCAACTCACTTCTGTAGTCATTGTTTATGAGATTTGTTTTTTTAATACTTCACCATGGTGCTCATATATCTTGGCTTCATCAGTAGATAAGTTAGAATTATCCAGCAGTCGAAATGTCCTATTTCTCCAGAAGTTTTATCGATTCAAATATAAGCGTTTGTTCATTTTTCTCCCTTTTACATGTTCAAGAATAAAATGATTTGTAGCTTCTCTTTATTATGATTCCTTGCTGGCCATTCAGTGAGTACAAAAAACATCTCTGTAAACTCGAACTTGTATTTCAATGACCACTAACAATACATTTCCTTAGCTGGTCGTTTGTGCCAAGTTTTGCATTTAACGATTCTCCGTTAAAAGTTTGGTATTTCTGACGATCATTTCGAATTATAAGAGTCCACAGAGTCACTTAATAATGCTTATATCATCATTATTCTCTTCGTCTTTTGGGGTTGAAGAGGACCACAACTTGAGACTTGACTGATGCAGCAGCTGCTTTGCCATGATTTGCACTTTATTTTGGATTATACGTAGCTTAGAATATCTCTGAATTTTTGAGATGAGGTATTATTGCACACACACACACACACACACATATATATATATATATATATATATATATATATATATATATATATATATATATATATATATATATATATATATATATATGGCTGATTGAATATGACCGATGGGTCACTTTGAAAAAATGCCTTCTCTTGTTCATGCACAAGAGGACGATCAATGTATCAACAACACTACTTCATTGGAACATATACTCGATGGAAAATTTCGATTTGTAAAGTACCGCAGTTGATTTTTTTAATGTAATTATTTAATCGAATTTGAGTGCCCTAATGAATCAATTATCTAATATAGAGCGATAGTTCTCTCCCAAATATACAATGAATACTATTTATATTTTTGAACATTTACTTGTGTTTTTGTGTGAGTACGCTCGTGTACAATCCTGCATATTCATAAGTGACAACTAGTTCAGTTTAATAGATTTACTGAATCATATCTGTACTGAAGGGAATTCCAAAGTAAAAATTGTTTCGGGAAGAGATAGAACATAATTTTCCCTATAACACACTAAATCTGTCCCCAGTTGAAATATCTGTGCAATTCTTCCCAATAAATGACATCAAATTTGTTCCTCCAATCATATCGGTAAAGATGAAAGATATTGTCAGCAATTATAGAACGCAGGCCACACATAAGGCAAAACTTTTTTTTCCTACGTTAAACATGATGAGAAGCCATCCTGCTACCCATTATGCCTGGCAGAGGAAAAGCAATGACATCTTCTCATATCATTCATCCGTCTTGAGTGTCTCATTAATGTTTTTTTCAAAAGCGGCAACGCTCAACCTCAGGTTTTTATTCACTTATAGCTTCTCTTCGATAAGAAGACAATCTTTTTATTGTTGTTGTTGTTGTTCTTCTTCTTCTTGTTCTTGTTCTTGTTCTTGTTCTTCTTCTTCATCATCATCATCAGAACGATAATAATGACGACTTTATCAGGGGACTTCACTGTACATACTAATGGAATAATAAACGCAAAGAGTCCAGATATAATAGAGAAATACTTCAAAGAAAAACGTGCCTCCTAGTGGATCTGACCATTCCAGCGGATAAAAACGTTGCTGTTGAGGAATTCGAGAAACTCTTTGAATATAAAGATATCAAAATAGATTCCAGTAGAATGTGGCAACTTAGAACCAAATCAATACCTATTTAGGTTGGAACTCTTGGACTACTTAGAAAAAAGGATTCGTGGCTTTGCCGACATCTCAACAGGAAAGTCCAGCATATATAAAATGCACAAATAGCTTTTACCCCCACTGCCAATATTGTAATAACTTTGGGGTAAATGTGACAAACCCCAATATATATTACTCAATGTATATGTAGGAGTATGTTAATGGAAGTGTTGTGTATATGTAAAAGTCCTGTCCCTTATTTTCTCTTTCTTAAGCTCAGTTGTCAACCTAGGTCCTTGGTAAAGACCCATCTGGTAACTTAGATAAACCGAAATCAAAGAAAAATGTGCAATCATGGTAATGCACAAAGGGAGGCTTACAATGATTGAAGGAATTGAACTCCCAGACATCAACAAGATTAGGGCATTGACCGCACAAGACCGATACAAATACCTAGGCGTCCTTGAATGTGACGCGATAAAATGGGAGGAGATGAAGGAAAAAATAAACAGAGAATACCTCAGAAGGATAAGGAAAATATTAGAGACCAAATTAAACAGCAGAAATCTAATAAAAGGAATGAACACCTGGGCTGTGTCAGTAGTTAGATATACAGGACCATTCCTAGGATGGACAAAGGAAGAGCTCCAATCAATGGATAGGCGAACTAGGAAACTTATGACAATGCATGAAGCATTACACCCTAGAGATGATACAGATAGACTATACCTTAAGAGAAAAAGAAGGTGGCAGGGGGCTCATCAGCATAAAAGACTGTGTCCAGAGAGCTAAAGTAGTCCTAGAAAAGTATGTGCAAACAAATAGTGAAGAAATCATAAAGAGTGCGAGAGATAGTGCAACAAACAATAAAGTAGAAAACAATGGAACAGTACAGCAAACAAGAAAAGAAAGACGGGAAGAGAAGAAATTGTATGGCGAGTTTAAAAGACGGATACAAGATGTAGCAGACGACATATCATGGACGTGGTTATGAAAAGTTAACCTTAAGAGAGAAACGGAATTGATCACCATGGCAGCCCAAAACAAACGCATAAGAATAAACTACGTAAAAACAAAAATCGACAGAACACAGATAGATAGCAAGAGCATTATGTGCGGTGAAAGAGATGAGACAGTGAACCACATAACAAGTGAATGTAGTCAACTCGCCCAGAAGGAATATAAGCATAGACACGATAGAGTAGCGACGATGATACACTGGGAACTAGGCAAACAAATGGGATTCAGCCATGTGGAAAAGTGGTATCAGCACAAGCCAGAGGCAGTTTTGGAGAATGACAACCACAAACTACTCTGGGACTTTGACATCCAAACTGACCACCTCATCCAGGCAAGAAGACGGGACTTATTAATAGTAGACAAAAAAAGAAGGCCTGCCAAATACTAGACGTTGCTGTACCTGCAGACCATAGACTTAAGAAGAAGGAGAGTGAAAACGGGAAAAATACCAGGACGTAGCAATAGAGTTAAAGAAGATGTGGAATATGAAAACCAAGGTAGTACCGGTCATAGTGGGCGCACTAGGAACAGTCCCCAAAACGCTGAGGGTGAGACTGGAGGAGATCGGGATTAGGGGAAGGATTGGGACCGTACAGACCACAGCACTACTGGGAACTGCACAGATACTGAGAAAGGTGCTAGAGATATAAATACTGCAACGAATTTTAGCCCTGACATTATAGGTGAAAAAAGCGGAGATGTTGGCTCAAGACCTTTGGAGACTTATTGTCACTCAGCCTTCAGCGATAACCACTGGGCAACTGGTGTGAAACTGTAAATCGCAGAATTACTGCGACCTATGAGTACTAGGAGAGGAGGGCTGGAGACTTGACGAGACTTGCTGTCACTCAAACTCCAGCGGTTACCACCAGGCAACTGATGTGAGATACCAAATAATAATAATAATGATAATAATGATAATCTTTGAGATGAAGTCTGATTATCTTTGAACATTTTAATGATATTTTACTTTGGTTGATTATTCCTGATATTTTGATGGTTCTTATTGAATGTCTTATTAATAATAATGCTACTTTGACTACAGGCTGCCCCTGATGATTTTGTTCTGGGCTTAGTTAAAGAAGTTTTCTTTAGATTCTAATGATACCTAACGTTTGGCTTTGAGATGAAGTCTGATTATCTTTGAACATTTTAATGATATTTTACTTTGGTTGATTATTCCTGATATTTTGATGGTTCTTATTGAATGTCTTATTAATAATAATGCTACTTTGACTACAGGCTGCCCCTGATGATTTTGTTCTGGGCTTAGTTAAAGAAGTTTTCTTTAGATTCTAATGATACCTAACGTTTGGCTTTGAGATGAAGTCTGATTATCTTTGAACATTTTAATGATATTTTACTTTGGTTGATTATTCCTGATATTTTGATGGTTCTTATTGAATGTCTTATTAATAATAATGCTACTTTGACTACAGGCTGCCCCTGATGATTTTGTTCTGGGCTTAGTTAAAGAAGTTTTCTTTAGATTCTAATGATACCTAACGTTTGGCTTTGAGATGAAGTCTGATTATCTTTGAACATTGTAATAATATTTTACTTTGGTTGATTATTCTTGATATTTTGATGGTATCTTTGTACCTCTGAGATGGTTTTCTTTGTGAGTCTGAGGAATTTTCTCTTGCAATGAGAAGGCCACTGCCGAGTTGAAAAAAGTTGTTTTTTTAGACCTGCACGTGGGTAAGTGGAATTAAAATTAAATTTAAAATTATTATATTTATAATTTATAATTCAAAATGAGTTGTCCCATAGAAGTATAGAAAAGCGAGGGGCGAGTATATATATATATATGTGTGTGTGAATGAACTTTTCCACTTGCAACCTCCTTCCCCCCCCCGCCCCCGAGATTAGTATAGTATAAATTGGCGGTGGTCGTCGCTTGGCCATGTACCCAGCGGGCATTGGAAGAAGAAGAAGAAGAAAAAAAACAACTCATATCGAAGACAGCCTCCCCCATTTTTCGGCAAAGGGCCTCCTTTTTCAAGATGAATTCTGGTGACTTACTTTGAAGACCTAACTAACTCAGGCTAGATTTTAAAATTTACTCTGTGATTGAATGTCTTATTATTAACAATAATAATAATAATAATGATATTAATAATAACAATGCTACTTTGACTACAGGCTGCCCCTGATGATTTTGTTCTGGGCTTAGTTAAAGAAGTTTTCTTTAGATTCTAATGATACCTAACGTTTGGCTTTGAGATGAAGTCTGATTATCTTTGAACATTTTAATGATATTTTACTTTGGTTGATTATTCCTGATATTTTGATGGTTCTTATTGAATGTCTTATTAATAATAATGCTACTTTGACTACAGGCTGCCCCTGATGATTTTGTTCTGGGCTTAGTTAAAGAAGTTTTCTTTAGATTCTAATGATACCTAACGTTTGGCTTTGAGATGAAGTCTGATTATCTTTGAACATTTTAATGATATTTTACTTTGGTTGATTATTCCTGATATTTTGATGGTTCTTATTGAATGTCTTATTAATAATAATGCTACTTTGACTACAGGCTGCCCCTGATGATTTTGTTCTGGGCTTAGTTAAAGAAGTTTTCTTTAGATTCTAATGATACCTAACGTTTGGCTTTGAGATGAAGTCTGATTATCTTTGAACATTGTAATAATATTTTACTTTGGTTGATTATTCTTGATATTTTGATGGTATCTTTGTACCTCTGAGATGGTTTTCTTTGTGAGTCTGAGGAATTTTCTCTTGCAATGAGAAGGCCACTGCCGAGTTGAAAAAAGTTGTTTTTTTAGACCTGCACGTGGGTAAGTGGAATTAAAATTAAATTTAAAATTATTATATTTATAATTTATAATTCAAAATGAGTTGTCCCATAGAAGTATAGAAAAGCGAGGGGCGAGTATATATATATATATGTGTGTGTGAATGAACTTTTCCACTTGCAACCTCCTCCCCCCCCCCGCCCCGAGATTAGTATAGTATAAATTGGCGGTGGTCGTCGCTTGGCCATGTACCCAGCGGGCATTGGAAGAAGAAGAAGAAGAAAAAAAACAACTCATATCGAAGACAGCCTCCCCCATTTTTCGGCAAAGGGCCTCCTTTTTCAAGATGAATTCTGGTGACTTACTTTGAAGACCTAACTAACTCAGGCTAGATTTTAAAATTTACTCTGTGATTGAATGTCTTATTATTAACAATAATAATAATAATAATGATATTAATAATAACAATGCTACTTTGACTACAGGCTGCCCCTGATGATTTTGTTCTGGGCTTAGTTAAAGAAGTTTTCTTTAGATTCTAATGATACCTAACGTTTGGCTTTGAGATGAAGTCTGATTATCTTTGAACATTTTAATGATATTTTACTTTGGTTGATTATTCCTGATATTTTGATGGTTCTTATTGAATGTCTTATTAATAATAATGCTACTTTGACTACAGGCTGCCCCTGATGATTTTGTTCTGGGCTTAGTTAAAGAAGTTTTCTTTAGATTCTAATGATACCTAACGTTTGGCTTTGAGATGAAGTCTGATTATCTTTGAACATTTTAATGATATTTTACTTTGGTTGATTATTCCTGATATTTTGATGGTTCTTATTGAATGTCTTATTAATAATAATGCTACTTTGACTACAGGCTGCCCCTGATGATTTTGTTCTGGGCTTAGTTAAAGAAGTTTTCTTTAGATTCTAATGATACCTAACGTTTGGCTTTGAGATGAAGTCTGATTATCTTTGAACATTTTAATGATATTTTACTTTGGTTGATTATTCCTGATATTTTGATGGTTCTTATTGAATGTCTTATTAATAATAATGCTACTTTGACTACAGGCTGCCCCTGATGATTTTGTTCTGGGCTTAGTTAAAGAAGTTTTCTTTAGATTCTAATGATACCTAACGTTTGGCTTTGAGATGAAGTCTGATTATCTTTGAACATTTTAATGATATTTTACTTTGGTTGATTATTCCTGATATTTTGATGGTTCTTATTGAATGTCTTATTAATAATAATGCTACTTTGACTACAGGCTGCCCCTGATGATTTTGTTCTGGGCTTAGTTAAAGAAGTTTTCTTTAGATTCTAATGATACCTAACGTTTGGCTTTGAGATGAAGTCTGATTATCTTTGAACATTGTAATAATATTTTACTTTGGTTGATTATTCTTGATATTTTGATGGTATCTTTGTACCTCTGAGATGGTTTTCTTTGTGAGTCTGAGGAATTTTCTCTTGCAATGAGAAGGCCACTGCCGAGTTGAAAAAAGTTGTTTTTTTAGACCTGCACGTGGGTAAGTGGAATTAAAATTAAATTTAAAATTATTATATTTATAATTTATAATTCAAAATGAGTTGTCCCATAGAAGTATAGAAAAGCGAGGGGCGAGTATATATATATATATATGTGTGTGTGAATGAACTTTTCCACTTGCAACCTCCTCCCCCCCCCGCCCCCGAGATTAGTATAGTATAAATTGGCGGTGGTCGTCGCTTGGCCATGTACCCAGCGGGCATTGGAAGAAGAAGAAGAAGAAAAAAAACAACTCATATCGAAGACAGCCTCCCCCATTTTTCGGCAAAGGGCCTCCTTTTTCAAGATGAATTCTGGTGACTTACTTTGAAGACCTAACTAACTCAGGCTAGATTTTAAAATTTACTCTGTGATTGAATGTCTTATTATTAACAATAATAATAATAATAATGATATTAATAATAACAATGCTACTTTGACTACAGGCTGCCCCTGATGATTTTGTTCTGGGCTTAGTTAAAGAAGTTTTCTTTAGATTCTAATGATACCTAACGTTTGGCTTTGAGATGAAGTCTGATTATCTTTGAACATTTTAATGATATTTTACTTTGGTTGATTATTCCTGATATTTTGATGGTTCTTATTGAATGTCTTATTAATAATAATGCTACTTTGACTACAGGCTGCCCCTGATGATTTTGTTCTGGGCTTAGTTAAAGAAGTTTTCTTTAGATTCTAATGATACCTAACGTTTGGCTTTGAGATGAAGTCTGATTATCTTTGAACATTTTAATGATATTTTACTTTGGTTGATTATTCCTGATATTTTGATGGTTCTTATTGAATGTCTTATTAATAATAATGCTACTTTGACTACAGGCTGCCCCTGATGATTTTGTTCTGGGCTTAGTTAAAGAAGTTTTCTTTAGATTCTAATGATACCTAACGTTTGGCTTTGAGATGAAGTCTGATTATCTTTGAACATTTTAATGATATTTTACTTTGGTTGATTATTCCTGATATTTTGATGGTTCTTATTGAATGTCTTATTAATAATAATGCTACTTTGACTACAGGCTGCCCCTGATGATTTTGTTCTGGGCTTAGTTAAAGAAGTTTTCTTTAGATTCTAATGATACCTAACGTTTGGCTTTGAGATGAAGTCTGATTATCTTTGAACATTGTAATAATATTTTACTTTGGTTGATTATTCTTGATATTTTGATGGTATCTTTGTACCTCTGAGATGGTTTTCTTTGTGAGTCTGAGGAATTTTCTCTTGCAATGAGAAGGCCACTGCCGAGTTGAAAAAAGTTGTTTTTTTAGACCTGCACGTGGGTAAGTGGAATTAAAATTAAATTTAAAATTATTATATTTATAATTTATAATTCAAAATGAGTTGTCCCATAGAAGTATAGAAAAGCGAGGGGCGAGTATATATATATATATATGTGTGTGTGAATGAACTTTTCCACTTGCAACCTCCTCCCCCCCCCGCCCCCGAGATTAGTATAGTATAAATTGGCGGTGGTCGTCGCTTGGCCATGTACCCAGCGGGCATTGGAAGAAGAAGAAGAAAAAAAACAACTCATATCGAAGACAGCCTCCCCCATTTTTCGGCAAAGGGCCTCCTTTTTCAAGATGAATTCTGGTGACTTACTTTGAAGACCTAACTAACTCAGGCTAGATTTTAAAATTTACTCTGTGATTGAATGTCTTATTATTAACAATAATAATAATAATAATGATATTAATAATAACAATGCTACTTTGACTACAGGCTGCCCCTGATGATTTTGTTCTGGGCTTAGTTAAAGAAGTTTTCTTTAGATTCTAATGATACCTAACGTTTGGCTTTGAGATGAAGTCTGATTATCTTTGAACATTTTAATGATATTTTACTTTGGTTGATTATTCCTGATATTTTGATGGTTCTTATTGAATGTCTTATTAATAATAATGCTACTTTGACTACAGGCTGCCCCTGATGATTTTGTTCTGGGCTTAGTTAAAGAAGTTTTCTTTAGATTCTAATGATACCTAACGTTTGGCTTTGAGATGAAGTCTGATTATCTTTGAACATTTTAATGATATTTTACTTTGGTTGATTATTCCTGATATTTTGATGGTTCTTATTGAATGTCTTATTAATAATAATGCTACTTTGACTACAGGCTGCCCCTGATGATTTTGTTCTGGGCTTAGTTAAAGAAGTTTTCTTTAGATTCTAATGATACCTAACGTTTGGCTTTGAGATGAAGTCTGATTATCTTTGAACATTTTAATGATATTTTACTTTGGTTGATTATTCCTGATATTTTGATGGTTCTTATTGAATGTCTTATTAATAATAATGCTACTTTGACTACAGGCTGCCCCTGATGATTTTGTTCTGGGCTTAGTTAAAGAAGTTTTCTTTAGATTCTAATGATACCTAACGTTTGGCTTTGAGATGAAGTCTGATTATCTTTGAACATTTTAATGATATTTTACTTTGGTTGATTATTCCTGATATTTTGATGGTTCTTATTGAATGTCTTATTAATAATAATGCTACTTTGACTACAGGCTGCCCCTGATGATTTTGTTCTGGGCTTAGTTAAAGAAGTTTTCTTTAGATTCTAATGATACCTAACGTTTGGCTTTGAGATGAAGTCTGATTATCTTTGAACATTGTAATAATATTTTACTTTGGTTGATTATTCTTGATATTTTGATGGTATCTTTGTACCTCTGAGATGGTTTTCTTTGTGAGTCTGAGGAATTTTCTCTTGCAATGAGAAGGCCACTGCCGAGTTGAAAAAAGTTGTTTTTTTAGACCTGCACGTGGGTAAGTGGAATTAAAATTAAATTTAAAATTATTATATTTATAATTTATAATTCAAAATGAGTTGTCCCATAGAAGTATAGAAAAGCGAGGGGCGAGTATATATATATATATATGTGTGTGTGAATGAACTTTTCCACTTGCAACCTCCTCCCCCCCCCGCCCCCGAGATTAGTATAGTATAAATTGGCGGTGGTCGTCGCTTGGCCATGTACCCAGCGGGCATTGGAAGAAGAAGAAGAAGAAAAAAAACAACTCATATCGAAGACAGCCTCCCCCATTTTTCGGCAAAGGGCCTCCTTTTTCAAGATGAATTCTGGTGACTTACTTTGAAGACCTAACTAACTCAGGCTAGATTTTAAAATTTACTCTGTGATTGAATGTCTTATTATTAACAATAATAATAATAATAATGATATTAATAATAACAATGCTACTTTGACTACAGGCTGCCCCTGATGATTTTGTTCTGGGCTTAGTTAAAGAAGTTTTCTTTAGATTCTAATGATACCTAACGTTTGGCTTTGAGATGAAGTCTGATTATCTTTGAACATTTTAATGATATTTTACTTTGGTTGATTATTCCTGATATTTTGATGGTTCTTATTGAATGTCTTATTAATAATAATGCTACTTTGACTACAGGCTGCCCCTGATGATTTTGTTCTGGGCTTAGTTAAAGAAGTTTTCTTTAGATTCTAATGATACCTAACGTTTGGCTTTGAGATGAAGTCTGATTATCTTTGAACATTTTAATGATATTTTACTTTGGTTGATTATTCCTGATATTTTGATGGTTCTTATTGAATGTCTTATTAATAATAATGCTACTTTGACTACAGGCTGCCCCTGATGATTTTGTTCTGGGCTTAGTTAAAGAAGTTTTCTTTAGATTCTAATGATACCTAACGTTTGGCTTTGAGATGAAGTCTGATTATCTTTGAACATTTTAATGATATTTTACTTTGGTTGATTATTCCTGATATTTTGATGGTTCTTATTGAATGTCTTATTAATAATAATGCTACTTTGACTACAGGCTGCCCCTGATGATTTTGTTCTGGGCTTAGTTAAAGAAGTTTTCTTTAGATTCTAATGATACCTAACGTTTGGCTTTGAGATGAAGTCTGATTATCTTTGAACATTGTAATAATATTTTACTTTGGTTGATTATTCTTGATATTTTGATGGTATCTTTGTACCTCTGAGATGGTTTTCTTTGTGAGTCTGAGGAATTTTCTCTTGCAATGAGAAGGCCACTGCCGAGTTGAAAAAAGTTGTTTTTTTAGACCTGCACGTGGGTAAGTGGAATTAAAATTAAATTTAAAATTATTATATTTATAATTTATAATTCAAAATGAGTTGTCCCATAGAAGTATAGAAAAGCGAGGGGCGAGTATATATATATATATATGTGTGTGTGAATGAACTTTTCCACTTGCAACCTCCTCCCCCCCCCGCCCCCGAGATTAGTATAGTATAAATTGGCGGTGGTCGTCGCTTGGCCATGTACCCAGCGGGCATTGGAAGAAGAAGAAGAAGAAAAAAAACAACTCATATCGAAGACAGCCTCCCCCATTTTTCGGCAAAGGGCCTCCTTTTTCAAGATGAATTCTGGTGACTTACTTTGAAGACCTAACTAACTCAGGCTAGATTTTAAAATTTACTCTGTGATTGAATGTCTTATTATTAACAATAATAATAATAATAATGATATTAATAATAACAATGCTACTTTGACTACAGGCTGCCCCTGATGATTTTGTTCTGGGCTTAGTTAAAGAAGTTTTCTTTAGATTCTAATGATACCTAACGTTTGGCTTTGAGATGAAGTCTGATTATCTTTGAACATTTTAATGATATTTTACTTTGGTTGATTATTCCTGATATTTTGATGGTTCTTATTGAATGTCTTATTAATAATAATGCTACTTTGACTACAGGCTGCCCCTGATGATTTTGTTCTGGGCTTAGTTAAAGAAGTTTTCTTTAGATTCTAATGATACCTAACGTTTGGCTTTGAGATGAAGTCTGATTATCTTTGAACATTTTAATGATATTTTACTTTGGTTGATTATTCCTGATATTTTGATGGTTCTTATTGAATGTCTTATTAATAATAATGCTACTTTGACTACAGGCTGCCCCTGATGATTTTGTTCTGGGCTTAGTTAAAGAAGTTTTCTTTAGATTCTAATGATACCTAACGTTTGGCTTTGAGATGAAGTCTGATTATCTTTGAACATTTTAATGATATTTTACTTTGGTTGATTATTCCTGATATTTTGATGGTTCTTATTGAATGTCTTATTAATAATAATGCTACTTTGACTACAGGCTGCCCCTGATGATTTTGTTCTGGGCTTAGTTAAAGAAGTTTTCTTTAGATTCTAATGATACCTAACGTTTGGCTTTGAGATGAAGTCTGATTATCTTTGAACATTGTAATAATATTTTACTTTGGTTGATTATTCTTGATATTTTGATGGTATCTTTGTACCTCTGAGATGGTTTTCTTTGTGAGTCTGAGGAATTTTCTCTTGCAATGAGAAGGCCACTGCCGAGTTGAAAAAAGTTGTTTTTTTAGACCTGCACGTGGGTAAGTGGAATTAAAATTAAATTTAAAATTATTATATTTATAATTTATAATTCAAAATGAGTTGTCCCATAGAAGTATAGAAAAGCGAGGGGCGAGTATATATATATATATATGTGTGTGTGAATGAACTTTTCCACTTGCAACCTCCTCCCCCCCCCGCCCCCGAGATTAGTATAGTATAAATTGGCGGTGGTCGTCGCTTGGCCATGTACCCAGCGGGCATTGGAAGAAGAAGAAGAAAAAAAACAACTCATATCGAAGACAGCCTCCCCCATTTTTCGGCAAAGGGCCTCCTTTTTCAAGATGAATTCTGGTGACTTACTTTGAAGACCTAACTAACTCAGGCTAGATTTTAAAATTTACTCTGTGATTGAATGTCTTATTATTAACAATAATAATAATAATAATGATATTAATAATAACAATGCTACTTTGACTACAGGCTGCCCCTGATGATTTTGTTCTGGGCTTAGTTAAAGAAGTTTTCTTTAGATTCTAATGATACCTAACGTTTGGCTTTGAGATGAAGTCTGATTATCTTTGAACATTTTAATGATATTTTACTTTGGTTGATTATTCCTGATATTTTGATGGTTCTTATTGAATGTCTTATTAATAATAATGCTACTTTGACTACAGGCTGCCCCTGATGATTTTGTTCTGGGCTTAGTTAAAGAAGTTTTCTTTAGATTCTAATGATACCTAACGTTTGGCTTTGAGATGAAGTCTGATTATCTTTGAACATTTTAATGATATTTTACTTTGGTTGATTATTCCTGATATTTTGATGGTTCTTATTGAATGTCTTATTAATAATAATGCTACTTTGACTACAGGCTGCCCCTGATGATTTTGTTCTGGGCTTAGTTAAAGAAGTTTTCTTTAGATTCTAATGATACCTAACGTTTGGCTTTGAGATGAAGTCTGATTATCTTTGAACATTGTAATAATATTTTACTTTGGTTGATTATTCTTGATATTTTGATGGTATCTTTGTACCTCTGAGATGGTTTTCTTTGTGAGTCTGAGGAATTTTCTCTTGCAATGAGAAGGCCACTGCCGAGTTGAAAAAAGTTGTTTTTTTAGACCTGCACGTGGGTAAGTGGAATTAAAATTAAATTTAAAATTATTATATTTATAATTTATAATTCAAAATGAGTTGTCCCATAGAAGTATAGAAAAGCGAGGGGCGAGTATATATATATATATATGTGTGTGTGAATGAACTTTTCCACTTGCAACCTCCTCCCCCCCCCGCCCCCGAGATTAGTATAGTATAAATTGGCGGTGGTCGTCGCTTGGCCATGTACCCAGCGGGCATTGGAAGAAGAAGAAGAAGAAAAAAAACAACTCATATCGAAGACAGCCTCCCCCATTTTTCGGCAAAGGGCCTCCTTTTTCAAGATGAATTCTGGTGACTTACTTTGAAGACCTAACTAACTCAGGCTAGATTTTAAAATTTACTCTGTGATTGAATGTCTTATTATTAACAATAATAATAATAATAATGATATTAATAATAACAATGCTACTTTGACTACAGGCTGCCCCTGATGATTTTGTTCTGGGCTTAGTTAAAGAAGTTTTCTTTAGATTCTAATGATACCTAACGTTTGGCTTTGAGATGAAGTCTGATTATCTTTGAACATTTTAATGATATTTTACTTTGGTTGATTATTCCTGATATTTTGATGGTTCTTATTGAATGTCTTATTAATAATAATGCTACTTTGACTACAGGCTGCCCCTGATGATTTTGTTCTGGGCTTAGTTAAAGAAGTTTTCTTTAGATTCTAATGATACCTAACGTTTGGCTTTGAGATGAAGTCTGATTATCTTTGAACATTTTAATGATATTTTACTTTGGTTGATTATTCCTGATATTTTGATGGTTCTTATTGAATGTCTTATTAATAATAATGCTACTTTGACTACAGGCTGCCCCTGATGATTTTGTTCTGGGCTTAGTTAAAGAAGTTTTCTTTAGATTCTAATGATACCTAACGTTTGGCTTTGAGATGAAGTCTGATTATCTTTGAACATTTTAATGATATTTTACTTTGGTTGATTATTCCTGATATTTTGATGGTTCTTATTGAATGTCTTATTAATAATAATGCTACTTTGACTACAGGCTGCCCCTGATGATTTTGTTCTGGGCTTAGTTAAAGAAGTTTTCTTTAGATTCTAATGATACCTAACGTTTGGCTTTGAGATGAAGTCTGATTATCTTTGAACATTGTAATAATATTTTACTTTGGTTGATTATTCTTGATATTTTGATGGTATCTTTGTACCTCTGAGATGGTTTTCTTTGTGAGTCTGAGGAATTTTCTCTTGCAATGAGAAGGCCACTGCCGAGTTGAAAAAAGTTGTTTTTTTAGACCTGCACGTGGGTAAGTGGAATTAAAATTAAATTTAAAATTATTATATTTATAATTTATAATTCAAAATGAGTTGTCCCATAGAAGTATAGAAAAGCGAGGGGCGAGTATATATATATATATATGTGTGTGTGAATGAACTTTTCCACTTGCAACCTCCTCCCCCCCCCGCCCCCGAGATTAGTATAGTATAAATTGGCGGTGGTCGTCGCTTGGCCATGTACCCAGCGGGCATTGGAAGAAGAAGAAGAAAAAAAACAACTCATATCGAAGACAGCCTCCCCCATTTTTCGGCAAAGGGCCTCCTTTTTCAAGATGAATTCTGGTGACTTACTTTGAAGACCTAACTAACTCAGGCTAGATTTTAAAATTTACTCTGTGATTGAATGTCTTATTATTAACAATAATAATAATAATAATGATATTAATAATAACAATGCTACTTTGACTACAGGCTGCCCCTGATGATTTTGTTCTGGGCTTAGTTAAAGAAGTTTTCTTTAGATTCTAATGATACCTAACGTTTGGCTTTGAGATGAAGTCTGATTATCTTTGAACATTTTAATGATATTTTACTTTGGTTGATTATTCCTGATATTTTGATGGTTCTTATTGAATGTCTTATTAATAATAATGCTACTTTGACTACAGGCTGCCCCTGATGATTTTGTTCTGGGCTTAGTTAAAGAAGTTTTCTTTAGATTCTAATGATACCTAACGTTTGGCTTTGAGATGAAGTCTGATTATCTTTGAACATTTTAATGATATTTTACTTTGGTTGATTATTCCTGATATTTTGATGGTTCTTATTGAATGTCTTATTAATAATAATGCTACTTTGACTACAGGCTGCCCCTGATGATTTTGTTCTGGGCTTAGTTAAAGAAGTTTTCTTTAGATTCTAATGATACCTAACGTTTGGCTTTGAGATGAAGTCTGATTATCTTTGAACATTTTAATGATATTTTACTTTGGTTGATTATTCCTGATATTTTGATGGTTCTTATTGAATGTCTTATTAATAATAATGCTACTTTGACTACAGGCTGCCCCTGATGATTTTGTTCTGGGCTTAGTTAAAGAAGTTTTCTTTAGATTCTAATGATACCTAACGTTTGGCTTTGAGATGAAGTCTGATTATCTTTGAACATTTTAATGATATTTTACTTTGGTTGATTATTCCTGATATTTTGATGGTTCTTATTGAATGTCTTATTAATAATAATGCTACTTTGACTACAGGCTGCCCCTGATGATTTTGTTCTGGGCTTAGTTAAAGAAGTTTTCTTTAGATTCTAATGATACCTAACGTTTGGCTTTGAGATGAAGTCTGATTATCTTTGAACATTGTAATAATATTTTACTTTGGTTGATTATTCTTGATATTTTGATGGTATCTTTGTACCTCTGAGATGGTTTTCTTTGTGAGTCTGAGGAATTTTCTCTTGCAATGAGAAGGCCACTGCCGAGTTGAAAAAAGTTGTTTTTTTAGACCTGCACGTGGGTAAGTGGAATTAAAATTAAATTTAAAATTATTATATTTATAATTTATAATTCAAAATGAGTTGTCCCATAGAAGTATAGAAAAGCGAGGGGCGAGTATATATATATATATATGTGTGTGTGAATGAACTTTTCCACTTGCAACCTCCTCCCCCCCCCGCCCCCGAGATTAGTATAGTATAAATTGGCGGTGGTCGTCGCTTGGCCATGTACCCAGCGGGCATTGGAAGAAGAAGAAGAAGAAAAAAAACAACTCATATCGAAGACAGCCTCCCCCATTTTTCGGCAAAGGGCCTCCTTTTTCAAGATGAATTCTGGTGACTTACTTTGAAGACCTAACTAACTCAGGCTAGATTTTAAAATTTACTCTGTGATTGAATGTCTTATTATTAACAATAATAATAATAATAATGATATTAATAATAACAATGCTACTTTGACTACAGGCTGCCCCTGATGATTTTGTTCTGGGCTTAGTTAAAGAAGTTTTCTTTAGATTCTAATGATACCTAACGTTTGGCTTTGAGATGAAGTCTGATTATCTTTGAACATTTTAATGATATTTTACTTTGGTTGATTATTCCTGATATTTTGATGGTTCTTATTGAATGTCTTATTAATAATAATGCTACTTTGACTACAGGCTGCCCCTGATGATTTTGTTCTGGGCTTAGTTAAAGAAGTTTTCTTTAGATTCTAATGATACCTAACGTTTGGCTTTGAGATGAAGTCTGATTATCTTTGAACATTTTAATGATATTTTACTTTGGTTGATTATTCCTGATATTTTGATGGTTCTTATTGAATGTCTTATTAATAATAATGCTACTTTGACTACAGGCTGCCCCTGATGATTTTGTTCTGGGCTTAGTTAAAGAAGTTTTCTTTAGATTCTAATGATACCTAACGTTTGGCTTTGAGATGAAGTCTGATTATCTTTGAACATTTTAATGATATTTTACTTTGGTTGATTATTCCTGATATTTTGATGGTTCTTATTGAATGTCTTATTAATAATAATGCTACTTTGACTACAGGCTGCCCCTGATGATTTTGTTCTGGGCTTAGTTAAAGAAGTTTTCTTTAGATTCTAATGATACCTAACGTTTGGCTTTGAGATGAAGTCTGATTATCTTTGAACATTGTAATAATATTTTACTTTGGTTGATTATTCTTGATATTTTGATGGTATCTTTGTACCTCTGAGATGGTTTTCTTTGTGAGTCTGAGGAATTTTCTCTTGCAATGAGAAGGCCACTGCCGAGTTGAAAAAAGTTGTTTTTTTAGACCTGCACGTGGGTAAGTGGAATTAAAATTAAATTTAAAATTATTATATTTATAATTTATAATTCAAAATGAGTTGTCCCATAGAAGTATAGAAAAGCGAGGGGCGAGTATATATATATATATATGTGTGTGTGAATGAACTTTTCCACTTGCAACCTCCTCCCCCCCCCGCCCCCGAGATTAGTATAGTATAAATTGGCGGTGGTCGTCGCTTGGCCATGTACCCAGCGGGCATTGGAAGAAGAAGAAGAAGAAAAAAAACAACTCATATCGAAGACAGCCTCCCCCATTTTTCGGCAAAGGGCCTCCTTTTTCAAGATGAATTCTGGTGACTTACTTTGAAGACCTAACTAACTCAGGCTAGATTTTAAAATTTACTCTGTGATTGAATGTCTTATTATTAACAATAATAATAATAATAATGATATTAATAATAACAATGCTACTTTGACTACAGGCTGCCCCTGATGATTTTGTTCTGGGCTTAGTTAAAGAAGTTTTCTTTAGATTCTAATGATACCTAACGTTTGGCTTTGAGATGAAGTCTGATTATCTTTGAACATTTTAATGATATTTTACTTTGGTTGATTATTCCTGATATTTTGATGGTTCTTATTGAATGTCTTATTAATAATAATGCTACTTTGACTACAGGCTGCCCCTGATGATTTTGTTCTGGGCTTAGTTAAAGAAGTTTTCTTTAGATTCTAATGATACCTAACGTTTGGCTTTGAGATGAAGTCTGATTATCTTTGAACATTTTAATGATATTTTACTTTGGTTGATTATTCCTGATATTTTGATGGTTCTTATTGAATGTCTTATTAATAATAATGCTACTTTGACTACAGGCTGCCCCTGATGATTTTGTTCTGGGCTTAGTTAAAGAAGTTTTCTTTAGATTCTAATGATACCTAACGTTTGGCTTTGAGATGAAGTCTGATTATCTTTGAACATTTTAATGATATTTTACTTTGGTTGATTATTCCTGATATTTTGATGGTTCTTATTGAATGTCTTATTAATAATAATGCTACTTTGACTACAGGCTGCCCCTGATGATTTTGTTCTGGGCTTAGTTAAAGAAGTTTTCTTTAGATTCTAATGATACCTAACGTTTGGCTTTGAGATGAAGTCTGATTATCTTTGAACATTGTAATAATATTTTACTTTGGTTGATTATTCTTGATATTTTGATGGTATCTTTGTACCTCTGAGATGGTTTTCTTTGTGAGTCTGAGGAATTTTCTCTTGCAATGAGAAGGCCACTGCCGAGTTGAAAAAAGTTGTTTTTTTAGACCTGCACGTGGGTAAGTGGAATTAAAATTAAATTTAAAATTATTATATTTATAATTTATAATTCAAAATGAGTTGTCCCATAGAAGTATAGAAAAGCGAGGGGCGAGTATATATATATATATATGTGTGTGTGAATGAACTTTTCCACTTGCAACCTCCTCCCCCCCCCGCCCCCGAGATTAGTATAGTATAAATTGGCGGTGGTCGTCGCTTGGCCATGTACCCAGCGGGCATTGGAAGAAGAAGAAGAAAAAAAACAACTCATATCGAAGACAGCCTCCCCCATTTTTCGGCAAAGGGCCTCCTTTTTCAAGATGAATTCTGGTGACTTACTTTGAAGACCTAACTAACTCAGGCTAGATTTTAAAATTTACTCTGTGATTGAATGTCTTATTATTAACAATAATAATAATAATAATGATATTAATAATAACAATGCTACTTTGACTACAGGCTGCCCCTGATGATTTTGTTCTGGGCTTAGTTAAAGAAGTTTTCTTTAGATTCTAATGATACCTAACGTTTGGCTTTGAGATGAAGTCTGATTATCTTTGAACATTTTAATGATATTTTACTTTGGTTGATTATTCCTGATATTTTGATGGTTCTTATTGAATGTCTTATTAATAATAATGCTACTTTGACTACAGGCTGCCCCTGATGATTTTGTTCTGGGCTTAGTTAAAGAAGTTTTCTTTAGATTCTAATGATACCTAACGTTTGGCTTTGAGATGAAGTCTGATTATCTTTGAACATTTTAATGATATTTTACTTTGGTTGATTATTCCTGATATTTTGATGGTTCTTATTGAATGTCTTATTAATAATAATGCTACTTTGACTACAGGCTGCCCCTGATGATTTTGTTCTGGGCTTAGTTAAAGAAGTTTTCTTTAGATTCTAATGATACCTAACGTTTGGCTTTGAGATGAAGTCTGATTATCTTTGAACATTGTAATAATATTTTACTTTGGTTGATTATTCTTGATATTTTGATGGTATCTTTGTACCTCTGAGATGGTTTTCTTTGTGAGTCTGAGGAATTTTCTCTTGCAATGAGAAGGCCACTGCCGAGTTGAAAAAAGTTGTTTTTTTAGACCTGCACGTGGGTAAGTGGAATTAAAATTAAATTTAAAATTATTATATTTATAATTTATAATTCAAAATGAGTTGTCCCATAGAAGTATAGAAAAGCGAGGGGCGAGTATATATATATATATATGTGTGTGTGAATGAACTTTTCCACTTGCAACCTCCTCCCCCCCCCGCCCCCGAGATTAGTATAGTATAAATTGGCGGTGGTCGTCGCTTGGCCATGTACCCAGCGGGCATTGGAAGAAGAAGAAGAAGAAAAAAAACAACTCATATCGAAGACAGCCTCCCCCATTTTTCGGCAAAGGGCCTCCTTTTTCAAGATGAATTCTGGTGACTTACTTTGAAGACCTAACTAACTCAGGCTAGATTTTAAAATTTACTCTGTGATTGAATGTCTTATTATTAACAATAATAATAATAATAATGATATTAATAATAACAATGCTACTTTGACTACAGGCTGCCCCTGATGATTTTGTTCTGGGCTTAGTTAAAGAAGTTTTCTTTAGATTCTAATGATACCTAACGTTTGGCTTTGAGATGAAGTCTGATTATCTTTGAACATTTTAATGATATTTTACTTTGGTTGATTATTCCTGATATTTTGATGGTTCTTATTGAATGTCTTATTAATAATAATGCTACTTTGACTACAGGCTGCCCCTGATGATTTTGTTCTGGGCTTAGTTAAAGAAGTTTTCTTTAGATTCTAATGATACCTAACGTTTGGCTTTGAGATGAAGTCTGATTATCTTTGAACATTTTAATGATATTTTACTTTGGTTGATTATTCCTGATATTTTGATGGTTCTTATTGAATGTCTTATTAATAATAATGCTACTTTGACTACAGGCTGCCCCTGATGATTTTGTTCTGGGCTTAGTTAAAGAAGTTTTCTTTAGATTCTAATGATACCTAACGTTTGGCTTTGAGATGAAGTCTGATTATCTTTGAACATTTTAATGATATTTTACTTTGGTTGATTATTCCTGATATTTTGATGGTTCTTATTGAATGTCTTATTAATAATAATGCTACTTTGACTACAGGCTGCCCCTGATGATTTTGTTCTGGGCTTAGTTAAAGAAGTTTTCTTTAGATTCTAATGATACCTAACGTTTGGCTTTGAGATGAAGTCTGATTATCTTTGAACATTGTAATAATATTTTACTTTGGTTGATTATTCTTGATATTTTGATGGTATCTTTGTACCTCTGAGATGGTTTTCTTTGTGAGTCTGAGGAATTTTCTCTTGCAATGAGAAGGCCACTGCCGAGTTGAAAAAAGTTGTTTTTTTAGACCTGCACGTGGGTAAGTGGAATTAAAATTAAATTTAAAATTATTATATTTATAATTTATAATTCAAAATGAGTTGTCCCATAGAAGTATAGAAAAGCGAGGGGCGAGTATATATATATATATATGTGTGTGTGAATGAACTTTTCCACTTGCAACCTCCTCCCCCCCCCGCCCCCGAGATTAGTATAGTATAAATTGGCGGTGGTCGTCGCTTGGCCATGTACCCAGCGGGCATTGGAAGAAGAAGAAGAAAAAAAACAACTCATATCGAAGACAGCCTCCCCCATTTTTCGGCAAAGGGCCTCCTTTTTCAAGATGAATTCTGGTGACTTACTTTGAAGACCTAACTAACTCAGGCTAGATTTTAAAATTTACTCTGTGATTGAATGTCTTATTATTAACAATAATAATAATAATAATGATATTAATAATAACAATGCTACTTTGACTACAGGCTGCCCCTGATGATTTTGTTCTGGGCTTAGTTAAAGAAGTTTTCTTTAGATTCTAATGATACCTAACGTTTGGCTTTGAGATGAAGTCTGATTATCTTTGAACATTTTAATGATATTTTACTTTGGTTGATTATTCCTGATATTTTGATGGTTCTTATTGAATGTCTTATTAATAATAATGCTACTTTGACTACAGGCTGCCCCTGATGATTTTGTTCTGGGCTTAGTTAAAGAAGTTTTCTTTAGATTCTAATGATACCTAACGTTTGGCTTTGAGATGAAGTCTGATTATCTTTGAACATTTTAATGATATTTTACTTTGGTTGATTATTCCTGATATTTTGATGGTTCTTATTGAATGTCTTATTAATAATAATGCTACTTTGACTACAGGCTGCCCCTGATGATTTTGTTCTGGGCTTAGTTAAAGAAGTTTTCTTTAGATTCTAATGATACCTAACGTTTGGCTTTGAGATGAAGTCTGATTATCTTTGAACATTGTAATAATATTTTACTTTGGTTGATTATTCTTGATATTTTGATGGTATCTTTGTACCTCTGAGATGGTTTTCTTTGTGAGTCTGAGGAATTTTCTCTTGCAATGAGAAGGCCACTGCCGAGTTGAAAAAAGTTGTTTTTTTAGACCTGCACGTGGGTAAGTGGAATTAAAATTAAATTTAAAATTATTATATTTATAATTTATAATTCAAAATGAGTTGTCCCATAGAAGTATAGAAAAGCGAGGGGCGAGTATATATATATATATATGTGTGTGTGAATGAACTTTTCCACTTGCAACCTCCTCCCCCCCCCGCCCCCGAGATTAGTATAGTATAAATTGGCGGTGGTCGTCGCTTGGCCATGTACCCAGCGGGCATTGGAAGAAGAAGAAGAAGAAAAAAAACAACTCATATCGAAGACAGCCTCCCCCATTTTTCGGCAAAGGGCCTCCTTTTTCAAGATGAATTCTGGTGACTTACTTTGAAGACCTAACTAACTCAGGCTAGATTTTAAAATTTACTCTGTGATTGAATGTCTTATTATTAACAATAATAATAATAATAATGATATTAATAATAACAATGCTACTTTGACTACAGGCTGCCCCTGATGATTTTGTTCTGGGCTTAGTTAAAGAAGTTTTCTTTAGATTCTAATGATACCTAACGTTTGGCTTTGAGATGAAGTCTGATTATCTTTGAACATTTTAATGATATTTTACTTTGGTTGATTATTCCTGATATTTTGATGGTTCTTATTGAATGTCTTATTAATAATAATGCTACTTTGACTACAGGCTGCCCCTGATGATTTTGTTCTGGGCTTAGTTAAAGAAGTTTTCTTTAGATTCTAATGATACCTAACGTTTGGCTTTGAGATGAAGTCTGATTATCTTTGAACATTTTAATGATATTTTACTTTGGTTGATTATTCCTGATATTTTGATGGTTCTTATTGAATGTCTTATTAATAATAATGCTACTTTGACTACAGGCTGCCCCTGATGATTTTGTTCTGGGCTTAGTTAAAGAAGTTTTCTTTAGATTCTAATGATACCTAACGTTTGGCTTTGAGATGAAGTCTGATTATCTTTGAACATTTTAATGATATTTTACTTTGGTTGATTATTCCTGATATTTTGATGGTTCTTATTGAATGTCTTATTAATAATAATGCTACTTTGACTACAGGCTGCCCCTGATGATTTTGTTCTGGGCTTAGTTAAAGAAGTTTTCTTTAGATTCTAATGATACCTAACGTTTGGCTTTGAGATGAAGTCTGATTATCTTTGAACATTGTAATAATATTTTACTTTGGTTGATTATTCTTGATATTTTGATGGTATCTTTGTACCTCTGAGATGGTTTTCTTTGTGAGTCTGAGGAATTTTCTCTTGCAATGAGAAGGCCACTGCCGAGTTGAAAAAAGTTGTTTTTTTAGACCTGCACGTGGGTAAGTGGAATTAAAATTAAATTTAAAATTATTATATTTATAATTTATAATTCAAAATGAGTTGTCCCATAGAAGTATAGAAAAGCGAGGGGCGAGTATATATATATATATATGTGTGTGTGAATGAACTTTTCCACTTGCAACCTCCTCCCCCCCCCGCCCCCGAGATTAGTATAGTATAAATTGGCGGTGGTCGTCGCTTGGCCATGTACCCAGCGGGCATTGGAAGAAGAAGAAGAAAAAAAACAACTCATATCGAAGACAGCCTCCCCCATTTTTCGGCAAAGGGCCTCCTTTTTCAAGATGAATTCTGGTGACTTACTTTGAAGACCTAACTAACTCAGGCTAGATTTTAAAATTTACTCTGTGATTGAATGTCTTATTATTAACAATAATAATAATAATAATGATATTAATAATAACAATGCTACTTTGACTACAGGCTGCCCCTGATGATTTTGTTCTGGGCTTAGTTAAAGAAGTTTTCTTTAGATTCTAATGATACCTAACGTTTGGCTTTGAGATGAAGTCTGATTATCTTTGAACATTTTAATGATATTTTACTTTGGTTGATTATTCCTGATATTTTGATGGTTCTTATTGAATGTCTTATTAATAATAATGCTACTTTGACTACAGGCTGCCCCTGATGATTTTGTTCTGGGCTTAGTTAAAGAAGTTTTCTTTAGATTCTAATGATACCTAACGTTTGGCTTTGAGATGAAGTCTGATTATCTTTGAACATTTTAATGATATTTTACTTTGGTTGATTATTCCTGATATTTTGATGGTTCTTATTGAATGTCTTATTAATAATAATGCTACTTTGACTACAGGCTGCCCCTGATGATTTTGTTCTGGGCTTAGTTAAAGAAGTTTTCTTTAGATTCTAATGATACCTAACGTTTGGCTTTGAGATGAAGTCTGATTATCTTTGAACATTGTAATAATATTTTACTTTGGTTGATTATTCTTGATATTTTGATGGTATCTTTGTACCTCTGAGATGGTTTTCTTTGTGAGTCTGAGGAATTTTCTCTTGCAATGAGAAGGCCACTGCCGAGTTGAAAAAAGTTGTTTTTTTAGACCTGCACGTGGGTAAGTGGAATTAAAATTAAATTTAAAATTATTATATTTATAATTTATAATTCAAAATGAGTTGTCCCATAGAAGTATAGAAAAGCGAGGGGCGAGTATATATATATATATATGTGTGTGTGAATGAACTTTTCCACTTGCAACCTCCTCCCCCCCCCGCCCCCGAGATTAGTATAGTATAAATTGGCGGTGGTCGTCGCTTGGCCATGTACCCAGCGGGCATTGGAAGAAGAAGAAGAAAAAAAACAACTCATATCGAAGACAGCCTCCCCCATTTTTCGGCAAAGGGCCTCCTTTTTCAAGATGAATTCTGGTGACTTACTTTGAAGACCTAACTAACTCAGGCTAGATTTTAAAATTTACTCTGTGATTGAATGTCTTATTATTAACAATAATAATAATAATAATGATATTAATAATAACAATGCTACTTTGACTACAGGCTGCCCCTGATGATTTTGTTCTGGGCTTAGTTAAAGAAGTTTTCTTTAGATTCTAATGATACCTAACGTTTGGCTTTGAGATGAAGTCTGATTATCTTTGAACATTTTAATGATATTTTACTTTGGTTGATTATTCCTGATATTTTGATGGTTCTTATTGAATGTCTTATTAATAATAATGCTACTTTGACTACAGGCTGCCCCTGATGATTTTGTTCTGGGCTTAGTTAAAGAAGTTTTCTTTAGATTCTAATGATACCTAACGTTTGGCTTTGAGATGAAGTCTGATTATCTTTGAACATTTTAATGATATTTTACTTTGGTTGATTATTCCTGATATTTTGATGGTTCTTATTGAATGTCTTATTAATAATAATGCTACTTTGACTACAGGCTGCCCCTGATGATTTTGTTCTGGGCTTAGTTAAAGAAGTTTTCTTTAGATTCTAATGATACCTAACGTTTGGCTTTGAGATGAAGTCTGATTATCTTTGAACATTGTAATAATATTTTACTTTGGTTGATTATTCTTGATATTTTGATGGTATCTTTGTACCTCTGAGATGGTTTTCTTTGTGAGTCTGAGGAATTTTCTCTTGCAATGAGAAGGCCACTGCCGAGTTGAAAAAAGTTGTTTTTTTAGACCTGCACGTGGGTAAGTGGAATTAAAATTAAATTTAAAATTATTATATTTATAATTTATAATTCAAAATGAGTTGTCCCATAGAAGTATAGAAAAGCGAGGGGCGAGTATATATATATATATATGTGTGTGTGAATGAACTTTTCCACTTGCAACCTCCTCCCCCCCCCGCCCCCGAGATTAGTATAGTATAAATTGGCGGTGGTCGTCGCTTGGCCATGTACCCAGCGGGCATTGGAAGAAGAAGAAGAAAAAAAACAACTCATATCGAAACTTATACTAAGTCAAGACTTATAACATTTAAGGGAGACATATGATTTTTTATGTATGCAACCCCCCCCCCAAGAAAAAGGCTTAGTGTTATTTCTTTAGTTCAACAATCAGGCAAATATCATATCACTAGATAGATATCTCTGCAAGCCTGAATGGCTTGTCCTTGTGAGGCCATACCCTGGGTGGTAGGAGCTGGTGGGGCTCTTTGATTACCACTGTGCACATAGGTCTCAATGAATCCACCAAGGTATGGCGCTACCTTAAAAGAACCAAAAGGGCCGGTGGGGCTCTTGGGCTATTTCCGACTCACATCGGTCTTAACCAACCCACCAAGGTCTGGTACTACCTCCAAAGAACCAAAAACCCCAATCATGACAGTACAACCAAACCATTTTACCGCAAAAAACGGGGCACAGATCCAAGACCTGTGTGTCGTAACCGGCAGGTGTTCCCTTGTTAGCCACCAGGAGGGACCCGGTCGTCATCCTGTGACTGCTGGCCAAAATCTCGGCTCGTGTACCCTTAATGGCCTTCAGGAGGGACACAGTCGTCACACAGCTACTGTTGGCCAAAACTCGTATACCACTAGCGATATCCAGGGGAAGCGCAGTCCTCATGGGGCGACTGCTATAAAGAGAAAGAGATGGACAAGGGAAGAGAATAGACTAGTTATGTACTGTTACTATAAAAGCAAGCCTTCAGTGCGATCTTATAGAGAACGTATGCTCCAAATATGGAGGGGAAAATCTGCTGTGGAAGTATCGAACCAACGCCTTGCTGACCAAGTAAAGCAAATTCAAAAGAAGAAATGGTTGTCTGAGACTGAACTACTAGAGATTCGCATTAATGTAGAGAGAGATTCAGGTGACACATCTGAAAAATGCCCCCCCAGCACAACTAGTACCAATAACAAAACTAGAATAATCCCCCATGAGACCCCCACAGTAAGCTATGCACCAGAGGGTGATGACGAGGCACCAACGGAAGAAGAGAAAAGCAAAATACAAGCTTTGAAAGAGATCATGCGAGGAGAGAAAACAACACTCCCCTCCCTAAGAGACAAAGACAGAAAGAAAGTCGGAGAAGTGACCGAACAGGTCAACTGCCTCTTACAGCACATAGAAACAGACACCCTCCTAGAACTCAACAACCTAATTTATGCAGGGGCGAAAATGGTAGCACAAAGTTTCACAACACAAGATAGGAACCTGAGCAATAATAGGGAAGGGAAACCTAACTGGGAGAGAAGGTTACAAAGGCAGATCTCCCAACTACAGAGAGACGAAGTACTGCTTAGAAATACACCACACACAGACAGACCACGAGTAAGACTTTATAACAAATATAAGGTAGCGCAAAAAGGCATCGCAACTGTAGTCGAAGAGTTACACCAGAAAAGACTAGCTAAAGAGGCAAGACTAAAAAGATACAGATTAAGATCGGCCCAATACACACAAAACCGCACATTCCAAAACAATGAGAAAAAGTTTTACCAAGATTTAAATGGGGAAAGAAGGCAGGACATAAAACCAGATGCCACAGAGGCCAAGAACTATTGGAATAGCATATGGGGGCACCCAAAAAGACACAATGTAACACCGCAATGGCTAGGAAACATGAGAAAAGAACTAGAAGATATAGACAAGGGAGAACCAATAGTACTGAATGAGACCACATTGAAACATACTCTTAGGAAAGTAGCCAACTGGAAAGCACCGGGTCCCGACGGGATCCATGGGTATTGGTTCAAAAAGTTCACCACGTTACACGGTAGACTCACCCACCTACTCCAAAATTGTCTAAATGAAGGCAAAGCACCAGAATGGATGACTAAAGGCAGAACCACCCTCATCCAAAAAGACCTGGGGAAGGGGAACATAGCAAGCAACTATAGACCAATCACTTGCCTACCACTTATGTGGAAAATCCTGACCGGGCAAATAGCAGAGAGAATATACATGTCAATGGATAGAAGGGGGCTACTACCAGAAGAACAGAAAGGGTGTAGGATAGGAACCAAAGGGGCAAACGATTTACTCTACATAGACCAGATGATCTTAAAAGAAGTAAGGAAAAGGAGAAAGAATATCGCAATGGGATGGATAGATTACAAAAAGGCATACGATATGATTCCACATAGCTGGATACTCGAATGCCTTAGAATGTTCAAAATTAGCGAACCGGTGGTTAAATTCATTGGTAATTCGATGAAAAACTGGAAAGTAGATTTGACAGCCGCAGGGGACAAACTAGCCGAGGTAGGGATAAAAAGGGGAATCTTCCAAGGAGACTCGTTGTCCCCACTATTATTTGTTCTAACAATGATACCGCTTAACAGAATCCTGAGAAACAGCAAAGGATACCACTTCTCTAAAACAAAAGGTAAGGTCAACCACTTAATGTACATGGACGATATTAAATTGTTTGCAAAAAACAGGGGAGAGCTTGAGACTCTGTTCAACGAAGTAAGGGAATATAGTGAGGACATAGGAATGGAGTTTGGGATAGAAAAATGTGCAATCATGGTGATGCATAAAGGAAGGCTTTCAATGACTGAGGGAATTGAACTTCCGGACAACAACAAGATTAGGGCATTGACTGCACAAGACCGATACAAGTACCTAGGTGTCCTTGAATGTGACACGATAAAACGGGAAGAGATGAAGGAGAAAATTAAGAGAGAATACCTCAGAAGGATAAGGAAAATATTAGAAACCAAATTAAATAGCAGAAATCTAATAAAAGGAATGAACACCTGGGCTGTGTCAGTAATTAGGTATACAGGACCATTCCTAGGATGGACAAAGGAAGAGCTCCAATCAATGGATAGGCGAACAAGGAAACTTATGACGATGCATAAAGCATTACATCCTAGGGATGATACAGATAGGCTATACGTTAAGAGAAAAGAAGGTGGTAGGGGGCTCATCAGCATAGAAGATTGTGTCCAGAGAGCTAAAGTAGTCCTAGATAGATATGTGCAAACAAATAGTGAAGAAATCATAAAGAGCGCGAGGGATAGTGCGACAAACAATAAAGTAGAAAACAATGGAACAGTACAGCAAACTAGAAAAGAAAAGTGGGAAGGGAAAAAATTGTACGGCGAGTTTAAAAGACAGATAAAAGAAATAGCAGACGAGAAATCATGGACGTGGTTACGAAAGGGAAACCTTAAGAGAGAAACAGAATCGCTCATCATGGCAGCCCAAAACAAAAGCATAAGGACAAACTACATAAAAGCAAAAATCGACAGAACACAGACAAACAGCAAATGCCGCATGTGCGGTGAAAGAGATGAGACAGTAAACCACATAACTAGTGAATGTAGCCAACTCGCCCAGAAGGACTATAAGCATAGACACGATAGAGTAGCAACGATGATACACTGGGAACTAAGTAAACAAATGGGATTCAACCATGGGGAAAAGTGGTATCAGCACAAGCCAGAGGCAGTTTTGGAGAATGACAACCACAAACTACTGTGGGACTTTGACATCCAAACTGACCACCTCATCCAGGCAAGAAGGCCGGACTTAGTAATAGTAGACAAAAAAAGGAGGGCCTGCCAAATAGTAGACGTTGCTGTACCTGCAGACCATAGAGTAAAAAAGAAGGAGGGTGAGAAAAGGGAAAAATACCAGGACCTAGCAAGGGAGTTAAAGAAAATGTGGAACATGAAAACCAGGGTAGTACCGGTCATAGTGGGCGCACTAGGAACTGTCCCCAAAACGCTGAGGGAGAGACTGGAGGAGATCGGGATTAGGGGGAGGATAGAGACCGTACAGACCACAGCACTGCTGGGCACTGGACGGATACTGAGGAAGGTGCTAGAGATATAAGGACTGCAACGAAGCGTAGCTCTATCATGATATGCGAAAGAGAGAGGAGACGTTAGCTGAAGACCTGGGGAGACTTATTGTCACTCAGCCTTCAGCGATAACCACTGGGCAACCGGTGTGAAACTGTAAATTGCAGAATTGCTGCGATCTATGAGTACGAGGAGGGGAGGGCTGGAGACTTGAGGAGACTTGCTGTCACTCAAACTCCAGCGGTTACCACCAGGCAACTGGTGTGAGATTCCGAAATAATAATAATAATAATAATAATCCGGTCATAGTGGGAGCACTAAGAACTGTCCCCAAAACGCTGAGGGAGAAACTGGAGGAGATCAGGATTAGGGGGAGGATAGAGACCGTACAGACCACAGCACTACTGGGAACTGCACGGATACTGAGGAAGGTGCTAGAGATATAAGTACTGCAACGAATCGTAGCTCTGTCATGATATGCGAAAGAGAGAGGAGACGTTAGCTGAAGACCTGAGGAGACTTATTGTCACTCAGCCTTCAGCGATAACCACTGGGCAACCGGTGTGAAACTGTAAATCGCAGAATTACTGCGACCTATGAGTACTAGGAGAGGAGGGCTGGAGACTTGAGGAGACTTGCTGTCACTCAAACTCCAGCGGTTACCACCAGGCAACTGGTGTGAGATTCCTAATAATAATAATAATAATTCGCTGGCCTATGGTATATGCATAGATTGTAAATAGCATAAATTTCTCTGCAACATCCAATTTCAATCCGATTAACCAAGCTTTAACAGAAAACCTAATCAGAATCAAGTATAGAACATTTGTCAGATGATAGAAGTCACAATCCCATAAGATCAAAGAATAAAACTGATGGAAAAATAATGAAAAAGCGTTTACTTCATAGTATACAATGACCAACGGCCATGCATGAGCAATTACTGATTTCTTTCTCCAATAGATTGGTACACATCGCTTGAAGTCACCGAGTTATTCTGACTTTTTATAGAAATGCTTATTTCAAAAATGGAATAAAGGAACAATCTACATTGAATTAGGTGTTACATAGTAAAACTTCAAGGATTTATTTAATTTGTTTACGTACATTTATAAGTTTACCTCAAAGTAACATTTATCATAATCGATCAGTAATTTGTTTCAAAACAAACAAATGAATTTAGGTTATCTGAGATAAAAACCTTTTCAGACTGAACTCTCCCGTTGAATTAAAAAAAAGTTGATTTTGATTTCTGAAGTGTATGGGATTATTTGTCACGTGATACAATGGAATTGAGGTGGGTTAGGAGGATGTTAAAAATTATCAATTTTGTGATCCCTCATTCACACAAATAACCAAAGAAAATGTTTTAAAATATTGTTCGGAACGATTGACAACTCAGCATCAGAATGATTGCAAAAACCGATTTGTTTGTCATTTTTGCAATTAGAAAAACGTTCAATTAAATCCTTTATCAGATGATAGTTGCTTCGCCTCTGCCTTTTCTTAGAAAATGGCAGCCAAAACTCTCACCAAAGGTGTCTTCATCTTTTTTTCAGTTTTCAAAGTAGTCTACATGATTAGCTAACTATGTATGAGTGTATCACATGTATTGTCTGCATACATGGAGCTAAATATGTATTCTATATTATGTTAAGAGAAAACTGTTCCTTTTTTTCGCGAAATCGTTAGCCAAATACACATATCTAAGGAGCTAAATAGTATTTTTATGGGAGTTCAATGTAAGTTTATGCTAAATTGATCGTCCATTTTGTTTTCGCTCGCTTTTTTGTCTAATTCTGGCTTTTCTTATTATCACTACTACAGAGCACGAAAAAAGTAATCAATTCATTGACTTTCCCTCTTTATATCTTCTAATTGACCCCCTCAAGTGGTATTCTGCCAAAAGATGTTGGTCAAGAGACAGTTTTCACTGAATTACAAACCAGACCTGTTTTCTCTTTTCTTTAACATTTTCTTTAAAGCAAAAATATTATTTCTACGTTCTTTACCGATTTCTTTTCCTGTTTACTGATGGTCAGTGTTTATTATCTTTTAACCTTCCTCTACTCAATCACGCCAACTCTGTCAAGGTCCATTCTTAGTAAACATGTGTTGGCATCCATTCTAAGAGCGGGCATTGTTAGTACGCTACCCTCGCAAAACATGTGTGCTCTACCGTAAATAGTTTACAGTCGCTGACTAAGACAAATTTATTACACCTATGGCTCCTTGCCAAACATGAATCTGCTCAGGCCACTCGGGGGTTAAAATATATCAATCTCTGTCTATCGGTTTGTCTGTCAGTCTCTATCAATAGATTCTTTTGAAACGCACTCAACATGCAACGCAATGCTGATGGTCATATCTAAGAATGTAAACTAGATACATATTTCAAATTTTGCATCCATGACACCAAAATATATCCCTCCGGAATGGTATAAATTCGTTGCTTAGGTAATGTTAAGACATTACAAATAGTTGCAATGACGACGGAATGTTTGATAGATTTGCCTGGCTGTTGCAGGGAATAACGGTGCCCCAATACTCAAGATGATTATTGCTTCTTATGTACAAGATAGATGTTCATGAATAAATAAGTTGTGCAGTTTGCCCATCAATCACTAGGTGTGATCAAAAATCAGTTAGATTGAAAAGAGTCATTGTATAATTATAGCAAAGATTTTGGTAGATATGTAAGACTTTTTAGCAGATATATACACTTGTTCAGTTTTAGTAAATATGCAAGCTCAGAGGAATGTTAAGTCTTACTCCCTTAGATTTGTTGTCTTCGTCACCGTTGAAAAATGAAGTAAACTCTGGGATTCAATAAAATTTGAAATGTATAACAATAAATTTTGGGGGTTATATTTTAGATCCATTCATTAGTAGATACCAAACAAATCGACTTAAAATAACATTTTTTTGTTCATACACAAAAGAAATGTGTGTCTTGTTGAGATAAACTTTAACCATGCAATGATTAATGCCCACAACAAAAAAAATCCCTACATTGACAGATCTTTCCGAAATGAAACTGGTGTAGAAAAAGAAATCAATGAGAATAAGTTACTCTAATGATAACTAAACTGATGTGTGAAATAAAATACTTATCATCACCTAACGTGTAGTGAAAATACATCTGATTTCAGTGAGTATCTGTTATCAATCAAGTCAATTCGAAGGTTGTGAAATTTCGGTCACCATTCTTTACCCAATAGTAGTGAAAGCCTGTTTAAATTTCTGAGTGTCACATGCAGCCAAGTACTCCTCAATGAGCTGTGGTTAACAAGTTCAATCCACCTTTCAAATGGTTTTGTACCAAACTAGACTAACATGAGTAGGGCATTTTGCTTTTGTTCGTTTGTCCGAAACACACCAGGCAATCGTATGCCAGCTCATCGTAAATAAATGTAAATAAAAAATAATGAGATTAATTCCGACAAATATTATTTCCTACTTTGAATGACTGGCTGAAAGAGTAAAGTCTATAAAAAGGCATCCTTCGATTTTCAAGTTGAGTAAATAAATGTTTATACATTTAAAGTCGTGTACCTTAACGAAACTCTGTGACACCCTCAAAAGAAAAAGAAATCAAGCAAAGAATCATACTACAATGGCAAAGTTTTGGCAGAGCAAGCCCCACTTTCAAAAATAAGAGGATCCCATTAATCCTAAAGAGAAGGATGTATAACAAATGCATCCTCTCAATAGTCACTTATGGAACTGAAACATGGAACCTAACCAAGAGACAGACTCACAAATTGAGAACCATCGAACGTGCACATGACAAAATTATGCTGGGTCTCCCATTGGGAGGCCAAAAGATAGTACAGTACATCTGGAAGAAGACAGGAGTCAGGGACATCATAGAATCCATAAAAAACCTCAGATAGCATTGGACTGGCCATGATGCAAGAATGATTGACAACCTACGGTCATTACGACTCACAACATGAATCCCCAGGGATCACAAGCATAACCAAGGCTGGCAGAGTATTGGATAGAAAGACGAACTAGTCGAATTCAGAAAGTACTGGCTCTGTGACTAACACGATACGAAATTGACGTGAATCGTTCAATGAGGGACGTTGAAAGAATGATGATGATGATGATGATGATCTTTTTCTGTTAATTTTTCATTTTTACCTATTATCTAGTGTATCGAGTTGGTCGAAGTAGGTGCTCACTGAGTGCTTTTTAGTAGTATTTTCTTAATTTCTTCATTTGATATTACATTGTGACAAACTGTTTCGCTCTGTTTGTCACTAAAGCGAAAGATTATTTTCTTTCAGATATTCGTGTTCATTAAGTTGGGCATCGGATTCCTGTTCTGCATACTCTTTCACACTTTTGGTTGGGAATGCTTCAACATTCTCTTCATCTTCCAGGGTTAAACAGCTAAACATCTTTGATATAGTGCCAACATCTCGGTAGAAATTGACGTTATTGATTCAGAGGGAAAAACTTTGCCAAAAAATTACAAAAAAAAAAAAAATTGAGAAAAAACAACACAATTGAAAAAAAAGATCTTGATGGTCATTCAATAGAAACTGTTATCTATACAACGTCTTTTGACAGCATGCTATGTTGGATACAACCAATTCAAAGATTAGAGTGAAAAATGACAGAGATCAATATAAAATCAGATTTTTCCAAAAGCCGGCGTGAAAGCAGATGGCACAATCTAAAGTGTAGATTTAGCACCAACTTACATTGTAGATTAGACCACCCACTGAAAGCATTCGAAAAAAAAACTACGGAAGAACATATTTCTACACATAATAAGGAGTGAATGTTAGAAATTTTCCGCTTGCTATCTCCATCATTACAGCTTGTATAAGAGATACATACTTAGTCAACTTGTCAGAACAACTCGAAATCTATGTTGATGTTGACAGTTTTGCCTGATGGCTTATACCAAACAAACAAACAAACAAACAAACAAACAAAAATGTGCAATCATAGAATCCTCTAAAAATGTTTGTTGACAATGATTTGAAAATCGGATAAAATACATCGGGTGCCCTGTTGTTCTGAAATACAGGAGACTAAACATTTGGAACATGGGATAATCAATGTTTGGGATTTGGGTTTAAAGACGAAACAAATCAAATAGTAATCACAACCGTGATGGGGGAAACAGGGTGGATTGGGCGATATCCCTGTGCTACCTAAACATTATAGACCCTCAAACTGATAACCGTCTAATGTGTACCGGAGCAAATCATGCTCAACATCTCATGGAGATACCAGAAGGCAGCAAAGTATATCATAAAAATACGGGAGTCAGAGATATCATATAATCCAGGAATTTCAGATAGCAATGGGCTGGTAAAAATGCAAGAACGTTTGACTAGACATAATGACTTACAACATAGATCCCTTTATGTGGAACTATGATCTGCAAAGAAAAATAATGCTGAGACTAACTAGACAAGTTTAACAGCATAACACCCGTGCTAAGGAGGGAAATCTTGTGGAAGATCTATGTAGAACGACAGGTGCTCAATTCATGGTGATGTAAAAGAATAAAATCTTTAAAAAAACTATTCGAAAATGGAATTCTTCATATTGTGGTGAAAATATATCGAGAGATGAGTTAAATGACCAGCAGAACATAAGGAACACTGAATAACTTGACAGAGGAACAAATTGTTCTGTTTGAATGTTCATATTGTCTGAACTTTTGGGTAATTTTCTTATAGAAAAGAACTACTCTGTGATTAAAGTTTGAAATACTGGGCGGAAAATTAGATCATTATACTATAAATCAACCGGGTAATAGAAAACACAGTTTTCAAAGTATTATTTTAAAGTTGCAAATATGATTGGAATCAGTTTTATCCTAAAAAATACAATATTGTATTAGCATAGCATTAAAAAAATATCGATGAGATATGTAGCATTTGTTCTGTTACGGTTACAGATATAAAAGCAAGGAAACATGGAAAATCGAATCATCATAGTACAGTTATAACTTGTATGCAAAACCCCAGTCACAAATTCCATTTGACAGGTAGCAATTTTGATAGATATGATATCTACTCCCCAGTAGCTAGTGAGGTTCAATCAGTTATCAATTAATCGGCAAAATAAAATTACATAATATGTGTGGATTGGTTTTGTCCCATTGATACACAGACACACACTTGACGCTCCATTCTTTTGGGATGAGGACTCTTAGAGAGGGCACTATCTGCAATAAGCATCAGTGCAATGCAATTTGAAATCTGGAATTGACCTTTTGGTTGATGGGGAATTATGTGTGGGTAAAGTATAAGGCCTAATTCGGTCCTACTGACCGTCCAGTCCTGCGTAGGGGGGTTAGAGCTTCCACCTCTAGGTTTGAAGCGTAGAGATATCGAGTTTATAGCCATACTGAAAGGTTTTAATACAACGAAACAGCTCTCTGTGGAATACACAATCATCGTTTATACACACACACACACACACACATATATATATATATATACATGAATGGTCGTTCATCAATATCAACTTCACAATTATAGCCTTATATATGTGATAATTGCTATTTCAGTTAACTGAGTCAGTTGTTCATCTAGAAGTGGTGAGTGTGATCTCTAGAAAGTCAGGATTTCGAATTCTGGCTTTCATAGTAGGTAGTCATATGCCACTGATGATATGGACACAACACAGTCTTTGGCACAGTGAAGGTCTGAATTATTCTTAATAGAATACTCTGTGGTACAACGAACTCTGAATAAATTTGCTTACCAGTTTCCGAATTTTTCCTCATTCAAATTTAGACCTTTAAAACCATTCTCAACTACTTAGTCGTAGTCAGTGCTGGGAGTATTATGTAATCAAATCTTCCCTTTCACGTCGATTTTTGCAGAAATTTCAAGTGTGTCTCCAATCCATTATATTGGATTCTTCTGCATTGTGTTAACAACGAACTTGTCTTGGCCTGCGAATCCATTCTCCCTAACGCTTGGCTCTCCATTCAGCACGCAAAGCCAAAATATTTCATGATGGCCGGCGGCCAAGGAACGAATTATCATCAGCCAGCAGCTGACAATGCTTTCTAAGTACCATTGTCTCATTCTCAACGTCTCAATTCTTGTCCTCAGCGGGAACAGAACGTGAGTGAAGCTCTTCTTGACAGATGGAAACCCACTTGATTGTTGCAGAATATATAACATCAATGTAAACGGGTGATGGGAAGTCTGGTTCCGAAGAATTTTGCACTAAATCACTCTTGGCATCCTCTATCTATTCTCACGTTTGATCGGAGTGATAGTCCATATAGAAAATTGAGCGGGAGCAGAAGGTCATCTTTGTTACAATTTAATTACAAATTTGCTTGTGGACAAATATCTGATGTGCAAATCTGTTTAAAGCTAACTTTACCAAGTTGAGTCAGAAATTGTTTTACCTGCATAACTGTAAGGGTAGATTTTGTAAGTATGTTTATATCAAATCTTTTAAAAAAGATTAAATGGTGCAGTAAGTATAAAGATATTGTTACAGGTAAATTGATTCAATAGTTTCAGCTATCATACTCAAGAAAATAATTATTTATTTTAATTCCTTTCCTCATTGGTTTAGTTGCTTTACAATACAACCACCGAAGACGTTGATTAAAAATACAGAATAAGCTCTCAGTAAAACACGAACTTACATCCCAATTGCCTCTGGTGGCCTTGCTGAAAGAATTGGAGTTAAAGTCTTTATCCTTTGTTTCTGATGTGCACTTTTCATCCACCACCTGAGACTGACCGTCTAAATAGTTGGAAGTAAAATGACTAAAATAGAATTAAAAAAAAAACATTCAAAGATTAATAATGTTTCATAATGTCAAATCTTAAACTAATTCAAGTTATTGTTGTTTTGTTCGAATTATCATATTTACTTTCAACTTCCTTTTTTTAGAACGATGTCCCTTGCCAGCTGTAAAAATGGTTGATATGCAGGGATAGAGCATATATTTACTTCTCAATTTACAGCTTTTTTCAATAAGTTCAATGTCTATTAATGGATGCTATATTGTTTAACTAGTTCTTGAAACCAATCCTCACCGTATACTCAGTTCACAATCCCATTTCAATCACCGTTCCCTGCTGCATCTTTTGTAAAGTTTTTTTGAAGTCTTCTCAGGTGTTTATTCTTCATGCGTGCAGACTTTTTAAGAATTGTTCGAGCAAAAGTAATTATTTCTGTTCATTTCGGTAAAAATAGCATTTTAATATAAAATGCACATTAGATACTATTTACCCGTCATGTTTAGCCGGAAAAAGTGAACCAGAATAGCGAAATCAGGGTATTCGTAAGATTAATCAAGTTTGATAGAAAGCCGGAGAATTACAGACAGTTAAATGGGAAAATAGACCCAAATAGCTAAAAGCTATAATTCAACTGTTTAGCGAACCAAAATCTTCGATGCTATACCACTGGACTCTAACATTGGTCCAGGGTAGTGAATACACTCTATAATTCTATTTCTCTGCTTGCCAATCTAGGCTGTTACTAAATTGAGAGAAGCGCTGCTCTTTCTAATGACAATCTGCAAGCAGACAAGATGTATGCCTTGTCAGGCTCACCTGATATCTTGCCAAATGTTTCCCTCCTTTCAGGAAATCGAGGCAAGGTGTGGAAGGGAGATATTGAGAGAAATCTCTGCAGGGACGATTTAGTGTTTGGTCTAATTTTGGTTTTACTGACTAAGAACTGAAGCCAAAATGTCGACAGAAGAGGAATAGTTACCAGAGAGAGATCAGAGGAGAAATCAGAATGAAAGAGAATGAATTCGGCGTTCCTGGTGATAGAAAATGGAGAATGACGAGAGAAAATGAAATTTAAAAAAAAGTAAGGGAAGGTAGACGAAGGAGAAAGAAAGACAGAAAGAAAGAATGGACGAAATAAGGGAGGTTATTTGTAATGAGGAGGAGACAGAAAAGAGACAATAGACAAGGGAGGGATGGAAAACAAAGACAGAATAAAAGGACTGGCTACAAGAAAGAGAAAAGAAGAGAGGATTCAGAGAGAGGGGGAAAAAGCAAACAATGGTAAAGATTTGACAGAGAAGGGTCAAAAGAAGGAGTTTACAAAGGTAAATAATCGAGAGCAGCAAAAGATGGGGAAATAAAGGGAGAAAATAGAAGAAAGAACGATAATAGATAGGGAAAATGAAATTGGAAGAAGTAAAAAAGACTGAAAAAAAGGGAAAGAAAACAAGGGTGTGGAAAACCTGTATTATCTCGAGTAGTCTTTGCTGTTCTCATCCATGGAGCTCTCAAACGATGTATTTTCGGACGATATATTTGTTGGAATTCAGTACAAAGAAATTGATTCGGTCAAGTATTTATCACTTTTCCCCACCAAATGTAAGGTTTCCTCCCGTAGAGCGAGATTGAAGACACCTCCCCAGAAAGAAAAGGAGATTTTGTGAACCAAAATGATGCAAAAAGAGGAAATGATTAAAAATAATTTATTTCAGGAATATTTTTGAAGCATCCCAGATCCCCCAAATTGTACGGATTGTATTTTAGGTACGGGCGTCGAAAGTCATGATGTTAGGATTACAAGTAACTGTGGAGTAGGAAATGAAGAAAAGGTGTGTGCGCTGTCTCTAACATCTTGCTGCAAAACAAACGCAAAACACGATTTTCTTTATCTGTCTATTCTTATTTTAAAGCAAAAAAGTGGCATGAAGCCGATTTCAGTAAAAACAGGCTATATATATTTTCAGGTTTCCCTCGATGTCTTGAAGTACTGCAATCCTGTGGAGAAAAAATGTTTGTAAACCGAAATAGCGTGAAATGAAGAATAAATTTCTATTATGGGAAGTGTTTTAAATCATTTGTTGACTTATGCTGATGGTATGTTAGGCTGAGTGCCTATATTGGCAGGATGCTGCAGATAACATCATCACTCAAATTTTTCGCAATAGTGATGTTTTAAATGTCTTTTTTCCTCATTTAACGAAAAAAAAAGACTGTGCCTCATAAAGAATATGATATCCAATACACATTTGAGGAATATGAAGATCACATCAACTGAAAAGTTGTACGAAGAATAACTCAAATGAAGAGAGTAATTCGTCATGCCCGGCAGCTGCATGGTCAGTCTATTTCCAAATGAAGATAATTACTGAAACTTTTACATGAGAAATAAAACTGTAGATAGGTAAGAGGTGTAAGTTTGGCTCGATTGGGAAGAGAGTCACCTACCAATCGCTTGATGGGATTGTAAATCATGGTATGGAAATATAAATTTTATATATCAGTATGGTTTAACGCAACGGGATAGACAACTGATTGAGAGGCAACACTTCAAAACTTGGTGAGGATTATTCTTATCTTTTGAAAAAAAGTCAACTCCAGCTTTGAGTGTATAATGATAAAATGTACATTTATGAAAATCTCAGAACTAAAGAAGACGATGCTCGGGACCCTTGCCACATGCTGGGAATATATTGGCTTGTAGCGGAGCACAGTGTCCTGTTTTGAGCAGTATATTATTGAGAGAGTCGAACACAGACTAATTATGTATAATCTGTAGCACTTAGATCCATCACAATCGCTGGACTGAAGCAAAAGATACGGGCATTAACACATCAACTGACCATCTTCAACTGATAGTATTAGGTATCAAGCATTTAGACATCGTTCATAAACCTCAGCCATGTGAAATTACCAACCTCACAAAAACTATATCTTCCCAATCTAACAGATGCTTATGTGACGCTACAGGGCCAGTCTCCATTCTTCACTGTATTTCATTCTTTTCATCATATTCATTTCGGCTGTCTCTTCTGACTTCCTCTTGTCCCGACTCATTTCTCTCTTTTTTTCTTTTATATCTATTCCTTTATTACTAATGTCTACAAAACTCCCCAAATATGTTTGACCAGCCTTAATAAGCCAGAGTTATCCAAGTGACCCAACGTTATTTCTTTGACCGACACATAGCAATTTTTGACAATATATACCCATGCATATACGCACACACACCGAATTCTACGCACATTTATAAACATACGTGGAAACACATGTATAAATTTCTACACATGGACGCACAAACACACACTTGTATATATATATATATATATATATATGTATATATTCTTCCGGTGTCAATTTTCCTAGCGCAGGATAAAGCATGCGCGCGCGCGCACACACACACACACACACACACACACACACACACACTCGTGTCTTCACGAATGCACAAAGTCTCTCTTCTGAATGGCTTTATCACTCTTATGAAAATATCTATGTGATTTTTTAAAAAATCTAGGAAAACTCATTTAAGAATCAGGTGCCAAGACATGTGTCATCTTGGCAAAATGATTTGTGAATCGGTGGCTGAGCATTGACTGATAGGACCTCAGAACTATCTTGTTGCCGCATTCTGTACATTGTAATCTCAAGCTGTCACCCATCGAGTTTATGGACAGGTTTGATGTCACTTAACTATGATTTTACGAAAAGCAGTGTACCCAACGTGATACGGCCGTATCAGACTATAGCTGGCGATGATGGATTTTCCCTCATTTTCCTAAAAAAACGTCCACAGATAATTAAAAATCTACGTGTTTACGAAATGTATGCCCAGGAGTTATTTTTCAATTACATTTATCGAGAGAAAATCAAATGAAGAAAATCGTATTAACTGGACTCTTTGGTTCTCAAAATAATTGAATCGAACTAAATTAAGCACAGCTTCAGCAAGGATTCGAAAGTTGCATGACTTAGAGATAACTAAGCTGAGTTAATGAGGAGAGTTCTTATATACATACATACATACATACATACATACATATATATATATATATATATATATATATATACGTATGTATGTGCACACACATATGTGTGTGTGATCACCATCTGTCAATTTGAAATTCTTTTCAATTCAAGAAATGTGACTGAGAAGTATTATAAATTGTTTTTGCACAGAAACGTACCGTGGCTCATTCAGAAAAGACTGTGATTTACAATTTCTCACCAAAAAACGACGCATCATTGTTTGGAGTTGAACCACTATAAGAAAAGTGATATATTGATTGCTTGTGACTGAACTATACTAAAATCCGGCAAATATTTTTGGCGAATATCTTCCCAAAACATTGTTCAATCTGGGAAACCTGTCTACGAATGACAATCACATTGAAAAAGTGCGTGCTCCAATCCGTGAAAATTGCCAAGAAATGCAATGCAGTTTTCGGTGAGGCCAGTATCTGTAAAAATTCGTAGAAACAGCTTTTATGTCAATGTCATCAAAATGCAACGTTGTCAAAAGATTCGTTTTTTGTTTTTTTTCGCTGCACTTAAGGCCTGCCAAAGGTGAAAATTCACCCAAAGAGGTATGCAACGGTTATTCGACACATGTTCATGAACCAGTTGCTGGACAGGTGCATATTTTATGTGCATACGGGTTATGTACAGGGGCTTCGCTACATGCCCTTAAACTACTGCTGTGACTGAACGAGTCTGTTCCTTAACATACTATATACATGTATAAAAATAAGCATTATTCTTATTGACTCAGAAGATGTTAAGGATGTTTACACTCGCACATACACGTACAAACATGTGCATGATCAGTCGCATATATACAACATAGTGACGAACCAACTCTTAGTCGTGCAAGCTCAACCCCCTACATATTTATAAATAAACATCAGCTCCGTTGAAAGGCTAACTAACGTCTTCATATCAACTGATTCAGGATTGCTTTACACGCAATAACGAAGATGGTATATGTTCAGTTCTTTAGATAGGTGATTGAGCATTTCTTTCATTATCTCTTGAAGCTGAGGGTCATTGAATAAGCTTCCCGGTGCTTTGACAAATTCTTTATTTGGAAATGATTGCCATTCCTTGAAATGGCCAGTCTTACGGCTACCTGTTCAACAAAAAATGATTGAAAGATATATACAAGTATCTTTTCGGACCTGATATCGACAAGTTATCCAAATGATTTCATGTTCCATTGCTTCTTCAATATTGGTACACATACAATGCAATTATATCAAAGACAGGGATTATCAAGAGCTTTTCTATGTTCGATTGTCTTATTATTTGAAGTCATGTCTAAGCCTTGGCTACCCCCTTTCCCTGCTACAACTAAATATAAAAATATATCATCTTTTTCGATATATACATATATATATATATATATATATATATATATATATATATATATATATATATATATATATATATATATATGTATATATATATATATATATATATATATATTAATAAATCATATATATATATACATCGTATACGAGTGACAGCTTCTGTTTCTACTGGCTTGCAAGAATGTTGTCTATTCAAGTGCTAACTCCCACATATCATTTCCTGTTAAACATAATGCCATGCCAGTGACAAGACATTGTCCAAATTTGTGGTGTTGTAAAAGTGTATTGTCGTGAACTGGACACAATTTGTTTTTGTCTAAATTCGAAGAAATCTCTGATAAGTTTTTTTCCCGTGATGTCTTCATTCCAGATTATTGCTCTACGACAAGTGCCCTCATAAATTATACAAAAAGTTCATCCAAATTAAGCAAAGGCTCTTAGTAAGAGGGCACCTGGGCCTGGGGTCGATTGCAATGTAAAGTACAATAGTCTGAAAGAAACCTCACCTATTATCGCCCTCCTGCAGGTGCCTACGTTGCACTGGTGTGTATTTAATTAATTTCATTTAATAGATTACGCTGACACTAGCAAGAAAACGCGGGTATGATGAAAGACATAGAACGGAAGGATAATTTATGGATGGAGTTTCGTAGGAAATTGACAAATACCATTGGGAAATAAATGATAGCTGTAGGCAGAATGTTTATTTGAAAACTACTCTGTTGTGTTTTAAATGAATCAGGCACACATCTTAAATCCCTTCGCAACATAAGGTCATCACGAAATTCAGTTAGATCTCAATCTCTGCAGATGATGAAATTTATTCATTGGCTCTAAATCAAAATGTCATATGATGTGGTTTAAATCTATGCCAAGGATGTAGAATTCATGTTGTCTCATATATTTGAATCTAAAAAAATAAGATCTATAAAGCTCTTAGTTTAACTAACATTCAACAAGTTAATAATTAATTAATTTCTGCTTACAAATAAATCCAAAGTAACATCCAAAATAATTACACTGGAGCTTACAGCATGCAAATTAGAATATACAGCTAGCAAATTATTTTTTTATTTTGCTCGGAAAACGGTAAAATACCCACCAACGATTGGCAACATTGAAAAAAAGAAAAAAAACGTGTCATTAGATCACGTATGTGATGAAATAGCTCTGTGCCATTTCAAAGAGAATGTACTCCTCTTTAAACTTCCTATTTTTACCAAAAGACTGTTTTGCTATCTTTTAGCAAAAGGACAATCAAAATGGAATGGTCATGAAGAATTGTCAGAAAAGAGCTAATGTCGAAAAAATACATCATCTATCGGATAAAGAATTCTAACATAGATTGTGAATACATGTTGGTATTCACTGCCATCTGAGATGAATTGAATTGATATCAGATGAAATCATTTATTCCCAATAATTTGCTCTATCGTTAAGTAGATGAAAATGTACCCAGTGTAATATTTTGAACAACAGTTGAGATTTTTTAGCGTTTTCAAAGTTATGCATTGTGTGTGCGTGAACAAAGGGTATTGTTTGCAGATAATAATTTTATTTTATTTTCGCTTGAAACATGTCTTAGCATTGAAAGCACATTGGGATCTTAGAAAGAATGCAGCGGAGGCTATGCAACGGATTACGGATATAGTTCTAACAAATCCAGTTGCGTGAACATTGCTTTTGCAACGAGCGCACATAAGAAATTTACATTCGGGAAAATAGTCTCATGTAGATAACTCGTTGAATTTCTCTTAACGATGTAGAATTCAAAAATCGTGCATACTTTTGTAGCAGGATATAAATTGGCACGGCAAAAAGTTCTGTGTTGACTGTCATGAAATAGTAAAAGGCGTAAAAGACCATGTGAGAACTTGTTGAGATGACCTTGAGTTAGGATGTGGCTAAGTTGCAAAAGAAATAAAACGGATGAAGCTTAAAAGAATTCTGTTGGATAAGTGGCACGTAAATTTGCAGGTAAATAACGGTGAGACAGTCAAGCCATTAAATGACTCATTGGAAGGGAAACGGACCACTTAATAACGGATTCAACCGCAATGGCACACTCAGCCTTAGCGACGAGTCGTTATAGAGGCAGCATGCATCCTATTCCTTTACTATACCCATGATCGTATGTTTGTTGTACACCGTGTCACTTCTATAGAAGTTTTATATTAGTTCATGTTTCCCTACTTCCCAAAATAGTACAAAGAGAAGAGAAAACGGGTATGGTCAACCACTCAATTGAAACTGTCACGTAACCAACGTTTTATGACAGTATGCCGTGTTTGGATGAGCAATTAAAAAATAGAAAAGTGATGTGATCAATGATTTGGTTAAGAAAAAATTGAATTTCTAAAAAATAAGCATGAATGTTGCCGATTACAAACAAAGGGAGAAATTTACCATGAACTCACATGGTAAAAAGAACCCCCATTGGAAGAAAAACTTTATTTAAAATGGATTTTCCAAAAACAAAAAAGAAGTTTTTTCTTGGCAATAATAAGAAGTGAATGTTTAAATGTTTACTCCTATAACTTGAATGATGCAGCAAGTATTTGTGACACGTGGCTAGCTGACCATCCAAACCAAGTTGAAAACTGAAAAAAAGCCCCAAAAAACAAAACATTGCTGACAGTTTTAATGACAGTTAGATTGACAGCTTATTATATATCATTAATTTGAATGGGAGAATATTTTGGCCCACAAATTCTTTGACAGCTTACGGAATATTTCAGTTTACAAAATGATCTCCTAACGTGGAAACTTGTACCATCATTTTTGGTCTCAATGGAGATCTTATTACCCTTCAATTAGTAATGTAGTATTTGGACTTGTAATCCAAACAAGAGTGACCACGAAGGCTCTGAAGTTATGTCGCTAGATCTGCTATCAGTAAGACTCTACAAAGAGGTAAACTGAACTTATATTCATTGAAAAAGTTCCATTCTAGAAGAATCATATCCACTACAAGCATACTAATCATAACAATTATCAATCATCACATAGTATTTTATTTAATCCTAAATTTTTGTTTATTGACACGCAACTTACTCAGACCCAAATTCCCGGAAATCCCCTTAATCCTACCCTGATGATACATTGTATCTATATTCTTGCAGTTAATATAACTGAAAATTAAATGATTTGGAATAGAAATAAAGTGCTGTAGAAATAGGGCAATACTAAAACAGTTTACGAAAAGATTTATACAGAGAATGCACAAAAAGAACAATGCACTGACAAATACTACAAACATGTGAAGAGAAAGTTTCTTTCCAGAGCATCCCTTACATTAACTTTCACTTTGATGAACTTGGCGTATTATACGCCGACTATGCTATCATACGCTATCATTTTTTTTATATTTCTATAATTTTATGAGGATTTGTTTCCGCTAATACTTGAAAAATGCATCGCTGTTGAAATCAAAATTTCAAGCTGAACAAAATTCAATTGATTGTGACCATGCTATTATAAAAATTATTACGATGAAATGAAAAACTTTGAACCAGTATTAAAGAGAAAGATTCCATCCCCAAACATTACAATGGAACACTGAAAACCTGTGACGGAGTTAGAAATTCAGGAAAAAAGAGCTGAATTGCAATCGTGATAGAACTTCGGAGGGATTTTCTCTTATAATTCCGCTAAAGAAAATCGTCCTTATGCCAATTGCAAAATGTGAGGATACCCAGCACTGCGAATAAATCAAATAAAAGTGGGAGTGCAGAGCTTTTTAGCCATACCGATTGTGTTTAAGATACGTTGAATTCTACTTTTAGCTCTCCTTTTCACATAGTTATACGTAAAATACAGGTGACCAATGTTCAGAAAATGGTCAGGAAAAATATCACACGGATATGCAGCTAAATTATGAAAATGAGAACATTATTTGTCGGTTCTTGGTTGAAGTTTTTTCTTCCAGCGAGAAAAATGTTAACTGATTCATGAACATACATGCTCACTTTCTTTTTGTTATAAGGTACAGAACAATTCATGATGGGAGAAATAAAAGGAATACCAATATTTTTGGCATGAAATAATGATACCTCTGAGATAATTATATCTTTAATCTCTACGATGATTCCTATATGAAAGAAAGGTGTGAAAATATGTTTTTAGCAAAAACGAAAATAATTTTTTTTAACGGGCATCGTTAGATCATGCTGCAATTAGAGATTTTTTCATATTTTTTCTTTTTCAATTGTGATATGCTTTTCTTTTCAACTTTTAATTACAACATTATCTAATTATACTACTTAGCTCATCATACACTTGCCTTCAAACTATTTGGTTGTAAATTTTAAAAACTTTTACCAAACTTGTTTTGGATGCGTATCTGTTGATATCAAAATTTTAAATTGGTAAAAAAAAATTAAAAACCCGAATTCTCATAATTGTGATAGTTCTTTTAACCATAACATTAACAAAGCGATCGAGAAGGCGAAAAAGACAAACATTTCAATGAAAACCGAACCCAATGATTTTCTTTTCAGCTTCAAATTACAGAAATTTTTAATTAGATCATTTTCTCAATAATCACATTTTTATCAACGTTCCAAACACCCATGGCCAGCATGTGAACATAGACCCGAAGCACCCTAATGTGAAATAATTATTGTTTACAACAATATGGTGAGTTTTTCATTGGTGAGGCATTCAAACATGCAATACAGATTTGAGAAATCACTCAATAATAACTGTAACGGGACCAACGTCTTTTGTAGCATACAGTGTTGAGGAGGATCGATTAAAAATTGGAAAAAAGGGGTTATCAATAGAAAAATTACCTCTCCTTTCTGTTCGAAGTCAAGATATCCGAAATACAGACATATGCACGCATATATATATATATATATATATATATATATATATATATATATATATATATATATATATATATATATATATATATATAGATAGATAGATAGATAGATAGATAGATAGATAGATAGATAGCCAGTCTGCAAGCCAGATAGACGGATAAATTAACTTGAGAAATAAAGAAACTTACAAATACAATTTTGGTGACAGTTTTTGTTGACGATTTCAGATAAATTATCCCAGAGAGCGATACAAACACTGATCCAACACTGTAGATAGTGGATTAAAAATTGCATTATACACCAAATTACAAGTAGGGCATGAATAGGGACTACCCCATTAGAAGATAGATAGATAACGAGCCTACACACACTAGCACACACACACGTGAACACATAATCATACACTTGTACACAATCATTCACACGCACTAACTCGTGCATGGGAACACACGTGCACACACACACACACACGTACACTCTCATGTATAGAAGCATACACATAGATCACTTAACATGACATTGATAACAACATGGAGACGCTGTATCAAAAACCTGTCTTCTTATATGTGAGTGTCGCTAAGTCTTCTGAGACCATCAGGGAAAAATAATTATTCTATCACTGGCTAACGTCCGCGAGACGTGCTAGATAACAACCGGCCTGATAATAATCAGAGCCTTGGCAAAGAGAAGCTGCAGCCCTTTATGCTTTTCTTTCACGTTCAAAGATTAACGCTTTGATTGACATATAATGGAGTTTACATAGAATTATAATTATTGATATTTCATAAGGGGATATGTGTTTATTAATGCAAATATTTTTTTTATTCAATTCAGAATATCTTCAAGAATGTGCACTCAAAATGAAGTAAATCAATAAATCGTTCAAGTATGATTTGAACGATGATCCTCTCTGGATAAGGAAATATAAATCGAGTACGTGATATATGTAAAAATGATTACTGCCAAGAAAATTAGATTTGGAGACGATAGAATTCAATCTTATTCTCATGTGGAGAAAATTCCAATTACGATCATAATGTTTACATTGTTATTCATCATCATATCATCATAGGATCTTGCCTTAGTATATACGTGTTGGTGTGATAATACACCTTGGAAAAAAAAAAACAATCAGCAGGACTATTCAAGCAATGTATAAATCTTATATTACCAAGAGCAGGACATCACACTGGTCAAGTTTGTTGAAAATGAATGATATTTTTGACATTTTTTGTTTGGAAATATCGTGTGAATACTTCAAGTTCACTTCCTTAGGTTCTTATCAAAGTTTTCCAAAATCGCCACAAAAGAACCATCGCAACATCCCGATGCAAAAATAGCAAATTAGGAGTGATCTAATTAGTAGCAGTTATCTTGCATCTGTGAATCTTCCCACCATAAACAGAAATATGACCAGCAAATGAAAAAAACATTTATTTTCAGAGTGAATTTAGTTAAGACTAAACAATCCCGATGCCAACTAACGGCAGAAAAGATCCTTTTGATGGATCAAATTAAATGTGCTGAATACAAATAATTGAAGCAATAAAGGGAGAGTTAGATCCGAATATATCTGTTCGTAACCGTAATTTGCGTTGGGAAAATTCATATCAAAGTATTTTTGCCGAATACGTAAGACAATTGTTTCTAAAATGTAATTTGTCATTATGCCATGAATATGTGACAACATGTTTCAGGATTTTTTGGTGTGTATTGTTCAGTTTCCTCTTTGATAGATATAGTAATAAACAGTGTCAACAATGAGTTTCAATTTTTTGGTAAGATTGGTTTTTTTTTTTAATTTGATAGTCAAAGATTTAAATTTGCTTAGCACATTCAATATTTTTTCATCCCTGCATTTTTTAATTTGGTTGTTGGAACTTTTAATTTGGTTGCTATTTTTTTCTGATATTACCCAGCTTAAGTTGTTAATTCGCCTGGGAAAAGGCATTGCTTTATGTCAATCAAATGAGTTAAGGGGGGTTAATTTTGCCCATTTTGGAGGAGTTTTAAGAGTGGGGAAACCACGAATTTCCAAAAGATGTATACTCATTTTGAGGTAGTGTCAATAACCCTGAATAAGGCTTGCTGCAATCTAAAATCCAATCAGCAGAGATTATCTCAATCCAAAGAGTCAAAACTTTCAACAAACACCGTGGAAATCAGAGGTGCCAAGTCGATAACATACACACACACAACGCAGTAGAAATCTCCATCAATTTATGTATGAACATATTTCAGTCTTTACAGAATTCATAAGTGGTGATGATAGTGCGTTAGGTCGAGTCACTGGGTAGGGTGTCGTGATGTAGGGAGAAAATTTGGCGTCCATGAGTAAGTATGAGCGTGTGCGTTGCTTCTATAAAAGTATTCTTCAAAACCAAATAAAAGATGCTATTTTTGCAAAAGTAAAAGCAGTGCATAAAAGAACTTTTTAAAAAGCGTTTTTACATCTTTACATATATATATATATATATATATATATATATATATATATATATATATATATATATATATATATATATATATATTCTTGTTTTCCTCACTAAAGATACCAATAATCAAATGAAAACATACATACTTATGATTCTAAAAACGTACCATGCGCAGGGGTTGTGTATACATTGTTGATGGTCGGGCATTTTTTCTCTCTCAGCTTCAATTTGATGTTATTCCTGATAATGGATGTTAGTCACAAAAATGTTTTTCAAGTATTTTTCGGAATTCGGTAAATTGATGGAAAAACTAGGCGCGACAAGTCGATAAAATTAGAAGAAATGTGTTTCCCCTCTGCAACACATGATCAAATAGAAATCTGTATTTTTTGTGGAAGCTTCAACAATTTCAGACACTGTGTCCATCTATTTACACCTATTTGTTTATTTCTGCCTCAGTCAATTCGTATTTATCACTCCATCCATACCAGGATGTCAACCTGTGTCATCAGATCTATCAATATATATATTTCAATTTGTTTATATATATATTTATATATATATATATGTGTGTGTGTGTGTGTGTGTGTGTGTGTGTGTGTGTGTATGTACATGTGTGTGTGTGCATGTATATCTATCAATCTATATTTTTCCTATTTATTCTACTGAACGTCTAGCACGAATTCGTCTAACACACCTTAAATAGGAACTTATTAATTGCGTGAAACAGGGTTTGCCCGTACATGTTCAGCACTACGAATCTTGAGTTTATTCTTGTCAGTTTCTCTATGACTGAATAGATATATCCGTCAGAACGTGACAAATGCATGCTAACGTAAAACTAAAGTTGCTTTTTTCCTGCACTCACATAGATTCAGGATACACTCCCACATGTGATTAATGTAGCAAGCTATTTCTCAAATAATCTATGGAAAGCAATTTATTGTTCGTTGTGATTGTAAGCTTTTAAGGGACAGACAACCCGCCGAAAGTCAAAAATAGACTGCCTCCCAGGACTCTAAAGCTCCAACTGATTTTTTTATTCCCAAATAGCTGGGAGCAGAAGTAGATTCATGTGCTTCCCAAGGGCTTGGATTTCGACGTCGATTCGCCGATTGAATTCTTCGTGCCGTTACATCCAAGGCAGGCCACCCCACCTGTCAATACTATAGGTCTCAAAGGTTTCGGGAGTACGAAGAGCAAATAGAAATAAAGGCATTTTTCCTTTCAATCGTAAGAGTGTATGGCGACCACTTTCTGTATAACGGCATCTTGGTTGTCAATCATCTCCTCTAAAGTTGCCAAGGCCACTCAAGGAATGCATTCCTCTTCATCGATTTCTATGTAAAAACTGACGTGACAGAAAAGCACGCTCACGCCACAAGAAAAGTAAGAGAAATTTGTAAGAAGAAAGAATAAGAATAACAAGAATAATAGGTCTGGTTAGTCACTCAATAGAAACAATCATGTGACTAACGTTTGCATGTTGTGTCGGGGATGATCGATTAAAACGTTGGAAAAGATGTGTTAGACGAATAATTCATTTCTGATAGTCTGAATTTTCGAAAAAAAAAGGGGGATGCAATCGGACAGGAGCTACGAGTCTAGTTCGGAAAAAAACAAAACTATTTATAATGTCAGTTGAACATTGAAATCTTACTTGAGATGTAATTCATGAAAAGACCTTTTGAGAAGTGAACGTTCAAACAGTGCTCTAGCTCCTTTGGTGAGACTGTTACGCCTGATACATGCATTGACATCCAGCCAGACCAGATTAAAAACTGAAATGATCAATTTCGATGCTTTTGATGACAGTTTTGTTTGACTGTTTCCTATATCAAAAATAAGAAAAGATTATATCACGGCCGTTGGAAACATAAGGTTTCAATACTGCATGAACGGTTTGTCATTCACATATATTAATAATGCAGTAAGGGTCGCTATATTTACATTTTCAGAGGCAAATTTTCTGCCCATGAATCCATATATGCTTTATGGAGAAATATTACGAGATCTGCCATGAAAGTATTCAGCCATTTCGAATTTCTCAAGGACCGGTCACGCAGAATTTATGCAACAGAGCTAAATCAGAAGATAAAATTGCTGACCATGTATGAATGGACATTCTCCCATTGTCATTGAAAAGCCATTGATTGAGCTAGTGTACTTTATGACCGTTGCATTCATATTGACTGGGTCTGTCCATACTCAACGTCTCTAGATAGGAACTGTTTGGATTCCTTTCAGACAAACTTCGTATTTTTTATCAGGAACTTTCTAAAGCGACATTTTTTCCTGACTGAATTTTTAGGCTCATAAGTAAAAATATATCTCTTCAGACTGCTTTCTTAATCTTGCTTCTTTCTTTGGACACAACGTTTTGGCCGTTGTAAGTTACTGCTTTTTTAAGTGATTAGAGGGTTTGGAGTGTTCAGGCGAGGGGACCCCTTTGATCCATGTAAGCAGAATGTCCTCATTCAACCATCTATTTTTAGGGTTTAGGCTTTGTTAGGTCATAAACATGTCAATGTCCATTTTGATGTCATAGGTTTGTTTTGAATGGTGTCTCAGACACCACAAATTGCTTTGCATCTTATGTCAACCTATTGGAATGGTAAAGAGCACTTGACATTCCTCTTTCTGTTGTTCAAAGGGAATTAATTGTAAAAGGGATATATATCTGTTTTATGCCTGATCAGAATGATATGCTTATATATATATATAAATTATCTATTTTGGGGTGTGACAGGGAGTTGCTTCAAAAGAAGAACCCAAATGAGGGCAACTGTCAGAAAAATGTCTTTCTTTGAATGAAAAAACAAATTGTTCTTCTTTCACCAAAGTAAACAATCAAAAAGTCCAAAACGACCAGCTATTTATATTATGGATAGCATGATCTTTTCTTTTTTTGTGTCTTGGGTAAAGTTGGATTTTGCCGAAGAAATATCTCCCACTGACCATTCGAAACAATAGATGATTCCACTTAATTCGCACATTGATAAAAACTCTATTATTGAGAGTGAAACATTAACACTATCAACATTTTTGAAGAAATGAACTATGGAGTCTTAAAGTATCTCAGAGAAATTAAACTTCACAGAAACACGGATAGTAATTCTCACTAAATGCATCACGGCTTAAAGTAAACACCCATATATATACACATGCACGTACGTTCATCATATATACTAGCTGATTGATCTATCCATATGAAGACTATACGACCTACTAATTAGCTGTAAGCTACTGCGCGTACAACTTGAATATTTTAGTACGCTTGAAATTGGGTATATTCGGGGCCAAGTTACACCATGATTTCTAATGTTTTGGGGCAATTTATTTACACACACACACACACACACACACACACACACACACACACACACACACACACATATATATATATACTTCTTTTCTAAGGAAAAAATACTCTTTTACACTCAGTTTGAGTTTCAAGGATCATAACTTTTTGTAAGAGTGTGTGTATATTTTTTTAGGCTATTGAAATATATATGTATATATATATATATATATATATATATATATATATATATATATATATATATATAAAATTGAAATCCAGTTTTGTCTAGTAAGATAGTACCTAGTACCTGACCCTGTTGGAGGTAAATCCGATTCTCATATAAGCTGTATCTTTCGTAAAAAAAAAACAAAAACATTAAAAGTTATATAGCTGGCATATAGAGGAATCAAGCTAACGTTGGTAATCTTTTCAAATTGATTCTCTGTCAAAATACTCGGCGGGTGAATATGTTTTTGATTACCAACTCGAGGATAGTGTTTTTGATTATTACTAGTATTTGGACCGATGATATCAGTGGTAGGTCTACACACAGTCTGAGTTTTAAAACGATGATAACGAATCTATTTGGTGAACTGGCTAACCGCTAGTTTAACCTCCTTACTACAAATCGATCGACTACTCATTGAGTTAATTTTGAGTCATTTTGCATCAGTTATGATTATGGCTGAAATAAAATATCAAGCTACATATATTATGATGCTATTTTAAAACTAAAAAACAACCTAGTATAATAACCATAGCTCGAAAGGTGGTGGTGCTTGATTGGAAAAGTTGGGGATCCATAGTGGAATAAATGATTAGATTTCGATTCTCAAGAACATTTTCAGTGTAAAATACTGATGATCTGGTCAAGAGAATTTCACATATAAAATGCTGTTCTCTGTGAAAAATAGGTCCCTTTGAACATATTTCATTAACAGTTATTTGTGAATGGTTGACTTACATAACTTGTTAATACTTGTAATAATATGAGATGAATACAAAGGTTTTTCGAGTATGGTCATGGTTTCTTTAACTTATGTCACCTGCAACTCGGGGAGTATGGTGAGTAACAATCATGACGATACTTTGGTATCAAAAATAACGTTTCAAACCTGCCAGTCTCTATTTTTTACGAAATAGCTTCATTTTCTACGGAATGGCTTATACTTGAATAAGCTTCTCCAGCAAAAAGTACAAGTGATTTTTTTTTTAAATTGTTACTCCCCAGGTAATTTAGAGCAAAGATTCTCAAACTCTTTTTATAATGAGCACTGACCGAGAATTTTAGGCGACCCTTTATTTAATAGCATGGGAGAAATAAGAGTAAAGACTGCATATGATAGAACGGCAAAGTGACGGATGTCAGATTTTTTTTTTACTGGTTAGGAATTGTAATTTTATTGAAATAATTATAATGAAAAAAAAAATACCAAGTCCTTTTTTCAAAAATCAATGATAAAATTCTAAATCTCTGTGTTTTGTCGAAACCATATATTTCTTAATGGATGCGAACTCACACGGCATGCTTTTGAGTTTTACACTTTAATACACAAATTTATACGAGTATACATTGTTCGTAGAAATAAGTTCGGAATGAAACCCTTTGTAAGCATTCTATTCAATGATTACATGATGTTTATAATTTAGAAAAATACTATCTTCTGATGTTCTGAATTTCGTTGCAAAAAATAGTAACTAGATAAGTTTACTGTCATTGGGTTGTCGTATTCTACCTGGCTGTATAGGAATATCTTAAAAATCAGATGATCGATTCCCCAAAATCTTCCGTCATAATTAGCAAATTGTTGGTAGTTGTAACCCTCACGATCAAAACAGTGATTTCAATCTTGAGTAAAACATTTAACCATGATAATGAGGACCGTCCGTGCTTGTTCTATAATTCTGTATTGCTTGTTTTCCTATGTTATGTACATTAATATCGGTAAAAATCACCAAATATTTTGAAAAACGTCAATCAAGTATAAACTAAGCATCATATACTGACAAACTGTGCCAAATCACGGTTGATATAGAAAAGAAATGACAAAAAGCAAATAAGATTTAACATATTCTTATTCAGTATGAACTGGGTCAAAGTGGATTATTTCGTCAGACTTTGCAGTTTTATCGGTCCTTAGTCGTTACCCAGCAAAATTCGATCGTGGAAACAGGTATGACAGTCAATTCATCCGGCTTCAATGCACCTTTTTAAGCGTCTTCAATCGATCTAATTTTGTCTTAACTCTGAATCAGAATGCTTTTTTTTTAGATTCGTTTGTATATTTTTCTTATAATATCTTCCTCATGGATCTTTTTTCTTTCGGATCTTATCTAAGATAATTTACGCACCTTCACAAGTGTTGGGACCGCTACTTTGGGAAACCGTGTTCCAGACGTCTTCAACAACAATAGCTCCAAATTTAATCTCGCACCATAACCAACAATCCGCAATGTTTGCCATAGTTCTGAAAACGAATCTCATAAATTTCCTAGCTTGACAATCTCCAGACCTCTTTCTTATATCCCTTATTCGAAAAATCAGTAAATGTTTATTCACCTGGAAAGACGACAGGGCGCCAAATTTACGAGTCTGTCCACTATTTCAGGTGTCTACAAAATTCTCTGTTTTTCAGATAAGGAATATTTGTTCGAAAATGATCTGAAATTGAAAGATGCAGAGAGAATTATCTCAATAATACCGTAGCAACCAAAAGTAAAAATAGGCTTTAGCTGCGTGAGTTACATTTATTCGGAAAGACTGTGATATGGAGAGAGACATAATCTAGTATCACGATTATATAATAGCAACAACGAAGAATAGGTTTGAGCAATGTGATGTACATTTGTTCAAAGATACACGGCGTGATTCATACGTGCAACTACTGCTTAGGCAGCCACTTTTTCTCAACACTCATCGCTTATTCGTAGTTAGATGTACGATTGAGGTTTCAGCTTTTATTTGAATAGTGACGACGGGAATAGTATTATCTGTTCCTTTCAGAAACGAATTGTCATCTCTTGTGGCAGAAAATGAAACATGTGTGAGTTTTGATGATTTATTCTGAATGCTGGTTGGAATAAAGTAGAGAGTAAGGAGACATTTATGTAAGTCCAAAAAAATGTTTGATAAAACAGCAAACTCAAACATTCTTTCAACTTTGAGGTCATTATGAGAAATCGTGGATCAAAATTGTCAAAATCTGTTTCTGCAGCTCTTAAGTTGGTTCGACTGGCTATGTATGCATGTATCACGACCACTGACCGCACCATTGGAGGTAGATGGACGGAAATTCAAACAGCTACTCTTTATCATGAAAAATCTTTTTAGTTTGTTCTTTGAAGATTTTCCTCCAAAATAAGGTGTTTATTGTGTTATTCAATTTGCAAAGTGAGTTTATGCTAAATTGGCTCTTTACTATGTGTCGGGTAGTATTGATGCTTTAAGAGCCAGATGTTCCTATTAAATACTGCCCAACTTATATAAGACAAGAAAACTAATTTATTCATTGATCATTGCTTTTTCCTATATTTTAATTGATCACCCCCCCGAGACGTTGATCACGCAAAAGTTTCTTACTGAGTAACTAACCAGAGCTGTTCCAAATTCTATCTGAACTTGGTCCACTCGAGTAAATGCTTATTTGGATTACACACTGACGTCTACTGAGTAGAAGTTATACTCCTTTAAAAATGATTGAGTGTATTTAAGCCTCCAACTATGATTCATCAATTTTCCATCTTTATGAGACAGAGTTACTCAGGAGCCACATACTATATCCCCATGAAATTTCTTTCTAACAGGTCCCACAGCGTGTTCTTTGCATGCCAGCTTTTGGAATTTCCAAATATAAATAATTCTAAAACTCTTTTTTTGTCAGCTGGGGGGTTCAGCTTAGGGCATTTTGGACTGTGGATTTGTTACTCTGCTGTTTGAATCAGACTCAGTATGTCTGCTTGTGCTGTACAAATGTTTTTTTAACTTTGAAATGTTTGTTTGTTCATGTGGATTAGTATAAAAACAACAGAACGAATATGACATTTCATTTTTAATTCTGTTTTTTATAGTTGAAGGCAGCATCCAAGCGTTAAACGTTTGAATCTAGTTTGAATAAGGAAAGACCTTCTTTTCTTACAATAAATCAATATATTAAGAATATCAAATATTTTCATAGTATAATTCCATGATAGTTTTATGAAAACAATCTTTCTTGCTTCTCTCTTTCTCTATTTATATATATATATATATATATATATATATGGAGAGAGAGAGAGAGAGAGAGAGAGAGAGAGAGAGAGAGAGAGAGAGAGAGATGAATTGATAGATAGTCTGAGAAGCTTCACAATGTGCCGAGGTGGATTCCAAGAGATCATACAGAAAACTGTGCCCAGCGGAAAATGAGATAGTGCAACAAACTAAGCAATTTTAGAAAGTACTGATTTCGTGATGTCAACGATAGAAAAGTGTGACAAATCCTGGGAGGAGGTCTATGTGTAACGAGAGACATTAGAAGGCAGTTGTTGCTAATGATAAATATTACGAATATCAAAATGAGAACGACAAATAAATCATTGGTTTACAGACACTTCACTAATACATTATTTTCCGTTAGCATAATTTTATTTTCCGTTAGCATAATTGCAATGTAATAACATTCAAACATATGATAGGCATAAAAGCAAATACTATTGTCTGGTTATCTGTTTATTTGATTTAATGTAATGTATATAAGACCTAATACATGGAAAATGAGAACACACACACATACATACGCACAAACTCACATACACGCACAAATGTATATATATATATATATATATATATATATATATATATATATATATATATATATATATATTATCTGGGCTAGAATGCATAATATTTTTCCTTTGTACAGAAACTATTATGAAACTTATTCCATAATTAACTTACCCACTTTATTGTCTTTTGATTCTTTACTGCCATTCTATACATGAATAATGACGTCATTTTTGACACGTATATTCTGGAACTTATAGTAAAATGTATAAGTTAAATTATCGATAACTGCATTTTTTCCGGTAAGTAATCTTTCGTGTACACATTCATTCTCTATGTGTGTTCGGCTGCAAACCGTGTGTGCAAGCCGACACTCGTACAGCTTGAGGGGAACCACGCTTCAGAATACAAAACTGCTCCAAAATTTTAATATCTTCTTCCATATGATCAGGTTTTGCTGAATTCTACAAAAAAAAAAAAAAGAAAAAACAAAGATTAATTTCATATTGCCCGGTTCCAAGGCAAGGAATTTTAATCTGATGTCGTTATTGGAAAAGTTAGAAATAGCACAACATGTCATGTCTTATTTTAAGTTAGACAAAATACAAACAAATAAAATGACAGGCATAGAAGAATGTCATTTTCCCAAGTAATAGAAGGATAAGGACTCCAGAATTCAGAAACCTTTGCTTTTACGTTTTATTCTGCCCTGATCTTTGCTCAGACTTGCATATAAGATTGTTGGTATCTAACCGTGTCCATAGCCGTGCATTTCTGTCTAAGTTCGTTTGTCTGTCTATCTCTCTTTATATATATGAAGAGAGAAATAGAGAGAGAGAGAGAGGGAGAAAGAGAGAGATAGAGAGAGAGGGATGTTCAAATTTTGTCTCCTGCAGCAGCCCGATTTTTAATCGTTTATTCTATTTACTTTGTCTAGGCAAAATGGTACATCCACCGAGCAGTAACGGGAGATCATTTCAAATAAGAATTCTAATATAATATAACAAAATTTATACACACACAGACACATACTTATATATATATATATATATATATATATATATACATACATACATATATATATATATATATATATATATATATATACATACATACATATATATATATATATATATATATATATATATATATATATATATATATATATATATATATATATGTATATACATGTACATATGTGCCAAAGTGTACAGTTCCTGTCATAAGTAATTGGATGAATAGGAATTTCATTTGTATTGTTTATCCCGTCACCATAATCAAAACCGATAGACAAAAAATAGCATTTTCTTACCGTGATTCAAATGATAGCTAGGTTGCTTGCTTACCGACTGACAGGTTCCATATCTCTGAATTTATTTATGATTGTAGGCACTATCTTCAGTTGGAATGGAAGTAGGTGTGAACTTCGACATTTTAGCAATCAGTGTTATTAAATTTTTATCTTATCCTAGTAATTTTTGAAAATAAATAATTTGGACATTCTCCATGAGTCTCTATAGACATCCACATTTAGATTCTATTCAAATTGAGACCATTACATTCCGAAAGTTGAGGAACAAGATCAACCATTCGATAGCAAGCGTTTCGAGTTTATTTATAAGTAATAATTTAAGTACAGCATGGAATCACATTTCTATTTTACATGAATAAAAAATTGAAGTACTTTTTTTATTCAATTTCAATCCATTATATTTGAAACCATCCGTGAAACTATAGTATTGAAACTGTTTCACGAGAGTCCTATTTACAATGTAATTATAATGCTGAACTTGGAACCTACAGGATGTACGACTTACACAACCCTGTGCAAAAAAAGTTACGAACAGCATTATGCTGTAAAAAATGAAAAATAAATAAAATTTCATACTAAATGAAATGGGGTCAAAGGGAAGATATATCTTATTGGCCGTATTTCTATCTGTACTTTTGTTAAAAGTTCAGCAATATTGTAGTTACATATCAGCATTGCGGCATTATAGCGTCACTTATGGTGAAGGTATCATTACCAACGTGTATGTGTTATTTAGATATATAGGTATTTAGTCTATCCATATGTGTTTTATATTGATAAAACATGTTTTTGATTACATGTGTTTTCTATATCGATATAAAATTGGTTTACACACGTACGCACATATATATCAACATTGACAGAACAGATCTAATAAAACAACAATTTAGTACAAACTGAAATGAAGTAACTGAAACGAGAAAAACATCAATTCCGTTAAAAATTGAGAAATTAATAGGAAAGTGTCGACAATGAAATACTTTGGAAATAATCAGTGATTCTCGAAAGTTCATGGTATGAATGAAAATTATAGATTATGAATTTGATTCGAGCCCATTCCAACTGACAATTGGAAAGGAACATCTGTAAAAAAAATCAAAGAATTTCTAAAAAAATGAAGAGACAAAAATATTTTTCTGGACCTGTATTCTAAAGAAAAGATGCTGACTAAATATACATACATATATATATATATATATATATATATAACAACCGACCATGTAAATGGATGAAGAAAAGAGTGCTATACATTTTCTTTTTTCACTCACGTTGCTTACTTTCCGATTTGCTCATCGGTCAATTCCAATGCTGGATTAGATATGTTTCCAAATTAATTGCCTTTACATAGTCATATTCTGTAGGACATAAACTCTCCAATTTGAAGACAGACATATATATATATATATATATATATATATATATATATATATATATATATATATATATATATATATATATATATATGTGTGTGTGTGTGTGTGTGTGTGTATGCATTTGTATTATATTGATATGAATCAGGTTTTTCGTTCATATCTATAAAATATGCTCATGGGTATGTGAACAATACATCGAAATATTCACTGTGTAATTTTCGAGAGTACCCCCCCCCACATAAAAAACTCAGATCAGTAATTAGATATAGATAAAGTATATTGCTAAGATTCCCGAAACTCTATGGGTATGAATCATGGATGATTGTGCTCACTACACAAACCAACGGGACTTAGACACAAACTTGCTGATTATTGTTCCGAGTTGAACACTAAAGCAATTTATTGTGCTTTGCTCGGTGTAATTCGGTCAAAGTGAAGGCTTCAAGGATTGAACTCACACTGGCCATTCGGTCTGGGTTACAAACTTTTATAGTACCATTTTTGCCAGGCGTCATATCAACATTGCGCTTAGTTCAGCCAAGTTCACAGTTGTTATCAATCCGTCGAATATCAAACTCATTAACTCCAGCAAATTGGCCAGCAAGACAAGCTTGCTAAATATTACACTGCGGTAGGTACAATAATTTGTGTATAATTCTGTATCACTTCTATTTATCTATCTCAGTTTATTTCTGCCTAATTCTGTTCTTATCTATATCAGTCTACTCCTGTCTTTTTAACCTCGTCAGTTTATGTGTATTTATTTAAGTATATATGATTGTAGATTCATTATTCATGTATTGCAGCCATACAAATCTTCTTTTACTTCTGGCTTCAGATTCAAATGAGACTGTAGACAGACGGAGGCGCCAGTTTCATTTTAAGCCTGAAATCTTAACAAAGACGTTGTCTCCTACCGGCACAGCAATTTGGCCTCTAGGGCATTGCACCCATGAATCTTTAGCCCTTCATTGCCAAGCTTCTATTGTCTTCAAAATCTTTAGCAATTTCAACGTTGTACCGTTTACAAAATGACTGTCCACCAGAGAGAAAGGACTCTTTGTCTCAGATTAATAAAGAATTTCTCTTTCTTAGAATTTTTGTAAAGTTCATCGGACAAGTTTAGCCGGAATACAAATGTATCGACCAATTAGAATAGAGGGTGCTTGTAAATGTTCGTTACTTTGAATCATAGTTTTACGATTATGGTGATCTTAAATATTGTGAAATGAATTGATTGATGGCTAGACTCTATGTATGACTCCATCTATTCGAGATCTAACCGTAAACAATCAAACCATAAAATGATATAGTAAAATTCCTACGTAGGGCTCGTTATTCTCCTCCAAAGTGCACTCCGTGAGATGTCATACCAAGCCCAGTGATGTTTCGTTTCAAAACAGGCAGCAAAGTTCACTTCCAGTATCACCATCAGCTGCTTTGTCACATTCTTTATCGCCCACGGTCTGAAATCTCTTTTGAAGACAAAACTGGACAGAACATGCAATGACAGAATGGATAATGTCATGTCCTTTCACCTTCCAACAGAAAAAAAAGCATGTAACGAGAAAAATCGCTGACTACTGAAACTGCATCGGCTACGAAAAAAAGAAACGGGAAAAAAACTATGTTGATGTTAACAGCCTAAGTTGACAGTATTGATACATCGGCTACCATCAACTTCTGAAGTCCAAAATTCGGTGAAATAAATTTAATGTTTGGAGGGTGGAGAAAAATGTCAAGCAAAAACATTTACCGTATGAATTGTTTAGACTGATAATTTAGATCATATGTTGAGAACTCGGGTAAATTACCTCAAATGAAATTAAAATGAAAATTTAGATGGTAATACAGGCTTGGAAATACAGATAGATTTTATTTTAGGACACATAAGCACCTTCATCATTGCAGATTATGACATAAATTTCAATTCGTAATAGTTCCGATTTTTCCATTTCTGATTCATTATAATACAGCTTAATTGTGAAATAAGATACTTTCATAAGTTAATCACCGTGTCCATGGGGATGTACGTAAATATTCTAACTCAATTTGAAAACATTGAAAATAACCTGTTTGAGTGCCTTCTAGCTCTAAATTGTACATCAAGATTGCGGAATTTGATTTCTAAAGTTAACGTATGATTTCTATTTTCTGACTTTTCTGGCCACAAAAGTGTAAAACACTTGGTATCGCAGATTGAATCCGCTGAAAACAGATGTTAATGTGGTTTAGAGTTGTCTCACTCAATCATTCGGAGTTTTTCGCCTATGTTGAAAGTGCCACAAAAATCACATTTTAATGTCCGTCTGTTTGTCCTTAATATGTTAAATATCGAGCCGTATCATGTTTGATAGATATAGAACATAGTCCTGACCTTTGGCTCGACCATACTTACCGTCTGTCCCCCTTCAATTCGATATTTTGCTGCTACTACCTCAACTAGCAATGCTAAATATGATTTGTTTCAATGGTATCAAGTGAGATTTGATCAAACCTTGAGGTGAAAAATCTTCATGTCCCATTCCCTTCTTTCCTTCCTTCTCCCTTCTTCTACTACCAACACAACTAGTAATGATATTGCTACTACTACAACAAGGAGTTACTCGAATTTTGGAACGTAGACAACAGGATGATTGACGTATCATTATGGTTCTTGTTTTATTCAGAAAAAATCTTTTTGTTAAATCAGAAAGTGTGACAAAACAATTTTGTTCGAAAGCTAGCAAAGTTGTCGAAGATTATGAGAGTTTCAGGCTTTGTGACATCAAAGAATCGGTTGAAAGGCGATTTACCGAACCCCAGATCCTATCACTGACCACCTCCCGGATCTTGATTTATTCAAGTGTTGGGTTCAACGCTCAACTTGCTGACGTGCTTTAAGAGCCTGAAGGATTGGCTGCATCCAGGTTGTCCTGACATATGAAAACCTTGATATTGATATTGTTTTATCAGAAATTGGATATTGTTTTCAAGGCTTTAAATGAAATTGTTTTGATTAATGCTTTAGTTCTTCAATGATTTCGGTGAATTTTGTATGCCTGCTAATCTTATTACAGCATTTGAGGTTTTGATCCTTGAATAAATTAATCATTGACTCTGAGAGAAGAAATTTCTGAATTTACATAAATTGACTTGTTTTTGTTCAGTTGTACGGGATATTATAATTTAAAAAATAAAGTATTGGTGATACCCTAAAGTGATCAACACCTGATCTGGTCGGAATCGTATGCATGTCTTGGCCTTTGTTTTGTCGTTGACATACGAAGTGTTACCCGTCTGTATACATCTTTTGATGATCTGGAAGGTTACGAAAGCCTGATATATTCCTACATTGATTTCTGCCTAATCTATTCATAACCATGATATATCAATGATGAGACTGATTTAATTTGAACGCCAAGACCGGCTACACAACCTTGCTCTCAATGAAAGGAAGATTAATTAATGTGAGATCGTAGGAGAAGTGGCAATGATATTTTGGTATGAATTCATAGTATCATTATTTAGTTAGTCTTTAGCAAATTTTGTGCGATATCATACAAGGACGATTCCATCTTGATTTAATGAATACTCCGTGGAATTTTTCAATATTTTGAGCTTGCTTGGACCGCAGGACAAACAAGCATGAAGACGAACAAATCATAATGTGAAGTAGAAAAGTCCCCAAAATACGTGGCATGTGGGTGATTTTCTAATCTCAGCTTCTTGGTGGCTAACTACGTACATTTACAGCAAGGAAGACAGGCGTGATCCTGCAACCAAGTTATTGGTCTGTTTCCCTGTAAATGACTGTATTCTTCGAAATGCACCATCCGAACAATTACATTACTACCTGTTACATTGAACAGTATGTGTGTTCCCAGTAAAAGAGTTCCAGCTCTTTGTAATATCTGTGGATATCACTGAATGCAGGAATATTTTATTTTAGTTGAGATGTTGAATGCTGCACCGGATTTCAGCATAATTTCTCGAAATTTTATTTTGAAGTCATAATAAATTCATTTTTCATTGCCTTTGGCGATTTTGTCTGAAAACGAAATTTTCTGAGTTGAGCAAAAAGAAAAAGACAAGTGTTCAAACATCGACCTAGAATACTTTCGGTAATTGCTTACGATTCCTGAGGATTAGATAAAATACTGGTAAATAAAAAGTAAACAAAATAAAAAGATAGAATGGGAGATAATAAATTACATATCAGTTTTTGAAGACGTTCTCATACATGAATTTTAATTTACAGATTCCTCTTTTATGCATGTCCAAGTATTCATACTCGAAAATATTGAGACCCACATGTTCTAAAATGATCACTCCAAATGCATTTTCTTATCACATTTCCCCAGACAAATATACATGGAAATAAGCAGGTTCTCAATGGTGATGAAAAATAAAGGCTGAAAACAGAGTCATGAGATTGGGTTGAATTCATACATCTCAAACAATTCGGACAAATTTACAAATATTTCTCCTTTTTGCTGTGTCTCTCTCAAATTCAGACATTATCAAGCAGGGATTTAAGAATAAGAAAAATAAAACATAGCATCAGCATAAAGTAAAACGATTGAATCAAATGCATCATGGTTGGTATGGAAGTTCTTTGGCCCTTGTCCATCATTGGATTGACAATGCTGATAATGATGATGATGATATATGTGAATGACCTCTGTTATGTTTTCGAAAACAATGGAACGGTAGTTCCCCCTCCATGGTGTATGACTTGACAAAGCACATTGAGATCCAGAGATAGCCAGTCTTGAGCCAGTACCAGGCTCCCTGATGTAGCCCAGAAGATTGCAAATAGCCAATCGCCTGCCATCAATTTGGCTACAGGAGCTACCGGGAAAATGCTAAATTGGGTGTTAAATCACCTTCATATAGTTCAACCAGCTTCAAATCAGAGTTGTCCCTTTTTATAACTGGTTGTCTAACATTAGTCCCCTAAAATGCCTTGTTTTACCCATAGTATAGGGTGGGGGAAGAAGGAATGAATTCATGCCTTCCTCAAAGGCATTTATGCACGGTGATATCAAATAACCATGACCTGAGTTTTCATATATATATATATATATATATATATATATATATATATATATATATATATATATATATATATATATATGAATAGTAGGTTGTAGATTCGCTACACAAACTAGCTCATGTTTCGGCCCTGCGTGTGTGTGTGTGTGTGTGTGTGTTTGTGTGTGTGCAAGTGTGTGTGTGTGTGTGTGTGCAAGTGTGTGTGAAGACAAAGGTTGTAGATCCGACAGAATGTTGCCGAAAAAATTGACGATAAGGAAATGGAAGAAGACTTGAAACTACTTACTACATCCCAATTTTGTTTATCGAAAAATATAAATAATTACGTACATTTCATTTGTATGGGGTCGCCTCGAGGTGAAGAAAAAACAATTTAAAAAATCATAACCATTCCTGTACTACTCACCTTTAGGGCATACTCATTTCCATCTTTCAAATAAATTCCTTTTCTTGTTTCGAGACCCAGCCTACGTATATCAATATCCCTTTCCTTCTAATATACAATAATGAAACGCCTTACTTGTCACCGCCTTTTCCCTACCCCAACTACCATCAAAACATTTCTGTAATGTTTACAACTCTAACAAAACCCATGACGTGTGTAACTTAACTAAGCTATAACACTTCTTAATAAAAAGAATCTCGAGTGTTTTCACCTTTTGTTTGTGTGTGTGTGTGTGTGCTTGTGTGCTTGTATGTGACTGAGTATCCTCATCTATAATGCACATATAAAACGGAAAGTATTTTGGTGATCTATTATTCCAATCTCCAAATCACAGAAGGCGAAAGAATTTAGGGGATATTGGAAATTAAAAAATACAAATTATATCAAAGAGAAAATCACATTCATCATAAAAAAAACAGTGAAATTTGATCATAACATAAATTGATTATCATTTCCAGATAATTTCTTTTCTTTCTTCTTGTATTCTTCAAATACATCAAAAATTGATTTTTCGCTGTTGGAAGGAAATTTAATCATCTTGAAATGTTTGCGCCGAATTATTATAACGTTTCTGGAGAAGCAAGCACGTTCAATAAGGTCGTAAGTGAAATTACACAAATATACAGCCCTGAAACGAAGAAAATATATAGGTTTTGTCCCTTCAATTTCCTATTGCTTCATATTTATCTCTGTAAAATTGTTTTAACTGTCATGTTTTGAATCTTAGTCTGCGTCTGCAATACGTCGATTATATCTAAAAGAAAACTAATCACTGGTTTTGTAGGACATGTAATCATGTGTCCTAGGTACAGAAGAGTGTGTAGGTGTGAGGACAGTGTGCAGGGAGAAGGCGTTGGATATTTTGGGGGGTAAAGGGGTAGAGAGAGTGCATATGTTTTCAGTCTCAATGTACTCATTGCCGTAGATTTACAATTTAAAAGATCTCAGTCGAAAAATTAAATCATTTCCGAGCTTTGTAATTATGTGTAAACTAGCTGAACCCATGGAAATTCTGTGGAAGTTGTCAGGATTATTTAATTTTTCCACTCCTCTCTCACTCTTCGTTTAGATCCTCCCTCTGTCTTAATCACCTCTCCGACATTCGGTGTCTGTCCATGTTTTCACTTTGATATAATGGAAATGTGGATTAGTTTCATTTGCAAAAATGTTCGTAATCCATCAGTAAACTATTTCACTTTCTTTTCTCTTGTTGCTCCTAACCTTCCCCCGTGATAATACTGAAATCGTATCATTGAAGCACTGGTGGGAACAAGTATAATGACATAAATGGAAGCCTTGAACCTAATTCTAAATTCACATCGCGAGTGCAAAAAACTTTTTCATGATACTGCTCATCAAAGATCACAGAAAACATCAGTACTACATTCAGTTTGCTTGTGCAGTTCAAATGTACAGGAAGTTTGATAGCACAACCCCCACACACACACATTAACAACGAACTGACAAACCGTAAAGAGTTGACCCCCATAAATTTCGTGGGAATTTTTGTTACGGGGGACAACGAATTCAGCCCTAGCCTTTGACTGGAAATTGTAAAAATTATACAAAAGTTTTTTCAATTCATTTTGTCCGTCGGTTGATAATTTCAAAGCCTAAAGAGTACCAAAATATTAGGCAAATTAGAATATCATTTTTTAATAAACAATTAGTCAATAAATGATGTAAAGTGTACTATTTTACAAATAGTCGTTTTTGCCAAAGGAAACAAAACCGGACATAACGGAATATATTTACCTAAATAATCACTAAAGTGTGCATGCAGTTTATGCATATGTCAAGGTAATTGTGGCAAAACACGGAAGAAATATTGTATAAGTATATAAAAATCTACATAACATAAAAAATAGACATCTACGAACATGAATATAAAAACGTTAATATGAAGAATCAAGTGTTAAACAATTCAGGGGAAGAGAGGCAACTTTTTCAGCGTCTCTTGTAGAAACAAGCAACCGGACCTGTTTCTCCTACTTGTCCAAGTGTTATTATGCTTATCCACCGAACTTCTGCCAAGCTATCAAGAACCTGATTCTATCGGGGCCTTCTTGATTCGACGAATACCTGGAGTCTTTGCACCATAACTGCCTTATCCTCGGTTGACACCAATTCTTAATCCTCCAAGAGCTTTTCAAATAGGGAGCCATCAGATGAAATCCATTTATTTTCCATCTTCAGGTGTGTCAATGAAAAAAAGTACAAAACAATGTTGCTCAGACTTTGCGGCTATTCACGAATAGACTCTGCAAGCTAAGAACCTCTAATGACGTGAAAAGCTGTCATTATATATATATATATATACATATATATATATATATATATATATATATATATATATATATATATATATATAATGACTTATATATATAAAATGATAGTTTTCGTGTTCAATCAAATTTCAAGTTATTTTTACCTTTGCAAACGCCTAGGATGGCTGAAAATATTTATATATAGGTAGAATGTAGCTTTAGGGGTATTATGCAAAGTTGAGATCTTGCTTTTTCATATTGTATTGAAAATATTATCTGCTAAGTTGCATGTGTTACTCATCGATGTGTGCAGCTGAGTTAGATCAGCATCGAGCTCAACTCTCAGGACTGAACGAGCATAAGTAAGGTTTGCGTGTTTTGACAGATGGTATAAGACTCACTGCGTTGAGAAAATTGCAGTATATCTAAATGCAGATAGATTATTTGCCATTCAGAAAATAGCTAGAACTTGCAGTCTTCTAATTTTTCTTCATATTAGTACGATAAAAAACTTTTCCCCAATTCAAGTAATTTAATTTTTTGATCAGGAATAATCTGCTATATAGATGTAAAATAATTCTCAATATATGTATTTGTATATTGTTACAAATATGAATTTTGTTGCCAGTAACAAAGCTTGTGTGCAAAAATAATCCAAATAAATGGCTTTGACAGGCCTGTCTGACAGTGACGAGATAGTGAGCTAATTGGTCCTTCTTGAAAGAGCAGGCAAAACAAAAAACAGGCCTGGCTAGTGGTTATGAGACTGGCTTAGCCCCTTTTAGACTAGAAATGGCTGATTTCTCTCCAGATTTATTTAATATAATTCTATGATAACCGTTAGCATAAACAGCTTTTTCTCAACGTTCAGATTGATTTACATCACTTTCTATGGACATTTCTGTTTTTCTGTTTTTAATGTTAAAGTTAACATCTCATGTCGACTTGTTTTTATTTCTATAAAAAAGTATCAAAATCTAGGTTATTTATTTATATTGTAACCATAGTGCTAAACTACACCATAATGTGTGTAAAAAATGCTATTTAGAGGGGAAAGAAATTGTTTGATAAGTTCATATCATTGGAATCTTAAACTTCAAAGTACACACATTTTGATAACCATGGCACAAAAATTCACACAAACTACATTAACCTGTCTGACAGTCGGTACGGGCCGGCATGGATATGCTCAGGAGTGAAACCTGCCCTATGATATGCAACACTCATGAAGATATTCGATCAGACCAGATGCCAGTTACTGCACTTCCAACCCCCATCACTCTGATCACCTGGTTGTGTTGTGTAAAAAGACATTTAGTGAAGAGCATATTCAGTTTCTGTGTCCGTAAATATTCAATTAATTTTCCATAAGTAACGCTGGATAACATGCTTATCTTACGATCCCTCACACCACGGTCATGCAACACAAAATAAATCACCCAATGGCATCTAACAGTAGACTGAATAACCCCATAGGAAACTGTCTACTCTCGAATACGCATGAGGATCCTTTGGATAGGTTGACATTACATTGAGGTTGCAGAACTTACTCTCAAGTTATTCAAATTGGTTGTATACTTTCCAAACAGACATTGCATATTTTATAAAGCTTGAATTAGTCTCATCAATAGCAATGTACTCTTATTTTTATGCTACAATTACGCCAATCATAATATTAGGGTTGCTCTTTATCGCTACTCTTAGACATGATTTTCTTGGCCGTGAGTAAACAGATAGTGCATACTAGAATAAAGAAAAAGCCTCTTAATGATTTTCAATCTAACGCCTCTCAAAATTGCTTCCCGAAGTGGTAACGTGGGATTCTCCAGTTTTCAAGTTTGTTTTGGAGACTGGATGACTGACTTGTTGGTTATGTAAGGATATATTACGCATACAGGTGTAAAAATGGAGCTAGAGGTCTGAAATTGAAATTATATCTAGAAAGTAGAATGGATTGTTTTTGAAACTCCCTAGAAACAGTGTTTTGTAAGGATACAATTTACACTGGGAATTTATGATATGTTCATTCTTATCTTCAATCACATAATATTCTCTCATGTTTTTTCGTGAATCAGACTTATTCAGTGATCCCTGCTCAACAAAAGAATAAACATGTCAATTGATCAGCCTTTTCCAATTTCGTTATTCATCATCCAACACAGAATGCTGCCCGAATACTGTGGTCACGTGACGGTTTCTATTGAGTGGCTGAGAAGATTCGTTTTACTAAACATGAATTACTCTGCCAGAATAGCACAAGTGTAGAACACGAAATGAAAACAGAAAGTTTTTTCGCTAATTAAAAGCTGACTTGATAATCCAAAACGAATCTTCTCCAGTTTAACTCAATCAGGTATGGGGGCTCAATATTCTGGCATCTAGTGAGGATCAAACTCATTATATCGATAAACTGAATTGATGGAAAAGCTTGCAAATGATATAATTACAGTAAGAATGTATCCGTGTTTTCCTCTTATATATACTACCGCGCACGCCAACACAAACACAAATGCATGAGCATACACACATAATGTATAAAATACCGACAGATATTCATAACGAAACATCCATAAAAGAATAGAGGATCGACTACCTTCTAGAAGGAGACATTACTTGCAAGGAAAGTATTTATTTCCACTGTATCACGTGCCAATTGATTTCCAAACCAGGTTTAGAATAAATGGTGCTGAAAAGTGCTTCTTTAGTTTTTCCAATGAAAATTCTCACTTACTCGAATCGATTTAGCCTTGTGGTACAACAATCAATTTATCTGCTCAGATATAGTGTTGCTTAGCAGACCTGACTTACATGGAGGATGTCGTGGGTTCGATTTTCGGTGTGAGTAAAAAGTGTGAAAAACTCTTTATTTCCCTTTGCACTCAACAACAAATGGAGTACACTACAAGCTGTGACATTAGGGTGGTCTTTCATCCTATCAACCAAATGGTCATAAAAACATTTTCCAGAATAAAGGCCTTTTCTCTATCAAACTCAAAACTTGCAAGGATCACTAGGCTGTTGCATGCAAAGGAAACTGGGACTTTGTAAGCAGACTTGAATACTCCAATGGGAGTTGTCTTTCAAGCTTTACCTGACTTTGCAACAATCAAAACAAATCAAAATATTCTGCTCACATATGCCTTTACCACGATGCTATCAGTCCGGCTTACAAAATCCTCAAATTCTAATATTTACATGAAGACAAATGTTTTGAAATAAATCCCATAAAAAAACGAGAAAAAAAAATAAGTGCAAATCGATTTCCTATAAATGGAATTACATTTTTTCGTTTCTTTTTATGGGAATGAATTTGAAGCTTATTTTTTGGCTTACTTTTGCCTTTTTAAATTATTCTCTCTAAGACGATTTTCTTATATCGGGAGTAATTTTTCTCTCCCTTTACTTACGTGAGTCAGAATTGACAAACAAAATAATCAGCCAAGATTACTGTGATTTCGTTGTGTGAATCTCCCTTCTGCTGTGCATAAAATGCCAAGCATTGTGCGTATAGACGTATACATCAACAGAAAAAGGATTTTAAAGTGCTATTCAAGTTTGCCTATCAATTCCGTTTCATACATCCACAATGTATCAATGTATGTATGTTTGTATGGAAGGATGAATGGATTTATATCCTTTTTGAGTATCTACGTGTGTATAGGAAGTGGAATGAGGGAGTTAAACCACATACACATATTTATATACATATATATGAGTGTGAATTGCCTTATATTATATATATATATATATATATATATATATATATATATATATATATATATATATACATTTCAAAAAACTATTTGGAATGATTTCCCATCATTGGCCTAGACAACAGTAATAAAATAGGCGATTAGGGAAAATAGGACTGCTGCAGCAATCGAACTTTCGACAGCTGTCGGCAATGCAAAGTCAAATATAACTGTTTTCACTCCAAATTCTCACCTTGGACATCACAACTCACACAGTTCACAAGAGATCAAATGCAGAACCTAATCTGACAGAATATGAGAAAGCAAGATGAATTGGAGTGGTCAGGAAAATTTTGGCTCCGTGAAACCAACGACAGGGAGGTGTGGAGAATCCTAGAGAAGCTCTATGTCAAACGAAAAAATATTTTAAAAACAATTAATCCTGACTTTTTCGACTTGCATCATTATCAGAGATTTGTCCTCAGATGGAAAATTCTGCTTCTACTGCTCTTGGTGTGTCATAACATCACACAGCGCAAGATTGACGCCAAACTATTAATAATATTAGATCAAACATCTGTGACGTGCGACAAGGGGAGAAGTTTTCAAATCTTTGATAAAGACGTGAGTTGACACTAGTCAGAATAAATCATTTCGAAAATACTTTTCAGATCGTATGTATGTATCAAAACATTTCATAAATAATCTATAGAATACTAGTAGGAGAGTTGTAGGTAAATCATATGTACACTGCATATTGTTTTCGATTGCTATGGAAGTTGGCAATTAGTTGTCTCTCATTTTGATGGCAGGAAAAACCATTCAACAAAATTTGTTTTCAATAATTGTCAATTTGACTAAAACACTCGGAATAATCATATAAAAAAAAGAGAAAAAACCCAAGGAAATGACTTGATGAAGAAAAAAATCAACAAAAACAAATAGAGTGAAATCGGTTATTTTCCAATTACAAAGTCGAAATTGTTCCGGTGAAGATGATGAGCTTATTTTTATCTCAATTAAGAAAGGCGCCCCATCATCTAGGCTTCTAGTAGCAAAAGATTAAGATGTTTTGGACACTCTGCTCAATACTGCTGCAAGCATTTAGCCTATCTTTGATTAGCAAGATTCAAAAGAGGCCTGTCCATACACATCACAATATAATCAATGTACAAAGGGGTTGAATAAGCGTGTAAGTAATAACGCAAACGAGTAAAGATTTTTACGAAGTTAAACGTCATAGTCAGATTTTTAGGCATAGGAGGAAGTGAAAACTCATTTACGCAAGTGCGGTTTAAAGTCAGATACATAGCTGTGTACACAGGATCAGCAGCACAAATAAGTTATTCACACACATGCAGATGTTGAAATGAGAATGTAAATGTAGGGATTTCGGGAAATCTCTAGTGATTTTGTGAAGCAAATTGAACTTGATATCTCTTCAGTTTGTCTAGGTTTGATACAATGCCACAGAAAGAGGGCACCAAGTGAGGATCTGTAATGATGGTCAACATCTCAAATATGAAAATCATTGCTACATCGACTGTAAATTTGAAGGTTACATGAAGATATTTAAATTTTCTGAGATTTCAAAATCCCCAAAGAATTTAAGAAATCACTAGTTTTACAATCCTACCGTCAAATGGAAACTTACCACTCCGAATATATATATATATATATATATATATATATATATATATATATATATATATATATATATATATATATATATATATTCAAGTACACAAACTGGACGCCCTAACAATCATTCACTGATCATCTATCGATTCCTTCACAAAGTCATCTAGACTTTACTTTATGAACACAAAGATGTATGGCCACACGCGTTCAATCTATCAAATCTATTCTTACAGTTAAAGACGGGTTATTTTATTTTGCAAATTAAACCTAAACAATGTGTCCCAGGGTTTTTGTTAGGAAAATAAACACGAAATGTTTCTCAACGGCTCTCAAATAAATGAGATTCCATTCTCAGGAAGGGAAAGAATATGGAAATAGGAATCGTTGAACAAAAAATTTGATAGATTCTGGCTACAATGAATTAAACTCCAAAATAAAAAGACAAAACGATGGAGAAATTATTGTACATACATATGTTTATATAAGCGTGTGTGTGCATGTGTGTGTGAGAAAATGGATACAGATCCAACAATATAAGTCGGAGAAAAAGTTGACAATTTTGAAAAGTCTTGAGGCTGATTAGCTTCACTCAAAATTTATATCGATAAGTAATGTTCGTAGGACAAGGGCATAAACGTCACGTTGGTGAGTTTGGAAACAAAGTGTAGAACGACCTTGAAATCATGAATGCTTTCTGATAAAAAAACGAAAAAAGTGGACTTGAATGCGCCCCAACCATGGAACCAAAAGCAAAATAGACTTCATCCAAATGAACAAAAGGGACACCATCAAAGACTTTCAAATTCTAAACCAAGTAAATTCAGGAAGCAACCATAGATTACAAAGATTGAAAATGCAAATATTCACTAATGAGGGACACAGAAAAATGTTCTACGTCAAACTGCAACCACGATACGTACCAAAAGAGCTCACCAAATCCCTCAAACTTGAATTAAACAACAGATATAAACATTTTACCGAAAAGAACCAAACCATTATTGTTTAACCAAGAAACATGCAAACCTTGTAAAATTTCAGACGGAACCAGAAAACTCATAACGCAGAGATCTCGAGCGTACGACAAGACAATAAATCAAGGAGATCAAATTGAACAAAACAATCGAAAAGAAAGAAGACAAAGTACACAACAGCAAACATCACAACAACCCTCAGAAAACGATAGGGTTCGAGAACCGTACACAAAATTCTCAGTATTGGACAGAAAAAAATAAGAATCTTACTTGTAGACAATGAAGACCTTACAACAGACGGACATGATTGTTGAATGCGCCCAATGATTAACCAAATCAGAAGAACAGTACATGAAAACAAACTGCAGGAACAAATTAGCCTTGGAAGAAATCACTAAACCATGAATAATTTCTATTCAATTGTTGGCTGAAAGGAAAAGCAGCAAAATACAAAATGCCACTCATTGTAACTCAAAAAGCCTTCCACCGAGGCCCATTGCTTTACAGGGTGTTGACAAAGTATATGTCCGAGTACTGCTACATATGTACGGTCACAGCATCTCCTTTATCCAGCTTTAAGCTTCAAAAAATGGAAGGACAAAGTGACTCAGGCTGACCCCAATTCTTTGCAACCTGCCTCAAAATGATCCTCAAAACTCACACTGTGAGAATAAAGAATAAAAACGGACAGCAAATATCTGAGCAACTCATATTTGCCGAAGACATCGTTGTTATTGCAGAAAAACTACACGACCTCCACCTAATGCTAGATGAATCAGGTGGAGAAAGCATGTGTGGCTACACATGAACTACTACGAAAAAAATGGACAAAAACTTAAAATCCAACTTATAATTGGAGAAAGTGAATGACTTCGTCTATCTAGGAGAATGAGTCTCCATGGCAACCTCAAATGATGTAAAAATCAAGTGAAGAATCACTCTAAGGTGAAAGACCTTTGGCAAAGCAAGTTAAACCTTCAAAAACAAGAAGGACCCATTAATCTGGAAAAAAGACTGGTATGTAAGCAATGCATCCTCCTCATATGCATGTATGGAGCTGAAACATGAAACCTTATCGAGAGACCAACCTGGAAGTAACGTGCATATAAGAAAATGATACTCAAACTTACATGGAGAGGTCAAAAGACAACACTGTATATCAGGGAGAAAGCAAGAGTTTGAGAAATCATAGAATCTACTAGAAAGCTTAAATGACAATGGATTTGCTGCAGGAATGGTACACAACCACTGGATATCATGACTCACAACATAGATCCCCAGAAATCACATACGCAACCAAGGCCATCAGAATACAAGATGGAGAGACGAACTCGTCACATTCAGAACGTATAAGCACTGTGACGCCAACGATAGAGAAATGTGCCAAATACTGAGGAATCCAACGACGGACGATAAAAGACTGATGATGATGATGATGATGATGATGATGATGATGATGATTGTTTTGTCAGAGGTGTTGACTTCTCCAGAACTAATGACAAAAAATGGTGAGAAAAAACGATGGCATTTTTACCTAGCAAACTGATTGTAATGAAAGAGTAGTGGATTTCCGTCGTTATTGACGTTGATTTGGGAACTTTTTGGAAACCAACTGTTTTTGCTAGGTTCAATTGTATTTTTTTGAATTGTAGAATAATGTCCCAACACGTAAAATGTCCTTTATATGTCTGTGGGATGAAGAATATAATCATGGTATATTGATAAGAAGTGAGTTGGGTTGGGGAAGTGTTCGTGTATTTTAGCAGAAAAAGGGAGGCTGGGTGAACTATATATGAATTGCAACACTAAGCAATATTGTTCTTTCTGTGAGTTATCCGTTTTAACAGAGGGACTAAATTTCCTGAGCGTTGGATGATTCTATTGCAGGGGAAGATCGATATAGATTCCACACATTTGTGTTTACAAGACGTGTCGATTAGTCTAATCAGTTTTGCCTTTCTTGGGTCGGGAAGGTGGTGTAAGAAATCCCAGTATTGGAGCAAAGCATTTAGTCGATTATCTCCAACCTGTGATGTTCGTACACTTTGTTTAAGGATCTGGCCGTTCATACGACACAGACAGCCAGATCCCCTAACCAGAGGATGTACAAACACCGTGGACATTTAGTATTTTGAAACCTTTTATTCAATTCACGGAGGGAAAATGGTTTCATAGTCTTTAATCAGGGATCTCTTTGATAATTTGTCGTAATGGCGTCGTTTTTCTGTCTCTGCAGCTTGAAAACCGAATACGATTTTTCGGCACTACCTGACCCAGGTATTGAACTAGCTAATGCAAGGTAGGTTACAAGAAACACTTGACCGAATCTGTATGCACTCGCCTGTTTTCCCTGAGGGAAATCAATTGGGATCCGAAAAGCAACACAGCAAGCAGCTGTCTGCATTCGATTTCAACACTTACTAATCAGATAACGTCAATTCTCACGGCACGGATTCTTATCGATTCTCTTTTATATACGTAGATATATTATTTAGGTAATTATCATAATACTCTCTTCCACTTCAGCTTCCATTTCCTGGCGCTTATGTTCCGTTTGAATTGGCCAAATACTGCAACTGATTTTATCTCTTCTTCTTATGGACAATGTCTCATGGAATTATTAAGTATTACAATCTTCTCTTCCAAACGGCGTATGCATGCATTAATCCGTTGGCATACTAATAGAGTTGGCTATCAGTTACCTTTCCAGTGCAAAGAAAAAATAAAAAAGCAAATAATACGATATATCCAAGGATACAACAACAACAACAACAACAACAAAGAAAACAACAACAACAACAACAACAATAATAATAATAATAATAATAATAATAATAATAATAATAATAATAATAATAATGGGAAAAAGAAATATTCATAGAGGTTCAGACAAACTACCCCATCCAAACGAGAAGATAAGACTTAATGATCGTAAACAATGGAGGATCAACCAGATCGCAGCTATTCGTAAAAACCATGTTTTCCTCAAGCTGAGTGCATTTTGCAAACAGCGCACACTGATATTTAAAGGCGCACAAAGGAAATAAATGTGCGCTTAAAAAAACGATATTTCTATGGTAAAAACATCGATCAAATTCAAAATTGAGCACATACTTATCCTAAGGCAAAATATTGATAATAAAAAGTATACAATATTGAGAGACTTATCGGTCTAGACCGATCATTCAACCCAAATGAAATAATCAGCTTCGATAATGGCAAACAAGATAATTTGAATGGATAACTGCTGCTTGTCCCTTCAAATTACCCCTTGCAAACTGCAAAAGTTATGGTAATCCAAGCCTAATGTGAAGCAAGACCTTAAATGCTGAATTTTTCACACTCAGGGTCACTTTATTTAGAAAATCTGACCCCTGTTATCTTAATGGTCACACAATATATATATATATATATATATATATATATATATATATATATATATATATATATATATATATATATATATATTCAGCAGTCCTACTTGGAGAATAGTTCCAGCAAAGAGTAGTACACACACACACACATACACAATTATATGTATATGCATAGTTACATGATCAATAAGAGTTGTCTTCATAAGAAAAAAAAAAAGAAAATATTGGTTCTCAGCTTGTATCCCATCTACAAAAACCTGATGTGCGTGGTAGCCTTTCATACATGAAGATCTAATACTGTCCACTTTTATGGAAATATCACCCAAATGGTCAAACTCGCTCTTTTTGACGGTTCCTCCGTGGCTATCATCAACCCTCTTGCTGATGCACCATTTCCAGCTACACTTCGCTTGTCAGGATGAAGTTTCCTTGACTGTTTTACTATCATATATCTATTTTTCGTTGCAATAATGACAGACAACCGATGGACATCACGACTCACAACATGGATCCCCAGAGATCATATCCAAAACCGAGGCCAAGAGTATACAAGATGGAGAGATGAACTAGACAAATTCAGAAAATACTGGGGAAAGTCAATGTCCAACCACGGACGTTAAAAGACGGATGATGATTCAATATTTTACTTGCTCAATTCATATTAATCCACCCAAGAAAATGCACTTCGGCTAGATTACATCAAAAAATCACAAAAAGTAGATCAATTTTTACCTTAAGACACAAATACAATTGAAATTTCGAAGTTCAAAATTATCAGATGATAGATATCCTATTTTTCATAACGATTTTTTCCAAACGTACAAACAGGTGAAGAGAACAAATGATAACGAAGCGTGCATTTTCTGAATTCCATAAACACAAAGCAATATAAAATCGTTATACCCAATATATATATATATATATATATATATATGGAGTCTTTCCAAAAAGAAACCAAACTTTTTCCAAAATAAATTTATCGCTTTACCTACGACATTATGATACTTGTCACCGAGTTACACCTAACCAGTGTCAATGGTTCGTTTCTGTATTGCCTTCTGGGAATCTTTTTGCAGGATAATAAGTAGGACTCGCAACTTATATTTTTAATCTTAAATATAACAGAAAGAAGAACTGGATGATCTAGAAACCGTCAAAAACTGTTAAGTGAGTCTGGTTGACTGTCTGCCTTGTTTTCAGCGTATGCATTGTACGATCATGCTGCGCATAAGGAGCTGGAGTTACGAAAATTCAAAAACTTATCGCGTTATGCTTTGAAAAAACAGCAACTTTCTTTGAAAATTTTAGTTTATGCTGAATTAGTCAATTAGTTAGCATCTGGCAACGTTCATACTCGTTCCATTTTGAAATTCAGACCTGGCAGTGAAGCCACAAAAGAGTTAGAGGAATAATTTATTTACTGATCAACCATCTCTCTGAAACTTTCGATTGATGTCCCTTTCAACGGCACACTGCTAAATCACGCTAGTATGGTAACGTTTACAATTTAGTGACAACCAGACCTGCCTATTTCATTTTTGGGGGAATGATGTTAACTCAAATTGCACAGTTTACTCGAGGGATTTCTAATTTTTAACTCAAAAATTTGTTTTTTCCTCACACTCTTTATTTATGTATATGCGTGTGTGTGTGTATATATATATGTGCATATATATAAGAATGCATGTTATGCATATATTTTCAAATAATCATATGTATGCATGTACACACACACACACACACATATATATATATATATATAGAGAGAGAGAGAGAGAGAGAGACTCAAATGGCAATTGGCTAGGTAAGTTGTAAGAATGGCAGACAACCAATGGATATCACGAGTAACAATGCAGATCCTCAGAGATTATATGTGAAATAATAACCAACTAAAAAAAAGATGGCATGACGGGGTATATAGATTCTGGCTCTATGATACCCATGATAGAGGGGTCTAGCACATTTTGGGGAAGGTACAAGTCGATTGACGGATGCTAAACGGCTGCTGCTGATTATGCTGTTGCTGTTGCTGCTGATTCTGATGATGAAAGAGGGATGAGATACCAAAATTCACCGTAATTTGACCACAGCTGCTCAGATAAAAAACCATCAAAATTGAAATTCAATCGGGATTATTGCCATTTAAAAGTAACCTGTTTTACTGGATAGTAAGCAGTAATACCCTCAAAGTCCAAAAGCAATTCCGCCTTAAATTTATACCTACCTATTTCGCACACACACACACACACACACACACACACACACATAGATATATATATATATATATATATATATATATATATATATATATATATATATATATATTCTAGAAAACTTTACTACTTTAAACACGGATCATTAAACATCTTTTTCCATTTTATTCCCGTCAATCCAGTCACCTATTTCCCAATATCTGTCAGATCAGTTTCCGTGAAGTTCCTCCAGTTTTTCTTTGCCTTGTTTCATATATACTTATATCACGGTACATTACATGAATTTTGTCTTGTAGGGAACATCAATTGTTTGACATGTAACTGTATCGGGAAATTTAAAAAAAATTAAACAGTTGTAATAATAAATGGCACCCCAACAATGTTGATCAAAACCGCTCCCTGTCTTACTATGTAGCTCATGTCAAACATAGTTTGTTTTTCTCCATTACAAAAGATGATATGTATATAGTATATTGATATTATTTTCTACCACATATTTATTTCGTGAATCAGGGCTTACTTATGTACAATACCCAGAACATGAAAGATCAGTTGGTATAACAACGGACGTGAATTGCTATTTGTGTCATTTCCTTTGAATTTTCACTATATGAATATTAGATTTGTTGTGTCAGTTTTAATCTCAGACTGCATGCAAACCATCTTATAGAATCATCTTTAACTACCAATCAAGGAAGCAATCGTACCAGAGTCTGATGTTCCACCCTTCTCTGGTTTCAGTCAATACAATGATCCATCTCCTCTGTTTATCTGCTTCCTTAAGATTAAAACAAATTGATTTATTTTAATATATACTATTCATTTATTCTACTTATCTTTATGATTTCACTATAGTCAAGTTTTAAAGGAACCAGGATGTCTAATCATATTTTTATCAAATTGTCTAAAAATCATATAAATTTCACCGCTTTGATTGATCATTCTTACAACTAGAAACAATCTTCGGCATAAAAGTAATGAATCTTAGAGTTACATATGTATAGCAGAGAGAGGGAGAGAGAGAGGGAGAGAAAGATGGGCACGAATTCATTATATATATATATATACATATATGTATGCTTATATCTATACATATATATATATGTATATAAATAATTATCATGTAACATGTTAGTCAAAAGTTCACGGCCTATTGATAATTCTCCGTTGATAAGGCAACTTATAAAACAGTTCTCATAAACACACACACACACACACACACACACACACATACGCACACACACACACACACACACACACACACACATATATATATATATATATATATATATATATATATATATATATATATATATATATATATATATATAGGTGCCTGTGGGCGTAAGTACTGGGAATATAGTGCATTAAAAATAATGAAAATATACTTTTGACAAAAGTAAAACTATTGTCTCACGAGGGAAAATATAGAAATAATATTTTGATGGAAAGAAGAAAGGGCATAAACCCAAGAGAGATATGCATGATGAGAGATAACGTCATTCGTATAAAAAGGGGGAAAAAGATGAATACAAGGAACCTTTTCTTTCCTCCTTTTCCTAAGACACGGATATTCCAGATTAATAAAACATTTTTGAAATATTAGGCCCTACTTTTTGTTCTAAGTATTTGAGAAGAATTCTTGAAATAAGAGCTGATTGAATCGGTTTCTAACCCTTTGGAATGTTTCAAAGATTTGAACATTAAATTTAAAGAATCGTCGGGGGATGAAAAGTTAAGTGAATAAAATATAGATATATTACACATGTACACACCAAAACACACCCGTATATATACATGCGCAGCAGGGAACTGTTTATCTCTCTCTCTCTCTCTCTCTATATATATATATATATATATATATATATATATATACATATATATGTATATATATATGTATATATATATATATATATATATATATATATATGTATGTATATATATATATATACATATATATGTATGTATATATATATATATATATATATATATATATTTGGTTATATTTTGGCACGACGACTGGAATTTACTCGTCTTCGTCAAAACATTCGGTTTATTGTGTTTTGTCTTTACACAGTGCAATATACTTTACAAAAGTTCTTGCTCGTGCAGACACAGTCCTTGGATTCGGCCCACACACATTGTAGAAGAAAGCCCGAGATATATGTCTAATTAGCAACTTTTCGAAATTGTCAAAAACTCTTTCAACGCTTTTGAAACACCCTGCATACTGTGTAGAGTCGTTGAACCTTTTCAACTGTACTCAAATAAACTGTCAAGCAACCCTATCGCGTAATCTGGTTGGTTAAAAACAAAATTTCAGATAGATGAATCAAGATTGTTCTGTTTTTTCCGAGTGCACGTATTGACTTAAGTTGGAAAATAACCAAAATCTCCATTCAAAGTGTATGGGACATCTGGACACCACAGGATCTATAGCCAATTTGACCTTGGCATCCATGACTAGGCACAGATTGTCGTGTTCGGAAAAGAGAACATATTTCAAGAATTCTAAGATCGAACTGTAGCTGCATTTAGATAGATCTGGCACTCGCACACTGTGACCAACAGGGCTCAGTGGTATTGTTTGATGATATAGAATTATGCTTGACCCAGTGTGATCATCTGATATCTGTTTGAGGCCTTGTTGGGAGCATTGCCTTGTATTTGATCTTTTTCTAAATTTGGAGCGCTCTCTATTTCTAACAAATACGCAAATGCACACCACGCACTCACATACAGACACACTCACACACACACACACACACTCACACATATATATTTTGCTTTTATTCTCTTGATTTTGAGAGTTATAATCAGGAACATCACTCCAGAAAAATCATATTTTATTACAATCAGCATAACAATTCTTGCATTTAGTCATATTTTGTTGTGAAAAATACATCTCTCGAAAATGGGTTTTCGATAGAATAGATTTGTGAATTAAAAAACGTTGTTTTGTTTCCAACCTTGATATTGTTTAAGATCGATCAAGATGATCGGTAAGGTGTATTCCGGTTGTTATTTAGAAGAGTTAATTTGGATCTACCTGTTTGAATTTGTTAATTACCCTTCAATCTTTAGCAACAAAAAACTGATGTTACGCTGATTCAAATGCTAATTTCAAATCCTTTTTATACAAACGAAGCATCGTTTATACAAAAAGTACAGAATATAAGTAGTTGAACAAGCACGAAATCAAAACTTCTTGACCTTCATCATAACGTGTAAAGTACCTCATGAATATCAATTGCCTATAGACGAACTGTTGATGATACTTTGTAGACATCAACAATAGACTTGTTTACAATACAATATCATTTTTGGAAGATATCGGGATTTACAAAGAAGTAAAGATAAGACAATCCCGAGAGTTGACAGATGCAATTACTGAAAGTGACATTATGAGGGGAAAATCAAGTCCTCTAGCAGATCAAGATTCGACGTCCATCTAGAACAAACATCTGAGGAAGGTCGGAGTTTATGTGTCCATATTGTCGGAAAAACAAAAACAAAATAATAAATGTAAAGCAAATACAGAAAAGAATGGCTGATCCAATCAGTGGTGTGGTTTTTAATCGACACATTTCATTGCAATGACTTCCTACCCAATTGATTTTGTATGAAAACGACTTTTTAACGAACTGGCATTCATCAGAACGACTATTTATCGGAACAACTTTTTATCTAAACTACTTTATGAAGATATTTGTTGAATTTTGAATCATACTTTTATTTTCTTCAATGCAAAATTGATCAAATAATTATTAATCTGAGATACATCACATATGATCAATAAAATTGTTAGTTATAGGTATTTCTAAAAATTCTCACCAAGAAATTGACATCCTCTATCAAAATCGTAATTGAAATTCAAAAAACACTTTTTTAGTTTCTGTATTTTGATAGAGAAATAGATTTTGTAGATGGATAAAAATTGAAAGCACATGGTTATTTATCATAACTTAGGGTTGGTGCGTTGTAAGGTCAAGGTTGTTTTTTTCTCTAATTTTTGCAATTTTTTCAACCTTTCCCCTTTAATCTACCGACGTAAACTTTATGATTTAAAATGTTCCATAGTGTTTACTCTGAGAAAGTTTATACCAGATTTTTCCAACTCGTCTTCTGACGGATGATATTAATTTTTGCAATGATGAATTTATTTTTAATATAAGTTTCGAGCATATTTTTTCTTGAGTGTCAGCTTTAAAGTGGGAAGATTTTAGCAGATCTATTTTACTGTTCTGTGTAATTTGAATTTTATATGAAAGTTTTGTATTTGAATTATCAATATTTTTCAAGTTTTTTTTAGATTTAAATTACTAAATTGGAAAAGTGTTTTGATGCAAAGCAAAACGATGGTGTGATTTTGATGAAATCTCCCTTCCAATAAAAAGTCGATTCGAGAGAAAGTTGTTTATATGAAATGTAGTTTCGATTAAAAGTCAGTTGAATAAACAGTCGTTTTGATTATACGACGTTTCTATGTAAAAAAAAAAAAAAAATCGATGAATCTCCGTTTCGCAGAAATGTCTTTCGATGAAATGTCGTTGGATAAAAGTTATAATACCGAACCAACAAGTTGTTGGAAACATTGCCGAACGAATGATTTTGAGAAGAGATTAAGAATTTGGCAAGTGACTTAAACAAGGGGGGATGCTCTGGCTGCAGACCAAAGTGATCATCAATATCAACGTTTGATAAGCAACACTCGACTGCCAATGCAACTAAAGAACGGTAATCGGGTACCGGGTGGCACTGCTGCATCGTGTTATTGTGTTGTTTATGGAGACAGTTGAAGACATGGTTTATCGTACTTTATCAGTTGATTAATCGTTATCAGTAGATTGGAAAAATGACATTAAACGTAATTGGAGATTCCATGATTACCTCTTCTTTTTCAATTTATGAACGTGGTTCAGAAATACGTTATGGAAAAAGCAATTATAATTAGAATAAATAAAACAACCGAATACATAAACGAATAGTAAAAACTGAATCGATAATCATTACAATGATAATACGTAAATATGTATATAAATAGAATATTGATGTAAGGATATGAATAGATCATATAAAATAATCCAAATAATTGATTAGAAGGGAATGAATATGAAGAGTACAGTATTATTGAGAGGAAATCAATATAAATGCAAAATAAGTTACGCGTGAAATCGTGCGTCTCTTATTTTGAGGAAAGACAGGTAAATCATATATTCCTTAACAAATATACTTTAATATATATGTAAATGTAATATTATACTTTCATTCCAATATAATATTGAAGTCAATACTCTGTAATCAATCATGGTGGTAAATTCAGAAATAAAACCGAATTAAAAAATTACAGCGATAATTCATATATACGTATATGTGATATCTTGAGTCGGTTTGTATACAGTCTGAGATTAAAACTGACACAACAGATTCAATATTTACACGGGTAAGCAATCAATAGGAGGGACACAAACAGTAAGTCACGTCTGTTATACTCACTGATCCCTCATCGTTAAATGCATTGGGTTGCGGGTAAGCTACATCAGTAAGCCCTGTTCTCAAAAATATATAAATATAGTATAAGAAACATACCTATACAACATACTTTCATAATACCCTTTATAAACTGACAAACTAAATAAGGTAAATATTAAAATCATTGCTGAAAGGGAGGTGGTGTCTGATCAGCACTGCTAGGGTGCAATCCTAATGAAATTGTTTTGATTTTAGAATCCCTTAAGCAGATGAATGTTTACAACATAATATCACCAATTGAGGAGAGATACACATTACATCATGATAACAAAGTTTATGTAAACAAGGAAAAAATAGAAAAGAATTATATATATATATTACATTAAAAGATATTCGGTAATAAATAACTGAAGAGACACAAAAAATCTTTTTCTTAATGTGTTCAGTATTCAAAGCTGCACAGCCTTTTAGAGTATATATATATATATATATATATATATATATATATATATATATATATATATATATATATATGTAAAGCCCTAAAAAATTGTTTCAACTCAAAATCCACATTTTAGCTTTTTCAAGATCAATATTTACTCTATCCATTTCTCTCAAAACCACGGTAATGTTATAAAAAATGGATTTATGATCTGACAGAATGATCATAATTTGTATTATATCATATTGGAACTAGAATCCGAAATGATCTCCTGTAATTACGTGATTATTGTATCATTTATCATACACTTCAGGGAAATCGTATTTTATTTTCTGTCTCTCTATTTTTGTCTCTCTCTCACTTCTGTCTCTTTCTGTCTTTCTTTTTCTTCCTTTCTCTCCTTCTTTCTCTCTCTCTCTCTCTTTATACATATAAACATATATATATATATATATATATATATATATATATATATATATATATATATATATATATATATATGCACGTATGTTTATCCTCTTTTTATGTTTCCAAACATTCTCCAGTTTATTGATCTACTGACAAAATTTATCAATGTGCCACAAAAATTCAGTATTGCTGCAAGTATCGATCTCACAAAGTCTCGAATGATAATTGATTAAATATATATAATATTTATCATCACCAACCATCTCATGTACGCTGCTGGTATAAGGCCTTTCTCAGCTCCTCCGATCGCTGTCGTGATTGTGCAAGTCTCTGCCACTTCCTATCTCCTCAACTTATGTCAGATCTTTTCTTACTACATTTTCTATCATTGGGGCACAAATCTCAAAAACTTTGGCACAAGCTATTATTCTCACTACTTGGTAGTTGTCATATCCATCTCCATTTTTATACCATCATCACAACATTTTTTCAACGTATTTGTTCTAACTAGTTTAGGCGAAATCATATACTCTTGTCTCAATATCTTCAACAACTTTTATATTATTCTTGATTATATATATTGTCCTCGCACGGAGTTGAAAACTGACTCGCGTCCTACCTAAGATACGCACTCACTAACACACACGTGAAAACATGCAAGAACATATATATATATATATATATATATATATATATATATATATATATATATATATATATATATATATATATATATATATATATATAATTCGTATTGATGTATTCACTACTTACCACCAAAAAGTTCAGGATCTAGGAGTCGCTAAGTTTGTAAACAAGAGAAATGAAAAGGTTAACGCCAGTTTTGTTTACGAGACTTCAAACAGTTGTTGGAGTGTGAAGCTGGACTGTGTCGCTTGGCGCCGCTAGGTTTAAATTGTCAGCGATTCGTTCAACTCGTCCAGCAGAACCATCTGGTTTGACAATTCGTTGATGAGATCAATCATGCGGAAGTGAAATGAGATTATCACGGAGTTATCGCTTATCGATTTAAGTTGAGTTTCCGTCTGGCGGAAAATTGCGATTTCTTCCGTCTTTCTTGGCGGAATGAAATCGCCTGGAAATTTAAAAGCTGACGCCCCAAAACATTTAAACGGGCGATAATTGTATTTTGCTTCCGGTTTTTGATTGAAAATTAAATTAAAATATGTTGGGAGTTTGTAATTGACAATGATGGATTTTCCAACACATTGTCTCTGTTTTTTTCGTTTCTCTTTTCATTTTTCCTCCATTTTTTTGTAGTTATTTTCTTATTCGTCTCTTCCTTTGTTTTCCTTTATTGTTTGCTTCATGTCATTCTCTTGTTCTTCCTCGTCTGCTCGTTGTTCTCGGTTTCTCCATTGTCCTTGGGAGGTGCGGGTTGACCAAGCAGATAACAACTCGGGGGATAAAATCAAATACAAATCCCGGTAGGAATACTTGGTGTTCACTTCCTATTAATGCCTTTGGGAAAGGCATGGATCATTTTCCTCTTCATAACTATTGCTTGAAAAGCACATAGTGAAATGAGTGATATCACTCCAGATACTTGTCACATCTGAGTCTATATCTCATATCCCGAATGAACTGAGTATGTTGCATCGTAATACAGGGAGACTAAAAAGTGGTGCCTGGAACTGTAGCCAGTGTAAGGACACTAATTCTTTTTTTTTACCGTTTCCTTACTTGCTTCTTGAATGTTGTGAATCGTTCATCAAACTAACGAGCTGTCTTCCCCCTTTTTATTCTCAAAACACGTTATTTCTTTTAAATTGTATTTATAATTTTTGATCATCACTGTCAACATCAACATAGTTAACATCAGCATAGGTTTGTATAGTTTTTAAATATGTCTCACACGTACCGACTTCACAAATTGAGCTAAACGGCTGAACATTTAAACAATTACTCCTTATATCTAGGTTGTATTTTGGTACATTTCTGAGATCACTGGCCGATTAAGGGCGAGAGATCATGATTGGCTATTAAACTAGAAACCATTCAACGTGCACAGGAATGCATAATACTTTACATCACATGGAAAGAACGCAAAACAGCACAAATATCGTAAAAACCATTAGTAAACCCAAATGGCAATACGCAGTGCGTGTTGCAGTAATGTCGAACAACCACCGGACCCCACCTCCTGTGGTCATGTCATATAACAAATTGTAGCTGACAAAAGATAGAAATGACGTGATGATTTAGGAAAGTTTATAAGATATTGGTATCATGAGGCTCAGGTATGGGGTAACTGGGGAATCTTTGAGAAAGGCTATGTTCAACAACAGACGTTGAAAAGTTGTTGCTGCTGTTACAGATAATGATTACCATGATAATGCTGATGCTGACTCTCTTTTCTGCATTTTGACCTTTAAAATTTTTTCCTGACTACTCAAATCATGTTGCAAGGACTTTTCTCATGATACATCTTTGAAATAAGTTTCTTACTATGGATTTTTACGTATTCCTTGCGGCTATTCTAATAGTATTCAACTGGGCATTCATTAATGAACAATCAGCTCTTCAATGTTTAGATATTATCTTTGATTGTCGATTTTCTTATGTATTTGTCATTTAAGACAAGACTGGTATAAAAATCAATTCGAGGCGGGTTAAATGTCTGTCTTTTTAAAAGTTCGATTCTCGTTGGCGAGACAGTTCGAAGTACTGAGACGAGAATCAATGAAGCGTCATACTTTACTAGCAAATAAAAAAAAAGTCTAATTAGAAACTTTTGGAGTTTGGTAATAATTTGCCATTTCTCCCAATTTGATTATTTCTTGCATATATACAATGAGACAGTGTGAAATTGTCTTCTCAAATTCTTGGAATAATTTCTTTAATGTGTTTCCGGGTGGAAAAATCGATAAGTGGATCTATTCACAAATAATGGCTACTCAAAAAACTTTTCAAACATCTGGTCTTCAATCACTCCTGTTTTGTCATAAAAAGAGAGTAAATAGCAGTTAGAATTTTTTTATCGAATCCATTTTTTTGAAGTAATTCGTCAGTATAACACATGTTTGTTCGATCGTCTTATAACGTTTATCAAACTGAGGCTGAATATAACCCTATATCAATGTATCAAATTTTACAAAATTAATGCTTTCACGCGCAGGTCGAATGTATATTAGAGACAGTCAGCGACGAAATCAATTTGAATCTTAAAAACTTGATTTCAAAACGTGGTAAATGCCATTTGAAGAATGCCTCCAATCAAATTAAAATACAAATCTGGATTTGATTTTTCAAAATTTTATTTCAACCTTCTTATATATCCGTGGTAATATGATGAAAGATTCGAATCCAGAATTCGATTTATTAATTGAATAAAAAAAAATTTACACTTATCGTGTTTCAGGGCCACACTTTTCAAATGCATTTATTTTAATCCCCCCAACGGTATTTTCTGTTATGACTAGTAATGGCACGCAAAATATGAGGAGACGAAAAGTTTTGTTATCAATTTTGACAGGTATTTCTTTCAGCTCATTCGTTTTTCTTCTTATCATAACTAGCAATGGAAAGGCAAGATCCCAAAGATAAGGGATACAAGTCAGAATCTTCTATAGGCATATTGTTTATTTCCGATCTGTGCTGCTAAATTAACGATTGCACGATGAGGGAGTTGCACGGAACGAATAAATGGACTAAAGAAATAAGTTCCAAGAAATACCAGGCAAAAGTGATAATAACATTGTTAAAAGCAATTTTCGTTCCTGTGAAGTGAGTGCTATTTTCCAATTGCTCCCGAATATAAAATATTGAGAATGGCTATCATCACCTTCGATTGTTGCTTTGGTGACCAGAACAGTGACATTCGTATGTTTCTGTTTTTCATACTTTACAGGATTAGAAATTAACATATTCGTCCGTTATTTAATAAATTTCCTATTGTAGATTTAAATTTAACACTGTAAGAGTAAAAAAAAAAAAGTTTCAAGTGAATAATTGATATTTTTTACAATTGTAAAACATAATCAAACACTTATTACTCACTTTCACAGTGTGATGAATTTTTTTTTGCTCATATTTTATGGGTAATTTCAACTGCAAGTCAGGCTCCCATGGAGGAAGATGTGAGTTGAAACCTTTGCTGGAGACATTTTTTTCATTTCCGTCCTGCACTGCTTACACATGATCGTAGATCTATGGATGAAGAACAGCAGAAATAAAATGAAAGGAAGATGGACAAAAATTGATAACTGTCGATGTTTCGTCTGAGGAATGTGAATAATGTTATAGTGAAACGACATTATATAAAAATGATCATATGCATGTTTTTTGCGAAATCTTCTTTCCAAATCTTACCGTCTTAAAATCATCGATTAATATCATAACAGATTTCAAATTAATGCATTTTCCGGAAGGTGCTCCTTGTTTGATGCTTATACTTTTGAAACGGAAAGTATCAAAAAAATATGATATTATGAAATGGATTCTTAGGCAGATATATTCATGAGAATAGAACTATGAGAATAGAACAAGTTTTTTTTATGAAAACTTCAATAGAGAAAAGATTTTAAAAGCTTCTAAGAAACATGTGACGACATATTGAAAAATTTCAGTTTTCACTTTTCATACAAACCGTCAAAAAAAACTATCAGCATCGACGTATTCGTCATCAACGTTTTCAGTTTCAACGCTAGGCTGGCTATCTGGCTATAAAAAAAAACAGAATCAACTTTTTTTATTTGTCATGTCTCCCAAGAAATGTTTTCAGAGGATGTTCAATTCATAATGCAATTTGATGCTAAACTGGTTTCTCAGTTCTTGACAGGTAGTGTTCACGTCAGTGTTTCGAAAATCATTCTCTTTTTATGTGATCATTACCAAACAAAATGTAAGAAAGTAACTTATTCATCGATCATTCCTTCTTTAATTTCTCTTTCAATCTTCCACAATACGATATCTTGCTAAAAAACGTCACGTGACAATTTCTATTGAGAGACTATCAAGGAGTGTCTTTTTAATTTCAATTTTTTCTTAAAATGTGTTCAACTTGACGACGGGTGTCTCCCAAGATAAGGAATCAGATGGAACAATAATGCTAGAGACTTGTTTGCACCGTGGCCTCTAATCAGCGGGAGGCAAAAAAAAAAAAAAGAAAAAAAGTGTCTCATCTATAGGAAGCCCGAATAAAGACTGGCAGAGAAGAAACACTATATTTTCATTTCCTTCACTGAATGCAAAAACATCACCATTTTTATTCCTTATCACGTTGGGCATACAATCCTAAAATTAACGTCTAGTAGTTGTGACAATGACTGAAAGAGATCCAATGGAAGAAATACTAGTCAATCGTTGATGCTAATTGACTCTTCAAATATCATTACATCTAACTATACAGGTCCCTGTACCCGAATTGGTGAGCCCGCTGTCACGGGGAAGTTGATGAAAGGGATATAAGGGAGAAAAATGATTATAACAAACAGAGATTTGGCTAGAAAAATTGAATATTACAAAAATTAGATAATGTTTTATGATTTTGTCTGATAAAAACTGGAAAGATAAGTTAACATAGTGGATTCGAAAATGTTCCTTTCAAATGTTTGAAAAGGGATACAAACAGTGACATGGTCAAATCTACCCAGGGATAAGGACTATCTACTTGGAGCCTTTTACTGCTGTCCAGGAATCTTTTCTCGATTTAAAAATAAGACTCTCTCTTTCGATCAACACACACACACCACACACACACACACACACAAAAACAATAACGAAATACATTTCTAAGCAACGTATTTGCTTTGCTGTTTCAGCAAAAGTTTTTTTCAAGTCCATGGTTACACAATGTGTATCTTTGTTTCTAGCATGTCGTTTTTCTCAGCTGTACAAAGAAAACGTTTTCTGAAGATTCAACAATGTTTGGTCCTGAAAGCGATACAATAGAATGTAAAAGAATTGTTAAAAACATTCTTCTGCTTCACATTGACAAAAATCAACTGATTAAGCCTGAAAATTTTTATCAGGTGACCAACATAGAGAAAGGTCTGATTTGGCTGTACATGGCAATAGACTCTGATAATTTCATTTCAACTTGGACAGTTCCTCTCCATTTTGTACTATGGCTTTAGGGAAATCCATATCTCAAACGACTTGGACGTAAAACAGCCAGTGGATTCGGAGAGGCAAGGGACGCGACTTAGGGTGATGGGTGCCGTTATGTCTGATTCATATATTGCAAGACGATCGAGTAAATATTAACCGGATGTGTGGAGCTCAATCAGTAAAGCCAGTGCACTACCTGATGAATATTTGTTCGAATTGTCTTTGTGTTTGGCTATGAACATTCACATAAACCTGGCTATGGTGTACACTAGTTACTGAGGATCTCAAAATAGGTCAGGGTAGATGGGGAAAAAGATCGTTATGAAATGTTTTTAAGGCGTAAATAAGAGGAAACAGAAAAATATGAAAAATATTTAAATTTGAATGACTGCTTTCTCGATTTAGCGGAAAGGAATGGAAGAACCATCTGAGGAATATTGCAACATTCAAACAGAACACATTGTAAATAATTTTGGCTAGGATTTATCTTAATCATGA